>JAYESD010000002.1:11793235-12393235 GCA_036927565.1 Tuctoria greenei | reverse complement strand
ATTGCATGTAGTACAAGCATTTAAAAGTGTTTAAAGGAACAAAGGATTTTGAACACATAGTCTCCATCTTCAAGTCCTAGCTAGCTACACCGATATCGCATCAGTGCCTATGTATAACAATAATAATATTGCAATGTAATAAGGTTTCTGTAATATCTCCATTCACACGTTATCACAACTTCACAAGTACTCCTACTCCCATCGGTTTTTAATTGCTGACGTTTGTTAGTGCAAATTTGAACGAGAGGTGTCCTTTACTTTTGGTATAACTTTCTTTTTTTGTTAATATTCTTCAAGACATGCCATTAACTCGTTGATACATGCATGGCATGCAGGGCTCGCTAGCTTTTTACTGCGAATGAGCATTCAGAAGAAGCCTGGAGACTGGAATTGCAAGTATTGCCAGCACCTTAACTTCAGCCGCCGCGACTTCTGCCAGAAGTGCCGTAATCCACGCTCGGACCTGCAGTTCAGTGATGGTCGTGCCACGGGTGGTGAACTGACCTCCCTTGACATCCGCCCGGGTGACTGGTACTGCACCTGCGGGTACCACAACTTTGCAAGCCGCAGCAGCTGCTTCAGTTGCGGCACCATCGTCAGGGACTTCCCTGCAGGACAGAGTGCAGCAGGCGGTGCTGGGGGTGGCCGTGAGAGCGCCGCAGTTCGCGCCGGGTGGAAAACTGGGGACTGGATATGCACAAGGTGATCTAACTGTTCTGTTCACTACTTCAAGTACAGATGAATCATCATCTACAAAAAGTACAGATGAATGCATGGCGGGATACAGTGGCGTGCATCAGTGTTTGGTTCATTATGCTTGACTGTTTGTAAACTTTTGGCAGGCCCGGTTGCAACGTCCACAACTTTGCTAGTAGGCTCGAGTGCTATAGGTGCAAAGCACCAAGGGAATCAGGTACACACATACCGACATACTTTTTTCTTTGCCCCTCCAATGTACTCCATATACCTGATGCATATTCAATCAATTATGTGCAATCATCAATCTGAAAGAACTCGGAATCAATTATGTAGCTATCAATCGTAATGTAGTGGTTTTCTATTGAGACATCTTTTCCTTACTTTTTTTGCCTGTTCTGCCGATTTTGTGTTCTAAAAAAGAACTGTTGTGCTGTGTAGTAGGCCCCAGGAAGTAAGTGAGGACTGGGGTGACGAGTCTGCTACTGATGGAATAACCAACTACAACTATTGTTTGCCTGTCACAGTCAGTCAAGCATCCATGAAGGATGAGTTTACGTGCTGCTAGTATCTCGTGATTGCCAAGCGTTTTACTGCTCCGTGGCTAGCTGCAAGGGTGGAGTACACACCCAAGCTTCCACATTAGTATTACCGTGTGCTATTAGCCCTTTTTCTTCATGTGTGTTGTTGAATCAGTCACGGCTGTACTGTACGGCTTGATGTACTTGCGTTATGTATCGATCTTGAACATCATATATAATAACTATGTAATAAAATATAAGTATAGTTTATCTACTATACATGTTGCTGAATGCGTAGTGTTTGCTTGTCTTGAAAGTTTTGTGTTTTGCTCCAAGCTTTTGGAGCTTCCGAGGCTGTATTCTGACATGTTGCTGCCGTTGGACGTTGGTGTCGTCGAACCATCCGCAGCGCGCCAGCACACGCAAAAATGAGTCGAAGGGCCCGTAGGTCAGTTGAGTGACGGGCCATCGTCACAGTTGACAAACAGACCGTGACCTATTAGTAGATGACTCGGCATCGCTTCCATCTAAACGCGCAGCTACGACTACGAGCAACTACCCGTGCGCGGCTGCCGGGAAGACGACGAAAGCTGCAGCTACCTGCACCTACCCCCACCCCACCCGATCCCCCGCCCGGTGCTCGCCAATTCGCCATGGCAATCCACCTCCGCGCCCACGCCTTCGCAGCCAACCCGCTGCGGGGTCTCTCCGCCTCGACCGCCGCCGTCTCCCCCTCCGCGGCCACCGAGGCTCTCCGCTCCCGCCTCGACCCCGTCGCCAGCGCGGACGCGGACGCCGCCATTCCCCACCCGCACCTCTCCAAGATCCTCCCTTTCCGCCGGGGCAGACCGCTCGCGCGCTCCCCGGACGCTCCTCAGCCGCCGCCTGCTGCGCCGGCATGGCGCCTCGCGTGGCTCCCGCCCTCGCGCGTCGCCGGGGTGCCTCCGGACGCGTTCGTCTTCCTGGGCGCGCACGGCGAGGGGGAAGACAAGGAGGCCGCGGCGTACTGGGCCGTTGACGTTGGCGAGGTGGATGCCGCCAGGGTCGGCGGCGGCGCGGGGGACGGCTCGGTGTTTGTGGACTTGAGGACGCTCATGGTGGCCACTGACTGGAGCGACAAGGACGCCATGGGGGAGCTCGCCATTGCGGGACACGTACGTTCGGTCCTTCAGCTCCTGGCAATCCTTACCCATTTGCAATTTAGTGTTTTTTTTTTTCATGGATCAGGACTCGATCTCGACACACAAGCTTGGTTTTTGTTTCTGATGTGAGCAGGCTCGAGCACTGCTCGAATGGCATAGCACGGCAAAATTCTGTGGGGCGTGTGGAGCGAAGGCTGTTCCTACCGAAGCTGGAAGGCGAAGGCAGTGCAGCAATGAGTCCTGCAAAAAGAGGATATACCCTCGAGTTGATCCAGTATGTTTCATGAGCTTTTTTACTGCCCTTGGAGTTATACCAAGTGCTACCACCCATTAGAACTTGGGTGGTGCCAAAAAATTGTACCACAATTACTAAAATCTGGTACCATCTAGTTTATAATTTTGGTCCTACTTGTTATATTTTCAAGGACCATAAAAATGCTCGTGTTTATGTGTCCCCCCTCACCTTTACATAGTATTAGTGTTGGTAAAACATAAAAGACAATGTGCTGCTCATTATCATGGAATCATTTTGTAACAATATTCAGTCGCTGGTAGCATTTACTCTTATATTATTCATGGGGTTGTTGCAGGTTGTGATTATGCTGGTCATCGATAAAGAAAATGACCGTGCACTCTTGAGCCGTCAATCAAGATTTGTGCCTCGAATGTGGAGCTGCCTTGCTGGTTTTTTAGAGGTGGAAATCACTACATATCATTTCGTATTGACAGCTTCCCATGACATCCTTACGCCTGCCATTATGCATTTGATCACATTCTCTTTTAAATTGACTTTGGGTGGGCCTAGATAGGGAGAAGAAAATATCAAGAGCAAAATTAGGCGTACTATCAAACAATGTAGATGCATGTTGCAAAAATAGTTTTATTAATGCAACATACTAATAATTTCTGGTTTTAAGGTCATAATTAGTGCACTGCCATATCTGGATCATCTTGTATGATAATGATTGAAGCGCTCTGTTAAGCAGAAAAAAGTTTTTTAATTGCTTGATTAAACTTCCAAATTGAACATTGACTATCGGGATAACCCCACCAGGCAACACGTGTTTCTTACTTTTAAAAAGAAACGTTTTCACTGATTGTCTGATTCTGATATCTAGGGTTGTTTTGAATAGGGTGGTTTTGAACCTTTATAAGTGAATTGCATCACTGCTATTTTTTAACGGAATTGCATCACTGCTGTTATCACAGAAGTTAAAATTTTCCTATTTAAAACAAATCTGCTTCTGGAATTAAAAAAGCATCTTTATTGCTGTTAAAGATCTCTCTAAAGCTAGTGCTCTCAGCAAGTTCCAGTGTGTATTGTAGTCATCAAGTTCATCATATATTTTTCCTAACATCAGAAGAAGCTTCTGTGCAGCCAGGAGAAAGTCTGGAAGAGGCAGTGAGAAGGGAAACGTGGGAAGAGACTGGTATTGAAGTTGGGCAAGTCATTTATCACAGTTCTCAACCTTGGCCTGGTAAAGCTGTTGCCATTGTTTTCTGATGAAAACTAGTAGAGACTAGAATATTATATTATCATGTATTATATATTTTGTTCAAAGTATGAGTATTTACATGCTGGCAGAAATACTATACTATTTGCAAAGTACTGTGGTCATGCAATTACACTGTTTCCCTGTACTATATCTGATTCTGATGGAATGATAATATTCATTGTTGCATACTGATTCTTTTTTCAGTTGGGCCAAATACTATGCCATGCCAACTGATGATGGGTTTCTTTGCTTATGCTAAATCATTGGAGATACATGTGGACAAGAAGGAGCTTGAAGGTATACCAAATCATCAGGAATCAAATGTCGATTCTTTGAAATGTGTTGCATTAGATTATCTTCTTCTTTCCTGCTGCACTAACTGATTGGTGCATCCATTTATCCATTACCACGGTTTGCCTTACTGTTGTAGCATTTTTCTGGTGTAACTCCTTTCACAACCCTTTCTCAGCATTTTAAGCTCTGACATAAACCAGTTGATGCATCAGACTTTACGTACATAGAGCCCTATGTGCAGATTATATAGTTGATAATTGGAACTTAATTGGATTAATAATTTGTTTTATCATACCATTATCCTTTAGAGAAAACAATATTAACTCTTGGTCACAGGGCGATGTTTTAACTTCTATCTGAGATTCTATTCTTTCATCGTACATTCAGATGCCCAGTGGCACAGTCGTGAAGACATCAAGAGAGCTCTGACGTTTGCAGAATATGAAAAGGCTCAGCGGACAAACGCTTTGAAGGTCAATCAGATTTGCATGGGTGCCGAGAAAGGACAGAGCCTCTCTTCTGACTTCAAAGTGGAAAGTGGTGAGCCTGCTCCGATGTTCTTCCCTGGGCCCTTTGCAATTGCTCATCACCTTATTTCTTCGTGGGCTTTCGAAGGAGCACCGAAGGTGCCTAGCTCTTTCTCAAATCTGTAAGCCTGGACCCTATTGTTTAGATCCATCAGAGGGAAGCTTATTGAACTGGATCCTTGGCGGCGCATGAATCGTGTTCTGTGTTGTTGCTCGTGTAGATATGATGCTATTCATTGCCGGCTGTAATAAAAAGGTCAAGAAGGTTCTAGGTTAGCAGATTAGTCAAAGGATTTTTGGCTTCACTTGATTGTTAAACATGTATACCCATTGCTTGTTGCATTTTGATACTTATATCACACAATATGTAAAGGATGCACAGATACAGCACAAACGTAATGGTGCATACATATTCAAAGGAAAGGGAATCAAGCCTGAATTTCCATCTTTATTCAAGGCAAGGACACCCCAATTTCCATCAATTGCCATTTTACATCATAGTAGAAATTAGCTTTAGGATGTAGATTGACTGGCGAAGTTTGCAGGCATGAACGGTGCTGAACTTTCACAGCGAGATAAGGTAGCCTAGTAATGTGTGAACTAAATTGTTGAACACCACATCCAATGTATGAACTGACGGCACACACGTCACCTTCGGCCTTGAACTTTCCTACTAGCATGGAAATGGATTTTCAACAAGTGACGTTCACATGTTTGTTCTTGAAAGCATGTACGTGGTGGTGTCTGGTTGCAACCTGCAGCAAGCTAAGCAATACATGGACTTATCTAGCGCACAAGATGAATATTCAAGAAGCAATCAGCATTGGTCTCAAATTAGTCAGCTCAACTCTGTAGAATACAAGTGTCAGGACAGCAACAGATACTCTGCAGCAAGCTAAGCAATACTCTGTAGGATCACCACCTTCGTCGTGCTGTCCTGCATGACTGCCGGCATGGGCGGTGTCATCTTCGGCTACGACATCGGAATCGCAGGTGCACGGCATACACAATTTGACGTGCTGGAGTTTCTGTCTCGTTTCTGTATGGTGTGATGACCAAGTTACAGTGATTGACATGATAATGGCATGCACGCATGCAGGCGGCGTGTCGTCGATGGAGCCGTTCCTTCGCAAGTTCTTCCCCGACGTGTACCGGCATATGCGGGGCGACACGCGGGTGAGCAGCTACTGCAAGTTCGACAGCCAGCTGCTCACGGCATTCATCTCCTCGCTCTACGTGGCCGGCCTGCTTACCACCTTCCTCGCCTCCCGCGTCACGGCGGGCCGAGGCCATCGCACGTCCATGGTCCTCGGCGGCGCCGCGTTCCTGGTCAGCGAGGCCGTGGGCGGCGCGTCGGCGAACATCTACATGGTCATCCTTGGAAGGGTGCTCCTCGGCGTCGGCCTCGGGTATCGCCAACCAGGCCGTGCCGCTGTACCTGTCGTCGGAGATGGCGCCGGCGAGGTACCGCGCGGCGCGTTCCTCAACGGGTTCCAACTGAGCGTCGGGATCGGCGCGCTCGCGGCCAACGCGATCAACTTCGGCACGGAGAAGATGAGGGGCGGTCGGGGGTGGCGCGTGTCGCTGGCACTCGCCGCCGTGCCCGCCGGGCTCCTTACCGTTGGCGCGCTGTTTCTCCCCGAGACGCCCAACAGTCTCGTACGTGCAGCAAGGCAGAGACCGCCAGGACGTTGCACGGCTGCTGCAGAAGATCCGCGCGCGGCGCCGACGTCGACGTTGCCGAGGAGCTAGACGACATCGTCGCCGCCGCCAACGGCGCGGTCGAGGCGTCGTCCGGCAGCGACGACGGCCTGCGGATGATCCTCACCCAGCGTCAGTACCGGCCGCAGCTGGTGATGGCCGTGATGGTACCGTTCTTCCAGCAGGTGACGGTTATTAATGCAACCGCGTTCTACGCGCCGGTGCTGCTGCGCACCATCGGCATGGGTGAGAGCGCGTCGCTGCTGTCGGCGGTGGTGACATGCTCGCCGTGGACCGGTTCGGCCGCCGCACGTTCTTCCTGGCAGGCGGCGGCGCGCATATGCTGGCGTCGCAGGTGCTGATCGGCGCCATCATGGCCGCGGAGCTGCGCGACCACGGCGGCGGAGGCGGCGTGAGCAAGGGGTGGGCGGGGGTGCTGATCCTCCTGATCGCCGTGTACGTGGCCGGGTTCGGGTGGTCGTGGGGACCCCTGGGGTGGCTGGTGCCCAGCGAGATCTTCCCGCGGCGGGGCAGAGCGTGACGGTGGCGGTCAGCTTCGCGTTCACCGCGTTCGTGGCGCAGGCGTTCCTCGCCATGCTGTGCCGCATGAAGGCCGGGATCTTCTTCTTCTTCGCGGCGTGGCTCGCGGCCATGACGGCGTTCGTGTACCTCCTCCTGCCGGAGACGAAGGGAGTGCCCATCGAGCGGGTCGCCGGCGTGTGGCGCGAGCACTGGTTCTGGAGCAGGGTCGTCGTCGTGGAGGCGCGCGGGCGGGGGGGGGGGGGGGGGGGGGGGGCGGGAAACTCTGAAACCTTGCTCAGCCGGCACGTATTTCCTTCCGGTCTGACAGATCTACAAGGCAGTACAATAATTCAGGGACAAACTGGTCCATCATGTCTCCATCGCAGGTCCACACACACAGCAAGAAGCCAACAATAATCAGTGCCCGTGCCTACGTCCTCCCTGACCATTCACACGGCTTGTGCAACAATAAGATCTGAACCAACGAAGAGGAACGAAGAAGATCTGGCTTGGCATGGAGGGGGCTAGGAGCTGACTGACTGTCTGGTCCAGTAAACATCGCTGCAATGCACGCACTGTTGTTCCTATATTAAGCTGAAAATCCCAGTTCTTCAGCTTCAACAGCTGCTTCCATCGCCGGAAAGATCGGATCGTGACCCACTCGTACATTACTTCGTCCACGTCAGTAGATTCATCTTCAACTTCCAATAGATCTAATCTAATATCTGAATTATAGTCAGTAGGTTCAGATTCCAAATTTAAACCAAAATTTCTCTCATTTTCACAAAAATAAGTAGAAGTTGCGTCAAACAGCAAAGTTCAACTGCTTATTGGTCCAACTACTTTTTTAAAATGAACTAAAACCAGAATATCAGTATAAACTGTTTTTTACCGGGGTTTCAAATGAGCTGTTTTTTTTTTCACAAGCAGAAGCGAATTCAAACATGGAGTATATTTTCGAATCGGTTTGAAAACAATCATGTCTCTTGGAATTAAAAATAAAATCCAACACGGATAAGGATCCTCCCTGTTTTCGTATAAGGACTTGAGGAGTTAGTTAGGAGTCCGCGGGTGGAGCGTGAGAGAAGGAAGCGGAATCGATCGATCGGCCGGCGGTTGGGAGCAGCCCGAGATAAGAAGGCGCGTGGAGGCGTCGGCGCAGCGCTTACCGAATCGCGGGATTCAATTCAAGGAGAGAGAGAGACAGAGAAACAGAGAAACAGAGGGAGGGAGGGAGAGAGAGATGCTGATCTTGGAGCTGGGCATCTGGGTGCTGCCGCTCACGCTGCTGCTGGCGCCGGCGCGGCGGACGGTGCGCCTCGTCGCCGACCTGCAGCGCTTCTTCCGCGCCGTCACGTGCCGCCGGAGCCCGCCGCCGGCGATGGGCGACGCGTGGAGCCGCCTCGACCGCCTCGACTCCGCCACCGTCATCCCGTGACTCTCCGCGCTGCCTGCAAATTATGTGGCTTCCTTCCTTCCATCCTTCCTCCTGTACATGATCCGCGCGTCCTGGATGTGCTGTTTTTTTCCTCGTCAAGAAAGGACGCGCTTTTTTCCTTCGATTTTTTCAGTGTTGCGCTCTGCCTAGAATTTGTTTTTTCGTTCTATTAGTTTCTGTCGAGATCCATGTACATCTCCTTCAATTACTAGTTTACAAGGAGGGGTTATGTACTTCTGTTTCGCATTTGTTTTGAGGTCATCAGATGATATTGAGCAGTAATGCAGCACAGTACTGTATCTATGATCGACGAACAGAACTCGTCAGTGTACTGAACCTCTGTTTTTTTTGGAATAAAGGCAGGAGATTTGTCATTCGTTAAAAGAACAGAGTACGACATGAAATTTTTTGAACATTCATGAAATTTTCGTGTACGGTTCTATTTGTTTATAAGTGCATTCTGATTTACAGAAATAAGATTCTCCAATTCTGGTGCTAGCCTGTTAGCCAGAAGTACATAAATAACCTTAGAAAAAAATAATATGAATGAGGCTTATTGGCACTCCTTCTTTGGAACCGGCACCACGAAGATTTGGTTGGGCAAGTTGAAGTTTTGATCATTTCATATCGAAGAACTGGTTGAGGGCACACGTGCTGTCTTTTTCAATAATCTGACAAGCTGAGGAGAGGAACAGGCTATAAAACCTCCTCTGTTTTTATTTTGTTGTGCAGAGAGAAAGTGAGGAAATACAACTCTCTCTATTTTTTCAGGTTCTGATGTTTATTCATTACTCAGACGAGCGGGCACATTTTCGATTTCTGCGTGATGACAACTAATGTGTAAATAATTCAGATAGAAACAGAGGAATTCGTACATTCTGAAGTTTTCAGAACTGCGAAATCTTTAGAAGATGGGTGCCAGGTCAATTGATATTTATCTGACACTCTATATCTGACGTCTGTTCAAGGACTTCCACTCTCGTTCTCAATTTCTGGCTCTGGCCCCTCTTAATCAACAAATTAAAATGTACATAAAAAGCTTCACGACGTCGCATCAGGAAAAAAACGAACACAAGGCACCATTGATACCGGATGTCTCTGTCGACGTATCTGGATAAACAATCGGATGATCCACTTGCAAGCAAAGACAACCTGAATAAATATTGCACTGGATCTGGATAGTAGTACGCGCATTTAGCTAGAAAACCATTGTCCTAGATCCACCCGGAGATTTCCGTTCCACGGTCGCATTGTGATATTTCTGCAGCAGTCGCATGGTTGATTCTCGCAGGTTGGAGTGAAAGAACATATGGGTTTGCCAACCAGGCCTTTGTTGGATTGCCGAAAAATTTCCCCAAAAATCCTACACATTTCTTGTGAAATGGAGCTGTTTCTCGTGAAATTCCTCTTGTTTACGAGAGAATTCGTGTGAAGTTCTTTTCTTTTCTTTTGAGAGGTCTGAAATTCACTTTCGAACTGAGATGGGGAAAGCTCATTTGAATGGCCCATGCCCGCATTGTCGGACAACTAATTGTAGCATAGCGTGCCGGGCCGAAACTGAACCGGCGGTCCACCGTCCACGACGCGACTTTTTCTCCCGCCGAGCCCAGTTCTGCAGCAGCCCCGCAAAGTACGGTGCTTTCTTGTACCAGCAGAATTTCTCTGGGAGAAATTACACAACCCAAGTGCGCGACGTTTGTTTTTGGCTGAATTTATCCTCGAACGATCACTAAAAGCTCATCTTTTTCATCCTTTAACTTTCAATGGGTCAATTTACCTGGTCTCACCCTGAAATATCGTTAGCTTAATTCGGTTAGAACATTCTTCCTATCTGCGGCTGCTCCGTATGATGAATTACAGTGCAGGCGAGCACCTCCTCTCCTCAGCCGCAGCTGGGCTGAGTGGGCTCACCCCCCGCTCCGCCACGGCACCGGCCGCAACGCCGGAGTAACAGAAGCTGGGCCGCGACGCCAGGCCAAGGCCGATGCCAAGGCTCAGCCCAAGATCCAAGCTTTGAGGCGCCATGTTTAATTCCAAGCTATATACCTAGGTGGTGGAACTCAGCGCTAGCTAGCTGGCCGGGGAAGGCGTACGTTGGAACGGGCACTGAGCGCCGGAGTTGGTGAAGAAGGAATGAACGAATACAGGGGCATATATAGAGGCATCGATCCATGGATCGGTAGCTAGGTATAGCAGATCAAGTGTGGTCGACAATTATGAGCTGGGCGCCCGTGGGGGTGGATCTCCATCGGGGATTCTTTGATTAATTAGCAGGCTTTTGACCCTTGACGGCGACCAGGGGCGCATTACCAGCGTAATCAAAAGCAGGTGAATTGCTGGCTAATCCAGGTCCCCAGGTGAGATCACGTACGCTGGATATACTCCATGTGCATGCCAGTGGCGACTGCGAGGGAATACTGTTTCTGCAGAGTACCGTCCTTTCGTAGCGGGCCGGGGCAGATCATTCGATCTGCGGGAAGTTACCTGCGGGGTTGCGTGACGACTGCCAGTTGCAAAGCAGGAGTATCGTTACAACATGTTCATTAGCTTTAGGCAATGCAGCGTTTAAGCTAACTTTATTTCGAGTTCGGGGGAGCAACAACGAATTGAATCAATTCTTTAATTTTGAGGTGCTTCACGTCGTCCAAACAGACCAGCCTGTCCATTAACTTTGCGGAAATGCTCAGGCGCCTCAAATCAGGACATGTATCAGGCGACGTCGTGGACCGTCGATCTGCTTTACGATTCGTGTGAGATCTTTTCATATAATCTCTTAACCCTAACCCTATGGCGGCGGCAGATCATGAGCCGAGCGGCAGCACGACACCTCGGCGGCGGCACGCGCGCACCTCGGCGGCGATGGCGGTGCGTATCCTTGCACACCCCGACAGCGGCGACGACGCGCATCCCGGCGGACTCCGGCGGTGGCAGCGGCGCATCGCGGCGTCGCATCCGGCGCATCCCGACCAGCGGCAACGTCGGCGGCGGCGTCCGCTGTCGTCGTGGAAGAAGGTAGTTCGTTTTTAATTGTTAATTCGTAATTGTTAGTTTATAATTATTAATCGTGGTTTGTAGGATTATGTCAATTGTATAATAGTCAAGTAAAAATTGTGATTGACTGGGCTATAGAATTAAGGGTTAATATTTAACTTTTAAGGCAATGAGTCGTATGCAATCTGACTTATGTGCAATCATGCAATCATCCATCTATAATTATTGGATGTCCATCTTAGAGTGGTTGTGGTTTTTCACTTTAACTCCCTTAACATGAGAACACACAGGTGGAGGAGGTTAAATAAAAAAAACCATCTTAGGATGAACGTCTAACGATTATAGATGGATGTGTCGGTACCCTGCATACCGTATACCCCTTAGGATTACAAAAAGACCAAAGAAACTTCACCTGTCTGAGTTGAAGACCTGTGAAGACCCCACGTGTCACACGGGACCGGACCTGCCTCCCATCTATGGTTAGTCCCGGTGCTGCCACATGTATACTGCAACCGAACCTACATTTCACACATGGAATAGCTTCGGCCTAAACACCTAGGCGACACTCCCGGACCTAACCCCCGACAGAGGGAAGCTCCGATACGGACACGTGTACATCTACACCGGACCTATCCGTTCCAGACGGAAAGCTCCAAAGCTGCCACGTGTCCAACCGCCGGACCTTCAGCCTCAACAATTAGACTGGTGGACCCCCAACGGCTCGAACCTTCAAGGGGCAATCAAAGACTTTGAGACCTGATTAAATGTCATTAGTACCATATTAATGACACACGATCGGAAGGCCCGTAATACCAGTAACAGCACTGTCAAGGCCCGCTACCACACCATTAAGAGTAATTAACCTCATTAATTGTGTATTAAGCATCAGTAACCGTCGGGGCCACATGTCGGACCAGATTAATGATACACAGAGGGATCTTCTCTCGCTTTCTCAACTCTGAGACCTCTCCCATACTCAGCTCTGACACGTACTCACAAGTGTTCAGACACTTAATACAACAACTACACACTCCGTGGAGTAGAATATTACGCTCAAGCGGTTCGATCCACATAAATCCTTGTGTCTATTTGTCATCGTGTTCTGAATCTCTGCGCGCTCAATACCGAACTACAAACTCCGCGGGCTACCAATGGTAGTACCGGGAGAATTGCCGGAACAACACTTCGACATAATGATTGTAGGATTGCATCATAAGTCAAATTGCATATTAGTCATCGTCAATTTTTAAAAATTAGCACTTAATGACAATAATTAGCAACTAACATGATTTTTTTGAAAAAAATTTCAGACACGCGAGAAATAGACAATCCTTTGACTTTGAGGTGCTACGCTTGCTAATTACTCCATTTGTTCCGTACTCTTTATCGTCGCAAGAACTAAAATTATTTCTTCGGGCGACACAAATTACGGAACAGGGAGTAAGCTGAAAGGAGGAGGACATGAGTACACGGGGGTATTGATTACCGAGGGCGAGACACAGGCAGGACATGCTATTTTCTCCTAATCATAGTGCGTACTCCCTCCGTCCCAATAAACTTGTCGTTTTGTAATTCATTTTTTAACTACAAAGCGACAAGTTTATAGAGACGGATAGAGTAGTTAATTGTCCCTGGCTGTACTGTACCGAACAATTCAATTGATTAACCGATAATGCCGGCGGCAATAGTTAACGGGCAGCAGGAGCGGGAGGACGAGGAGGAAGCCAGTGAGGTGTGCGTACGTGCAGTTGCACATGCGCGCGCAGGGGAATCTCGAGGCACGCCAGCGCGCGCGGACGGCCGCGTCGCCCACACCACACGTGCGCCACCCCGGCTGGTCAGCGGGGCCAAAAAAAAATATCGCGGTTTATGTGGCATGGTGGTCTGAGACGAGACGGGCCGCATAAACAAGGTTGGCCCAAGGCCCGTCGCGCCCTCTCGTCGAGCCGAGCCGAGCCGAGCCGAGCCGCGTAGCAAGAAGCACCCGTGCCGTGTGCGAACCCTCCGCCTCGTCTCGTCGACCGACCCGCACCGTGCCCCGGAGGAAGGAATGGAGGCGGCGGCGGCGTCGGCAGGAGGAGGTGGGGCCGCGCGGAGCAGCCCGGCGGCCGTGCAGGCCACCAACGACGATGCCGCAGCCAGCAAGCTGTGAGCCCTGTTTCCTTCCTCCCTCTCTCCCTTCCTTCCTTTCACCCTCGCAACCGGTGGTTCCTGCTGCTGTGCATCCGTCGTCTCTCGTCTGGCTGTTTTGCTCTGCTCTCGCCGCCGCGAGACGCCTCTGGTACACGAGGCTACGACTAGTTTGTGTGTTAGTCTTATTACGCTTTCTGTTGCGATGAATCGAGGTTAAAACCATCATACAAGGCCACAAGGGTAAACATAGAGCATTATGGTGCGCACACATATTTTCTCAGCGTGCAGTGCATGCAATAGATTAATATGTTCAATTACCATTTTTTCTCCGCAACACGAAAAAATCAATAAAGATGCGGAAAATGCTGTGCCACTAATCACTATTACCAATTTCGACCTCAACTGAATCCTCTTTTCTAGCGTATGAACTGAATTTATGTTCCGAGCAGTAGTAGGCAACTGAATTGACTTGCCTTGCAGGTCCTGTGTCAACAAAGGATATATGAAGGATGATTACGTGCGTTTTTTTGTCAGGAGAGCAGCGAGGAGGGCTCCAATAATCAATCGTGGTACTGACTGCCTCTGTGAACTTTGCTTTTCCTGGTTCACTAAATACCAAGTATAACTGTATAAGTGAACACATAACCTTTTTCTTTTGCCTTTCTGTGTAACTTCAAAGGGTATTATGCACGTTGGTCCGTTCTGAGGAAGCTTATGCATCAGTTCCTCAACGCGGGGAAGAATAGTAGTGATGAGAAGAGGAAACAGATATTATCTCTTGGAGCTGGTTTCGATACAACATTCTTCCAGTTGCAAGTTAGTCTTTAAATCCATCCTTCCCTGTGGATCATAATTTCCTGTGAACTTTGCATTTTCATCTCTATTTAACATGTTAACACTGTTGTATGTATCGGTCTTGACATTTTAACCTGAATAGGCTCCAGTATGTCATTGTCATGTGGTTGTGTGCTGCTTAGGTTGACAAAGTTATGGAAGACTATGTAAAATATTGATCCCTTTTTCATTCTTGTCTTGTTTTTGCCATTGTAGGATGAAGGGATTGCTCCACACCTTTATGTAGAGCTTGATTTCAAGGAGGTATTGGAATTTCTCATTTCTATACATGCAGTTAACTACATAAAGCAATATAATGCCTGTAGCGGGATTCAGTACGCAAGTGAATTCTCACTCTATACATGCAGTTAACTAGTCAAAGCAATATAATTCCTGTATTGAGATTTAGTATGTACATTGTTTAGAATGTTTCCCGCATGCATCTTTGTACTTTTGTACACGCACGCTAGTAATGTCTCTCAAGTTGTAGTTGCCTAATTGGCAGGTAACCAGCAAAAAGGCTGCAATCATTAACCACTACAGTGAAATGAAGGAGAAGTTAGGACCAGAAGCCTCAATTTCGATAGGTAATTAGCTTCTTCGCTCTCTAATATTTTTGTGTGCGATCGCTGTTTGCATGTTGGGTAATGGATCCTTCCCCTGTATGTTGGAAATTGGAATTGACCAAAACTTCTGAACAGTTCAATTTACTCTATTTAATTTCATTTTTCATAACTATGGATTTGTTGTCTTATCTTATTTATTGTCTTCTTCACAGTAGTAAAATCAAACGTTTACATTCTTACATAAAAACTATTTTCGTTTTCTTGCTTGAACTTTGAAGTTTTATGCCTCTTACGCTCATGTTTCTGCCAGATTACTTGAAAATTTGGACATTTGTAATGCTTCCTTATTGAAAATTGAAATGTATGCGTTGATTTATACCAAGTGGATATCCTGGGAGAAGCCATGTTAAACTAGTTACTATAGTAGGAAAATTTCCATTTCATTTGCATCCGGTCATAACCATCCATCCTGTTTTAAAGAAAGTGTTCTTTGGCTCTTAACTATGGAATAGGAAACTTATTTAAAAGTAATTTTTGTTTCCTTCCAGAATGGTAAATTGGGGTGACCTTGCCACATTACAGAAGTCATCATTTCTTATTTCCTTGACATGACTGCAATAATTGATCCCACCATTTCAGAAAAAGGTGAAGTGACAAGTGCACATTACAAGCTATTTTCTGCTGACATTCGTGACATACCAAATATGGATTCAGTTATAAGCATGGCTGAAATGGACCCTAGGTAAGCTTCTTCTTTTTGTCTCCTCTTTTCTATGATGAATGGTTGGCTAGTTCTATAAGTTTAACCATAAATACCTGCCCACCATGTTTAAACCATAAATATATTGAACTAGCAATTATGCTACACATTATAGGTGCATTTTATAGCTTTTATCTCTACTCATGTAATGTTAAGTCAAATTTTCAAGTGTTTGATATATCTTTCTGTTGTCATCAGCTTGCCGACCTTTATAATTGCAGAGTGTGTGCTTATTTACATAGACCCAAGTGCCACTGCTGCTGTTGTTAGTTGGGCATCAAAGAAGTTCTCCACTGCGGTTTTTTTCGTATATGAGCAGGTTGAGTCATTCTTATGGTGGTGCACTGCTTTGCCACTCTTTATATGTGATTGTAATTTTGGGCTGACTCTTTTGTGCAGATCCATCCGGATGATGCATTTGGGGAGCAAATGATCAGAAATCTTGAGGTGTCTTTTTATACTCTTCTTGATTTCATTGAATCGATGTAATATTTATTTTCTTGTGTCATGCAAATCATTTGGCTTTTTGTTTAATCTTTGGTTTGGGCTAAATGTGTATGACACATACATGATATTTAGTCCAAGATCAAAAGGATTGAGTCCAAACCGTTTGTACAAAATATTGCCACCAATTAGAAGATACTAGAAAATAAATCCAAATATTAAATAAGTGCTTGTTTACAATTGAAAAGAAACATCCTGTGCTCAAACAGATATATGTTTAAAATTTGAGGTTGCGTCTTTGCTTTTCACAACTGATGTAAGGATCTTTGGTCCCATCTAAAGATAGGACTTGTAGCTGCATTCTGCATGCAGGATGTAATACATAATTAATCTGAAATGGGCATCTAACAGGATGCTTAGAGTGCAGTTAAAACCTCATTCTTTAAGTTAAAGAGAGTGGTGACATATTAGCGTTATTTGTTGAACCCTCTTATTATTGTGAACCTCAAAATATTATGTATTAAGCTGTATTAAACTCTTAATGTGGTCAGGATGTATTAGCTCCTTGTATTGATGTGGTCAGAAATACCGCCGGACACAGATACATCGATTTCAAATGACTAATATCCAGTATTGATGTGGGAATACTGTTTTATTCGTAGCATTAATATATTATTTTATGCCATCTATTGTTCTGGTGGTTCAGAGTAGAGGATGCCCCCTCCTTGGTATAAATGCCACACCAACCTTGAGTCATAAGGAAAAACTTTTTTTTGATAACGGATGGCAGGTATATATTTGAACATATGAATAAAATGCTCGTATGTCAAAAAATTGTTCGATGTGGTTCTTATGTTCAATTTTTCAGAGAGCTGTTGCCTGGGATATGCTGAGAATCTACAACGATTTCATCGACAATGAAGAGAGACGCAGGTAATATATCTGGTATTATCTGATAAATGGGGTAACGAAACATCAAAATACTGACCAAACTGGCAGATTTAAAGGAGACAATACTTTTCTCTTTTCTGTCAGCTGACAAGAGATTGTTGAAATTCAAATATTGTTTGATGATATTGTTGATGCTATGAACTGGAAAAAAGGCATTTAACCTGTTATTAATGGGCGCTCACCCAACCATGTTCCTATTGTTCTGGAGTTTTAAATTTAATCATGGCTTAGAGGACACTGTTTCCAGCTTGTATAATGCTTTCACCTTTCGCTGTTGTTACTACTGACATGACCTTATGCAATGGTGCAGGATTGAACGATTAGAATTGTTTGACGAATTTGAAGAGTGGTATATGATGCAGGTAAAATATTGCCCTAGAACTAATGCATTTAAGTTGTTAAACTCAAATGTATTTGTTCTCTGATTTCTCATTCGTTTTGGTTTCTATTTTCAGGAGCATTATTGTGTGGCATATGGAATCAATGATGCCGAGGTTAGTCATTCATTCTTATGTGGAACAAAAGTGCTTTAGTCCAGCTCAGTTTGTTACTTAAATTATGTTTTGATGCAAAATTTACTCCCACTTTCAGGGTATATTTGATAATTATGGGTTCGACAAGGAATAACATCCATCATGCCTTTTCTTTTGTGGGTATCTTGTAAACTTACACAGTTCAAGATAGAAAGTCTAGAGAGTGTTCATGGAACAAACTATGCCTGAAGTACTCGAGTTGAAGCACTTTATGTTGCGGCTTGTTTGGTAGGCTGCTCGGTATCATACTTATATTACTTAATAATGCCATTTTCTGAACTGTAATGACATTTCCTGAACTGTTTAATCTGAGGCATGATTGTGATTATAAGACCAAAGTATGAAGTGTTGGTCGGTCTGTGAAATTAATACTCTCTCCGTTCTCAACAATTTGTCGTCTTCTTATTCTTTTTTGTACTAGAAGATGATAAATATTTGATGGTTTCGTGACTATGAGACCAAAATATTGGTGGGGTTATGAGATTAACTCAAACAGATATATTCTGGTTCCATTGTTTTTCTAGTATTGTCTACAAAACAGTTATACTTTCTCTGTCCGTTTCAAAATACTTGTTGTTTTTTAAGTATAAAAATAAATAAGAAGACGATAAGTATTTGGAAATAGAGGAAGTATTTGTTTTTTAGGAAGAACCCAGTTATATTCGGCGGCTCAGCCTATCACTTTCGGCCTGCAAGCCCAAATACGGGCCCAGCCCGATCTCCGCTCCGCCACGTTTCTTTTTTGCGGGGGAGGCAGAAGCCCCGAGCAAGCAACCAAAACGACACCTCTCGGTCTCCGCTTTCGCTGCGGAACCGCATCGAGCCAGACCACCACCTCCTCCTCGCTCCACTCCGACTCGCCACTAGGGTTTTGCCACCGCCGATCTCGCCGAGCCACCATGGACTCCGGTTTTATGGGCCCTTCATCCGCGGCCGGCGAGGCCCCCACCTCCGGCGAGCACCGGATGGGGACCACCATCGTCGGGGTCTGCTACGACGGCGGCGTCGTCCTTGGCGCCGACTCCAGGACCAGCACAGGTACGGACCGATTCCTTCCGATCTGCGTGTTCTGCAGGAGGTATGATGTGGACATTTCGCGTTGCGAGTATAGGTACTCAACTAGATCGTTGGGATTAGAGGCATCGCTGGTGAATTTACTAGCATGATCTGTTAGATTTGTTAGTAGTAACCAGATCAGCCAATCTTCGAATTTTCCTGTTGGCTTGGTTGATTGTGTGAGAATTTTGACACTTGCTACGTCAAGACTAATCTGTCAGATGATTTGCTCTTGTTTCTGAGTAGTAACTTGTTGTATTGCCATGTAATTACACTAAATACACGTTACCACTGTTTCCGTTAGTTGTTTCTCTGCTGTGATGGTAGTTGGCATGGTAATGAATGATGGAATTATGTGCTCGCTTTTGTTCTTTTGTTTCTTCAACTGTACCTTTGGTGTTTTACGAACAAAACTTTTTGTCTATATTTGTGGTTACCTTGCCTACCTCTTTGCGTCATGTAATTTTTGTTTGAACGGAAGTCAATTTTAAGCTGTTCTGTCTTGTAGGAATTTTTTTATCGCTTCACTTTAATACTCTTCTGTTTCCTTGACCTAACTTTTAGGAATGTACGTTGCGAACCGTGCGTCCGACAAGATTACTCCGCTGACAGACAATGTGTTCGTTTGCCGCTCTGGATCTGTAAGTGGCCACTGTCCATGTTATTTTGAAGATTGAAGCCTTGTTCTTGTTTTTCTCCTGATGTTATTGGTGTATCATTATGTTTTAGTAGAAACCATATGGTGCATTCTTTAGCAGCTCCTAGTTCAGTCAGTGACTTGCTACTTGTTACAGTTAGTGTGAACAATGAACAAGTAGTTCCTTATCACTGTTTTGTTACCGTCTTTCCTTTGGTATCTTAGTAGGAAAAATCCATCTATTCAGTCAACCTCCTAGTTTTTAAAAGGCGGATTTCTGCTCATAAGTTCTTTGTTCAGCATGTAACATTTTCGTTACTCTTATTTTCTTGCAGGCTGCTGATACACAAGTCATTTCGGACTACGTGCGATATTTCCTCCATCAGCATACGTAAGCTTGTTGTTATTTCAATCATATCCCAACAGTGTTAGTCATCTCATTAAATAAGCTGAATGATGATCTCTTCAATAAATATGATGTTATACAATGTTATGTTCATGGAACATTTTAATGTACAAGGTTGCTTACAGTTCTCCTCGATGTGCAGAATTCAGCTTGGGCAACCAGCTACCGTGAAGGTTGCTGCCAACTTAATTAGGCTTCTAGCCTATCAGAACAAGGTATGTCTTTATAGTCTAGCAGCAGCAGCAACAACAGTTAAAATGTGTTGTATGAATCTCATTGATGAACATGACATTTGGCGTCGTTTCTGTCACATATGATGCTAAGACAGTATTTACATTCTCTGATTACTATTTGTCACCATTCTTCAGAACATGTTGCAAGCTGGCATGATAGTTGGTGGGTGGGATAAATATGAGGGAGGCCAAATATTCTCAGTCCCCCTTGGTGGAACAATTCTGAGACAACCGTTCGCAATTGGAGGTACTTGCCCATAGAATTATGTGCTATATTTCTCTTTCAAGGCTGCATCATGATGCAACTTTCATTGCTCTCTTTCCTGACAAACAATTAGTGTATTCTGGCTAAGGATCTAGTACTTAGACATGTACGATCTACTTTTTTGCATCACATTATATTTGAGTTAAGTGTAAGATTTTGTGCTGAGAAAAATGGGCAGCATTGTTTTGCTAATTCTCGAGTTTGCTTACAGGTCTGTTTCTAACACCTTTGACTTATTGCAGGTTCGGGTTCCAGTTACCTGTATGCACTGCTTGATCATGAATGGAGAGAGGGGATGAGCCAGGAAGAAGCTGAGGTATGCCATTGAGTTTCTTCTCAAGAGTCTGAATACTGATGAGATATTCCCTTCTAGAAGAATAAAGCAAACAGTTTAGCGATTGCATGAAGCTTCTATTCGATTTACTTCCTCTTTCCTAATCTGGTTGCTTGTGTTCACATTTACAGATGTTTGTGATGAAGATAGTTTCCCTTGCCATGGCCCGCGACGGTGCTAGTGGAGGGGTTGTTCGTACAGTTACTGTAAGTGCTCTTCTATTTAATGCAAATTGTTCTGCTTCAATCCTTTTGTTAAGATACGTTGAAATATCATCAATAGCTAAACTAAGGTTATTTTATGGGTTTATACTATCTTTTTATTTCTGCACTCCGGCACAATGTATCATGTGATAGATCTGGAAAGGTAAAACTGTCATTGAAACCATTTGTCATAGCACTAGTGCAGTGCAATTTATCCCCGTATCTTGTCATTTTGTATAAACTGACTAATGCTACTGGCCGTGTTAAAACAAATTGGATCGACTATGTAAGATCTTTTGGAATGCCTCACTCAAGTGATGCTTCTTTTTTACTCTGTTACATGATTCAGATTGTTATAAAATCAATTATATGATTTATTTATTAGCTTACATTGATACCTTCTTTTGAGGATCATCTCCGTTAACAATTATGCTCTATATTTAGGAAATTAGAAATCAATGATTTTTCTCTTTGAACCATGGAATCAATGGCTTGAAAAGTATTTTGGGTTAGATATGTTAGGACTTCTCTTCTTGTCTCATTCTCTATTATTTTCACTTTCAGTCCACTGTAGGCTTCTGTAATACGTTGTGACTACTGGACATATAATGTTTTGATCGGTTCAAAACTCATGGAGTTTGATTGTTTTGCAGATTAATGCCGATGGTGTTACAAAGAAATTCCACCCTGGTGACAAGCTACCACTGTGGCATGAAGAGCTGGAGCCGCAGAACTCATTGCTGGATATACTTGCTGCTGGGAACCCTGATCCGATGGTTCAGTGAATTTGATGTGTAGTCGCGTGCCTTTCCTTGTGGACGTTCTACTCTATTTGACTTGTTCTAGATTTCCAACCGATGATAGACACTTTTTCTTGTTGAATTGTCACACATATATATCACTACATCTTAATTCCTGTTTAGACAAAACTTATTTCTGTTCGGTGGTAATGCTTCCTGATTAGGCTCCCAGGATATCTAGGAAATGCTATTAGATCATGGTGCAATGAGGTGGCAAGGGGCTGACGACGAGCCGAGGAATAAACATGAGCTAAGAATTGAGTCCCTCCGATTGACACAGGTTAGTGGCGTCATTTTAAAATGAAACAGAGGAAGTAGCAGTTTACCATCTGGCGACTACTCCGTCTTATGGACGGAGGAAGTACATCTCAGAAAAATCGTAAACCTGAGCATGACGTTCCCCTCGGTCAGGCCAGTGAGCAGGAACGTCTTCAAGCTGGATGGGACATCTGATCTCGTTGAAGGCCAGGAGAGGAGGTCACCCGTATCCTTGCTCCACACGTACTCGTCGGGGACGTCGGAGAGCAGCTCCAAGTCGACGTCGAACAAACAGGCGGAGCGGTATGCCAGCGGCGCCCCTGACGCACGTGCGCCGCGCCCTCGGCCGGGACGGCCCGCCGCCAGGTTGTTCGCCTGCGCCGCCAGCCTCCAACTCACGCACCGCAGCTCCGCCGGCACCGTCAACGGGAGCTCCTCGTACGGCAAGAGATGCTGCGCCGCCGGCGGCTCCACCTCAAAGGCGGCGACGACCAGAAGTAGCGGGAGTCACCTTCCAATTCCAATCCTTGGGCGTCAGCCGTCTCGCTCGGCCTGCCACTGCCACTCCCCCCGCTCCACTGAAGCCATCGACCGAGGTGCTGCGCGCAGGTGGGCTGCTGTGCTCTGCTCTGCTCTGGATTGACCGCTACTACATGTGCCACAGTGACGAACCAAGGCAGATGGCATTGGGAGGTTTCGTTAAGACAACTCTGGATCGAAGCAGGAAAACAACAACAATGTACGTACGATCACTCAACGCAAGACATCACTGTTGGATTTTTTGATTCAGTAATTGAGGCTGTCATATTCCAAGAAGAGAGTACGTACGATCCAATGCAGAACCAATTAAGGCACGTAAATCGATCGAGCCGCTCGATCAAATGTTGTAGTATTTTTCTAAGCTGTGGTATATATGTACAAGATTCAAATTTCCAACCTAAACCCTGAAAGAAAAATCGTCGTCTACACTAAACCCACAATGGCTCCGGCGTGCACGAGCACGTTCTTGTCCCGGAAGAAGCGATCCAGCATTGCCAGCAGCACGTCACAGGTGAGCAGGCTGTCGGAGCCGGCGCAGTGCGCGCGCCCGGCCGCGCGGCGCACGCCGAGGGCGGCGGCCACCTGGTCCAGCCCCCCGCGTATGCCGCCGTCCTCCCCGCAGAACCGAGCCAGGCGCTTGACGTCGAGCACCGTCGGGCCGAACAGCGCGCGGACCTGGGCGAGGAACGCCTCCAGCGTGTCCGGCAGCGGGCGGCCGCCGCCGAGCACCTTGAGGAGGTACGCGAAGTCGTACGAGCCCGAGAACGCGGTCCAGGAGAGGCCGCCGTCGCCGCAGGCGAGGCCGCACCGGAAGAAGCCGAGCGCGAAGTCGTCCGGGTCGGCGCCCCACCGCCGCAGCGCGGCGAAGTCCATGCCCTGCGCGCGGAGCATGGCGACCGAGTCCCGCGCGTGCGGGTCGCGGCGCGCGTCGAAGCCCCGGAGGTTGAACTGCCACGCGACGGGGCACCGGCCCCCCGGGCCCGACAGCGCGATCCCGACCTGCAGCAGCTTGAGCTCGTCCACGTTCCGCTTCACCAGCGCGTAGCTCTCCCGCGGGCCGCGGATGTGCCGCGGCGTGTCAGAGTCGTGCACCGTGCCCGGGAACTCCGTGTCCACGTACACGCAGGGGTACCGCGGCAGCATGGCGGCGATGAGGGCGAACTCGTCGTGGAGGTTCGCGGCCCACACGTCGCGCACCTCCGCAGCTTCGCCGCACGTCAGGATTCGCGGCGGCGGCGGCGGCTGGAACAGCATCGTCTGGATGGGATGGGCGTGGTGCCAGGGAGAGATCTGCGCGAAGCTGCAGGGCGGCGGCGGATGCGGAGGCGGTTGCTGCGGCACGAGGAGGGCGACCGGGCCGCCGTGGTGGTAGGGCATCGTCTCGTCGTGGTTCAAACCACCACAGGTGGTTGCGGCTTGCAAGGCGGCGAGTTTACACTTGGAAACGTGGGCGTGCCGATGATATCGTACTATCGTAACAGCAGCAGCATATATATAGAGGCTAGGCAAACGTGGAAGGATTTCCTATGCGGATACGAGTTTCAACTCCTAACCCGACTCGAACCCTGTAATCTTCTATCTTTCAGAGCGTACATCACGTTAACCCGTAGAACAGACGAACTATGTAGCATTCTTAGCAGCAAATTAAATAGCACACATGATAGGTTTTCCTTTTCCAACAGCTATGATCACATAGAAAAAATTCATGGTACGGAAGCATGGGAAGAGCACTCGGTGGGCGCGGCCGGTGATCACATAGAAAGGAAAAGGATTTGCATGTTTAAGTTCACCAAGGAATAGGATTCGTCTGTTTCAATTTGCCAAAATTGGTCTGTTTCAATTCGCCAAGGATCGAATAAATGGAAAAAAATGATATTTTTGAAAATTAGCATCTAACTTGTGCTCCAAGTCGTCAGATCTAACATATACAACTTATAACTTTCATAATTTTATATAGTCAACAGAGTGACAATTCTTTTGTAGTCAAAACATAATGTAAAAAAAAAACAACTGATAATAAACGTACAAATAGATGCTAAATCCATACGCCTGAGAATTAGCATTCTTGAAATCAAAATTATTGCATAGACATCATCAATAACCAATGCAGCAGTTACAATATCCCGAAGGATGATTTCTTATCTACAGAGCAGGCGCCTTGAGTATGCAGCAACAAAATGTGTCTCCTCAAAATACATGTCTACCGGGACAAGCCTCCCTATCATTTGGGATGCCTTGATAACTCTCCTACTGAAATATACAAAACGAGGCTCAGCATGAGCATGGCTCAATCATCCAGCATCACTCTAGTTCTCCTCGGCTTGTTGTATATGGTTCGCACCATAGGGCGATGCCGGTCCGCTGATTCACGGCTGGAGACCGAAAGGGATTCCATATCATCTTTTATTGTTCGATTTATTATTGATATCTGTCTATGCTCCATACGTGTTCTCCTTTCCCCAGATTCCAAACCATCTTCGCTGGATCCCATGCCATTACCGTTCCTCCTCCCTTGTGCAGGCAGATTTGGCCACTCCCTGAAATCATCCACCTGAGATGGCATACCAGGAACATTTGAGTGGTATCTTGACTCTCTTGACCTCGCAGCATAGTTCCTTTCCCCCTCATAACTTGCAGCAGAGACATTGTGATGGCCATGCAAGTTTTGCTTTGATAAGGCATCTACTGCAGGTGGCTCCCCAAGAATGCCCCGTTCAGCTTTTCCAGCAGATGTTCTTCCATTATATCTCTTGCCTCTGGATATTTTACTCAAATTTCTAATCAGTGTATCAGGTGTCTTGCTCGAAAGTGTATCAGGTGTCTTGCTCGAACCTTCATCTGATGACCTACCAGCATCTTGTATATCTATATCCAGAGGAGCAATATTAAGCAGTTCTGGATCATCTTTAAAACTGAATGGACGCTTTGTTGGGTCCATTTTTCTGAAGGTAATGGATATCCTGTATTTTAGCAAGTAGTGTATAAGAGTTCGAGTTTGAAATGGCAGAATTAATTCCAAAGAAAAATAATACAACAGACAAGTGGAACCTTTTGGTCGGGACTGCAGGAACACAATGCTTTGCCACATCAGCACCATTGCCATTCATGACAAGCACAGACCTGTGAATATCAATCTTAAGTAAGAGACCAGATAATTGCAGAATAAAATTGATGAGCATAGGATCTGCTTTTGTTGGTTCATGAACTAAAACATAATAATATTTGACATATTTTATAATTACAGATATGCCAAAAAGAATCATTAGAAAAAATGGACCTCCGCAAAACAATAAAGACACATTTGGAATGATGGGAGGTAATTATAGTAACTCCATATAAAATGCAACAAACAATAACTACAACTAAGAAGTCATATTTTTCAAGTTTGAAATACCACGAAATAAAATCATTTCCAAACTATCCATCTAGTACATAGGCAAGTGAGACTACCACAAGTAAATTAAAAAAATTACAAGTAAAAGGAGGTAGCACAACAAGATAAGCAACGTACCCAACTGGGAGGGGGATTGCAAATGAGCCAATGAATTCTCCAGGACCTGCCACTTTTAGGGTACTTCCAAAAAGGATGTTGCATTCGCTAAGAAATGAAACAGTACAAAATGGCCTAACAAAATCATGACTATCTATATGTGGTGGGATGCAATCTCCAGGTTCATATATATTTACAATGCAGCTGTCCGGTACACAAGTCGAAGGCAGAACATTCCATCGTATCAATCTCTTAACCATAGTCTTGAGAAGACCAGGCAACGGATCGGAAACGACAGTTCGCATAATGCCAGGTGGATTTCCATTCTTATCCTGCCATGAAAGAGGGGGTCATAAATCCTTAAAGGCAGTTGGCACAATGATGGAATTAAGAAATTAAATGAGAAAAGTACCGTAGCATAGTTATAACAGCATCCAAATTGGATTGTTACCCGGCCTTTACCACGCATCCATTTTTGGGGCTCTGAATATGTACGATCTGGCATGGGGGGCAAGAAACTGGATTTAGGCACCTCACAGATAAATAATCACATGTTAAGAAAAAAATGATAACATCCGCATTTTAACAATATGGTGATACACAAACAACAACAGAAGAAAAAAATAGAAGTGTATTGATTTTCCTCATCTATTAAATGCAAGTTGAAACTGCACTCAAAGGCAGGCCCATGGGGTGTTCCAGGTGGGCCTAGTATGACTCCGGGTCCAACCCAAATATCTAACCCAGCCCATGAAAACGCAAAAGTGTGCTAAAAAATGCAAAAGGAAGACAAAAAAAAGGACCACTCCGGACACACTCAAGGCCCACCTTCTGGGCCTGTCGCTCATTTGGACAAATCAAATGACTCAATCATCCCCACACCATGAAGGAGAAACAGGAATCAATATAATTTTATTAAGTATGAGCTATGTTTTTAAGGTGTTGTTTAGGCAACTAGGCAGGCTGGAATGCTGTGGTGTCCTGGCAGCCTTACCAAAGATAATGAGAGAGAGGAAGGAGGGAGAAGGGAGGAGGAGTGTGATGGGAACCACTGAGCAAGGCCAAGCAGCAGCAGCAGCAGCCGTCATTCCTGAGGGAGGGAGAGCGGCACTGGGGGCAGACAGGCAGAGCATCTAGTAAGACCTTAACACATACGTAAGGTGGTCTGGTGGTGGGTGGTAGGTCCTCGTCTTATGCACGCCTAGGCGATTGGAAGGGGGTGATTCATTACACCTCGCTTACCGCCTTAAAACGTAGTACAACTGTACAAGTTGAAATAAAATACGCCAGATTGACTCATCACTAAGAGATTTGTATATCGCGTCATCAAATTCCCAAATTTGGAATTGTATTACAAATAGTTCACATGTAGCCCGTTAGTAGACACATGGAGTCAGAAAAGTTACCATGAATAGCAGCACAAGATACCACCGATCCATAGGCATTCTATTCATCACAACTGATAAACTATATGGTTTCAACAAAAAGGAATGTTTTTAATTAAATGCAATGAGCGAAGTAGATTTTAATAACCACACAAATAGAAGTTGAGGAGCCTATCCTACAAATCAGGGGACATATCTAGTGTAAAAGGGCTTACGGTGATAACATGCTAATACACATTTGTGGCCATCTAATCTATCCCCAACTGTTATGTTTAGGGGAGGTGGACATGCAAGGAAGACATAAATACAAGGGTTCTTCCAAGAACATTTTAGATGAATCGAGTGATCAAGTAACTGAATTTTAAGAATGTTTTGGTGAAGATGACAAACAAGATAAATGCTAAACCTGAGAACTGAGTCTTGCAAACTTTATGGCAGCTTAAATCTGGTAAAACCTAGAGAGGGCTTTGATCTGGAAGAGAGGTGGGCATGGGGTTTGATGCAGAATTCCAGACTGACCCAACAGTTCAAGATAGGTGACTTAGGGATTTGCAAATTTAAGTCATATAACCAGAAGGCACGTTCAAAAAATATAAATGTTCTACTAACTTCTTGAACATCCTTTCTTTGTATGCGAGCATTGTGCAACATATGGTATACGTAATGAATCCAGGTAGTTCATAATGGACTTCCAAAAACTGACTTGCGAGCGTAACTGAGAGCAACATATAACAAAATAAAACTAAACCAATTCACAATAAGCACCCGGATTTCACAATATAGCTTGAAAACCTTCGCCCCTCATAACGGCTGAAATCACCTCGCCCCACCCTTTGGCACCTTGCCCTCTGAATTCTGAGCTAAACTTGATCTTAAGCGAACATTTATCCAAAGTCTGTACATTATGAAATTCCAGAAAAAAAAGGCCCTAAATTGGTACTACAAACAAGATCAGTAGAGTGCAGAACTCACCTCCAAGCTCCCCACGCTTGCCTCTCTCCTGTAGGTCGTACACACATTCGACGATGCGCTTCTGCTCTGCCGAGCTGAACACACCAGTATGAAGCTCGAGGCCCTCCAGGACGTTGACAATCCGGCCTCTGACTCTCTCCATGCATCTAAAATCTTTCTTCCGGACCACGTTCTGGTACCGTCTCTGCTCCCGCTGGTCCCTTGACAGCTGCACTTTCTGCCTCGCCACCTCGCTCGCCTCTTCCCCATCCTCAGCTGCCGCGGCCATCGCATCCTCCTCCGCCGCCGCCGCGGTGAGCTCGTCCTCCTGCGCCATGTCCGCCCACGACATCTTCGGTTTCTCTGCCTGCTGCGGCGGCGGCGGCTGAGCCGGATCCGAGTCCCAGCCGCTCGGCTCGAACGGAAGATGGTGCGGCGGCGGCGCCGGATCCGAGTCCCACCCAGACGGCTCGATCTGATCGATCCGCAGCGGCGGCGGCGGCGCCTGAGCTTCCTCGGCTGCGCGGGGTCGGTTGTGGTTAGGAGTCAGGCACGAGAACCGAGAAACCCTAACAACACAAGCGTAGGGCGGCGGAGGCATGCGTGAGGCGGCGGAGGTCAGCGGATTACCTGGCGGGAGAAGCGAGTCGACGCGGGCGCGGAGGGACGAGACGCAGGAGGGGCATGTGACGACCCCTGGCCGGCGGCTCGTCGGCACCGCCGGCGTGAGAAGTCCGGTGACCCACGGAACAACCGTGGAACGACGAGGGCGACTCCGCTCGTGAGGAGAGAGTTTGTTGGGATTCGGTTTCTTCTGTTCGTCCCCTCAATCCAGTACAGGGAGTCCTTTACATAGGCACCGCCTTGCCCATCGGGCCCACACACCAGTCACTCACTCCACACTGGCCAACACGGCACCCCCTTACAAGTCGGCCCCACACCCGGCCGGTCGGCCTTATCCGCACTCAACACTCCACGCCCTCATTCCCCATTCTCTCGCTAGGGTTCCTCCAGCTTCGACCGCACCGCCAGCTCCTTCTCCGTCCCACGCGAGGCCGCTGGATCCACCGCCGTGACATCTGCCCCCCCCTTGAGCTCCGGCTTGTCCCCAAGCCGACACCTCTGGGAATCGTTTGCACAGTACATACCAATCTTCCCACGAAGTATCCTCTTGTGGAGTCGACCATTGGACCCGAACTTGAGGTACCGCCTTTCCCCCCTTCTTGACCAACCTGCGATCAATGATTTTCACTGGAAACAGAGGTTCTTCGCTGAAATCTGCAATCTTGGGCAGATTGTCAAACACAGGCGAGTAGTTCGGTGTGAAAGGTTTAAGCTGCGAAGTATGGAAGACAGGATGTATAAGAGTTCCCTCCGGCAACTTCAAACGGTACGCTGCTCTTCCAATCCTCTCAAGCACCTGATAGGGCCCAAAAAACTTGAATGCCAGTTTAGGGTATGGTCGATTAACCAGAGATGTTTGCGCATACGGCTGCAACTTAAGAAGTACCATTTCCCCAACCATAAATTCCCGATCTATTCGCTTCTTGTCTGCTTTTTGCTTCACTCTGTTCTGGGCTCGCAAAAGATGCTTTTTAAGTAACTCCAGATGCGCCGCCCGCTCAGTCAACATCTCATGCACTTCTTTGTCTTCTGCATGTTGAGCTGATGGAACGGACAAGAAGTTGGGCTCGTACCCATACATCACCAGAAATGGAGAGCAGCCAAGTGAAGAATGGTATGAGGTGTTGTACCAATACTGGGCCATCGGCAACCAAGACTTCCACTTTTGAGGTGTTTCATGTACAGCACAACGCAGGTATGTCTCCAAACACTGATTAACCCGCTCAGATTGGCCGTCTGTTTGTGGATGATAGGCAGTACTCCTGAGTAGTTTAATATTCATAGCAGTGAAAAGATGCTTCCACACTGCACTAGTGAAAATTTTGTCTCTGTCAGATAACATTGATTTAGGAAGCCCATGGAGTTTCATCACTTGGTCTAGCAATAGTTGGGCAACTTGTATTGCTGAAAATGGGTGCTTTAATGGAAGAAAGTGGGCATACTTAGAGAATCTGTCCACTATAACCAGAATGGTGTTACAGCCCCCAGAAGTAGGCAAACCCTCTATAAAATCCATTGTGATGTCTTGCCAAACCCCTGCTGGAATGGGTAGGGGTTGCAACAACCCACCAGGAAGAGACTTTTCTCCTTTTGCCTGCTGACAAATGCCACATTGTTTGACATAGTCTTCCACATCTCCTTTCATGCTTTTCCAGTAAAAAAGCCTTTTAACTCTCTGATATGTTGCCTGCACCCCAGAGTGTCCTCCCACAGCACTATCATGGCATGCAGAAATAAGCTTGGTTCTTATTGCTGAATTATGAGCCACCCAGATCTGAGTGCCTCTTCTGATCACCCCTTGATGCAGAGAATACCCTTGTTCATCAGTACTTTGAATGGCCAACCTTGCCAACAGAGATTGTGCTTCCACATCAGTTACATAAGAATTGAGAACCTCCTGTAACCACAGAGGTTGAACCTCATTTGCCACTACCATCTGCATTACCTGTCCCATTCTAGACAAAGCATCTGCTGCTAGATTTTCCTTCCCTTTTCTATATACAATCTGGAAATTCAAACCCATCATCTTAGACATAGCCTTCTTTTGCAAATCAGATTGCAGCTGTTGCTCCTCCAGGAAGGTTAAACTCTTGTGGTCAGTCTTAATAATGAACTCTGATCTCTGTAAATAAGATCTCCATCTATCTACTGCCATAATGAGGGCAAGGAACTCTTTTTCATAAATAGACAGATGCTTGTTCCTTTCTGTAAGGGCCTTACTCAAGTAAGCAATGGGTCTGCCTTTCTGCATTAACACAGCACCCAGTCCTGCATCACTAGCATCTGTCTCTACCACAAATTGCCCATTAAAATCGGGCAATGCTAAGACAGGAGTAGAGGCCATGGCAGATTTCAACTGCTGAAATGCAGTTTCAGCAGGCTCAGACCAGGCAAACTGCTTGAGTTTCAAGATATTAGTTAAAGGTCTAGCAATAGAGCCATAATCTTTCACAAACTTTCTATAATACCCAGTCAATCCGAGAAATGCCCGAAGTTCAGTGAAAGAAGTCGGAGTAGGCCACTGGAGCATCACTGCTGTCTTATCAGGGTCAGTCTTAACACCATTGACTGAAATAATATGGCCTAAATAAGCCAGTTCCTGTTGGGCAAAGTGGCACTTGGACAATTTGATGTAAAACTGATGCTGTCGTAAAACTTCCAACACCAATCTAATATGGGTTAGATGAGATTCTAAAGAGGAACTATAGATCAAAATGTCATCAATAAACACTAGGACAAATTTTCTCAAAAATGGAGCGAGAATAGAATTCATAGCACATTGGAACGATGCTGGTGCATTAGTAAGGCCGAAGGGCATCACCTTAAATTGGTAGTGTCCACAATGTGTCTTGAAGGCAGTTTTGAACTCTTCTCCCTCTTTCATCCGAATCTGATGATAACCAGCTCTCATATCCAGGCTGGTAAAATATTGTGCTCCTGTCAATTCATCCAATATTTCATCCACCAGAGGCATTGGAAACCTATTTTTGATAGTGATATCATTCAATTTGCGGTAATCAATGCAGAACCGCCAAGACCCATCCTTTTTCTGCACCAACAACACTGGAGAAGCAAAAGGACTAACACTATGTTCAATAAGGCCTGCTTGCAACAGCTCAGCCACTTGCTTCTCGATCTCATTTTTGTGTAGAGGAGAATATCGATAGGGTCTAGAATTCACTGGAATAGCTCCTGGGATCAAGGATATGACATGATCAAAAGGTCGAGATGGTGGAAGGCATTTAGGCTCTGTGAAGACATCTCCAAACTCCTCCAATAGCTCCTGAATCCCCACCTCCTCCTGCTGAACCTTCTCTTTCTCCTGAAATCTCGGCTGCCTCTCCACCACTGCTACAGCCCAAACATCATTACCCTTAATCCACTTGTCCAATTGTGCTACAGAAAGCTGAGACAAGTGCCCCTGTTCCTGCTGGGAGTCTCCCTGCAACAACACCTCCTTCCCATTACTCCAGAAACTCAGTCTTCTATGCTCCCAGTCACACTGCATTGGGCTGTGTTTTGAAAGCCAATCAAACCCCAAGATAGCATCGTATGCTCCCAATGGTAAGACTCTCATATCAGAGCTGAAGGTATGTCCAGCACACCACCACTCTACATTTCTTACTATAGAAGAACTTTCTAATTCAGTCCCATTGGCCACTCGTACTGAAACTGCAGGGCATCTTTGTTTGATCAACCCTGCACTGTCCACAAAGGCACTATTGATAAACGATTGAGAACTGCCAGAATCCACTAACAGCAGGAATACCTTGTTGTTGACAAGAGCTCGTAATCTAATGCATCCCACCCCTTGGGTTCCTGCAATAGCATGAGTAGACAGGTGATAACACTCCTCGGCAGTTGCATCCTCTAACTCCAACTGATGCAGGATGTCATCAGACAGCTCCTTGGACAGATCCTCCACCGATAGATTGTTAAGTTGCATAGATGTCTTCTTTACACACTTCGCTTCATGCCCAGGCTCATATTTCTCTCCACAATAGAAACATAACCCATGTAGCCTCCTGTAATCTCGCAACTGCCGCTCCTTGAATAACTCCGAAGATTGGCCAACCACACGCCCTTCAGTTTTCACCTGACCTCCCATTCTGAAAGCATACGGCTGCCTCTGACCCCTCTGCCTACTCCTGTCTATTATATCCCTCTGCACCTTGGCTAAGATCATTGCTCTTGTCAATGTAGTAGGAAGCTGAGACTGCACAGGGCCCTGTAACTCCAGTTTCAACCCCTTAATGAATTGTGATACGAAGAACACCTCATCCAACTCCGGGTTGTGCATCACTGTAGAATACCTCCCATTCTCAAATTCCTGAATATACTCCTCCAAATCTCCAGTCTGTCGCAGGCGCAAAAACTCATACATAGCTTGTGAATATTCATAAGAGCCGAACTGTTCCTTCACTGCCTGCACAAACCGAGCCCAGGTAGACAACCCTTCAGTGAGTTTGAATGTCTGGAGCCACTTCGCTGCCCGACCCTCCATATGCATCGAAGAGGCCCTAACCCATAATGCTTCTGAAACATTGAAAATGGCGAAGTAATCCTCACACTTATCAAGCCAGATGGTGGGGTGATCACCCTGGAATTTTGGAAAGGAAAGCTTTAAGAGACTCTTCTCATGGTCATTGTGATGTCCTGACACTTCCTGCCATCCAGTTCTCCCTCCTGCGCCTCCAGCGCGACTACCACCACCTCCAGATCTCTGTATCTGTCTACTAACAGTCCTTGCACCCCGCCTACTCGACACCTCCTCACTCTTGATGTGGCTATCTAAGATCCTCTTCCCCTTGTCTAATACTGGCTTCATTCTCCTACTCCCCTCCGGAACCCCTGATGAATCTCCACTCGAATGATTCTCCATCCTCCCGGCCATCTGCTCCAGAGTAACTGCGGCTACCTTCCTTCCTGTCTCTTCCACCCGTTTGGAGAGGACGTCGTGATCTCGGGCAACCTGCTCCACCATCGACGCTGTGAGCGCCTGTTGCCCTTTGAGATCGCGCTGACCTCGAGTCAGATCATCCAACATATCAAACACCCTCATCCATCTCTCCTCTTCCGCACGCGCTGAATCCGCCATGGCTTCTAGCACGAAGCGGGTCTGCACGGATGGTTTGGGTGGAGGCGCCGTCGTGAAGATCCCCTCACCACCACCGATCACTCTGCACCACTCCCAGAGCGAGAAAACAGCGCGAATCCCCCACCCGAAAAAAAACGGCACCAGGAAGTTGGGCTCTGATACCACCTGTGACGACCCCTGGCCGGCGGCTCGTCGGCACCGCCGGCGTGAGAAGTCCGGTGACCCACGGAACAACCGTGGAACGACGAGGGCGACTCCGCTCGTGAGGAGAGAGTTTGTTGGGATTCGGTTTCTTCTGTTCGTCCCCTCAATCCAGTACAGGGAGTCCTTTACATAGGCACCGCCTTGCCCATCGGGCCCACACACCAGTCACTCACTCCACACTGGCCAACACGGCACCCCCTTACAAGTCGGCCCCACACCCGGCCGGTCGGCCTTATCCGCACTCAACACTCCACGCCCTCATTCCCCATTCTCTCGCTAGGGTTCCTCCAGCTTCGACCGCACCGCCAGCTCCTTCTCCGTCCCACGCGAGGCCGCTGGATCCACCGCCGTGACAGGGCAGAGGCCGGCGGAGAGGAACGGGAACCAGGTGGCGAGGAACTCCGCCGCGACGGCGAGCTCCTCGTCGGTGTACCCCCGCAAGAGCGCCATCGGGTCGACGCCGCCGGCGGCGGCGGAGGAGGACGAAGGCGCGGCCATCGCAGCTGCCTCGGCCGTGTCACTGCCGCGTGGACCCTCTGCCACCGCACACCTTCGCAGCCGCCGTCTCGCAATCAATGTCGCTGCCTTCGAATTCGGCAACTCGACTGGACGCTTCCCTATACGGGTAGGGAATAAGGTAAGGTTCGGGTGCGGTTTTGTATGGATAGCTTGTGGGCCTTGGGCCTTTTTGCCGTATCAAGCAAGGACTCGCGCCGGATCCATGTACGATCCTAGCCGTCCATCACATAATCTACGTGGCGTGAGAATCGTCTTCTTAACCGTACCGTAGCTGCGGCCGTGCGCCGCGGCTCCGGCTAACAACATCCGCATCAGTATACTCTAAAGCATATTCTATATACTATTTTCTTTTAACTTTTATAGTACGTACTCTAAATTACACTGTGAAATAGTGTATCCACTATTATGGCACTGCGGATGGTCTAAGTGCCGGGTGCCGCCTCCGGTGTGAACATCTGGTTGACGGGAAAAGGCAGGAAAGCCTGGCAGATGGCGACATCTGGTCTGAACATCGGTGTTGATATCTCTTCAGAAGTTCAACGTTTTTATCAGCTTCCGGTCTGCTGAGTCATAGTGTACTGACTTGAAGAAATCTTGACAGCCCTGTTCTGATCTTATCTAGCTTTTCTGACCTACCCATATTCAGAGCATCTGCTTCACTGCTTTTCTCCTGGCTATGTTTTTTACTACTCTGCTTTTCTCCTTTTGCACATTCCAAACTCATCGATGAATAACAAGGTACCTGATCTATGGTTGCACCCCGGAACGAACAGAAGTTACAGTAATCTATAAATTTTGAATTACTATTAGTTTAACTAACACCAGAAAAACGTTTCTACTTCAGAGTTCAGACTGGTGTATCAGGATCCAAGAAACTTCAGTTTGATCATGAGACTCATCCTTGCTACGAAATTCCAACAAAATATGCACTCTCTCTGTTTTGTTTTATGTAATCCTGATTAATTTAAAATTGAACTAACCAACAAACAAATTTATTTTACCATGCAGCCTTGCTTTTCCAACTTTGGGAACACTTGCACTTCCCAGAGGTCCCACGGAATTCTGTCATCAATGAGCTCGGTACTGGAGTCACAGCTTCATCAGCAAAATGGATGCCTTTTAACAGGTACGGTAAGCTCCTGCCCGAGCTATAAATCCAACCTCGGACATGCAGCCGACAGTCTAGTGGCAGCATGTCTGCTGGGGTTTGTAGTGTCTTGAAGATATGATGATTCCATCATGTGCCAGGAATGAGATGAACGAGTATTTCCTCTGATACTGTTTGGGCTGTGATGCATGTTTCTCGATGGCAATGAGACATTTTCTTTGCTACAAATTGCTTAGTTTCGTGACTTTATTTTGTTTTTTGGTAGAACACAGAAAAAATAAAGCCTATGTCTATCTCCAAGTACTCCACTCATGGCCCACTAAGCCCATTTGTCCCGGCCCATAGGTTAGCCACCACTCGCTACCGTCGTTCTTCGAATAGTTCCGCACCGACGAGAGCAATTGATCAACCGCTCCACCCGGATCCCGATCTCCGGCCGAGCCGCCTCCACGGCAACTCCGGCCCCCGTGATGGCCGCTTCCTCGGCATCCTTGATAATGGTGCTCGTCCTCCTGGTCGCCGGGACCTCGGGGGCGCGGCTCCCGGGCCGCGGCGGCGCCGTCCGAGCACCGTTGCCGCGCGGAGGGGCGCCGGCCACGGCGGTGTTCGCGCTGGGTAGCTTCTGGCGGTCAGAGGCGGTGTTCGGCTGCCTCCCCGGAGTTATCCGCACCTCCGTCGGCTACGCCGGCGGCTCCAAGGCCAACCCCGAGTACCGCAACCTCGCCGACCACGCGGAGTGTGTCAAGGTAAATACTGCCCGAGTAGCCTAGAGCCCTCCGGCCTCCGCTCCTTTCTCCTGAGCAGCGAGGCAGTGAATTATTCTTAACTTCGTTCATGTGTAGACGTGTGCTTGAAGAAATTATAATGTTTGACGTCTTGGCACGTTTGTTATTTATTTTAGTACTTGTTTTGCACTTCAAATTTTGGAAACATTAGGAAAACTGGAGTGTTTCATGAGCAATGATGATTGGCATTGATCACTTGCCTCTGTTGAACCATGTAGGTTGAATATGATCCTCGACTGATCCACTACAAGCAGCTTTTGGATGTATTTTGGGCAAGTCATGATCCGCGGGAGGTCTTCGGGCAAGGGCCAGATGTTGGCAACCAGTATAGGTAATCGAATCTTACATGACATCTCACTCTGGCAAAGGGGCTACCCTTCCAAGATTTTTCATGGCCGTTCTGTCAAATATGGTTGTCATCGGTCTGATTGTGTCTAATGACCATTTCCTGTTAGGTGCATTTTAGTTGACAGAGCTTAGGCAATCCTACAATCAGATCAGATTCATCATTTTCTCATTTAAATAACCGTGCCTTGAAACAGATGATAGATTGGCTCATCAGGGACTCATTTACATTATGATATATCATGGTAGTATTTAAGGAAATATATGTTCTATAAATGAATATCTGTGCATCATGATTTGATAAGCCTGAGACAGTACTGATAATTGTGGGGGTACTCATGTGGATGCAGATCTATTATCTTCACTAATGGAACTATTGAGGCCAGATTGGCAGCTCTTACGAAAGAAAGAGAACAGGCTAAGGATCGCAGCAGTGTTATTACCACGCAGATTCAGCCATTAGGCGTGTTCTACCCTGCTGAACCAGAACATCAGGTAGCATCGCAATTATAATTCCTTCCGGTGGTTCAAAGACAATATGCCTTCTATGATTTTCTTATTATTGTTTGTACTTACGGGAGCTAAAATTTGATGCTAGAAATTTGAGTTGAAACGCAAACCATTCCTCCTACAATTGATGGGAAACCTGCCAGAGGAGGAGCTAGCTGCATCAACACTAGCTGCAAAGTTGAATGCATATGCTGCTGAACTATGCCCTCCAAATACCCAAAAGAGAATTAGTTCCAAGGTTGATGAGATCACCAAGAAAGGATGGCCTCTCTTAAGGGAAATTTAGGTTTTACCGGCACATGTAGTCAGATTTGTTGTCCACAAGAGAGATGCCTGGTTTCGTCTGAAATATTTGTAGGAATATTTCAGCACTTCACCATTACATATCAAATCAGTCATCTATCCTTCACTTCAGCACAAGAATATATAGTTGTTCATAGCATCTTCATTTTAAGATTTGACTGGAGTACTGTGTTACCCTATTATGACCTGATTCATGGTCAACTTGTAAGTTTTGCCCCTTCTTATGTGAAAATATAGGAGACCGCTGGCGCCCCGGCTTATTCCTTTCTCATTTTTTTTTCATGAGACAAAATACAGATGACGGTGCTTGGGCTATATGATGTAGCATATGGACCAGATACTGAACCGCCAAATGTGATTTAGGGGCATGTAAAAACAGGATAACACGCGCGCACTATATACATGACTCTACAAAATGGAGGAAATTGTTTCACAAATCACAACGCTAGTTCCTACTCCTGCAAAACATCTTGAACAATCATACGTGTCAAAGACCCGAAAGTTGACTAAGGCTGCCTCTTAATTCGTTTCGAAGCAGTTTTGATAGCACTGCATATCTCCCTATTCCTCTTGGCGTTCTCGTCTTTCCCAGAAGCGACGTTGGCTTGTCGTTCCAACGCTTCCCTCACAAAGAACTTCAGCCTCCAGAGGGTTGTCTCGCTCTGCAACCAAAAAGGACCGCACGGTTAAAACAACACAACCAAAATGATAAATGTAAATTCTAGAGTAAATTGCAGTATTTTTGCTATAATTTTAAGGGGGTTGAAGAGTAACTACTATACGTATGCTCACTAAACTAAAAAGGACGAGGTGGAAGGGAAAGGAAAAAAGCATTACCTGAGCATCCATATCGAGATCCACTTCTTCTGATTTAGTCTGGAAACTAGGATTGTCCTGCGCAACAATTTCTAGTGCCTTGCTAAGATCATCCGGAGATAAGTGGCAGAGGCCTGCACCCAGTTTTCTCTTCTCATCTGTGGTCATTTTCCTACAATATCCAAAGATTTTAACATGTGACTCATAAATAGGAAGAGTGACATCATAATTCATAGCATATACACTCACAGCAGACTGTCAAATCATTAAGCTCAGAATAAGTATTGCAAAGAGGAGGTACCTGCATCTCTGGACCACCATTTTCCGGAGCTCCTCCAGCTGCTTATTGATCTCATTCAGCTGAAAAGGGAAACAAGAGAAAAAAAAAAAGGTATCAATATCCATGGACAAATATAAGTATACTACTGGATGCAAAATCTTTTACTGAATAGTTCATTAGCAACCACACTGACGAGTTTAACTGAACAAGTCACATTTGTGCATATTGGCTTCTGAAACCACAGTTACATGAGATGAGATTAAAATCTTACAACAACGACCTATTCATACCTCACCATCAGTATCTTTGGCTAATTTTGCAATAGACGCTTCTCGAGAAATACTTGTGGGTGCAACATCCTTTGATTCCTCCTTTTGTCTTTTTTCCTACAAGTAAATATAATGAAAATTTCATGAAAGGACAAAATGTTACATGTCAATTTTGTCAAAGGTTGGGCAACTCATATCCACAGCAAAAAAAGAAACATGCATCACTTGTAAATTTTACCTCGCTCTCGACTTTAGGCAGAAAATGAAGCCATTTCTCTTCAAAACTTTCAAGCAATGCCTTAGCCATGAGGTGGATTTCATTTTGTTCATCATTGTATTTCATTGCATTGGTGAAAATTAATCGAACGTCAGAATATATTTCTCGAACGCTGCTATATTTGGTACCATCCTTCCCTTCCATTTTCTTTTCAATAGTAGAGAAGTCCATAGGTTTGGTAATAATCTGCAGAGAAAAGGAACTAAACATAAATATCACTACTACTAGGCTTCAAATATTCATAAATATAAAATATCCCAATCAATGCTGTTTGATATGGACTAATAATGAAACCAAAAAACAACTCTAATTTAGGTCCATCTTTACCTAAATAAAATAATAGTAATAATAATAATAATAATAACTCATGTCCATCTAACCAGCTGTCAAGATGAAACTAAATGTGCATAGACATATAGGAGTAATTGCCAGCGTTCCAAAAGGCGTTCTAGGGCGCTCGCCTAGGCGCTCTGCGGGGGTGGACCGCCTCGCCTTGAGGGGTAGGCGGCAGCAAGGGGGGATCCGGAGGTGAGCCACAGCGGAGGGGTGGCGGGGCTGCTAGATCCGGAGAGGAGCGGGGGCGGAGGGGCAGCGGGGCTGCCAGATCCAGATGGAGAAGGGTGGCGGGGGAATCCGGAGGCGAGCGCCCAGGAGGGGGCGGCTCTGTGAGGAAGAAGGGGTGGAGGTTCCGGAACGGAGAAAGCAGGAGTGTGCCCTGCGTGGAAGGAGGCATGCAGCAATTGGGGTGGGTTGTTGCTTGGGACTGTAGAAGCTAGAGCCCCAGGGCTAAAGTTGGTTGCAAAAAATCAGCCCACATAGCAAAAATATGAATATACTGTAGTATTTAAAAAAATAGAATTCATCACTGCTACAGTACACGCCGCCTTGAAACGCCTAGGCGGTGCCTAGTCACGCCTAGGCTCTAGGCGGACGGTCACCACCCGCCTAGCGCCTTTTGGAACCTTGGTAAATGCTATATCTTAATGGCTCGACAATTAGGGTGCCTTTGGTTCAGTTTTATGGAACATATTCACACTCAAAAATCTGAAATCTCAATCAAAGATGTTTCTCCACGAATCAGATTCTTGAAAATCTGTAGATTTCCGGTACAAACTGGAATCTCCTCCCACCCAGATTTCTCATAACTATTGAAAACAAAAATTACCCACGTGTCACTGGTTACACACCAAAATTGTTTTCTCTTTTCCTTTCTCCCAGTTCACAACAGATTTTCCACAATTCACATCTAAAATTATATTTTCAGGAATCGACAGCTGAACCTGACGGGTGATGCTGGACCTGGGCCCCTGGTGCGGCAGCCCATGAGCCCACCTAGGGGCGCGTGCACCAGGGAGGTGCGGCCAGGAGGTTCAGCCCGGGAGATTCTCTCTGCAGATTTGTTTTTCTTAGAGATTGAGTCATTAGAGATAAAAAGTCCTTAGAGATATAGGGCTTGTTTGGTTTGTGCGAAAATTTGCCTTACCAAAATTTGTCATGACCAACATGAGGGCATTACCAAACTGTTGGTAATGTGGTCAAAACAATGGTGTTTGGATTCTGACTTTACCAAAATCTGTAATCTCTGAGTATGACACGTGGGGCCTTTTTGTCAACAATTTTTTTTGTCGAAATATGGTCAACTATGATCTTATTTTGTAGATTTAATTGCACTGAATACAATAGTACAACTCATTTTTCATTTCGATTAACGGTTTATGAGATACATCCATTTGAAGCTAGATAAACCAAAAAAGGGAAGCATTAATCCAACCAACTGGAACTCTCCACGTCAGCCAGGAGTGGCAAGAAGCGGCAGTGAAGCTGCGCCAATTTTTGGCGGAGGTTTTGGGCGCCCGTGTTTTCTCGGTCTGTTTGTACTAGCTACGCCAATTTTTTTAGGACGCGCCAATTTTTGGATGTGAACCAAATGCTAGCCAATTTGCATGAGCATACCAATATTTGGAATGGTTCATACTGGCATCAATCCAAACATGCCCATAGTTAGAGATAAAGTTGTAAGGGGTTGGGATTCTCCCAGAACCCCCAATAAAAGCACCCCCCTCTGTACCATATTATTCAGATTAATACAAGTCTCTTCCACCTCTCATACAAAATACCAAATACATACAACAGCATCAAGAAGGACTAGCATTTATACGAACCTACAAATGTCTCCCTTGAAATCAAATTAACTACCGTATTAAGAGCATAGATCTAGCGATCAAGAATAAAATGTATTAGCAGCATTACCTCGTAATAGTCATCAAGTTGCAGGGCTTTAACATCTACCGGCTTCAAAAATGGCCATGCCAATTTATCAGAGGTGATCTGGACAAAAAGAAGAAGAAAATGAGTGCAAACTGCAATGGAGTAAATGGGAACTTTTCATGTGTTTACCTAATCAAGTGTTTCACCAGTTAGCAATCTGGTGAAGCCACGTCCCATGCAACATGTGCACAAACACATCTATGCACAGCAAAGGAATAAATGGGATCTGGACACAGTTCGTTGGTGTCCGGTATAGAGAGAGGCCGAGGCATCAAAAGGCCAGTGGTTTGGCATGTACATGGGCAACAAAAGAGGTGGTGTCAGATCCACGGGAATAGAGGATGGAGGTGTGCAGGGTCAGCAGCAGGGGTGAACTCTGAACTTTGATTGAGCTGAGGATAGTGTGTGGTAGAGATGGCAGTGTCAGAGGGTTTTGGGCAGCATTGCAAGGCCTTGAGCGATGGAAACAGCTAGTGGGAGCAAACAGGATGGTTGCATCACCAGCAGTAGCATTAGTGTCCATCGCACGACCGCAGGAGCAGGAATCTGCTGCAGAGAGGGGATGGAGTGGCTGGGTTAAATGAAAAGAAGAATGCCCCCTGAGGAAGAAGGTTCTACATGGCAGAAGGGTGGAAGCTCCACCAGAGCAAGAATTGCTGCAGTTTAACTGCATAAGAGTCCCCAACTAATCATATGTTTCCAATTTAACAGCAGTAACTGAATAAAATAATAAAAGAAACATAAAGAAGAAATCCAGATAACAGTAAAGATTAATTGTCAGTTCAATACAATGTGTTTTTTTAGCTGTTAGCCTGTCATATTATCCCGTCCGTAAAACTTCTGAATGCTGCAATCGCGTACATATACAACTTGATAATAGAATTCTAAGAGACAAATAAATGTCCATAGAGTGCTATTTTGCAAGTTCTGCCGAAGACCACTGCATAAAAATTCCAGTCAAATCTTATTCACAGCCCTGTTTTCATAAACGGGATTAAACACCGTGTACACAGCTGTACAGGCCCAGACATATTTTCTTAAAAGTTCGTGTAGCCCTGAATATTGGCTAAAAGATGTTGACCACCCTTGTAGTGTTTACTGCTTACAAAAACAATGTCGCGAGACATCTTTTTTTTATCAACGTACAGAGTTGGCTCAGCATCTTCAGGCAGCCATGAAAACGTTAAGAATCTAAATCGTCCATTTGGATAATTTATCAGGCATATAGGTCCTCTACGGTTCAAAATTAACGCAAACCTTTCAGGAGCATGCTTCAGGATGCAACCATACAGGACAGATAACCCAGCAACTGACTACTCAAGAATCAACCCAAGGAAGGTACCTCGCGCATAATCACGCCAAACTGGCGCATAAGGTCTGGCATCCCCCTCGAGTGTCCGCCTCTGCCGCCACCGCCGGCCTTCCGCCCGCCGCTGCCATGCTTCTTGCAGTCGTAGAAGTCCACTACCTCGTTGACGCACCTCTCCAGCTGCATAAGGTATCACAAAAAAATCCAATCTGAGAAACACTGCGCCCTAATCCTCGAGTAGAAGAACACTAACTCCCCAAATTTGCTCAAAGGCACGTTCCGTGGCAACGCAAGAGGCGCTGTATGCCAGGCGCAGTAGCCTTATCTTGGGCGCCAGGCGGAACAGGGCGTAGCGTAGAGGCGATGCAAAGGGAGGTGTTACCGCGTCAGTCTTGGAGACGAGGTCGTCGACCTGCCGCCGGAAGGCTTCAACCTCCGACTCCGCTTCAGGGGTGGGCGGCCCATGCGGCGCCGCAACCTCTGCCGCCGCTGGCGCGCCGTTCACCGGCGTCATCTAGGGATCCAGGCCGCGGCGTCGTGGGATTCCGTGCGGGCGCGTGCCGGCGGCCGCTTGCAATACTCCGCCGTTCAACTAACGGGACCTTTTTCTCTTTTTCTTTTTTCCTTCCGTTTTTTTTCAGTCGCTATGATGATGAAACGCAAGTGGGCCTAAATATGAGCTGGCGCTGTTGATTAATGGGCTGTTGAACTGATTACATGGACCTGAAGTTCTCATAACTCCTGTATCGCCCACTGACATGACATTACTTCTACGTATCAAAATACTTATTACTTTTTATTTTATTTTTGAGCTAAAGAGTAATAAATATTTTGGAATGGAAAGAGTAATTAGTTAAAATAATCAAATCTCAGCAAATCATTGTCCCTTCGGCATCTGGGCGGTCAAAAATTAAAAATATTAAGGTTGCACTCGAATTCGAATAGTATTTTTTCTTTTATTTCTTTAGTAAGAGTGTTACTCTCTCTGTTTTTATTTTAATTGATAAACTAATCGTGAAATAAAATGAGACAAAGTATATTAATGTGGAGTTCACCGTCCCTCTCGAATAGCAGCTTTGATTAATTGCAACGTACTTGCAGCGAGTACCGAGTACTCCCTCGGTTTCAGAAAGTTTGTCGCTTTGTAGTTCAAAAATGAACTACAAAGCGACAAACTTTCCAGGACGGAGGGAGTACATTCGCGGTGCATGAACGTGCTACTCAACGGATCCGCTGATGAAAATGCTACTGGAGGAAGGCACGTTGGTGACCTGACGTAACTTACAGGAGCTAGAAAATGTCCAACCACAACTTGAATTAGGGGCGGGAAAAAAGAACATGAGCGAAAAACTGAAATCGAAAATTCGAGATCGGAACATAAAAAATCAAAATATCGGATATTTGGTAACTGTTCGGGTCACATTTAAATAACTGTTTTATAAAATTTGGATTCAAATACCGCCCTCAGGTACCTAAATGCCCGAACTACCGGCTCATAAGTTAATTTATGATGTACAAACTATGAACAATATGAATTTTCTGATTTCATTTGTGAGTTATGATATACAAAGTTCTTAGATTGGACTTTCTTGTTGATCCATTAGTATTTAATTAACCTATAATTTATTGGTACATGACATGAAATTTACGAATAATATTCCACTTATGTTGATTGTTGAGAGCATGGCATGCATATAATGCATAAATTGGAATTTCGGGTAAGATCGAACCGAAATTTAGTTATCCAAATTGTCCGAGTATCGAATGTCTTTACTATATTTCGGGTTGTGACTTTAAAAACCAAAATTAAAATAAATTAAAATATCTGAACCGAATTATTGGATAAACCGAACGTCCATCCCCACCTCGAATACAAGAAGATGCAGCCTTATAGCAAATTTTAAATAAACTCTGCAGGAGTAAATAATAATCAAGTTGCCAAATGCCCGATATGATGGCGTCAAAAATAATTTGTATATCAGCCTCGGATGTTACATATATAATGATTTTTTACTTAAAGGCTCAGCTCAATCTTTATCCAAGTATATTATGTTGTTGCAGAAAAGGATTGGATGTTGGATGGTTGTCATTTGTAAACAGGAGCCCCAACAACAACAGCATGTACTTTTGAGCTCATTAGCAACTGAAAAACTAGAACGGTGTATCCATTATAGGATGATTGCGACAGTTAATTTGATCTCCTTTATTATTATGGATTACTTAAATTTTTGAGAAAAGAATTATGCTTTTTCACAAGGGATCACATATTGCAAATCTATTACTCCCCCCGTTTCAAAATGAGGCTGGTTAGTGCAGTTCAAAACTAATCAATGTCATTTATTTTGAAACAGAGGAGTACTGAGTTCAAAACTGTCGGTACCCTAGAAACCGTACACCACCTGAGGTTACAAAGATCTCAAGGGAAAGTCATCTACTCGATTTGAAGACTTTCGGAGGCCCACATGTCAGATATAACCGGACCCGCTTCTCCAGCATGGTTAATCCCAGGGTCGCCACGTGTACTATCAAACCGGGCCTATCACCCACAAGGGGAAAGCTCCGGGCCATGTACCAAGATGGCACCTCCGTACTTAACCCCAGACCGAGAGAAGCTCCGGATCTGACACGTGTCGGATAGTTCTGGAGCTACCTGCCTCCCACACTATGCTCCGGAGCTACCACGTGTCCAACCGTTGATGCTTCAGCCTCCGACTCCGGAAGACCCCGCAACGGCTCCGGATCTTCAAAGAGGAATCAAGAACTTCAAGACCCGATTAAGTGTTATTGATATCATATTAATGACACACGGTCGGATGACCTTAATTACCAGTAACGGTGCTGTCAAAGCCCATTACACGGTCATTAAGGGCCCTCAAGCGTGTTGAAAAGTATCAATACTAGTAACCGCTGGGGCCACATGTCGGGCCAGACTAATTTGTAACGGCATGCCCTTGTACTATAAAAGGACAGGCCGGGGAGAGGAACACACACGCACCATAGACGCTCGATACAAGCTCATACAGCTAATACAGAACCAACACACTCGTGGAGTAGGGTATTACGCTCAGGCGGCCCGAACCATGTAAACTCTTGTGTCTCCTGTACCATTTACAATTCACCTTCTTTAATCTCCGCGCGCCCACACCGAACTTCAAATTCATATAACACTTTAGTAGTGTCGGGAGATCTGCCGGTTCCAAACCACCGACAAAACCTAACCAATGTCATTTATTTTGAAACAGAGGAGTATTGTCTAAACAACTCTGTTTGGAATGTAGAAATGAAAAAAACACAAAAATAGGGGAAAATGCAAGAACGGACAAAACGTGGAATTGGAGAAAGTGAGAAAACTAAAAAACAGAGAAAAAGAAAATTTTGGTGTTTGGATTGCAAGAAACACTCACCGTTGTTTAAAAAATTATTGAAAGTTGTAATACTCTTTAAGCCTCCTTCATCCATGCATTATCATCTATATTCTAGACACATAATGATGTTTTAATAACCCAATAAAATAAATAATCTTTGATGGTTCCACTTAGCTCTTGTAGCATTTTTTTTGCATGCGTATTAAGAAATATAATTTTTGGTATAAAATAGATGTTGTGTATTGATAATAAAATTCTGTGCCAAGTATTTTTTTTCACCATACATTACTAAAACTATTTTTAGACAATAATTAATACATCCATATCTGGATTCAAAATGCTGGATTTTCTCTAATCTTTAGTTTTGGAGGGAGGAAGCAGCAGGGAGACAGAAGAACAGAGTGAGTTAAGAGTATTTCTTTGTTTCGTTTGCAGGATTTCCTTCCTATGAAATTCACAGGATTCAATTCCTTTCCCGAGCAAAGGATCCATGCTTTCCTCCATTCCAAACATAATATTGAGTTTCCTTTCCAGAGGATTGAATTCTTCCAAAAATCCTTTGAAAATCCATTATTCCAAACAGGGCCTCAGTATTTTAGACTATAAAGATAGATATACCACCCTTCAGCTGCAAGGCACCTAAAGCAAAAAGACGAAAACACAAAGGCTGCAGAAAACAGAGCAGTGCTAACAATGATTCCAGGATCCAGACAGCGCTTGCAAGGGCAAAACACTACTAGTCAACGATCCAAACAAACCTTGACTAATTGTTAGTCAACTACTCTCTATTTGACATTCGGTGAACTAATTTTAATTTTCGCGACGTCAGATAAATGAAGATGAGGGTGTAATTGGTAATTTGAGCTAACAATCCGTCTATCCTATAGTTTGCCAAATGGGCCGCCTGGCACGAACGGGCCCGATGCTTTATCCGTGCCGCCGGCCCGAAACAGCGACCCAGGCACGGCACGGTGGCCATATTTTTTATGCCGGGCCGGCACGACGGCCTGACGGGCTCCACTGCACAACGGCCCGACGGCAAACTCGGAGGCAGCCGGAGGCGGTAGCGGGACGGGACGGACGGCGCCGTCGAAGACTCGACACGGATGGCGGGGGCGCTGCGGCTTGGACGAGGCCAGCAACGCGTGCGGAGACCGGCGCCTCGAGTGCGGCTGGCAGTTCGGCGACGGCGGCCGACAACGCGTGCGGGGCTGGCGGCTCGAGCGCGCTGGCAGCCGCTAGCGCGTGCGAGACGGCAGGGAGGCTCGGCGGCCGGCGACGCGTGCAGGGCTGGCGGCTCGAGCGCGCTGGCGGCCGGCGTTGCGTGCGGGGCGGCAGGGAGGCTCGGCGGCCGGCGACGCGTGCGGGGCTGGCGGCTCGAACGCGCTGGCGGCCGGTGACGCGTGAGGGGCGGCAGGGAGGTGTGCGGGGCGGCAGGGTGGCTGCTGGGCAGTGGGCACCGACGGCTAGGGTTGGGAAGGGATGATTAGGTTTTGGGAATGAGAGTGGATATTTATATGCACCTTACTTAACTCTTGATCTAACGGTTGGAAATAGATGTAGCAATCAACGATTCAGATATGAGAATTGAGAGGATGACGAACCAACATCGAGCCGGTCAATTAACTTTGTCGGGCTTGGGCTGGCACTACGGGCCGAGGAGGCGGTCCAAGCACGGCCCAACCATCCTGCTCGGGCCGGCCCGGCACGGATCGCATCGGGCCATGCTTTTTCGGGTCGGTTATTGGGCCGCTCGATGGGCTTGGCCCATTTGGCAAACTATAGTCTATCCAAACAGCGCTGAATTGGACCGCTCACAGGTTCCACTGATCACAGCCATGCAGATGAACAAATAGGAGTTCGAGACTGGAACTTCCATTGAACCATGAAGCAGGGAAGATTCACCATCCTGAAGGCTAGAGCTCATTCTGTATGAACCATCCCAAAGCACAGATTCATTTTTTTTCAATTAAATACAACATATGCCTTTGTATAAATATATAGAAGCAAAACACATGCTGGCTGCTGCTGCAAAGGGGATGGATACTTTGAAATGCTACTAGGATGGACTCATACCATAATATAAATTAAAATACAGAATGATGTACTATCATATAGAACAGACTGCAATCAGGCACACATAATCTACTAACAAATGACATGGATTCATTCATTAGTTGGTAAAGCACAGGACATAGTAAAAGAGATGAAAAAAGTAACTGAAGATACTGTGATCAAACCGCAATCCTCCTTATTTTTAGCCCAAGAAAATAAAAACTAGTAACTTCAGTCAACCTCTACTTTGAAGATGAAGGGCCACAATGTATGATCTAAGGCGACAACTTGAATTCAAGCTATATCCTCTGAAACCAGCCGCTGTGGTATTCCTATGGTTGTTGCTTGGGATCACGGTACCCAGCATCCACCAGAACCTTCTCCTTCTTGGCGAGCTCAATGTCGTGATCAACCATCATCTCAACAAGCTGCTGGAACCCAACCTTGGGCTTCCACTTGAGCTCCCTCCTGGCCTTGGTGGAGTCTCCCTTGAGGCTGTCTACCTCTGCGGGCCGGAAGTACTTCTTGTCGATGACCACGTGGTCCTTCCAGTCCAAGCCGGCATACCCAAAGGCAGCCTGCAAGAACTCCTCCACCGTGTGGGACTCCTCAGTGGCAACAACGTAGTCGCCAGGCTGATCCTGCTGCAGCATGAGCCACATTGCCTCTACGTAGTCCCCAGCGAATCCCCAGTCCCTGGCAGCGGTGAGGTTGCCAAGAAAGACCTTGGTCTGCAGGCCGACCTTGATGCGGCCGACCGCGCGCGTGATCTTGCGGGTGACGAAGTTCTCCCCGCGGCGGGGGGACTCGTGGTTGAAGAGCACGCCGTTGCAGGCGAAGAGCCCGTAGGCCTCGCGGTAGTTGACGGTGTACCAGTGCGCGGCGACCTTGGCGGCGGCGTAGGGCGAGCGCGGGTGGAACGGCGTGCCCTCGCTCTGCGGCGGCGGCGAGGAGCCGAACATCTCGGAGGACCCGGCCTGGTAGTAGCGCACGGGCTGCTTGCGCGCGAGGCGGACGGCCTCGAGGAGGCGGAGCGCGCCGGTGGCGGTGACGTCGGCGGTGTAGTCGGGGACCTCGAAGGAGACCGCGACGTGCGACTGGGCGGCGAGGTTGTAGACCTCGTCGGGGAGGACGGCGTCGAGCGCGCGGCGGAGGGAGGAGGGGTCGGAGAGGTCGGCGTAGTGGAGGCGCATCGGCGGGCGGTCGTGGGCGGCGGGCACGGCGTGCGGGTCGTGGTAGATGTGGTCCAGCCGCTGCGTGTTGAAGTTGGAGGAGCGGCGGATGAGGCCGTGCACCTCGTACCCCTTGGAGAGGAGCAGCTCCGTGAGGTAGCTCCCGTCCTGCCCCGTGATGCCCGTGATCAGCGCCACCTTCCTCGGCGGCAACAGGGGACGGGGGACAGAGGGGGGATCATCGCCGTCGGCGGTGGTGTGCGCGCCGTTGGAATGCGCCATTTGGGAGAGACGGGTCAGATCTGAGCGGGGGGCGGGTCAAGGAAGGCAGGGAGCATTTGTAGGGCCCGCGTGCAGAACCTCAATACTGGGAAGAAGATTTTTCTTTCCTTTTTGACACCCGCAAGAGCCAAGCCAACAAAAACTACAAACTCAACTTCTTTGGCTGCTTGTCAGGACCTGTTTGTAACTGCTAGAGGTTTTGTTAGCTGTTAAAAATTAGTTATATACTCCTTCCGTTTCGAAAAGTTTGTCGTTTTATAGTTTAAAAATGAACTACAAAGTGACAAACTTTCCAGGGCGGAGGGAGTAGATTTTAAACACAATAGCTAATAGCATAACTAATTATATGTTAATATCTAATTAACAATAATCTCATTAGTTGGTCTAACTCAGCTAATCTTAGCTAATTGTTGACTAATATTTATTCTACTCTTACTTTCTCTCCTCCCTCCCTCTCCTCCTGTTAGAAACGAAAACATCGTCCGTGCCGAATCTTGTCACACCTCCCGAATTGCGCGTCTCCCAAACCGTGCGGCTCCTCCCGAATCGCGCTGCCAGCCCACCGTTTCTCCCTATACCACTACGGTGAATTGTCTATAGCAACCAAATAATTATATATAGATTCTAAACAACCTCTAATTAGTAGTTAACTAGCTAATAATTAGTTAGTCTAATCCAGTTAATAGATTATTAGCTAGCTATTAATTAGCTTTAGACTTCCAAACAGGTTCTCAGTTGTGCATGCACGTAACCAATCTATTTTGGTGGAGTTGAAGAGCCTTTACTCTCACTGTTCTGCACTTCCTTGTAGCCCGGCTTAAGAATAACACCCAACTTTAGCTACCACTACTGGGCTTCTTTTAGTCCCCTTGAGATAGATCTCTGGATGTTCTTTGGAGTACCCTTTTTTCCTTCCACTTGACACTGTTATTACAGGAGCACACACACAACCGCTTTTCATCATGCCAACTCGTACCAGCTTTCCCATTTCAACTCCTCTGCAGAGACACGAATGCGGACATGGATAGTGTTGTCGGATCCTACGCTTGGATGCTAGCCACACGGAAAAAAAGGTGAGGGATTGAAAAGATTGGTCAGTTTTTATTTATTTATTTTGTGAAGTTTTGTATTGAAAAGAAACACACGGATGGGAAGCGAGACGAGCAAAGGTCCCACCATGTGAATCTTCGGCCCATGGGCCGGAAGCCCAAATCATAATCCATTCCGCCAGAAGAACAAGGCCCATTCTCCCGTGAAGCTGCTGCGGCCCACTTAGCCTTCCCCGTCGAGTCTCTCACACTCGCTCGCATCACACCCGGCGCGCTCGCTTGCTCGCTCGCTCCCGCCTCGACATCCCCTGACCCTAGCCTCCGCCGCCGCTGAACCCTCGCCGCCGCAAACCGCAGCCGCCTCTCCCCGAGTCAACCGCGGTGGCGGCGACGATGACGAGAGAGAATAGAAGTGGAAGCAGCCGCCGGTCGACGCGGCGCCTTCTCCGGGCGAGGAGGGCGGGAGGAATGAGCGGCGGAAGGACAGGAAGCCGAACAAGGAGCGGGCCGACCCGATCCTGCCGTCAATGATCAAGAACAAGGACAAGCGGAGCGAGCTCCACGCCAAGTTCCCTTGCCTGCAGCGGCCGAAAAGGCAGGTTCCACGGACGATCGAGAACACCAGGGAGCCTGATGAGACCGTGTGCCGACCCGATGATCACGAGGTTCGTATGGGCCCTTCTGTTTTATTAGTTCGATGAATTTTGTTTTCCGAAAGACTATACTACAAGCGTCTGAATGAGTGCCTCAGGCGATCGTCACCGTGCGGTCAGGAACGGGCGCCAAACCAGCACGCAGGTAAGTTTTTATATTTTGTTAATTGTTGATCTGTAATTTGTAAGTATTATGTTAATTGTAAAATAATAAAACAGAATAATTTTTTAATTGATTGATCTATAGAAATTATAAATTAAAATTAATTATAAAGATTAGTGATTAATGGTAGTCTTTAGTTGCTAATTACTCAATGCTTGAAATTTTGTTAAATTTCGAGCACCTGAAATTTGGACATCTCCTTTTGTTTTCTCTGGATTAATGCTCTTTGGCACCAGTGTGTCAATTTTACTCGGTTTCGACCTTGATTCCTGGAACAGATTCAGATCAAACTGCAATCTTCTACTAGCACATTTCAGTAGAATTATCATGGCAACCATTCTGTTATCATGGCAAACTCAAAATGACAGGTTCTTATGAATACATGTTTTCAATCGCAAACCAGTCTCAGTAGTCGGTATTGTTAAAGCTTAATGCCTTTATTTCGTTTTGAAATACAGTAAAATACTGGACTTATTAATCAAACATTCAGGGGTTAAAAGATGATCAGGAGGATCCCTTGCCTAAAAGAAGTAAAACGTCAGGAGGATGAGTCGCTGCCCGGTGCATTGGGGTAGCCTGGGTGGTCGAGGATTTGACCCATTATATTAGTTTTGAGGTATTATAGGCCCGTAATTAACTGGACCGAATCCTTGCTCACACTATTTCGGCCCAGCAAATCTTTTGTTGCGCTGCACGGCTGAACTGACCCGCTGAAGCGGGGAGACCGTGGACGAGCTACCCTCGCCGCCTCCGCCGCCATGCTCCACCTTCAGAAACTTCTCCTCCCCGTCCGCCGCTCCATCCACCGCGCCTTCCTATCCACCGCCGCCGTAGCTGCTTCGCCGGACCACTTCGCCGCCGAGGACTACCTCGTCAGCACCTGCGGCCTCGCCAAGGAGCAAGCCGCGAAGGCCGCCAAGCACATCGCCCACTGCAAGTCCCCCTCCAAGGCCAACGCGGTGCTCTCCTTCCTCGCTAGCCCCGCTCTCGGCCTATCCAAGGCCGACATCGCGCACCTTGTTTCCTACGACGCTCGTGTCCTCAACTGCAGCGTCGAGAAGACCCTCCGGCCCCGCATCGATGCCTTTTCCAGCCACGGCTTCACCGCCGCCCAGATCCGCACCTTCATCCGCCGGGCTCCAATCGGCTTTCGCTCTTTCAACATTGACAAGAAGCTCGGCTTCTGGTTGCCGTTCCTGGGGTCCACGGAGAAGTTCCTCCTCGTCATCAAGCGCAACTCCTACCTCGTCAGCTCCGACCTCGACGGGGTTGTCAAGGTCAACATCCAACTGCTGCGTGAGTTCGGGCTAAGTGACGGCGATGTTGCCAAGATGTGCTTGACCAACTCCAGGCTGCTCACCAGTAAAACGGACAGCGTCAGGGACATCCTCACCCGCGCCGAAGAGCTCGGTGTCCCGCGCAGCTCACTTATGTTCAAGCGGGCGGTGTCCAGCGTGGCGTGCATCGGCCGACAGACTGTGGCAGCCAAGCTCAAGTTCATTGGTGAGATGCTTGGGTGCTCTGACGCCGAGGTGACCAAAGCGGTGAAGATGCGCCCTGCGCTGGTGACATGCTCCACGGAGAAGCTTCACCGTGTTTGGGAGTTCCTGACCAAAGCAGTCGGCGTTGATAGTAAGTACATTTTGGGCAGGCCAGCGATCCTGACGTACAGCCTCGAGCGGCGGATTGCTCCCCGGCATTATGTAATGCAAGTGCTCCAGGAGAACGGGTTGATGCGTAAAGAAAAGAGCTTCTACCCGTTGGTCGCCGTTAGTGCCAAGTTCTTTGAATGTAGGTATATAACTCCTCATAAAGATGTTCTTCCAGGTCTTGCTGATGCATATGCATCAGCTTGCAAAGGAAAATTACCCACTTGAGGTGTGTATGTTTGTATAGCCCTAATGGACTTTTGAAGCGTTGCTTAACAGGCTGTCAGGGGTATAGCTTCGACGATGGCATTTCGTTCTTAGCACATTTGGATACTCTGGTGTATGCTCTGCAACTCAGTATTCTTGGCTACTACATAGCATCAGAATTGATGACACTCATTATGATAACGCTGCTAACTTATAGTGAGCAAATCATGATGCTGCCATTTTGTTGAAGTATGTTTGGGGTTATGAAATGAAATCTATCATGTTGGGTTTGAAGGGAACATCATTCTTTTTGTTAATTCGATGTTGTTTGTTAATTCGATGTTGTTTGATACTTTTTTATATCTGCTATAACATATTCATAATAATGTTTGGGCATAACATTGAATTGGCTATTCAGTTGTAAGTTTCAGGAATGTTGTGTACAAGTTTCTGCTTCATCTTATTGATATTCAGAATAATGTTTCAGTTCAGAATCTATCCTCAGTTTATCCAGTGACCCCCCCTTTCTGGTCAGCTGATCAGATTCGTGAGATCCAAGTCGAAATGTGACTACTAGTACTCAAACATTATGGGCTGAAGGTGTTTTCTGTGGAATCACAGTTCACATTCTCGCTCCAAATTCGACCTCGATTCCTGGAACAGCTTCAGCGTTAGATCAAATTGCAATCTTCTAGTACTGGCACATTTCCTACCAGCAGTATATGGCTACAGTAGATGCTAAGGAGTTACAGTCTGACAGGCTAAAAACACAAGCTCTCACCACGGGACGTAGTACTCTCACCGTGTCCGACTACAGAACATAAGTTCCCATCATGGGATAGAGGGAGTAGTACATCCGTGCATGCCGAGGCGTACGACAGCCGCGCGTGCCTTCGCTGCTTGCACTGTGACCTGCAGACCGCAACGGACCAGGCCTCGAGCGAGTTAGTGGCCGGCTGCCGCCTCTGTTCGGCTGTTGCTGGGGACGACGGACGACGAGTGTGGTCCAGTGGTCACGGCGACGAGCTAGAGGCCGCACATGGACTGCCCCGACATGGCTTTACTGGCAGAGTGAAGCTGGACACTTGTGCATCCGTACACGGTAGTAGCATGTAGTACTATCAGCTAGTAGGAGAGTACTCTACCGATGAAGGACAAACAGTGCTACCGTTGCGACGACACAGCTCCTTGAGGCTGGTAACGGATTTTGCAGTCTTTACCGGCCGAGAGCGCGAGAACGGGAGCAGAAATCCAGTACCGACTCTCCTTTGGTACAAAAACTTCCAGTTGGGCATGTGATCGCCCGTCAGAAGCAAATGGGCGATGTTTGCATGGAGAGGAGAGAGCAGTCGAGTCGACAGGGATGATGGGCGCCAAGTTGCCTGACGAGCTCATGATCCAGACCACTGGCGGCCACTGCACAAGCTCCATCCAGTGCTGCTTGCTCGGATCATCCCTGCCTCTGTCCGCCGTGCTTGCATGCACGGATCGGCTGCTGCAGGTTATTGCCCGTGCGCGGGGGCTAACTCCTGGCCGTCCACATGGAAATGTTGCGGAGGAACACTGCGGTTTCCGCCGGCCGGTCCTTGGTCGATCGATCGGAGTTTCCTTACTTTTGTTTCGTCGCGCTGCTTCATCAGTTCAGGTTGTTCAGCAGCAGCAGTATGTGTGTGATCTGTGCTCTGCTTCCCAGTGCGACAGCATTTGCATGCAGTTGACTCGTCAGTCATGACTTGCCGGCAAGCTGCGTGCTGCTGAAACGATCGCCAAGGAATCAGCAGGAGCAACCAAGACCATTTGCAATGACGTTATCAATTACTCCCTCTGGTATTAAATTACTTGTCGTTCGGACACCATCAGTTAGTTGTATTTTAGTTCTTTTGAGTTGTCCAAAACAACAGCTAAAAAGGAACGGAGGTAGTATTTCCCAGCAATGAGATCGGGTATTAGCTAGGCGGCCAGTATCTTTGCACGCATGTACATAGGAAACAATGCAAAAGAGCCAGTAATGATGGTTCGCTTCTCGCCTTCATAGTCGATCGAATTCGATCGATCGAGATCTCGTGGCATGGAAGCAGAACGCATCACAAACAACGCACACACTTGCAGTCATCAGCTACCCAAATTGAGCCAGCTCCCGATGTCTCCACTCCACCTCTCTTCGTCTTCTCCAAGGGCCGTGGCGGCGGCGGCGCTAGTACGTCATGCATGCACCGCTATACACTATTACGGTATTACTACTATATTTACAGACACGACGCGCTGTTAACCTTGAGCATACAGACGACAGCGTGACGAATCACCGGCCAAATCAATTCATGAATCCAACGAATGGCCGCACGCATGCATGCAGGCCATGCCCTTCACCGGTCGCCGCCGCAGGCGAGGAGGGCGGAGGAGGTGAGGGAGCGGAAGGCGACCTCCTCGCAGGGGAGCACGAGGACGCCCCCCGCCCCGCCGGCGCCGGCGAACCCGAACTCCTCCTCGGCGCGGCGCAGCAGGGAGCGGAACTCGGGCAGGTCCAGCACCGCGATGGGCACCACGAACCGCCGCCGCCGCTCGCCCACGTACACGGCGAAGTGGCCGCGCGGCACGTCCGACGGCAGCCCGGCCGTCTCCTCTTCCTCCTCCTCCTCATCCTCCTCCACCGCCGCGCACCACCCGTTCTGCTGCTGCTGCTGCCGCCGCCCCAGGCTCGAGCACCGCCTCAGTATATGCTTCAGCCCCGCCGCGCCGCCCTTCTTGATCGCCATTGTTTGCCGCACAGATGACTTGATCGGGGCACGAGCACTCTACTTGATCTCAGCTGGTGGACAAGATAGCTGGTGATGGAGACGACGGCGGGTGGGAAGGCGCGAGGGGTACTTATATATAGCGCCAAGTAGATTAGATCACACTCATCAGCCAGCCATGGTTGCTCGGTTGGTGGTGGACCGGCCATTGGTGGGGTGAAGAACGCACGTACGTGCGGCGCCGGCGTTGGGAGGGCAAGGGGGGCTGGTGGGCCAGGGCTCCCGTGGGCTTGCCGGGCCTGGGCCCCGCGCTACCTGGGCCAAGTTGGCATTCATTGGTGGTGGTGAATCTAAACGAATGGTCAGTGCCGGGCGGCCGGATCTGAGAGGACAGCTACGTACGTGATCGTACGTACTGCCTAAACAGGGGACCTCTCCTCTTGATTAGTTTCAATCTCGTTTGCTTTACAACTATTTTTATGTTTAAATCTGGTTCTGCAAGAGTGGTTGAGTGTGTTAAAACTGGAATAATTTTCATTTTTAAAGTCCGTGTCATGCTTTAATTTCATGTGGTTTAATTATCGATCGACGAAGTACCACCATTCCTTGGTAATCGTCCCCTCGCTCTCCATCCACAATCATATGCTTTACTATTTCTTTTCATCAATAATGTACTAAAAAACCTCTTTAATCTCAACGAAAAGCAATGAAGCAGCACGTACACACACTTCCCATTCTCATTGTATGGATGATAATTTTGCAATTTTACATATGGACGAGACAATAGACAGGATTTAAAAAATAAAATCTAAGGTGCAGATTAATCGTATCATGTAAAAAATCTAAGTTGTATTATTTGACACTAGTGCGCACTGCGAAGAAATAAGCGTTGACGTTTTGGCAGTTGATCCATCCTTGCAAAGTGCTCTCTACAGTAAGTACAATTGCGTACCACGATGAAAAGGACGACGTTTTCAGTGCAGCTAGCCGGGGCGGTGCACGTTGGATCACGATCCACACGACGATCCGTATCTCCCTCTCCTGGAGACGCATCTATCGCCACTGTGCCATCTCCACCACCACTACCTTCCACACATCCATCTGCAGATGCACAACGGCGACAGGCCTAGAGGAGAGTCCATGCCCATACGGAGACGCATCGTGTTTTGTCGGAAATCTAAGGCCTTCTCCTTCGATTACGGATCCCAAATCTGTCGTCGAGATTTTTGGCAACAGTAGATCGAACAAATTGGTTCACTTGCCTGCAATTTGTCTGTGCTGCCCTGACCATTCCATTTTCAGACAAAATACAGTAGATGGCTCATAACGATAAAGAATACACAATATGGCCTACGAATCTGTACGTAGTAGTAGTACCTTGGCATCTTCGTAATTTACCAAGAATTGATATGACAGATCAAGAACAAGCTCGCAACAGGTGTGCAATCTCTTGTCAGCTGGTTGATGTTGATGCACACGCAGGACGAAAACGCAATACATCAAACAGAGCCGCACTTGCTTTGCATCGGCGACCTACGCCGCCACTACTTTGTCATAGTCCTGCATCTCTCTCATGACAGGCGATGGATGCCACATACTACTTGGTTGGCCACATTTAAAGCTCCGAGTTGGACCATCAAATAAAAAGTTTTGGACACTTATACGACCTATCTAGCACACTATGTGAGGGTTGCATGCATTTCCAGGTCAGCTTTTGCTTGCATCCGTTGAAATTTGAGAGGGCGTTGAAGCTGTTGATCCGAGCACGCACCCTTTTGGATTCTTGCTTTTGTTATAAGACCTGCATTATGCGCCGCACTAACTCCCGTTCGTGCGCATCTTTATTTTTTTTTCTTTACCAATCATTACTTGATCGAGGATTCGTACATTAATTGGCATGTGACCGGAGCTAATCAGTCACCATAGCTACAAATACTCTTTTAGAAGTGGAATCCAATTTTTTTGGGGTGATTTGAATTAAATGCTAAAAATTATGAGGAAAGATCGTATGTTTCTTCCAAAATATATGTGTGCATGGGTGAAAAACACAAGTAATTTGCCAACATAATGAGCTGTTCGGGCTCCTGTGTGCTACTAGGCAATTAGCCAAAGAGGATTACAACACAAGATCCTATAGATCCTATTGTTCTACAGGAGTAAAGATTACGTCAACTTGTAGATCTCCATGGTTTCGGATATGCTACAGTAACGGAACATTGTCTCTGAATATTCAGTTGTTTAACATTGGGGATAATTGGGTACTGCACTAGTTTTATAGTGTCCTTCCAGTTCTCTCGGAATATTTGGACATTTCACGGATATGATTTTTCTGTGACTGCTAGAATATGTGGTTTGTTGTGTTTCAGGAAGTCAGGACTCACGAGCGGAGAGGCCTGTCTTTCAGTCGTTCAACCAGCTTGGCATGGCCGCATGGGGCACTTCCAACTAACACGATCACACAGATGTTGGCATGCACTTGTTACCATGAACAGAAACAATTTGACTCATTGGCTGCCAACTCATTCACCATTTCTCTGTGATTAGTTAACTATGGTTCTCCATTCCAAATACATCAATCCCCTAGCTATCATGAACTTGCATTAACAGAAAAGGCCGGCAAAAAAAACTCTATCTTCTGCATTGCAGGATACAGCGAGTGGAAGGTGAGCAGTAGGAGGATCCCGAATATTATCATCCGTCCAGTGCGTGTTGTGATAGTTGTGAGTATGTCGTAGACATCTTTGCTTCGTGGAGTCATGTGTCGGGCGGCCGTCACTTTAAGTACCCACAAAGCTTCAAGCTTCATCCTCTTTATTGTTCAGTTTTCAGGTCTGGTTTTCATTATAACCTGAGTCACTTTTATTCTTATATGATATTAAGCAGGAGCTCCTTCTCCTGATCTTTTGAAAAAAAAATTGCTGCTTTTGTTATCATTGTAGTAATAGATATTATAGGCCCTTGGTAAAATCTTCATCCAAATCTGCATTTTTCCCTGGTCCCTTTGCTCCCTGGTCCCTTTGCTCACCAAACTTGCAAGTGGCCCGCATTAGCAAACAAAAGGTGAGCGTTCAGAGAGACATCAGGTACACGGCCGCACAGTCGTGGACGCGGTGCTCGACACAGGACCAACAGTGGGTGCAGGATCTCAGAGAGATCGCATGCCTGCTCGAGTATGTCCTGCACAGCAGCACGCCAGCAGCAGATGCAGGAGATAATAAACGAACAGAGAGGCAAACAAACAAACAGACAGACAGACAGGCGTGCCTAACCGATTAATTAAGCTGGCAAACAGGCTTCAGCCGCCTCGTCCTCCCCTCCATTCTTGACAAGAATGAGTGCAGAATTCTATTGCAGGCTCGGACAGTGATGGCCAAGCTCGATCGGTTACCTGAACATCTACTTGCTCCTTTACTTTCAGGCGCAAAATCATACTAGATTCGTCGAATCGATGGGTTCGTTCGTGTTAGGGAAAAGGGGACACAAGATTTAACGTGAAAAAAACTCCCTCAAGGTGGAGGAGAAAAAAACCACGGGAAACATATCTATTATTAAGGTTGAGGTACAAGTACAGGGGTGACCTATATTTATAGACGTACAACAGATAAAGATACAATCCTATCCTAATAAAACGTACAAGAGATAGAGTCATATCCCAACAAATCTCTCTCTGACTCTAAATCTATAGAAATCTGTTTCCCAAACACCACTAGGGTGCTAAGCTCCACGAATGCCTACCAAGTCAAGACAATGCTTGAACTTGGTATTAGATAATGGCTTTGTAAGCATGTCTGCGGGATTTTCATCTGTATGTATCTTTTCAACCACAATCTTGCCTTCTGCGACAACATCACGAATGAAATGATACTTGATATCAATGTGTTTGGTCTTGAATTGATACATGTCATTCTTGGTCAAACAAATAGCATTATGGCTGTCACAATTAACCTTTATGACATCCTGAGGAACACCGAGTTCAGAAACAAGACCACACATCCAAATAGCTTCTTTATCCCCTTCAGTAGCAGCAACATACTCCGCTTCAGTAGTAGAGAGAGCAGTTATAGATTGAAGAGAAGCCTTCCAACTCACTACGGAACCACATAAAGAAAATACATAGTCAGAGATGGAACGTCTTTTATCAAGATCACCAGCATAATCAGAATCAACAAATCCAATAACATCATTTGACTTCACTGAATTCTTGTCAAATAATAATCCGAAGTTAGAAGTACCTTTCAAATAACGAAGAATCCACTTCACTGCATTCCAATGTTCTTTGTCTGGATTATGCATAAATCTGCTAACCACACTAACAGCATGAGCCAAATCGGATCTTGTACATATCATAGCATACATGAGATTTCCAACAGCACTGGAATATGGAATACGAGACATGTACTCTCTATCTTCTTCATTATCAGGACATTGCAAAGATGACAATTTAAAATGTGAATCAAACGGTGTGGGAACAAATTTGCAATTATTGAGATTGTACCTTTCAAGCACTTTCTCAATGTAACTTTTCTGAGATAGAAATAGAGTACCAGCACGACAGTCACATTTAATTTTCATCCCAAGAATCTTTTTGGCTGGTCCAAGATCTTTCATATCAAATTCATCACTAAGTTGAGCCTTCAATTCATCAATTAGTGACTTTTCATGAGAAGCAATAAGCATATCATCAACATAGAGCAGTAAATACACGAAAGATCCATTAGAGAACTGCTTCAAGTAAATGCAATGATCATAATTGCTTCTAGAATAACCATGTGCAAGCATAAACGAGTCAAACCTTTTATACCACTGCCTAGGAGCTTGTTTCAAACCATAAAGAGATTTCTTCAAGTAACATACTAAGTGCTCTTGTCCAGGAGCAGAAAAACCCTCAGGTTGTGTCATATAAATCTCCTCATCTAACTCTCCATGAAGAAAAGCAGTTTTAACATCAAGTTGCTCTAACTCCAAATCAAACATAGCAACAATTGCAAGCATAACTCGAATAGAAGAGTGACGAACAACAGGAGAGAAAACCTCATTAAAATCAATACATTCCTTTTGTTCAAAACCTCTCACAACTAGACGAGCTTTAAATCTTGATGGTTCAACTCCAGGTACACCCTCCTTCCTTTTATAAATCCACTTGCACTTTAAAGGTCTTTTACCTACAGGAAGCTCAACCAAATCCCATGTAGAATTCTTTTGAAGGCTCTCAAATTCATCATTCATAGCAACTAACCATTGTGATGAATTATCACATGAGATAGCTTCCGAATAAGAAGAAGATTCAAATGCACCATTAGTATCTTGAGCAATAATGAAAGCATAATGAGCCATACTATCAGTGTCACGATATCGTTGTGGCGAAACGATATTCCTTCTAGGTCTATCAATTGCAATACTGTGATTATCAATAACAGGAGGTGCAGGAGTAGAAACTGACTGTGTAGTAGAAGAAGCAACATGATCATCATTAACAGGAACATCTACCTCAAGATTCTGAACAGTAGTTTCAGGTATAGGTGTGGATGAAGAACCAATAATAATACCTCCAGCAGATTTAAATGTACTTTCATCAAAAGTAACATCACGACTGACAATCACCTTTCTGGAATCTGTACAATATACACAATATCCTTTTACACCACAACCATAGCCAACAAAAATGCATTTTTGAGATCTTGGCATAAGCTTTCCATTGTTAACATGAGCATAAGCAGTGCAACCAAAAATCTTAAGGTTGGAATAATCAACAGGTTTACCTGTCCATACTTCTTCTGGAATTTTGAAATCAATCGCTGAATTAGGAGCGCGATTAATCAAATAACATGCTGTAGAAGCAGTTTCAATCCATAAAAATTGTTTTTCCCATAATCCTGCATTAGAAAGCATACAACGGGACCTTTCCAGAATAGTACAATTCATCCTTTCTGCAACACCATTTTACTGAGGAGTACCTGGAACAGTTCTATGTCTAGCAATACCATGATCAGCACAGAATAAATCAAACTCACCACTGCAAAATTCCAATCCATTATCGGTCCTTAATTTCTTGATTTTTCTGCCAGTCTGATTTTCGACTAAAGCTTTCCACAACTTGAACGTAGGAAAAGCTTCATTTTTATGCTTCAAGAAATAAGCCCAAACTTTGCGAGAAAAATCATCAATAAACGTGATCATATACTCACGACCTCCAATTGAACAATGAGGAGCAGGACCCCAAAGATCAGAATGAATATAATCAAGTATTTCTTTAGTGCAATGAGTTGATAAAGAGAATCTGACCCTCTTTTGTTTACCAAAAACACAATGTTCACAAAATTCCAATTTACCAATATCGTCCAAATAACCTCTCTTATGCAAGAGATGCATACCTTTTTCACTCATATGACCAAGTCGCATATGCCATAGCTTCGTGTTTAATGTGTTGGATGCAATAGAAACAGCTGCAGTACCTGTAACTGTGGATCCTTGCAAATAATAGAGATTATTCATACGATTTGCTTTTAAAACCACACGGTTACCTTGAGAGACCTTAAGAACACCATTATCAGCAGAAAATTTGAATCCCATTGCTTCTAATGTGCCCAAAGAAATAAGATTTCTCTTCATTTTTGGAACATAACGAACATTGGTAAGGGTCCTGAAAGTGCCATCATGAACTTTAATTTGAATAGAACCAATTCCAATAATTTCAAGTGAAGATTCATCACCAATAATAACATCACCATCATGAATATTAGAATAATCAGAAAACCACTCTCTATGCGAGCAAATGTGAAAAGAGCAAGCCGAATCAAGAACCCAAGACATACACTTTTCAACATTAGAGGTGACCATAAGTGACTCCCCACTATCCAAATTCTCAGCAATACTAGCTTCAGCAGAAGACTTATCCAACTCTTTCTTTTTCTTTCTTTCTTCCTTATTTTTCAGCTTAAAACATTGGGAGATCTCATGATTATCAGCTTTACAATATCGGCAAAAAGTGTTGGATTTACGATTCCTAGACTTAGATCTTGATCTTGATTTACTAGACTTGTCCGCTTGTAGAGTTCGACCTCGAACAATGAGACCCTCACCCTTTGACTCAGAACGAGAATCAGTATCAAATTTCTCCTTAGACAACAAATTTGACTTAACATTCTCAAAACTGAGTGAGGTATTATTTCCATAAAGCATAATTCCTTTAAAATGCTTAAACGAAGCGGGCAAAGAAACAACCAACAAAATTGCCTTATCCTCATCATCAATTTTCACATCCAAACTTGCAAGATCAACACAAATTGAATTAAATTCAGCAAGATGTGATTGGATAGAGGTACCTTCCGCCATGCGAATAGTGTACACACGTTCCTTAAGACAGAGCTTATTTGCAAAACTTTTAGTCATATAAAGCTCCTCCAATTTCTTCCACAATTCTGCGGCTGATTTTGCATTCAAGACTTCACGTAAAACATCTGTAGACAAACTGAGTTGCAAGGTGGACAAAGCTTTTTCATCAAGTTCCTCCCATTTATCAGCTGACATATCATTAGGCTTATCATTTAAAGCCTTACGCACGCCCAACTGAGTAAGAACGGCCTTCATCTGAATTTGCCATATGGAAAAGCTGATTTTTCCATCAAATTTCGGAATATCCAATTTAGTAGACATGGCGTGCAGCAAATAACAGAGAAAAAAAATATCTGGTAGACTTCCTGTGTGTGCCTAGAAAAGATTAATAAGCCAACACCAGATCTGGTAGTTTTCTTGTGTGCGCGTAGCGAAGATCAACACTTTTCTCTCTCTGGATGAAGACGTGCAGAGAGACTGTCTTGGAACTGATCTGTAGAAGCACGAAAATCGAGAAGTACCTTCACTGTCCAAAGTCTAGCACGCCAACGATCTGCTGTGAGGCACAATGGGCACAGAGCCCAATAAAGTGAATTTTGACTGCAAGAAACAAAGTGCACAGTAAGAATCTCCGCATGGAAATCGAAAAATTTGGAAAATCCTTCTCTTCTCTCTCCGTGTAGCAGATCAGATTGCAGGTGCAGCAAATCCCTTGTTGCAGTCACGAAGAGAATTAATACTGGTGCAGCCGGACGAGGATCGAGGACAGACACCAGAATAGAGAACGCCCTCGGATCCTAGAGCGGCGCCAATACCCAGAAGTCGATGGGGTGGCCGCACGTCTGGTGAAGACAGCAGAGTGACCGCACGTCAGGCGGATCTGCACGCGAAGAACGCAGGCCGGCGTGACCTGCGGGATCAGTGCGGCACGAAGACGAAGATCGATCTTGTCGGCGGTTGGAGCCGGCAGATCTCCCTACACTGCTAAAGTGATTGGGGAGTTTGAAGTTCGGTGTGGGCGCGCGGAGATTCAAGAAGGTGAATAGGAGTTTGACACAGGAGACACAAGAGTTTACGTGGTTCGGGCCGCCTGAGCGTAATACCCTACTCCACGGGTGTGTTGGTGTTGTATTAGCAGTAAGAGCTTGTCACGAGTGCCTGGGGTGCGTATGATCGCCTGTGAATGTCTTGTCCCCCGAGTGTATCGTCGGCCTGTCCTTTTATAGTACAAGGGCATGCCGTTACAATTCAGCCTGGCGCGACATGTGGCCCCGGCGGTTACTAGTATTGATACACGCTTAATTGCTCTTAATAACCCTATAACGGGCTTTGACAGCACCGTTTCTGGTGTTAAAATCATCCGTTTAAGTGTCATTAATATGGCATTAATGACACTTAATCGGTTCTTGAAGTCCTTGGCTCTCCTTTGAAGATCCGGAGCCGTTACAAGGTCTTCCGGAGGTTAGAAGCTGGAGGTCCAACGATGGACACGTGGCAGCTCCGGAGCTTGCTGTAGGAAACAGGTAGCTCCGGGTCTACCCGACACGTGTCAGGTCCGGGGATTCTCTCGGTCTGGGGTTATGTCCGGAGGTGCCATTTTGGTACGTGTCCCGGAGCTTCCCCCTTGTGGGCGGTAGCTCCGGTTTGGTTGTACACGTGGCGACCCACAGATTAACCATGTTGGAGAAGCAGGTCCGGTTATGTCTGACATGTGGGCCTCCGGGGGTCTTCAAACCAAGTAGATGGCTTTCCTTTGAAATCTTTGTAACCTCAAAGGGTGTACGGTTTCTAGGGTACCGACAGTGGCCCCCTGGACCTACCTCCGAGGAAGGTCACTGCGGTGAAGTCATTCTGTCGGAGGTGGGTCCATCCTTGCGACTCTTGAACCGAGTCTTCAAGGGTCTTCGGAGGTGCCGTTGGCAGGGATTTACAGTTAGATCCCGCCGCGTGGCGCACCTCAGGCGGCAAATGAGATCTTTGACGTGCGGATCTCACGCAATTAAAGGTCGCCGGTTCCTGATACGAAAACCGTATCGGTTCCGCGCGCCCTGTCAGGCCACCGCTTTGGGTTTCCCGCCTCGTGATGACAACCGTTCGCCTGGGTAAGAGCCTCGACTTGATCGTCGGGGTGGTCCCGGGCCCTCTTGTCATCGGCTGGGTTGAATTCTTGAGTGGTATCTTCGACTTCCCTGCGGTTTCCATCCAAGCGTTGCGAGAGCTTACTTAAGAAGGAAAGCACGCACCGTCGGGAGTTCTTTACGCCTCCCATATGATCTTGCGCTCAAACTCCCAACTCGTGCTTCGCTTCTCTTCTCTTGCCTAGCTGTGCTGCGATGGAGTTGGGTCTGCGCGAGAGTCGCTTGAAGACCGACGGCGATTTGAAGAAGGTCCGGGCCCTCATGGGGTGGTCCTCGGACTTCTTCAACCGTTTGGTCCGTGCTGGCGGAGAGCTCCCCTTCGAGAAGTAGCGCGCCGGCGAAATGGTGTACTTTTCTTCGTACGCCATGGTGGGGTTGATCCCACCTTTTTCTTCCTTCTTCTTGATGCTGCTAGACTTCTATGGTCTGCAGCTATACCACCTTGGCCCTCACTCCATTCTCCTCGTGTCCATCTTTGTCCACTTCTGTGAGATGTGGGTGGGCATCCCCCCTGCATCGAGCTCTTCCGGACCTTCTTCACCGTCCACACCACCGGCCGGAGCAATGAGTACCTTGGCTTCTACTACTTCGTGAAGCGCAAGAAGTGCCCATTCAAGTACCTCTGGTCGTTTCCTTCCGGAAAGTGGGATGACTGGAAGAAGGATTGGATAGTCGTCAGGGTGGAGGAGCACGAAAGATTGGAGCTGCCCGACGGTCTGCCCGGCATCGACACGACGATCTGGAGTGAGGTTCCGGTGCTGGCGGAAGCTTTCAACCCCGCCTTGACCAGGATCCGCCAATGCGTGGAGGCAGGATTGACTGCCCAGGCGGTATTCTGCAATTTCCTGGCCAACAGGTCGGCGCCGCTGAAGAGGAGGGAGAAGCTCGCTTGGGCCCTCAACAGCGTGATGGACGAGGACCGGGCGAGACCGGGTTGAAGTCCAACATGGTGGGGAAGACCTTGGAGTTCCACCTCAAGAAATTCCAGCACGGCATCGACGTCGACGGTGATGACTTGGCTCCGCCGTCGGCCTTTCTCCCTCTGAACGTGGAAGTGAAGTTCAGCAGGGAGCTCCGGCGGACGATGCCCGCACTTGACGACCTTGGTGTCATCGAGAGAAGATCAACCACTCGGGTGGCGATCCCCGGAATGCCCGAAGATGGCTCTGTCCCAGCCCCACAGCCGAGGGTCGAGGTCGTCGGCAAGGGCAAGGAGCTGGCGGATGAGCCGGAGAGCCGGAAGAGGAAGCTGCGACACGTCGACGGAAGGTCCGTCAGGCCTGCTACTTCCGCCTCGGTTCCTTCTCCCCAGGGGGGAAGATCTTCTGCCACCGTGGCGACTGTCCCCGTAGTGGGTTCCTTCCAGAACGATACCGTTCCTGCAGTGGGATCCTCCCGGAGCGCGTCTGTCCCCGCGGTGGAACCCTCCTGGGGTGCTAGCTCCGGGCGCACGACTCCGGCACCTGGGACGGTGGGAGCCTCCAGGTCCAGGGGTTCCTCCCGATCAAGGAGAGCCTCGACCCGGGAAACGCCCGTAGCTGCGAAAAGTTTCGGGGGCCTTCTGGAGCTTCTACGCCGACCGTGGCCAGCCCGGAACGTCCAGGAAAAAGGTTCCGTGCAAGCTGGTGTGGAAGCCTTTCAAGGTAATTTTTAATCTTTACCTTGGTTAACTATTTAATTGTAGCAACTGTTTGTTGATTTTCTTCGTCCATCATCTGCAGCGTCCCCAAGAAGGGGAGTGAAGCTCCACCCTCAGCCACGATGTCTGAGGCCGTGGGAGCTTCTGCTCCTGTCCCGGTGCCGCCCCAGGTGGTGGCTGAGGCTGCAACAGCTCCAGCGCTGGCTGTCGTGGTCATGGACCTCGACTCGTCCCCAGAAGTTCCCGTGGTAGCGCCGGACCACGGTAGTGAAGACACGCCAGCGGCACCTGTCTCGGAGGTTGAAGCTCCGGGTCCTGGTGCTGCAGTGATGGAAGCTCCGGCTGTTGAGCCGGAGGAAGTAGTAGTTCCGGTGAAAGCATCTAGGCCCCATGAGGTACGGTTTCGGTGATTAATGACAACCATTCGATATTACTAATGAATTTGTGAATGCAAGGTCTCAATGACACTCAATCAAACGAAATCAAAATTACATTGGAGACCCATATAAAATCAACGAATGAGATCAAATCAAATCATATGAAGACAAGAAGTGAAAGCTCTAATTTGACATCACTCAATGCTTGAAGACAATCAAAACAACATTTCCAACAAGTGTCAAAGAGGTCACAAGTTCAAAATTCCAAAAGAACAACTCAAAACAACTCGAAGTCAACAAGTTGAACACACCGGATCAACCGACGTTCTATGAGTTGACCACATCGGTCGAGTTGGTTCAACAGAAGAAGAAGACCTCAGACAAATGCACTCACCGGATCATCCGATGTGAGTGGCTCAGTGACATCGGTCCATCATCACAAAATGCAATACCATTGGACCAAGTGAAGCACCGGATCATCCGATGTGCAGAATTACATACATCGGTCAATCACTCCAGTAAGCCTCAAGATCAAGCAAAAATCTGGAGGAAGAGCCACCGGATCATCCGATGAGAAGACAGATCAACATCGGTCTAACAACGGTCATATCTGACACAGTGACATCAGCTAATTTGGCTTTGACCGATGACAACTGAAGGGGAGACATCGGATCATCCGGTGTTCGCAGAGAAGTGATGTCAGCCTACTTTTCCAACGGCTATCTCGTGGAGGCTGGCTATTTATACCCCTTCAACCTGTCAAATCGATAAGACTTGAAGCCCAGACATACTCTACACATCCTAGAGCATTCAAGCAATAGAGCAACCACTTTCACATCATTTGTTCATCATTTGTACACCAAGAGATAGGCTAGAACTAGCTAGAGATAGTGCTTGGGTGCCTCCATTCTTGGTGATTGGAGTCTCTAGTGTAGTGAGAGCCCAAAGGGAGTGACCCTTGGTGTGTGCAACTTCCGGAGCTTGCCAAGAGGATTGTGGAAGCCCGGAGGATCCCAAAAGTGTACAAGGCTTGAGCTCCACCTTGCCAAGGTTGGCGAACGGAGAAGAATAGTGAAGAAGCCCCTAGTCTCGGTGACTTGGGAGTGGCAAAACCCTTCGGAGGGTGCCACAACGTGGACGTAGGAAGATCCTTGTGATCTTACCGAACCACGGGATAAACTCCGTGTCCCTTTGAGCGTTTGCATCCCTCTCCCTTTTTACTCTTATGCAATCTTCATTCCGCAACTTTAATTTAAATTCATTGCATAGTTTAATTGCATAGGGAATTGGGCTTTAAGTTGTAAGTGTTTAATTGTCTTAAAATTTGAAAGAAAGCCCAATTCACCCCCCCTCTTGGGCGTTTCGATCCTTACATCCGGCCTCGGAGCCAGAAATTGCTGAAGCCCCGGCGGTTGAGCCGGAGATGACTGAAGCCCCGGCATGTGAGCCGGTAGTCGAGGTAGTTCCGGCAGTTGAGCCGGCTACCTCCGAAACACCGGCCGCTGAGCCGGTTATTGTTGGAGCACCGGTCATAGAGCCGGTGGTTGAAGAGGCGATAGAGCTCGAGCCTCCCTCGGAAGAGGTGTCCTGGCGGGAGCCAGTAGCAGCTCCTGCTCCAGGAGCGACGACGTGAGAGGTACCTGCAGCAGAGTTGGAGTGCCCAAACGAAGTCGCTGGCCCCCTGCCCGAGGAGGTGAACGAAGACTTGGCGGCGGGGCCTTCTTCGATGGCGACTGAGGCCATCCCGAAGGACGGACAAGTGCCTTGGAAGCTCACGGGTCCACTCTCGTAGAGTGGGACCCAATTTTTGTATGTGAAGACCCGCTGGAACCAGCGGAGGAGACCCTAGCAGGTCCGGAGCCTATCCCGCTGTCGATGTCTATCGACAACGCCTGCTCCAGTCTGTGTCAAGTTCATCTGGCCTTCTTCCACAACAGCAAGGCTCTTGAAGAGGAGCGTCAAACCCTTAGGCGGTGGCGTAACCGGCTCTACTTCGAGACCAAGCTAGCGCAGTCGAGGCTAGCGGATGACAAGGAGTGGATCAAGCGGGAGAAGATCCGCCTGGAGTACTGGGGCAAACTGCTGGATGACAGGGAGAGCATGACTCATGCCCTCGACGCTCAATCCCGGGAGATCTACGATCAGACCAAAGCTGCCAATAACGCGGCCGATGCTCGGCACGAACAGCTTGAGGCCATTAACACCGCACTCATCAAGCGCCGAGAGGCACTTGAAGAGAGGGAGAGACGGCTCGAGAATGAAGAGCAGAAACTCCTTGAGCTGCGGGATGATGTCCTGAGGAGGGAAGAGGAGCTTGCCGAGAAGATAGCTCTGGCGAACAAGGGCCTCGAGGAGCGCACTAAGAAGTTGGAAGAGCGCTGCCAAGAGGAGGAGGAGAAGACCTGGGTACGAGGGCAGGAACTCTACGAATACGAGTGTGCTCTTGTTGCCCGGGAGAAAAAAGTGGAGGCTAGGGAGAAGGACCTGGTCGATCGCCGGAACAAGATACACCTCCGGGAGGAGGAGCTCGGAAGACTCGAGAGGCGGGTTGCTGCAAAGATTCAGCAAAACGCCAAAGAAGTTGAGTGCCTCGCCCGTGAGAATTCCGAACTGACGGCGGCCAAGAGATCCCTGGAAGAGATGAAGAGCTTAAGGACCGCGAACTCCCTACAGATTTGGGAGTTCCTGGGCAAGGCCAACGACGCGCTGACGCCGATGGGTTTCAGCCCCGTGCGCCCGGATGATCCGGAGCTGGAGCCGAACCTTGCACTGCAGGCATTGAGCGCAGCTGGTAGAAAGCTCTCCAAGGTAGGCGATGTCATCGTGGACCAACTGGAGGTTGAGGGGCAATCCGTGGCGAAGAACGTCGCAGAGTATGTGCTGACGTGCTACACCAGCCGGAACTCCCAATTTCCTCTTGACCCGGTGCTTGAAGGCCCCGTCGAAGGAGAAGGCGAAGCTACCCGAGCGAGTGTGTCGGAGGTCGCCCAGAAGGTCGCCGAGTTCTTCCATAGGGTCTAGGACCATCTCTTTAGCTCTCACTTGTATTTTCTCTTCTTCTTCCTCAATTTTGTAATCCCTTGTCTCCAGATGTAATCTCCTGTCTCCAGATGAATGAAATCCCCAAAATTTTTGTGAATTTCACTTTTTGTCTTCAACACCTTTATCTTCACTTGGCCCCCTGGTAGATGTACACAATTTGATTGTGAACATGTACCAAAAGGATATTGTGTTTTGTTGAAGACTCATTTGCTCCGAACTTGTAGAATTTTAGGTCCGAAGTCTTCGATAGTGAAGGTCCCCTGAGGTTGTCGGAGCTTTGAAGCTCCGGCATTGTCCATCGCTGGAGCTTGGTAGCTCCGGCAATAGCCTCTACCAACACGTAGAGCGTCAATAGTTAGTCCTCCGGGGTGTCGGATCTGAGTAGCTCCGGCAGTGACCTTTGCCAACACTTGGTTTGTTGGCAGCACACTCCGTTTACGGGGTCTTCTCACCATCTTATATTTAGTGTCGACGGCTGACCCCCTTAGGGGAGTCGGAGCTGCGTTAGCTCCGGCTTTTCTCTATCAACGTAGACTTTATTTTTCCTGCACACTTAAGTCAAGAAAATAGTAAATTTTGTTCCTTGTCTATAATTTCGTCGCGGCTTACGATTCTCAAGAAGATTTTAAGTTGAACGCGATTTTAAATACAACCGGATGCGTTGTCTTTTCTTCTAGGTTCAACTGTCCATGGACCCGCCTTACTTTGGCCTGCCGGGGTGTAGGTAGAGTGGCGTACTTAGGGTGCTTGACCAGGCTAAGTCGATAGCACACTCCAGCCCTAGATTGGCTCGGCGGATTTCAGGCGAGTTGACCATGAACGATATTTGAATCCAAAAGAACTAACAATACAACTCGAATCGTATATAAACCAGTCGAACTAAAATTTCTTAAGAATTGCACATATTTGTTATAGACAAGAAAGAGAAAAATAAAAATGTTGAGACTGTACAAAATAAATGCACGTGGAGTCTATTTCACATGAAGATGTCTTTCATTATAGGTCCGGGGTACACGGGAAACAAGTACACTCTTAGGGTACGGAACCAGGCTAAGTGTGTTTCATTTCTCGTTTGACCCAGGGTAGTTAGCCGCACTTTTAGTCCTGAGACTGTGACAAGTGTTGCATGAGCTTTGCGGACCTTTCGGGAAAGGTCCGGCTGCTCTCCCGGAGGAACTACCCGACTCTGTACAATGACTCTATAACATACACCTCAAGTTACTCAAGACTCACCTCCGTGGTATTAAGTGTAGAACTTACGGAGGTGCTCGATGTTCCAAGGATTCGGGAGAGGTGTCTCATCCTCGGTAGCCAAGCGAACGCTTCCGGGACGGGATACATTAATCACTCGGAAGGGCCCCTCCCACCCGGGGGAGAGTTTGTTTAACCCTTCTCTGGATAGTATTATCTGTAGCACCAGATCGCCTTCCTCGAGCTGTCGGTTGTGTAAATGCCGCTGGTGATAACGCCGTAGAGCTTGACGATATCGGACATTCCGAACAGCTGCTTGGCACCTTCCCTCCTCAAGGAGGTCTAGGTCTTCACGCCGGAGCTGGTCCTGTGCGGCTTCGTCGAAGGTCCGGACCCGGAGTGAACCCAAGGTGATTTCCGGAGGAAGGATTGCTTCAGCTCCGTACACCAGGAAGAAGGGTGTCTCTCCAGTTGACCGGTTTTGAGATGTCCTATTGGCCCATAGAGTGGGCGGAAGCTCTTCGATCCAGTTGGCTCCATGTTTCTTCAAGCGCTCATAGGTGCGCGTTTTGAGTCCTTTAAGGATTTCAACATTTGCTCTCTCGGCTTGGCCATTGCTGGCTGGGTGAGCTACAGAGGCGTAGCAAACCTGTATGCCGAGGTCTTCGCAGTATCCTTGGAATGCGGAGCTTGTGAATTGGGTCCCATTATCAGTGATGATTTTGTTTGGGACTCCAAATCTGCATACAATGGACTGCAGAAAATTGATAGATGATTGCTTGTTGATTGTCACAACTGGAGTTGCTTCCGGCCACTTGGTGAATTTGTCAATGGCGATGTACAGGAACTTGTAACCTCCGACGGCTCTTGGGAAAGGTCCCAAGATGTCCATCCCCCACACAGCGAAGGGCCATGTAGGAGGTATCATTTGTAAGGGCTGAGCCGGTGTATGAATTTGCTTTGCATGAAATTGGCATGCTTCACATTTCTTCACCAGCCCAGTGGCATCCTGGAGCGCTGTAGGCCAGTAGAAGCCATGCCGAAAGGCTTTACCGACCAGCGTGCGGGAAGATGCGTGGTTCCCACACTCGCCTCCATGGATTTCTGCGAGAAGTTCACAACCTTCTTCCCTTGTGATGCACCGCATTAGGATGCCGTTGGCACCGCGCCGGTAGAGATCCCCTTCTACTAGCGTGTATCTTTTAGCCAATCTAACTACCCGGTCAGCGGATACATCATCGTCAGGAAGGATGTTGTCTTTCAAGTAGCTCCGGATCTCCGAGATCCATGCATCGGAGCTAGCTTGAGCTTTTGAGTCTTGCGTGCTGGGTTGCTCGGAGCTCCCAGCAGCACCTACGACCCTTGATGGCTGCCATGGTAACAGGGCCATCGGGACCGTCAACTTCAAGATGCTGATCTCGCCCCCTTCGCTCAGTTCGACAGGCTGAGTTGTTGGCTTTGACAACCTCTGGACAAAGGTTCCGTCAGGAGCCGGAGCTCCGGTTGACGCTTTGGTCGAGAGTTCGTCAGGTTCAGCGTTATGGGCACGCTGAACATGGTGGAGGTCTAGGACTTCAAAGTCCTTCTGAAGCTTCTGGACTTCAAGGAGGTAAGCAGCTAGCTGGAGATTATTGCAGGAGCATTCACCCTTCACCTGCTTGATGATGAGTTGTGAATCTCCTTTGACCAGCAATTGCTTGACACCATATGACAGTGCCACCTTTAGTCCGTAAATGAGTGCTTCATACTCCGCCATATTGTTGGTTGCCTTGAAGTCAAGGTGTACCATGTATTTCACCTTCTCCCCAGTCGGTGCAAGGAGAAGGATTCCAGCTCCGGCCCCCTGCTTCTGCATGGAGCCGTCGAAGAAGAGGGTCCAGTGAGGCTCGGTGAAGGTTGGAGCTTGATGCTCCGTCTTCTGCTCGCTGGGGCCCCCTGAATTTGATGGAGAGTGAGTCCATTCTGCCACAAAATCTGCCAACGCTTGACTCTTGACTGCTTATCTTGAAATAAACTCAAGATCAAATTCAGCCAATTCTGCTGCCCACTTTGCAATATTCCCAGTTGAATTGGGATTACGCAAGATTGCTCGAAGTGGGTAGGAGGTCACCACCGAGACTTTGTGAGCTTGGAAGTAATGTCGAAGCTTCCTGGAGGCAATAAGAACTGCATAGAGCAGCTTATGCACCTCTAGGTATCGAGTCTTGGCATCATGTAATACTTCACTGATGAAGTATACCGGGCGTTGAATGGTCCGGACCCTCCCGGAGGGGTCCGGAGCTTCCTCTTCATTGATCCGGACCCTCTCGGAGGGATCCAGATTCTCTTCGGGGACCTCCGGGTTCTGGCTGGAGGAACCCGGAGCTTCTTCAGAAATGACCTGGACCCTCCCGGAGGGGTCTAGGTCTCCTGAAGCGACTTCTTGTGGGTTCGAATCTGGGAGCCGGGACCCAGACTCGCTTTCAGGAACCTCCGGATCCTCCCGAAGGGGTCTGGATTCCTGAGTATGGGGTAGTTCCGGTCTCTCCGCAACCAGAACCATACTGACGACTTCGTCAGTAGCTGAAATGTAAAGCAGTAAAGGCTCACCAGGGTTTGGAGCTACCAGAATTGGTAGGGTGGTGAGGAACTGTTTCAGCTCCTGGAATGCCTTCTCTACTTCTTCGGACCATTGGAATGGTCCGAACTTCCTCAATAACTTGAATAAAGGAAGTGCCCGCTCCGCGAGTCTTGATATGAACCGGCTGAGGGCTGCTAGACATCCAGTTAACTTTTGGACGTCTTTGATGCGGGTTGGTGGCCGCATGTCTTCAATGGATTTTATCTTCCCGGATTAGCTTCTATGCCCCAGTGACTTACCAGGAAACCAAGAAGTTTTCCGAAGCTAACCCCAAACACGCACTTGTCCGGGTTTAGCTTTGTGCGGGTGGCCCGCAGCTTATCGAAGACAGCCTGCAAGGTGTCGAGGAGTGAATCCTTGTTTTTAACCTTGACCACGATGTCATCGACGTACACTTCCACTATGTCTCTGATGAGTTCTTCAAAAGTTTTGTACATAGCTCGTACAAAAGTTGAATCTGCATTCTTGAGACCAAATGGCATGGCTGTGTAACAGTACAATCCATCTACTGTGATAAATGAAGTATGCTCTTCATCCTCCCTAGACATCCTGATTTGATGATACCCAGAATATGCGTCTAGGAAACACAGTAATTCACACCCGGAGGTAGAATCCACCATCTGATCTATTCTAGGTAGTGGGAATGGATCTCTTGGACATGCCTTATTTAGTGTGGTGTAGTCGATGCACATCCGAAGCTTCCCGCCGGCCTTGGGCACAACGACTGGGTTCGCCAGCCATTTTGGATGCAAGACTTCTCGGATGAATCCGGCTTCGAGTAGCTTCTTTACTTCTAGTCGGATGAAGTTCTGCCGCTCTACGGATTGCTTCCGAGGCTTCTGATGCCCAGGCCGGGCATCGGGGTAGATCTTCAGATTGTGCTCAATCACTTCCCTGGGGATCCCAGGCATTTGTGACGGTTGCCAAGCAAACACGTCAACGTTAGCCCGGAGGAAAGTGATGAGCGCGAGTTCCTATTTGTCGTTCAACCCTCCCGATATACGGGTGGTTTGAGCGGCATCGAAACCAATTTGGACGACTTTGATGGGAATGTCGGTGTCGCCGCTTGGCTGCACACGGGGTGCAGAGGTTGAGCCTCGTTGACGAATGCTCGGGGGTTTCGGAGCTTGCTCCTGTCTGGAGTCCTCGTCTTGCGCCGTGGTGAGTGCGTGGAGTTCCTCCAGAGCAGTTACTACGGCAGTGCAATCTCCGCGAATCTGGAGAACGCCTACTGGTGTTGGCATCTTCAACACCAGGTATCCATAATGAGCAGCTGCCTTGAATTTGTACAGGGCAGGTCTACCCAAGATGGCGTTGAATGGTAAGTTGATCTGAGCGACGTCGAAGACCAACTTCTCGGTGCGATACTTCTCCCGGGTCCCGAAGGTAACGGGGAGAGTAATAGCTCCGAGTGGGGTAATGGCCCCCGGACCTACTCCGGAGAAAGGTCGAGAGGGCTCGAGATTCGAAGGTCGGAGCTGAAGCTTAGTGAAAGCTTCGAAGCTGATGAGGTTAAGCCCCGAACCTCCGTCTACTATGACATGGTGGAGCTGGATGTTATTGATGGTAGGAGATACCATCAAAGGTAGTTGACCTGCTCCAACCATGCTCCGCGGGCAATCAGAAGCATCAAAAGTGATGGAGGTGTCCATCCACTTTCGATGAGGTTCCGGCCTGACTGTAGGGGCTACAGCGGCCATATCCCGCTGCATAGTCTTGATGACGCGACGAGAGGTGATATCCCATGACCCACCGAAAATGGTGTTCATGGTCTTCCGACGCTCGTTGTCAGAGACGTCAGAATCATCATCGACGGAGGTGTAAACGGCCTTCAGGACCTTTTTGGGATCTTGAAACCCTAACTCCTCTTCAACCGGAGCTTCGTCGACCTTCTGTTTTCCTTCCCTCTGTCGGAAAGGAGATCCTTCACGGCGCTTGTTATAACGCTCGGCAAGGTTTTGGACCTCCCGGCAGTCTTCCAAACTGTGGCTACCCGTTTTGTGAATGGGACACCACACTTTGGGTTTGCCACCGTCTTCAGAAGACGGTCGAGGTCGCTTCTCGGGGCGTGGCCCCCGGCCACCCGGAGCTGCAGCAGTTGCAACATTGGATGTACCGGCCGACGACTTCTTCTTGCCGTTGGTCTTCTTTTTCTTCTTGCCACCCCCGGAGGTAGCAACTTCTTCCTTGGAGGATTTCTTGTTATCCTCCGAGGCTGGTTTGGAGTGCATCTGCCAGCTCTCCGCAGCTCTGGCACATTTGTCTGCCAGGCTGAAGAGTTCCGTGACGCTGGTGATCTCCTTGATCGCCAGCTTCTCCAACATCTTCTTGTCTCGTACGCCCTGTCTGAATGCCACAATGAGAGAAGCGCTTGAGATAGAAGGGATAGTGTTTCGTACCTGAGAGAACCTCTGGATGAAGGACAGCAAAGATTCTCCCCCTTTTTGCACAACCGCAAAAAGGTCTAGTTCAGTGCCTGGTCGAGTGTATGAACTCCCGAAGTTGGCAGTGAACTGACGGCACAGCTCCTCCCAACTTTTGATAGAGTTGGGTGGAAGGCTCATCAACCAGGATTTGGCGGTCCCAGTTAAGGCTACTGGAAAGTAATTGGCCATCACGGCCTCGTTTCCTCCAGCTGCCAAGATTGCAGTGTAGTATATTTGAAGAAATTCGGCGGGGTTCACAGTCCCGTCGAATTTTTCCGGCAGGTGAGGTCGGAACTTCTGTGGCCATCTAACCATGCGCAGGTGCATGGCTAGGGCTGAACAACCTCCTCCTACTCCTTCCAGAGTAGAAAGGTCCTGAGCTTCCCGTCTTTCACGGGCACGCTCAATATGGACACGACCATCCTGCTGGCGGTATCGGCGATCAAGCTCCGCCAGGAGGTCATGAGTCGAAAGTCTAGATACCGTGTGGGTGCGTCGAGCCCCGAAGGGCAGTGACGTCACTTGTTGGGATGCTGCACGTCTCCCGCTATTGGAGGCGTGCGGACCAAGTCTTCCGGACAAAGTCCGTCGCTGCGACAGGGCTCGTCCCGAAGGAGGAGGACCCTGGTTGTTGAGGCGCTCGGCCGCTGCTGCGACCAAATGCTCCACATCGGCCCTCCACTGCTCCAGTGCATCTAGAGATGCATCCGGAGGTAGTGGACGTTGGAGAAGAGCACGCGCTGCATGGAGCGCGTGTTCCGGGTTGTCATGACTCGCCGACGCAGTTAACGACGCCGGCGCACCATCACGTTGCCCAGCATGATTTGCTGGAGAAGACGGTGGTGGTGGGAGTGTGGCTCCTGCTGGTGCTGAGGCTCCTGCTGGTGGCTGCCTATTGGAGAGATTGCCTCCAATAGCCTGAGCGGCAGGTTGGCCGTTGGATGATCCAGCAGCAGAGTTCACCATTCTTGAGAATCTCAGGCGCCCCCCTACCTGGCGCGCCAACTGTCGACGGTTGGAGCCGGCAGATCTCCCTACACTGCTAAAGTGATTGGGGAGTTTGAAGTTCGGTGTGGGCGCGCGAAGATTCAAGAAGGTGAATAGGAGTTTGACACAGGAGACACAAGAGTTTACATGGTTCGGGCCGCCTGAGCGTAATACCCTACTCCACGGGTGTGTTGGTGTTGTATTAGCAGTAAGAGCTTGTCACGAGTGCCTAGAGTGCGTATGATCGCCTGTGAACGTCTTGTCCCCCGCGTGTATCGTCGACCTGTCCTTTTATAGTACAAGGGCAGGCCGTTACAATTCAGCCTGGCCCGACATGTGGCCCCAGCGGTTACTAGTATTGATACACGCTTAATTGCTCTTAATAACCCTGTAACGGGCTTTGACAACACCGTTTCTGGTGTTAAAATCGTCCGTTTAAGTGTTATTAATATGTCATTAATGACACATAATCGGGTCTTGAAGTCCTTGGCTCTCCTTTGAAAATCCGGAGCCGTTACAAGGTCTTCCGGAGGTTAGAAGCTGGAGGTCCGACGATTGGACACGTGGCAGCTCCGGAGCTTGCTGTAGGAAACAGGTAGCTCCGGGTCTATCCGACACGTGTCAGGTCCGGAGCTTCTCTGGGTCTGGGGTTAAGTCCGGATGTGCCATTTCGGTACGTGGCCCAGAGCTTCCCCCTTGTGGGCGGTAGCTCCGGTTTGGTTGTACACGTGGCGACCCAGGGATTAACCATGTTGGAGAAGCAGGTCCGGTTATGTCTGACATGTGGGTCTCCGAGGGTCTTCAAACCAAGTAGATGACTTTCTTTTGAAATCTTTGTAACCTCAAGGGGTGTACGGTTTCTATGGTACCGACAGATCTGTTATTGATAGCTCTGTATACCACTTGTTAGGGAAAAGGGGACACAAGATTTAACGTGGAAAAAATCCCCCAAGGTGGAGAAGAAAAAACCACGGGAAACAGATCTATTATTAAGGTTGAGGTACAAGTACAGAAGTGACCTATATTTATAGGCGTACAACAGATAGAGATACAATCCTATCCCAATAAAACGTACAAGAGATAGAGTCATATCCCAATAGTTCCATCCAACAGACAGTCCAGAGTGCGCATGTCTGGGACGGAGAGTGCGCGCGGTGGAGTAGTCTCCGTCGCCGCAGTCGTGTTCGCCGCCAAAGAGAGCACTCCGTTGTACTAGTCACTAGGTTGCGTGTCAATACGCTTGAAGCTTTTGATGATGATGATGTATGAAGAACCGAACTCCAGGTCAACCGATTGGTAAGAGTACCGAATAGACCGTAGTGCAAGGAGCGTAATGATATACTCCTTCCGGGATCGATTTATTTGTCGTCCAGACAAGGATGTTTAGTACTTTTTCAGGTCATTTGGTTGTCCGGAGCAACAATTAAAACGATCCGGATGTAGTATATAGCTCCGGGAACATGTAAGTGTTTGCACCAGTTCAGAGACTAGACAGAAAACTACTGAACTACTGCTGACTGCCGATCGAACGCCGGATAGAGGAGAGGCGTGCAAGCAACCAACCTGTATAGCTAGTTGCCCGGTTCGATCAGGGCCATGCATGCACGAGCTCCGTTCCTCAACTTTTTCCACGGCGTTCTCGTCAGAATCCAATCCAACACCACACGCAGCAAGAATGATTGCGACTACCAGATTGCAGGACCTTCTCCGTACGTCGCCTCACCGATCGGCGACGCCCACGGCCGACGGCGACGTCTGAGCTTCCACATGGCGAACTCGGCCGGCCGGTGGCGCGTCGTCGCCGATTTCGACGCGGCCGGCCGAATCATTGCAGGTAGTGTGACGAGACAGTGCCCACCAAGACAGCAAGTCGCGATCGAGCGCCCAACAAGGCCGTTTTCTACTCATGGCGCTCGTGTGCGTGCCGCAGCGCAAGCACACGTACGGGGCGTGCTGCATCTGCATGGTCGAGACGCCTGCAACAGGCGTGCGGATCATCGTTATCCACCGATCATTAGACTTCTTAATTAGCCATGGGATTAAGCATTGATGAGATCGATGTGACTCGGGAAAGGCAGGTCGGGGTCACATGATTGCAGGGAGAGACCGCAGAGAACTTGGGAAGGTCCCGCGTGCTTATTATTGTCCCTGGAGCCAGCCAACCAGGCTAGCTGTGCTTGAGAGTACGTACGGTGGAGGACCATGCATGCACGCATTGATCCATGAGACGACGCATTGATCTAGTGGTTGGCATCTGTAAAGCGATTCCATTTTTCCGTGAAGAAGAACTCTCGATGGTGCTGTAACTTTATTTGTAACGTGCCCATATTGCTAGTGCACGCTCCCTGACAGACATGAATCGTGAGACCAAGCAACAGCATCGTGAACCAGCTGAGGCTTGGACCGTTCTTTCTTTCTGATCCGGCCCACGGCTCCGCTGCCTCGGTAAGGTACCGGCCCATCATGCCTTCTGCTCCATGACGCGGCCCAACAACAATTGTCAAGTGCGGCCCGATCTCTGGCAGAGCTCCTCCAAACCCAACTCTATCAGCCCAATCCGTCGGCGACATCGCGAAAAGGACAGTCCACCTCCCCACCCCCCCCCCCCCCCCCCCCCCCAAAAAAAATCCCGCCACGATCTATTTCTAACGCATGTTGTAAATTGCCACAACGCTGACACGACCAGTTTCAGTCCACCACGTCCTGTCGTGCTGTGATCGATCCTGATCCTGAAAAACGTCTCAATTCTACGTTGCTGTGGCTGCAGGCCCGTAACAGCATATGGCCCATCCCCGCCGGAATGGGACCGATCGATCCGCCGGCCACTAACCGCCGCCCGGACATGCCATGCTCCACGCAACGTGCACTCGACGACTTTGCTCTCCACCCTGTTACGATGCAGTAGAACAGGTTGGATCTCAGACGGGGAACGTCACTCTCTCGCGCTCCTGCCCTAAAAGTTCAGGTACATGGTATCTTCTCATCTCATCTTCTTTATCATATCTAACACATGCCACTGCCGTGCAAAGGGTAAGCGACAGTTTCCACGCCGTGCCGTCGTTGCGGCTGCTGGCGTTGGTTTGGTCCCATCCCATCCTCGCGCTCGTGCGAGTCATGTGATCAACTCAAGTGCATGCACAAGCATCTGTATCTCATCATCATGGGACATTGGGACGACGTCGACGCTTCTTTATCTTTTCCTTTTCACGTGTGTATAATAATTTAAGCACATCTCGGTCTCTCGCCTTTTCCAGATCCGACCATGCATGCGCGCGTGATGAAAGTGTTTTCCTTGGATTCCTGGAGATTTGCAAAGAGCTTGCTCCTTGGATTCCTGGAGATCTTGCAACCTCCATTCGTTCGTGATCAAGCATCTTCGCCTCCTGGCTCACAAGTGATGAGAGAGTGCGAGTCTTGGCCTTTTTAGGAATCGTCCCTCTTCAGCAGGAGCACGATCGTGTACTAGAAACCGCCAGATTCGTCATTCCTGCTTTGCAGCTTGCACAGGCCACGAGCTAGATCCAAAGAGAGAGCCTCTGCGCAGCTACGAACATCGACCAACTATAGCCAAGAAGAATCCAAGCAGAGACCTGCAAAAACAATCCGCGGTGCATAAACAAGGCAGCCCTGCTGCGCCGCTGGTCCTTCTGACTGAGAGTACATACAGACATACAATAGATACACCAGTTTAATTTTAAGTTTACGCATTTTGGGTTCTCCAAGTGCAGGCACGACACATAGAACATGCTAGGTATGGGGATTGCCATGACGAGAGTTCTTCAGTTTTCTGAAACCTGGACTGTTTTTTTTTTTTTTTTTTTACTGAAGTGAGAGCCAGGGATTCAGCGAAATGCTTCATGCAGGCCACTCGTGAGATGGAAGAATGGGACTCAAATTTATTTTCAGAAGAAAAGATTGACCAGCGCTATAATTATTCTTGCAGAAACCAACAGAATTCTTTAATATCCTGATCTGATCAGTAGAAATGAATCCCTGCAGAACAAAACACGGGGAACCAACAATACAAAATCCAGTGAAACCTGCACGTTGTGTGCTGTTAACTTCAAAAAATTATAAAAGCAGTAAATTACCTTAACTAAATCTATCAAATGTTACTTTCTCCAGCAGCAATATAACAGTAAATTATGCATGGGCGCACGGCACTTTGGGATGTTTTCTGGAAAGCCTGGTTTCTTCCTTACCACCTAAAAATTAACGTCACCCATCATTAAAAGAACCTAAGAATTAACGGAAAACATAATCTAATAGCTACAGTTAGTGGTTACAGCTCGCGATAAAAGAATCAACAGTCGTCACAGCTTTTGACACCTCTAGTTCCCCACTTCTGATTCAAACGGATCCCCCTCCATCTCAGCTTCCAATTAAGGGGTCCCACCTCCATCTACATGGGTACGTACATGCCTCAGCAACAAGGAACAGATTCCCACGTCATGAGAAGTTAAGCCACCCACTTTGACAGTGTCATGTGGGGTCAACTACATTTGGTCCCACAGGCAATTGACTCAGGTCGAACGGAGACGGAGAAACCGGGGACACAGCTATAAAGGGCTGCGCTCCCTCCCACGCCTCCGGCCTCCGCCCACGGCTCCACCAGCTCGCTCGCCGGCCAGCCACCCTCTCCTCTTTCTCTCTCTTGCTCGCTGCCGGTGGGCCCGGAGGCCCCCTTCTCCTTCCCCGCTTTATTCCTCGGCGTCCGGTTCCCTCCCACCTCGCGTCACCCGTGATCTCGCTCCCCCCTCTCTCTCCACCTGCACGAGGCCCGTGCGGTAGGAGTGAGTGCTGCAGGGCTGCTAAATCCTAGAATGGCGAGCGGGGCGCGGAATGGCGGTGCGGGGCCCAGGATGAGCGCAAGGCTGGATCGGCTGAGCACAAGCGCGACGCCCAAGTCGGCGGCGGCGGGGAAGCAGCAGCGTCTCTCCTCGGCGGCGGGCGCGTACCGGCGGACCAGCTCCGGCCCGCTCCCCGCCGCCGGCCGCGCGTCGTCAGACTCCGGAGGTGGGTGTGGCTTCCGTCTCCATCGCTGTCACCGGGATCCGGATTTGGATTTGCTTCTCTGTTGGGGTCTAGATGGGTTTGGAATTCGACTCGTCTGCGTTTCGGTGACTTCGGTTGCTGCTTGATATCATACGATCCTTGAGTGATATTGCTCGTCGATTCAAGCGTGCAATGCAGCTGCAGTTGATGCGCGCCATTTGGACCGACACTTTCGGAAACAAATTTTCTGCGGCAGGGCCGCACGCCCGCCACCGTGCGGCCCTGCCTCGATGCCGTCGGTTGCCGCGCGCACATATCTTGATGCTCCCGATGTAAATCAGCTTCCGATGCAAATCGTGGCTCCCCTCTGCTGCCGTTTCCACACTTTCAGCTCCGGCGAATCTCTTCGGATGTGGGGATTGTTTGTCCAGTGACGGGTCGGATTCAAGTGTGTAACGTATCTACAGAGCAATTGCACCATTTCCAAACTGCAGTAGCGCGTTTCATATGGAGGGCGCACTTGTTTAGTTAGTACCCATTGAATTTTTCATATAAGAATAAGAATGGCGGGTTGGTTCACACGGGAACATAGATAGCATTGTTTTGTTGTGACATATGTCATGCATTTTCATGTCAGTTTAGTCGCACCCACTTACTACCTACCATCTGAATTTACACTGCAAATTGCCACTGCTGTAGAGAATAGTGAAGAGCACCTGTTTTGTAAATGCATCTTCCTGCACGTTGTTAATGCATCCCAGTGTTTAGTTGCCTTGATAATGCTGACACTGGGAGCAGTTCTGCTGTAGAATTACAGCATGTAGAATTATATTTTTTTTTTTGCGGGCGGTAGAATTACATTTGACATTGAGGCTTACAACCCTTCAGGTTGGTGGTTGTCAGGAGTCCATATGACAGCAGTAGCAGTAACTCTTTCTTTATCGTACTGGGAGTAGTTCTGCTGTTCCAATGAATTGGTAGTGTGTTAATATAGAGTGTATGATCAAAACAACGCTTTTGAAGTTTTGTTTTGAAAATTCTCCTATAATAGTTTTTGAAACCTGTCTGGGGGATCCTGGTACCCCTTAATTTGGTTATTGTATTGTCTTTTGTCCGTTTGTCATCCCTTCGTAATCGCCATGTCATCCCTTCGTAATCGCCCATGGCTAGTGCAACTCAATTACCGTGCCTCGGAAGTAAACATGGAACTACATCATGATAGTCTGATGTTTCAGTATAGAGAACTACTAGGTGAAAGTGATGATCATTCCAAGTACATTTGTTGGGTACAAAAGAAATGCCCAATTTCTCAGTTTTTTCTTTTTTCTTTTTTGACTGTGCGCCGGGCATACAAATTTTCAGCATGGCTGGCCTATAATGTAATAATTAATACCTCTGCTAGTGCGTAAGGGAACAAAGGATTATATGACCTTCCAATTATATTTTGAAAGATGTTATGCAAAAATGTTGCTTGGCATGATTGTTCCAAATAAATTTGATTTACTGGTGGACATTATGTATTTTTGTCAAAATATAAGCATTCGTTGTGCTCATTTTATTTCTGGCAATGTTGATTTGATCTATAGTGTTTATATTTTTGTTGACTGAGCAATCTTATTAACCCCTGTTCTTCTGTTCCTAGCAGTTTCTGGTAGAGTAAGAGTTGCTGTAAGGCTGAGGCCCAGGAACGCTGAAGAATTGGTTGCAGATGCAGATTTCGGTGATTGTGTTGAGCTTCAGCCAGAGGTTCGGCTTTCACTTCAGCTGCTATGCAAGATAAATAATTTGATGTCCCCTCACTTGATAATTTTTTTATTGTGAAGCTCAAAAGGTTAAAGCTTCGTAAAAACAATTGGGAGTTAGACACATATGAATTTGATGAAGTGCTCACAGAGTTTTCTTCACAAAAACGAGTGTATGAAGTTGTTGCAAAACCAGTTGTGGAGGTATTTAAACTCAACTTTTCTTGTATCCTTGAGATAGATCTTTCTATCATCTCCACTACTTGAAGGTAGGTTGTACAAATCATTTTAGGGAGAAGTATATACATGAAGCTTTAGGAATTTGCACACTGCATGTTTCTTAGCTTTCAATACTCCAATTTCTTTTTTTATAAGTACATGGTATCAAATTGTTTCACAAAGTATATGGTGTTTGAATGTATTTATCTTTCATACTTCGTCGTTGACTAGTAAAAATGATGAAGCTGTTCAGTCCATGAAATAATTCGTTCTAGCCAAGGCTGTAAGTTTGATTACTGTTGTTTGTTGCATTCTTAACAACATCTGTATCAAATAACGTTCTCTTTGTTTTGCAGAGTGTTTTGGAGGGATATAATGGTACAGTCATGGCATATGGACAGACTGGCACTGGAAAGACTTTTACCCTGGGAAGACTTGGAGATGAGGATACTGCTGCTCGGGGAATCATGGTTCGTGCACTGGAGGATATTCTAGCAGATATTACACCTGAGACTGATGCTGTGTCAGTGTCATATCTACAGGTTTGTGATGTGGGGCCTTTGATTGCATTATAGTGTTATTTTTAAACTTCTGCTTTCTCAAATCTATTTTTCTAATGTTTCTTAGGGTGGTTTCTGCAGTTGTACATGGAAATGATACAAGACCTCCTAGATCCTGTAAATGACAATATAGCCATTGTAGAAGACCCAAGGACCGGAGATGTTTCACTGCCTGGAGCCACAGTAGTTGAAGTTAGAGATCAAAAGAGCTTTATGGAGCTTCTAAGGGTTGGTGAGGCCCATCGCGTTGCTGCAAACACAAAATTAAACACAGAGTCATCTCGAAGTCATGCGATCCTCATGGTAAGATGCTCATGTTCCTTGCATTTGCTATCTATCAGTTCACCATTGTAATTGGCTAATTGCTATGAATAATATTATGATATCTTTTGTGAAGGTAAACGTCAGAAGGGCTGTAAAAGGTAGGAATGAAATGGATGCCAGCATTTCTCTGGAAAATGGGCATTCTTCTTCCATGATCAGTTCTTTCAGACCGCCTATTGTTAGGAAAAGTAAGCTTGTAGTTGTAGACTTGGCTGGATCAGAGCGAATAGACAAGTCAGGTATTTCTTCTTTTCTTAATACTACCTTGTCTAGCTATATCTGTTCTCATTATCAATTAAATGTCTATGTATTTATTGATGTAATGGTGACTGCTGTAATTTGCAGTCCTATAATTTTGGGATTTACTATTCGTAGGTAGTGAGGGTCATACATTAGAAGAGGCAAAGTCGATCAACTTATCCTTAAGTGCATTGGGGAAATGCATCAATGCACTTGCTGAGAACAGTCCTCATGTACCTGTTCGTGATTCAAAGCTTACGAGATTACTTAAGGATTCATTTGGAGGTAAGATGGGTTATGCATTTTATACTTACATTATCTATATTTTTATGGGGGTCAGTGCCATTGTCATCATATTTATTCTGCAAAGACAGTTAGACCTGCAAAATAAAGTTTTTTTAAGTAAACCTGGCATTGCCATGGATATCATGTTGTCTGTTGCAGTTATTTGCTCTGATAGGGTTAACTTGCTATTGAATTTCGTAGGGACTGCAAGAACATCATTGGTTGCAGTGTTGTAAACTGCCGCCTGGACGCCTAGGCGCCTGCCGGGCGCCTGGACGCCCAGGCGCCCGCCTAGGCGCCTAGGCGCCCGGCCAGGCGACGGTCGGCGGCGGGCTGAGCAGAGGGACGGCGGCGGCCGGGTGAGGAGGGGAGGCGCGGCGACGGCGAGTCGAGGAGGGGAGGCGGTGGAGGGAGGCGGGGGGGGGGGGGGGAGCGCCGGTCAGGGGCTGCACCGCCGGGATCTGGAGCGCGCCGGCCGAGATCGTGAGTCGCGCGTGCGGCTGGATAGAGAGACGGTGGCTTGAAGATGACGGTCAAACTGGTGTGTTATTGGGCTGGGCCTAAAAATAAAGGTGTGACCCATCCTCTTCAGCTCTAACCCTACCCATTTTTCCTCAGCACCGTGCCTCCTCCGCCTACCAGCGCCGCCCCCGACTCTGCTCCGGCCTCCCAGCGCCGCCCCCGACGCACTCCGGCCTCCCAGCGCCGTCTCTGACCTCCTCCCGGCCTCCTGGCGCCGCGCCTGATCTTCTCCTTATCTCTCAGCATGCGACTGACCTCCTCCCAGCCTGCCAGCACCGCGTTCGACCTCCACCAGGCGAGGCGACCGATCATGGCGTCCGGCCCGGAGCGACTGGACGCCTAGGCGCCGCCTAGGCGTCGCCTAGGCGACGCCTGGACAACACTGATTGGTTGTGACAATTGGTCCATCTCCAAGACATCGGGGGGAAACTACAAGTACAATTATGTTCGGACAAAGAGTATGCTCCACACAGATACATTGAATGGTTTTAGATTCTTTCATCTTCGTGTTGTGAAGTAGTGACAATCTCTTATTTCATGTTTGCTTTGTTTCATGTCTAGGCGATGAAAGTTGAGAATATGGTGAAATTGAAGGAAGAGTTTGACTATAAAAGCTTATGCAGAAGGCTCGATATTGAGTTGGATAAGTTAATCGCAGAAAATGAAAGGCAGCGGAAATTTTTTGATGATGAAATCGAGAGAATAAGAGCAGAAGCTCAATGTCAAATAGCTGAGGCTGAAAGAGAGCGTAAAATCACTTTAGAGGTTTGCTTCCTGCCATTACAATCCATACATTTTTGCTATTCTGTATTGATTTATTAGCCCCTTCACTTTGACCTTTATATTAGTGTTTTTTTTGTTAAGTTAAAATTTACATACCAATAAAATTCATGCTTCGCGGATTCAGCTTGGCAAAAAAAATCATTTGTTTAGTCAGTAGGGTGGAACCTACTCTATCCTTAATTCTAATAAAAAAGCTATGTTATGTTTTTTTGTCTTTGTCTATTATTATTCTTCTGCGACATCTCTTCGTCTACTTGCCATAGTTGTTTTGGAGACATGTAGGTATTGGTCTATGTAGAATTGAAGGCTAAAAGGATTATGTGCTAGTTTCAGAGATCCTGTATAGGCTTATCTTTTAAAAAATGGAAATAAATCTTTTCGTCTTAAAGCTCCTAATATCGGTTTCTGTAGCATGCTTCATTGATGCCATATTTAGATTTAGCTTCTTTTCTAATGCAGAATGAGAAAATGAAGTACCACCAGGAATACTTGGACTCAATAAGAATACTGGAGGAGAAGTGGAAAGTACATCAAAAATCACCCAAGAAACAGGTAAATATTTGATTCAATTTCAGAAATTGATTATTAAATCCATTCTATCTTTATTGTCGTGGGTGAAATATTAATCTCATTTTCTTGTGTACATTATAAATGAGAATGTGATTTCTCATGTATTTTTTCTTTTGCGATGAAGATTAAAGAGCCTGAATCTACATCAAACGATGCTGGAGAAGTGCAGAACTTACTGCAGAATGAGAAAATGCTACGTCAATCTGCCGAAGATGAAGCAAATGACCTTAAAAATCAAGTATTACACTGGAAAAAGATGGAGGTACTGTTGGCTTAAAGCCTTTTCTGCTCTGTGAATAAATTCTTGCCCGAATGTCCTGATAGCAAAGTAGCCTCTCTCCTTTCTCCCCTCATCTCATAGGCTACAGCTACAGCTGAGGTTGTAAAACTCCGGAAAATGCTTGATACGGAAGCTAGCTGGAAAGAGAAACTTGAAGAAGAAATAGGTGTTTTGAGAAATCAGTTATTGCAGATGGGCCTGGAAGCTGATGAGGTAGGTGTTACTGTCTACTGGATTTTTTTTTTGGTAATAGATGACTCTAATTTGCAGATTTTGATGTCAAATGAAATTGGCCTATTATTTCAGTTGTCACTGTAATATGACAATAATGTGACTGTCTTTACTATAATAAAACTTTATGTTTCTCTTTCAGTCAGCACTTCCATAATTGAATTGTAAAATCTTTATTGGTTGCTGCCCCCTTATTTTTCTTCGACCTAAGCCTAATTTCTTTTCGAACCAATTAAGCGTTTATTAGGCCACCAGATTTTCTTTTTAACCTTTTTTCTTCCGGAAAACGATTCCTCCTTTTCATCTTCTAGTTAGGGAACTGCTGCACTCTTTTGGAACTCATATTTCCATTGGTTGCATGCCCTATGATACTGCCCTAACATAACTGTGATGTTCCTCTTCTCTCATTTCTATTTCATACTATCAGACAAGGAGGAGCCTTGATAGAGGAGATGGACCAGAGAAAATATTTCGTGGTTTAGATTCTTTGGTATCTCAAAGTCAAGCTTCACAGCCCAGAGAGCAGAGCAACGGACCTAAGCAACCAATTGCTCAACTATTTGAACAAGGTATTTATTCCCTTTTGATTATTTCTTCAAAACTGAATTCAAGCTATGATCCAGTATTTTTCTTATCGTCCTTATTCCACGTATACTTTAGGTGTTTACACCTTACAGTCCTCAATAATCACAATCATGACAATTTCTAGCTCCTCTGTTTGATGTTGACCTGTATAAGCCCTGTAAGCAGGCACTAAATGTAAAAGTTGTTAAAACTTGGTAGGGCCAAATACTTGATTATAGCTGTTAGTGACCTTAGGTTACAGCGGTGTGCAAAACTTCTGTTCTCTTGTCCTAGCAGTTTAGAGGTTACTTTCATTACGAAATATGTGTGGGAGCCTTCGGCACTAGGTATGCCCTTTTTTTCGTTCTTAGATATATCATATATGACATTTAGGTCATCCAATTTTGTTCTTATTCTAATTGTATTATATTTGTTCTCCTAAGTATAATATACTTAGGCCCCGTTTGGATGGTCGAATCGGATCTGTTTCTCACCTGAAACCATCGGAGAGGTGCCAAACGGAAATTTTACAGATCGATTCCCCAGTCGAATCAGCTAGGAACGAAACCGAGAAAAGAATAGCAGAGGCGAAACAGGCGTATGGGCAGCGTTGGTATTGGGCGAGTGTGGACTCAATACTCGGATCGACCCTCCTATAGAGGATTATAGGCCCTACGCTTGGATCGGTCCATATCACGTCGCTAAAACTCGATCTCGGCTCGAACTCGCCCCCAGCCCGACTCGCGTACGGGCTTTGCCCAGGCTCGAGCTATCCGTATCGAGCTTTGGTCAATGCGCTGCCTGGACCGCTGAAGACAAAAAAATGTGTAGATTTTTCTAAGTTGCCTGGACCACTGAAGACAAAAAAAAATGCGTAGATTTTTCTGTACGCAGCAGACGCACATCCAATTGGTGAAAAAAGCAGAAGCATTGAGAGGGGAGGAAGAGAGCGGAGATAGGATATGCCCCAGGGACAATTATTGGCAAGGATTAGAAATCGATGTTGCACCTCGTCGCCAGAGGCGTCATCACCGTGGATGCATCTGTGGGCACTCGTATCCGCTGCACGTAGTAGAACTCCATTCCCGGCTCCCTCCGGTACGTGCGGAGTGACCGCATCCTGGCGCATCCAGACGGTCGCATCCTGGCGGACGGCGTGGGCGGTGGTCAGGGGACGGACGCGGTGGCGGCCGCGGACGAAGGAGAGCACGCACATCGGAAGGTGGGAGGAGGGGAACGAGTGGGAGTGGAGGCGGGGAGGCGCGGAGATTGCCGCAGCCGGATGTTGCCGGTGAAGTTGTATTAGAGGAGGTCCCCACGGTTGTTGCCGCCGCCGAGGCAATTGACGAGGTCGAAGCGAGACAACGCGGCAGAGAGAGGAGAAAGAGAGCTGAAATGGCGAGATGCGGCTGGTTGGAGAAGACGATCGGTTCGGTCTCGAACGAGCGGGCCGTCCATGTAAGATTCGATTGTAAAACTTTATTCGGTTTCGAGCCGAGTTTTAGGCCCGGACTGTAAAGAACTCGGTCCAATAAAGTTTAACCGGTCTTAGGCCCTATAAGCCCATGGGCCGGCCCGGTCCATTACCACCCCTACGTATGGGTGTTCTGCACCCCAGAACGGTCGGACGTTATGTACTTGGCTCAATCTTCCATAAAAATTACAATGAATTGCCACCGTCAGCTGCGTACTGGAATAGAAAGGAATCCCAACGGCTTAAGGCCACAGTTGAGAATGCGTATAAAATATGCGGACATCATAGCTGCCAGGCATAAAAAACTGCGTACAGTGTTTCAACAATGCTCATCATTGCAACCATGCATAAGACAACCAAACAATGAAAACAATGCGGTCATCAAAAATCAAAAGGTGCTTAGAAATATTTTTTTCACATATATCACATAAACATTGTTGACGAGTATATAATACAATATAAAAATATGTGCCTCGTAAAACATCTGCGCCTTATCACTGTTGAACCTGAACACTCAGCGTGCCTCTCCAGCAAACACATCTGCCATCTCACTAACAACCAAGGGTAAATGGGTCAATTCAATCCTTCACCTCTCTCTACTGAAACTGAAATCAGAAAATTAACCAAATGGTTACTAAAGTGATTCTGTTTCATGTTCTTGAACTGTTGCTGGTTGAAACTGAAACATTTCCGATTCTGAGCGAATCTGGAACCGTACCAAACGGGCCTTAAGAATGGAGGGAGAATCTGTTAAGGATTGTACTTTTTTACCCTAAAAAAGGGTTGCACTTTCTATCCCCATAAGCTCAAAGTACTAATGATGTGTTGCATTTGAAATTTAAATACACAATTGTGCTACTATCTGTAGTTTGCTGTCATGATGCTTGTAAAATGTAGATATGATTTTGTTAAAATATGTAGGTAATGAATGAATTGTAAATTTGAGGATTGAGCCATTGAGATGCAATAACCGTTATGAAAGTCAATTAATTTTTTGTGAAACATCATGTGCCTTGGAGTCCCAATTGTTTGCCATCCCAACTATCGACGTGTCTGCAAAATGCACAGTCTTAAAAGTTTTCTTGCTCTGTTTCAGTTGGGCTACAGAAAATATTGTCGTTGCTTGAATCTGAAGAATCTGATGTTCGTGTTCATGCTGTAAAAGTTGTTGCAAATCTGGCAGCTGAAGGTGAGTGTTATGTTTTCACCTGTTCTTACTTCACAATTCATATAACTAAATTGAGAGGTTCTTATTTTCAGTTACTGCAGATATCATCTTTTCCTGCCATATATGTATATAATTTTCAAGTAGGAAAAAGTCTATTTTTCTACCCTCAAAGATTTGTTTAGTCCAATTTACTCCCCAGAACTATTAAGATTGGTTCAATTCACCCCCTAGTGAATTTTTTCTTTTTGTTTCTCTTTGTAAAACATCATGTCTGGGGGTAAAATTCCATAAGATTATATGTTAGAACATGCAATATATTAGAAAAAATATTTTAAGATTTTCTTGTGTATTTTTGTACTTTTAAAGCATGTAAATAAATCTCGCATGGGAGATGCAATAATGCAAGAAAGAGTTTATGAGAAATTATAGAAGTATTTTTCTAGCAAAGTGTATGATGTCATCTATCATCCTATAAAATTTTAACTTCAAGCATAACCCATACAAAGAGAATCAAAAAATAAAAATTTCAGTAGAGGTGAATTAAACCAACCTAAATAGTTCGGGGTTAATTTGAACCAAAATTTTCTTTAGGGGGTTATGTGAACAACACTAATATTTGTGGGTACTGGGTAGTAAAATAGACTTCTTCCTTTTAGGTAACCCTTATCCACTTCATGCCTAGTATGCATCTTACGTTATATGATGACCTATGCATGGCTACGAATTACACTGGGCCCGATGTATATCAATGCCATTACTATTACAAGCATATTTTGTATCAGAGTAGGATGATATTCCTCTTTATGCATGCAATGGACTCATGAATTTTTGCGATGTACCCTATAAGTCTTATGTTGAAGCCTGTTGCTGCAATGCTGTTGCTTCAAAAAATTCCCATAAAAGTTTCTTACCAATGTCTGGATACTACATGCAAATTATTACTTTTATTTTACTTCTTTACTTGAAATTCTAACAGTGTGTGCTTTTGAGAAAATTTTAAACAATCAAAAACTAACAATGCTCAACCCTGTGTCCTTCAGAAGCAAATCAGGAAAAGATTGTAGAAGCTGGTGGCCTTACTTCTCTACTTGCCCTACTTAGGACCTCTGACGATGAGACAATTCGCAGAGTGGCAGCTGGAGCAATCGCTAATCTTGCAATGAATGGTCAGTGAGCCAATCATGTTCCATAATTCAAAGGATCCTTTGATTTTCTTTCTTTGATAGAGAATTGATGTCATTATTATTATATTTACATATGCAGAAACAAATCAAGATCTTATCATGGCTCAAGGTGGTGTGACCCTACTGTCAATGACAGCTTCAGATGCAGAGGACCCACAAACTCTAAGAATGGTAGCTGGGGCAATTGCTAACCTTTGTGGCAATGGTAACTCTAGATTTCTACCAGATTGCTAATACAAGAGTTTGGTCTACCCTAAGATAATGACATACCTTAGAAAGCTGATACTCTTTTTTTTTTCGAAACAGAAGGCTGATACATGGGGCATACCTCATTATTTGTTAAATTTAACTTAACCCTTAGGTTCTGTTAAAGATAACTCAACTCTTAGGTTCTGTTAAAGGAAAGGTTGTTGAGGCCTCTATTTTTGGCCAGACACCTGCAAAATCGACATAGGGGTTTCTTCAAAATATACTTAACTTTATAAATCAGGACTGGTATATGAGCCTATATTTTCTTTCAAAGTGAAATAAGCCACCTTTATCCACGACATTATATCTGAGACCTAACCTAACCTTCTATTACCAGATAAACTGCAAACACGGTTGAGGGGAGAAGGTGGAATCAAAGCATTGCTTGGAATGGTTAGGTGTGGGCACCCTGATGTTCTTGCTCAAGTCGCACGTGGCATTGCAAATTTTGCAAAATGTGAATCCAGAGCCGCTACCCAAGGTAATGTCTTCTACTGCATGTCCCTTCCCCTCGTTTGGGCGAGCAGACACTTTGGTTTGAATAGAGTGCCAAAAAAAGTCCAAATATCTCATTTAAACGAGAGTTTCCAGCTGAGATTTCAGCTGAGATTTCTTTTGTAATATCAAATTATCAGGCAATTTTGATGTCATAGTACTTTGATATGAGTATATGACACTATGACATCACTCTTTCTTTAATTCTCTTCATTAAATATGCTTTATATTTGATCAAAATCAAAATGTATAAGCTTCTGTTCTGCGGAGAAGAATGATAGATGGATCCTTGACACAATCCCAAGTATTACGGTTAAGATAAGTTTTGTGTGTGCCCCCCATTCCTGAATGATTTTCTGTCCATAATTTGTTTTTTCAGCAAATAAGGTGGGGAAATCGTTATTAATTGATGATGGAGCACTTCCTTGGATTGTCAAAAATGCCAATAATGAAGCTGCTCCGATTAGGCGGCACATTGAGCTTGCATTATGCCATTTGGCCCAACATGGTCAACCTCCTACCTTCCCATCCCCCTCATCTTGGCTCACATATGTAAACATTATGCTTACAGTTTAATTTTGCTCTCTTTTGCAGAAGTAAATGCAAAGAACATTATCAGTGAAGGTGCATTGTGGGAACTTGTTCGGATTGCAAGGGAATGTTCTCGTGAAGATATAAGGATGTTGGCGTACCGAACACTGACATCCAGCCCCACTCTTGAAACAGAGATGAATAGATTGAGAATCAAACTTTGATAAAAGTATGAAGTGCAAGTATGCGTTATGAAGTTGCATTCCTTGTACTAGTAGAGGTACCAGTGTGCCACTGCTGCCAGTGTTGGTAGTTAACCACGTATCCTCTTGATTTGCCCAATTTTTAGCAGGTGCAAGTTGGCCCCATACTGACTTAACAGAAGAGGCCGGTAATGGAGCACATCTCCTGGTTTACCCAATTGTCGCAAGCTATTGTGGGCTCCAGACTGACCTAACAGAACAGGTGCACCTTTATTTTCAAGAATTGTTTTTTTTTTCTTTTGCCGGGGAGCAGGAAACTGTTGATAGTTATTTATTTATTGAAATCCTAGCATGAGGTTGGCACCCCCTCCCCCTCTCCCCTTCCCGGGTAACTTGTAAAATTATTGCTGTAAAATATCATCAGGGCCAGCAAGAGTGATGGTTGAGCCAGGGCCTGCAGATAGGAACACGTGGCCATGAATTATACCTGTATTCATTGTACAGTTGCTGATCTGTAGAGTGACATTTGGTTACTGTTTGGTTCAAAAGCTGTTGTGTCATTTCTCTTACCACAGTTCCTTCTTTTATCCCTTTTAATTGGTTTAAGTTTGATGGTGAAAATCTGTGGACAAATACATAATGTCCTCTACTGCCTGTTGTAGTGCTTACTGTTCCATTTTCACTGATACTTATCCTACATGTACCGGGTGGTATCTGCGGTACCGACTGATTATGGATTCCTTGAATTTTCATTGCTTCCAACTGGAGTTGTCCAATTAACGTTTTGACTGCAGCTATCGCAAAAGCTGCTAGAACATGCGCTGCCTGAGCATCAAATATTCACTGCCAGTTACAATGATCTGATGCTGTGACTGACTGGCATGCGACCAGTATGCCAAAAGAACATCTGCAATAACGTGAGGAGTTGGTATTTCAACAGTCAGCCTTGTGGACATGAACCGCGTATGTTGGTGCATGACATTGACGATTACTGCTGTATCTGGAACGCCCAAAATCCACCGGCGCTAGGGATCACTGAACGGCAGCGGCGAGAGGCGTCAAAGATTCGGTCGTCCGGCGGGATCGGCCCCAGCGCCCGCTCGAGGGACACGACACGACACGACCCTGAGTTGGCTCAGCGCCCTGCGGACGTTGTCGGCGACACGTCCCGCGTCCACGACGACCGGGACAAACCCAACCCAACTCGCGCGCCGGCTCTGGTTTTGGGTTCGGCGGTTGGACGCGGACGCGGCGCGTTGCTCGGGGTCTGTGCTGCTGTGCTGGCATCATCAGCCACCGAACCTGCCTGCAGGTGTGCGGTGCGGGGGCGGCAGCGGTGGATGAGACGTCACGTCGACCCTCCATGGCCCATCTCCTCCCGTATTCGCGCACGCGTATTCAACTCGCTGGTCGACCGGCCGAGTCGACGGAGCCGCCGCCGGCCGGGTTACGTACGTCAACCGCGCCGGCCGTCACCTGGGGCACGGGCACGGGCCCAGCTGCGCGGCGGTGCTTCTTCGTCGTCGTCCGGCGCCGATCATCACCTGGCGGGACGCAACGCGACAACGCCGACCAATCACCGGACGGATGCATGGGCGCGCGCGATCGTACGTATCACTATCAATGATGCATGATGATACGGCCATCATTGACAGCGACGTGATGCGCGGACTGACCGGCCGCATTCACGCACCTCGATCGATCGGTGGCACCGATCCATCCGCGCGACGTGGTTTAACTTAACCCAGCATAACCATGGTTAGTTAGTCAACGTACGGCATCGTCGATCACAAAACACCGATCGATGTATCAACGGAACGGAACATCATATGTGCACGCTCTGTAGAGGTAGCATGCAGGCTAGACTACTTGGCCGCGCCGGCGGGCGGCATGGGTGCGTCCAGACAAAAATGCAGGCAACATGTACGTGCAGCGCAGCGTGTGGGTGAGGTTACGTCTCGTCGTGCACGATCTCTCCCTCCTCCCTCAGACGGGGGGCGGCGACGACAGCGACATCAGTTACCTCGATCAGTCGGCGAGAGCAAGCGACATCAGTAGTTGGATCCCGTGGACACGGCAGCAGGGGAGGCCTCCAAGCCCAGCTGCCGCCTGAGCCCTCTCGACGCATAGCTGCAGACACAGGCTGCGGTGGGTCGCCGGCGCCACCGTTCCTCGTACGGTGGCTCTGGTCGGCCGGCAGCCGGAAAGCCTGAGGGGCTCAAGTACTTGGCGCGCGCGCGGTAGGGGTCGGGGGTCCGGTCCGGGGCTCCGGGCCGCTGTTCTGTTCAACTCACTGTTGATGCGCAGGGGCGCCGGCGCCCTGCGCACGCACGCACGCGGGGTCGCCGGCCCTGGTAGTAGTGCTCGGCCGCCTAGCCTAGCCTAGCCACAGCCGCCGCCCACACGGCACCGGCCGTGGGTGACCAGGCCATTATCAACACGTCGAAACTGGAGTCGTACGACGTGCGCGCCAGCAGCTGCAGTGGCATGCAGAGCTTCATTAGGCTACTGCCGCAGCATATGCATATGTGTGCCGGTGTTTGGCTTGCCCATTTTTGGGTCGAATTGCATTGCGCCGCGCAAGCATGCATGACCGGATGAGATTATTAGTGATCATGCGTACGAAACGGCTGGCTAGTTGGATTGAGCTTGTTTGTGTATCATGCATGGACGATGACCGTATGTATTAGCAGCACCGGTAATCGTCTCTAACCACGACCTGACTCGTCATCCATGAAGTAAAATATGTCTCCTTTTGATTGTTGTCACTACCACAGCAAAAAAAAAAAAACAATAAAATGGAAGAAATAATTACATGAACTTTTGTTGCTCCATTTGATAATGAGCCGCCTACGTGGCACCGAAAGAACAATTAATCCGGGGAGGTTATTAAATCGACTGGTGGACGGCTTAACGCCGACGTGGGGGTTAACCGGGGCCAGCCTTGTGGGTCGTCAACAGGCGCAGCCCCCGCGCGGCATCAGACATGTCAGCCAGAAGACGTGGCCAGCACCAGCAGCCCAGCCGCGATCGGACAGGGACGACTCCCCGGAAACCTTGTGAGCCCACTTACGCCACAATGGGCCCCACCTATCGCCCCCAATCTCTTAAGCCCCCCGCGCGTCGTCGGCCCGAGAGCACCAGACCCCCACTGCCGCGCGCGCTCCCCTCTCCCGCACCCTTTGACCGCCACCGTCGCGAAGCACAGGTCGGTCGAACACACTTGCTCGGCGGCGGCCGATAGCCGGTGGGGACCGGAGGGCGTGCGGCTGATGGATCCCGTGGCGGCGGCCGCAGTGCACGGAGGCAGGCACCACTTCGCGCCGCCGGCATCGTTCTACCCGTTCCATTTCCCCGGGCAGCACTCGCTGTCACATCATTTCCCCGGGCAGCAGCACCAGCCGCTGATGGCTGGAGGAGACGTGCAGGCGAAGCAGGAGCACGTTGACGACAGCAACCCCATCAACAGCGCGGGGAGCAACAACGCCAGCGGTGAAGCGGGGGGCGCGGATAAGCACGCTGCCGGGGCGCAACTGCAGCAGGAGCAGTCGCCGGTGGTGGTGATGCGCCGCCGTCCCAGAGGCCGCCCGGCGGGGTCCAAGAACAAACCCAAGCCGCCCGTGATCATCACGCGGGACAGCGCGAGCGCGCTGCGCGCGCATGTCCTGGAGGTCGCCGCCGGCTGCGACGTCGTCGAAAGCGTCGCGAGGTTCGCGAGCAGGCGCCAGGTCGGCGTCTGCGTCCTCAGCGGCACCGGCGCCGTCTCCAACGTCTCCATCAGGCAGGCGGCCGACGCGGGGCCCGACGCCGTCGTGATGAACCTCGCTGGCCGTTTCGAGATCCTCTCGCTCAGCGGCTCCTTCCTACCGGCTCCGGCCCCTCCGTCCGCCACAGGCCTCACGGTCTACCTTTCTGGCGGCCACGGCCAGGTTGTCGGTGGCACGGTTGCCGGCGAACTCATGGCCTCCACTTCCGTGGTCATCGTGGCAGCCTGCTTCGGCAACGCCGCCTACGAGCGCCTCCCTCTCGACGACGACGACGAGCCGCACCCGCAGGGCCTGATCGGGCAGTCGTCCTGCTCGCCTCCGCCACCGCTGCCATTGTCAGCTCACCCTCACCACCAGCCGCCTCTCGGTGACCATCTTCCCCACCACCTCCTGAACGGGCTCCCGCTCCCCGGCGACGCCTACGGGTGGTCGTCTGGTCCAGGAGGCGTCGCCGGCCGCGTGGCTCCGTACTGATGGACATGGAAGGAAATTAAGAAACAAGCATGTAACATATGGTGTAGAATCGGTCGAAGTTGTAGAGCTCATCAGCCTCTTCCGCCTACTGTATATGCTAATTACCCTTCTTCTACTACTGTTTTCGTTGGTGTAATGGTAATCTACCTTGCAAGTTGCAAGGGAATCGAAGCATGGATGGTTAATTACTCCAGTTGCAGCGTAATTCCCGTAATGCTTGCTATTGTTAAGCTGTGGTTAATTTGCTGTTACTTTTACCTAAGCAATGTAGTGCATGCGTCTGTAGGGGCTGCGGCAGGGTTAAATATTATTCCATCCGTTCTAAAAAATTTGTCTTTTTGTATAGTTAAAAATGAACTACAAAACGACAAATTTTTGAATACGGAGGAGTATATACTAGCTAGTGGTATTAGCAGGGAAGTAATTAAGATTTAATTATTTTATTAATCTGTGTCTATCAGTCTTTCTCTTTGTCTCAGTCAAGAGAGCTTTTTGTCAACAAGCGAATGGGACCGGGCGTATTTTGCGGAGAATGATGGGCGAGTTGATTGTTGTTTCTCTTGGGCTTGTTCACAGACCGTGCACACAGATGATGTGTCAAAGGCAGTGGACGATAATGGAGCTGGGTGACGGCCGTATCACATGAGCAACTACTTCACCAACGAACGAGGCGAGACGGCGACCTCCCTCTCCAAGCTAGCGCCGGCATCTGTTGGCTTAGTCTCCATGCATTTGGTTGTTCTCAATCTCAGGAGAGACGCAGCGCATGCAACCACTTCACCATATGTGACACGCACCACAAGACACTTGCTATATTTTATGTTTACATTGTCTCTAGTGTCAACCGTCCGATAGATCGGAGTTCATATACACACAGCGTACCTCAAAGTGTGCTTGTGCCTTGGCCCCATGTGCCGGACCTCCTAATAAGAGAATTTGTGGTTAACTCATGATTAGCAGCTTGTACGGGCTGCTTATTTACTCAAGTGAAATAGTATCTAGCGTATCTATGATTTCATTTGTGAGAAAACATTGTATGTTAATTGGGTCTTAATTTTTGTCCTGTTTTGCTATTTTGCAAGTGAACCCAAATGGATATATATGAGACTATATATGATTGAAAGTGATCCACGTCAGATTGTATGCCATGCATGAACTGTTTCTCTTATTTTAGCCAACCAAGTCCACGCTAATTATAGATTCGACCCGGTTGTTCTACAACTAGAAGTCACTTGTTTATCAGACAAGCATAAAATATTGAGGCTGTCTATATTTCAGGTGTTTGAAATTTGAGAAAATTCCAGGCACCGGTAATTAGTACCTAATTACTGTCATTAACCATAATTTTAATTAACCCTTTATTTTATAGGTTAATCAATTATAATTTTTTATTTTATTATTTACAAATAAAATAATTCTTAGAAATTACGGATTACCAATTGAAAAAAAATAATTACCTCCACACTTTGCATGTTCCACGCGCGCCGCGAGCGTCGCGTGACATCGGGCCTGGATTCAGGCGCCTGTCGTTTAGGATATCCGTAAAATATTTGGTTATATGTGTTGTACGTCACCCTGGTTCTAACAGAGCTGGATACATATATTGTAAAATTAGGAAACGAAATGGCTTTGGCCAGGGTTTCTCCCCTCCTGGTTTGTAAGGTCATTTTTTTTTAAAAAAAAATCCAAACCTGATTTTTTTAAGAAACACAATATAGACACAAACACTCATATACACTCGAAGGTAGGTTCCACCACAAAAAACATAACTAGCTGAGCTACCCTCAATTGCTCGTCCCTGCCAAGAATGATTATGTTGTTAACTGTACTCAGTAATTTACTAAGATAACATTAATGGAACTAGCACTGTATATGTTTGTATCGAAAATATTGAAAGCTCTTTAATTAATTTACATCCAAATATTGACTGTTTTTATAGAAAATTATTTTTTTGATTTCCCTAGATTTTTTTTTTTTTGAAATGGAAATGTTCTTTTTTGCTTTATGTTCTCCAGAGCACTTTACTGGCAATGTGAAGCGCGGGCGAGGGTTTCCGGCCATGCGGTTACCCTCCCGGGCCCGGCCATTCCGGAAATTCACGCTAGACATAGTGAAAGGGAATGATATTACAAGGTTCTACTGATTAAATCTCACATGTCATTAGCCTAATTAAACAAGATCTGATGATTATTAGTCGTCAGCTTAGCAATAATCGAGTACATATCGCATGCATGTCGTGATGTGTGTACTTACATCCGAGCGTTTCCTTCTCCTCGTGATGCATGCATGCCGCGCGCAGTTTCTGCGTGCTGCTTTGGAAGCACAACGGACTGTGGCATGCATGCCCGGTTCGGACTAGGTCACAGTGTGCATGCCTGCATACACAGTTTGTTAATTGCAGCTTCTGCATGCATGCATGGGTCTCTGGTGCATGCAGTAAAAAGATGAGGCGGGAGCAAATGATTCCGGTGGCCGCGCGCATGCATGGCATATTGGCATGGCGTGACCGATCTGGAGCAGGTCACTTGCTTCCCTGCTGAGCCTCTTACTTTTACTGCAATGCAGCAGCACGGGAGCAAGGCAACCTTGCGAGCGCGGAGTTCGAGGCTGATGCAGGAAATAGTGTGGCAGCAGCAGCTGGTACGGTGCATGCCTATCTCCTCCGGTGATAATTAATTAACGAGCATGGACGACTTGGATGCAACTGCAGAGGTGAGGTATGGCCACCCTGAGAATTGAATCGAGTTAGCGCTTTGGATGGAGGAGAGAAAGGTGATGAGCGGGCGATGTGATGTGATATGTGTGGGTGTGATATGTGTGATGTGAGAGAGGTGGTGGTCAGTGTCACACGTGCACCTGGCGCCTTTTCGAGAGGCAGCAACAGTTGGGAGGTATGGCGGCAACAGCTATACTAGCTAAGAGAGAGAGAGAGAGAGATGCATGGGATGATGGGACGGGCAGGACTGAGCCGCTGCCCGAGTTCCCGTGGCGCGAGGCGTGCGTCCGAGGCGAGAGTCGATCGCTGCGCTGCCCGGCGCCCGGCGGTAGCAGCGGCGGTGGCAGTCGCTGCTGCCTCGTCACCGGGCGGCCGGGTGAGCACGCCGGGGACGACCAGGCCATTCGATCGTGCTTAGTTCTCTGCGGCAGCGGAATTATTTGTGATCTAAACATCCAATCGTTTTGCATTCTATGGCATACCAAGCTCTATGTAGCTTGGTCGTCAGAGAAGAGACGACACATACAATCGAACGCGCCGGGGGACAAGTTCTGGCCTCAGATTTCCGCACGCAGAGGAGGCCGAACGTTTCCCCCCGGCCACCTAACACACTGCCGCTCAGGTTCAGCTCGGCGTTCTGAGGACGGCGACATGTGCTTTCTTGGTCATCGCAGTATTCAAACTCGAGACAAGATACGTACGTCGATCTCGGTCAACAGTACGTGTGCTGGCACAAGCTGACTGATGGCGTGATAGGTGAGGTGAAGTGTCAGATTAATCTGTTAATATTCAAACTGAAACGTCCTCGGATTCGGGATTTGACTAGTCGGTGGTAGAATCCCTTTCATCAATGCATAAGTATTTGCTGTCGACCGTTCGGAGAAAACAGTTGAATTCCAAAGCTGGGGTACCGTACATCTATGTATGTAAATGCACTTGTAACCTGTCAGCAGTATGTATCATGTACTCCTTCCTTTTTAAAAGATTGTCATCTTTAATTCAAAAAATGAAGTAAAGATGACAACTTTTTGAGAAATGATGGAGTATTTTTTTTCATTGTCTGTAATAGAATCTCCTATGTTGTGCATGGCGGTAATATCCAGTGAGTGTTCTGTGGCATTTTCTCGTTCTACAGCGGACTGGCTTGTCTTTTCCTGTCTGAATTGTCAAGGATTGCTACCATTAACCTTGGCCTTCAGTAACTTTATTAGCGTGTGCGTGAGAGGAATATTTACGAGCAGGACTGGTCTCTCCTCGCTCTGTCTCTGTGCGCACACGAGGGACAAGGATGGGAACAAAGAAATCCAAAGCTGGAAGTGTGTGTTGTGTGTGAGAGAGGGAGCAGGCAGCAGTAGCTCAAGGCTGATTCTGTCTCGCTTGTCTGTCAGCACGTGTATCTATCTGCTCTTTAGACTCAAATCTTCTACAGTAACTGCTGCTAATTGGTAGGATCAGAGGACGACGTGAAGTCCACCTGTCAGCTGCACTAACTACAGTGCAATTAGTATTTCGTTCCCCGCTCTTTCGCCTTTCCCTCTCAACGTTTCTTCTGCGACTGTCTCTGTGTGTGCATCCATGCGCTGCAGGTCTCTTCTCTCAACCACTCCGATGAATGGTGATGTTGACAGCTGCGGGTCCCTCCTTCATATGGGCTCCTAACCATGGTTAATTATTTACTCTGTTCATTTTAAAAAATTTGTCGCTTTATAGTTAAAAATGAACTACAAAACAACAATTTTTTTGTAAACGAAAGAGTATTTGCTAAAGTGCCCTGTTGCTTTTCTTCAAGCTGCTGATGGCCAAAAGCAGGGCCAACCTGGTGTCATCATCCCCTAACAAATTGTGTTCTTATCCGGTCCTGCCGGTCGGCTGCACAAGCAGACGCAGACGTTTCCAGCTTCTGCTATTCAGCCATGTTTGGAGGGCCATTGTTCTAGGCAAAGCACTCTGCCTTTTCGACCCTATATAATAATCTTCTCTGTTTCAAATTTGAACTAACCAACATTATTATTTTGAAATGGAGGGAATAACTCTTTATCAAGGAGCTGGATCGGAGTAGAATAACCCGATCGATACCGGCCTCAATCCAATTCCAGTTCCAACACCAAGCAAGTGCCCAAAGTTCTAGAACAAGAGTTGGAGACATACCCCTCCGTCTCCGAAAATTTGTCATCTTTTAATTTAAAAATTGACTAAAATGTGATAAAAGAGAGTATGTTTTGGAGGTAGACAATTCCAAATTCCGTGTACGGGAAAACATGAGTCGGAGCTCAACCAATCAGAGCCTTTGGATGACACCGATTCTAATTATAAGAGGGGAAAAAAAGAGAGTCGCCTTAAACGCAGAAGAGTTCATCTGGTAATTGCTGGAAACTAGGACAAGGTGGGCTGGCGCTGTTACCAATTTGGTGGGTGGCAACGGCCAGGAGATTCGCTCGCACCTGTTGGACTGTCAATTCCAGAGTTGTTTGGCGTTCTTATTTCAATATTTCTCTCGTCACCAGCATCTGCACCATCTGTGCAACCATGTCGAGCAGGTCGAGTGCAATGTGTTGGTGCACTTGGACTTCCAGCAACATTCTTCGCGTACCAATCAACATCCTTCACAGAGCATTTGTTTTTTCTCTGAACAAGTGAACATTCATGTGCATGATGTAAGATGGCTTGTCATCACCAGTGTTGTTGCTTCACTGAAAGCAGCCTTCTCCCAGCAGTTCTACCAATTGTTGTGAAGATGGAGTATAACAAACATGTTCCTCCCACAGAACATGGGCATCTGATATAGTACTGAAACAATCATATAGATATAGCCTAGACTGTAGTTTCAAATCAGGAGTACTCCCTGTAGTTTTGAATTCTAAACATGGGCACCTGGTATAACAAAATTAATGCACCAATCACCTTGAGGTCACTGCCCTTTTATATGTTTCTTTTCCTCTGCTCATTAACAAAACCAGGAATATGATTCTCCCAGTTGGCAGTTAGAGCACACTTGACGCCAATACAAAAATTGTGCAAAATTTCAGGGAGTACATTGCTATCTGACAAGAACATTCGCGTACCAAAGTAAAGACATGACGCATTCCAATACATGTGACCTAATAGAAAAATGGCTGCTAGAATGTCTCAGCCAGTATCACAGTTTCTAGTAATTCCTAGAGTCTGACGGCATCGAGAGAATTGAAGTCTAGGGTAGTAGAGTCTAACACGCCCAACTGTGAGACAGTAGCATAGAATCTATTAGCCAAGTCCCAGGTTTCGACGATCCTTCCTCTCTCCAGTGGACCCCTCTTTCTTGATCCGAGAAGGTCTGATAATACGGTCGATAATCCCATATTCAAGAGCCCCTTCAGCGTCAAAGCGCTTCACCCTAGATAGATCCTCATGAATCTGCAAAGAAGAAAAAACTTTTAAATGAAAGGGACACTTGGGACTCAAATTGCGAAGACAATCATCTTGAACTGCAAGTTGAAGGCCTTGTAAACATGATCTATGAGATGCTATAAAAGAATCAGAAGATGGTTACAGTACCATACAATGCTTTTCAAGAACATGCAATGCACATAGTAGCATACATTGTGGTATTTTGCATCAAATTTCGTAGTTCAATAAGAAACACCAAGCAGTAAGAAGCACATCAGATCAAAGCAAACCATCAGGGCAACAAAATGTTGTTCCCAAGGACTGAATGAGAAGGAGGTAATCAAAACAAGGCTCATGCAACCAGAAACTCTTGCCTTTTCAACAGGATGATTTGTGTGCTCTGCGAGCTTGCCATAAAGATAGTTCTTAATACGACTAAGCTCATTTGCTTCATTTTCTATATCATCAGCCTGCGGAGAAAGGTAGAGTAAACCAATATACAGTAAGCCACAGGTTGCATGCATTTTGAATTAAACCAATTTGCCAACTGTTGAATTATAAACCTGGCCTCGAGCTGCTCCAGCAGGTGATTGAAGTGAAATCCGGCATAGAGGCATTCCAGTACGTGAACCCTTGGCAGTACAGAAGAATATAGAGACATGTTATACTTAAGAATACTTGCCACAAAGAATCGAAAAGGAATTCAACATCAAGTTGTTTACCTTTTCACCAGCTGCAAGAATAAATCCTGCCAAGTTGAATGCAAACCCCAAGCAGTGCGTACCAATAGGACTCTTGAGGCTTAGCATGGTGTCATACAATGCCATGCATGGCGTAAGCTGTAAAACCAAGGATGCGTTCAGATAAGAATGTGACATGAGTTAGCTCAGGGTAACCTGTTTTTTATGGATTCATTGATTATCTGAATCATTAAAGCAAATTATTTATATTGCACTTAATTAGCTATTCAAATTTTATGCTCGAGACAAGCTTTTGAAAAAAAAATGATTTCATAGTTTTAGTAAAGCGCCTCTTGAAGGTCACAGAATCATGTCCCAAAAGTAAATAACAGTAAAAATAAAAGAGAACAAGTGTCGTATTGCAAGGTTCTTACATCTCCTCCTGGCCCATTAATGTATAGAAGTATCTTTTTTGTATTATCAATACTGTCAAGATACAACATGCTTGCTAACACTTGATTGCTGAATTCTTCATCTATATTGTCCCCAATGAAGATAATCCTTTCACGATACTGCACAAGACAATTCCTAACCAGTTATTCAATGTACAGTAAGAAATCAGAATTACTTCAGTCTAATGAAGCACATTCTTTACCAAAGCATTCCATATGTCAAGCCATTGCCAGGTCCCTTCACCAGGTGTCCTGTAAGGCACACGTGGAGTCCCAATGGGCATCATGGAAATGCGTGCTCTGGTGGCCCTCTTGTTCGAAAGCCTATCAAGTGTAAATTTGCATTATACTCGGATGCAAAATGTATCAAACAAACCACATCACCATCATTCTGCTTTGAGATATGGGCAGATTTTTAGAAAAACCTCCACCGGAGCAGTTCCCTAATACCTAACTGATTGAAGCTCTTATGACCTCATCTTAAATTGTAAAAAAATAAATCATCAATTAACATAGGAATTGAAAGTTTGTGTCCATAGGTACGCAATTTGGTCAAAAGCATTTGCCTGCATAGTAATATTGGATAGCACAACATTCTTAAGTGGGTAATCACCACCCACAATGGAGATAGCAGCAATGCAGCATAGTATTACTATCGCTTTCTATGAGGCCAAGAACAGGAAGGTTGCAAACTCGTAAAATAGTCATACACCAAGCATATAGATCGTTGCAGACGTACCCAAGAGAGATCCTTCTGTTGACTGCGGTGTAGAAACCGGCGCTGACATTCGGGCACGACGACTTCAACGAACCTGCTCAGCATTCTCAACCCGGAAATCAACATCAGACATAGAAAACGAACCCAGCATAAAATTGAGCAATCTTCGTCGGCTATCACTCACCGAGCTTGGTCTGCGCCCTAAGCCCTACGAAGACCCTGGTGCCCACGCTGCGCGAGAAAAGGAGCAGAGAAGTTGGGGGTTACTTGGGGTTGGGTTTAGGGTTTGGGGGATCGGGGGAACGAGTGGGAGAAGGACTGACCTGAGCGAGGAGGGCGGGCTGGCGGCGGCACGGGGGTGGAAGCAGGAGGAGTTGGCCGGCGCCGCCGGGGACAGCGCCATTGGAGCGGGTAACGGAGTAGCTCGGGGAAAGCGAGTGGCCGAGTGGATAACGAGAAGACCTATGAGGCAGCTCGCGTGCGCGGAGATTCGTGCGGCACCGGCCTTCTAAGGAAAAACGAACTTGTTTTGATGACGCGGCTAAGGAGAGAGAGAGGTTGGTTCATAAATCCCCGTTCCAAAAAGTTTGTTATATTTTATAGTTGATTTTTGAAACTATAAAGCGACAAGTTTTAGAACGAAGAGAATACATTCGAAACACAGAGCAAGTTTATATGGGTACAATTCATTTTGTTCAAGGCTATACTTCTGGGTTCCATCCAACTTTCAAATGGGTCTAGTTCTTATATGGACTCGCGGGTTCAGGATAAGTAGCTAAATCTTATAAAGCCAAGATGAACTTGATAATTTCATAAAAACTCGGATGTAAGATGTTTGAGCTGAATGCGACTCTCCGAAATACATGATGTTTAAGATAAAAATCTAAGTTCAATTTAAACTAAATTAGTTGTCCTAACTTCATTTAATTTAAAATAAAGCAAGTAAAACATTACATTCCAGCATCGGTGATGATCCTTCCAACAACTGCCTCAACTTATGTACAAGTACAACAACTATGATACGGCCTACCAACCAGCCGTTTATTGTTTAGTAAGTTAGTAAGTTTAGATGCTCCCTCCAGTTCCTCAACCTCTGTGGTACTATCTGCTCTCTACTTTAGTCCTTTTGGCACTTGTTAGTATACCATCGAAAAAATACTCCTCAGTAACAAATGTCTTTGTCCAGCGCACGAAAGCTCGAAAGCTCTGAGATGAATGCTTTGAAACAGTTGGTAAATTTTGATCGTTCATCCCAACATTCAACATTGTTCTAGCAAAAGCATGAGGCCACACTCGATAAGCTCAATCTCCTGCTGGTACCGCTCTTCCTTGTCAAGCCCCTGCTAGGAAAAGAGATACTCCCTCCTTTCTCAAAAGATTGTCACCTTCTAGTACATTTTTATACTAGAAGGTGACAATCTTTTGAGAAAGGAGGGAGTACCAGAAAACAGGAAAACCCTAGCGGTAGAGTAGAAGGATGAAAGTGTAAAACTACACAGCTTGCCTATAGTCTGTTTTTTTTTTCCTGGGTAGTTTCCAGGTCAGAGAATTCATTGCCACAAGACCGTATTGTAGGCATGTAGAATTACTGGGTACAAGCGAAAACACCTTATGCAGTTCTGCCATAACAGATGGAGTCACACGCCAAAGTTTTAGGCTTGTGAGAACAGATCTGCTTGCGCTTTTACCCATTCTGTGGTCTCTGTTCTCTGTCTCTTCCTTGAATTTTGGTTTTGTGGAAGCAAACCAACTAAGTTCATCGAAAGAATTTTCTTGCTCCAGAACTTGACATTTAGCATCATATTGGAATACAGACCACGAGAAAAGGATGTTAAAGCCAAATTACATAGGAGCTTTGTATCAGAACTGTTTGCCCTTGCTCTGGTGGTCCGGTGAAGCTTGGAAAGTAGGAGTAGCCCATATTAAGGCCTGCTTATTCTGGGCTTAGTAGGAGTAGCCCATAATAAGGCCTGCTTATTTTGGGCTTAGTGGGCTAGGATGCAGAACCGTTACACTTAGCGGGCCAGCGTACAAAAAACCACTTTCAAAAAAGAAAAAAAAATATCACTTTACTCCGGTAATGTTTTCGCGCGAAGTCACAAATACTCCCTCCCTACTCAAATACTTATCCTTTTTTATGTTTTTATTAGAAGACGGAAGTATTTAGGAATGGAGGGAGTACGTTCTAAAACGATTACGGTTTGACACACCTGATGACATAATTCTTTTTACACAATTAAACAGAATTTGTATCAAACAACGGACTTTTGCAACAATTTTTTAGTTCAGATGTTTCTCTGAATGAATCAAGAGTGTAACATAAGCATATGTTTTTCATCAACTTTTCAAATAAGCTGGTTTTGAAATAATCTTAAGCTCTACCAAACGGAACCTCAAAACCGTTTGTTAAATCCCTACTTTTACTAAACTATCTCGTGCATTAATCAAATAGAAAGTGGGGCCTTGCATCACCAGCTTCATAATGGCAATACAAAATTACAAAGGCAAAGTCGATTTCGTGACCACGGCCTAAGGCATTTGATTTTAAAATGGCCGGACCCCGTTTCCGGTGATGCAGCAAGGCTGTTCCGAAAGAGAACCGGCAAATGATATGGAGAACGACGCGTGGTGTGGGGCTTGTCAACGAAAATGATTTTCAGAAGAGCCAATGCAACGCATCTCTGTTAGAAAAGAAGACCACAAATGGAATTTTTGTCCTCTCCTCTTGATAGGGATTTGGCGGACGGACGTTGTCGACTGTTGGAGTCGGCAGATCCCCTAACACTATGAAAAGTGTTTGAAGGAGTTTGTGGTTCGGTCTGGGCGCGCGGAGATCTAAGAAAGTGAAATGCGATTTGGACACGAGTGACACGGTGGTTTACGTGGTTCGGGCCGCCTGAGCGTAATACCCTACTCCACGGGTGTGTGTTTGTTGTATTAACTTGTGAGCTTCCGAGTGTTCAAGAGTCCTCTCCTGTGTATCGTCGGTTTGTCCTTTTATAGTACAAGGACTAACCGTTACAAGTCAGCCTGGCCCGACATGTGGCCCTGGCGGTTATTAGTATTGATACACGAGATTAATTGTTGTTAATAACCCTGTAACGGCTCCGACAGTGCCGTTACAGGTGTTAAGGCTGTCCGATTAATTATCATTAACGTGGAATTAATGGTAATTAATCGGATCTTGAAGTCTGCGGCTGTCCTTTGGAGATCCGGAGCCGTTACAACGTCTCCCGGAGGCTTTAAGCATCTAGCTCTGTCGTGTGGACACGTGGCAGCTCCGGAGCTTGCTTGGGAGAAGCGGGAAGCTCCGGGGTGACCTGGCACGTGTCATGTCCGGAGCTTCTCTCGGTCGGGGGCTACCTCCGGAGGTGCCGTTTCAGTACTTGGCCCGGAGCTTCACCCTTGCGGGTAATAGCTCTGGGCTGACAGTACACGTGGCAACCTAGAGGTTAACCATGTTGGAGAAGCGGGTCCGGTCACGTCTGGCGAGTGGGCCCCCGAGGGTCTTCAATTTGAGTTGATGTCCTTCCCTTGAGATCTTTGTAACCTCAGGGGGTGTATGGTTTTTAGGGTACCGACAGTGGCCCCCTGGACCTACCTCCGGGGAAGGCCAACGGGATGAAGTCGTTCCGCCGGAGGTGGGTCCATATTTGTGACTCTTGAACTGGGTCTTCAAGAGTCTTTGGAGGTGCCTTTGGCGGGGCTTTATGGTTGAGTCCCGACGCGTGGCGCACCTCAGGCGACAGATAAAATCTTTGACGTGCGGATCTCTCGCAATTGAAGGTCGTCGGTTCCCGATACGAAAACCGTATCGGTTCCGCGCGCCTTGTCAGTCCGCCGCCTTTGGGTTTCCCGCCTCGTGATGACAACTGTTCGCCTGGGTAAGAGCCTCGACTTGATCGTCAGGGTGGTCCCGGGCCCTCTTGTCATCGGCTGGGTTGAATTCTTGAGTAGTATGCTTAACTCCCCTGCAGTTTCCATCCAAGCGTTGCGAGGGCTTACTTAAGAAGGAAAGCGCACCGTCGGGAGTTCTTTACGCTTTCCATCTGTTCTTGCGCTCAAACTCCCAACTCGTGCTTTGCTTCTCTTCTCTCGCCTAGCAGTGCTGCGATGGAGTTGGGTCTGCGTGAGAGTCGTTTGAAGACGGAGAGCGATCTGAAGAAGGTCCGAGCCCTCATGGGGTGGTCGTCGGACTTCTTCAACCGTTCAATCCGCACCGGAGGAGAGCTTCCCTTTAAAAAGGAGCGCTCCGGCGAAATGGTATACTTTTCATCGTATGCCATGGTGGGGCTGATCCCACCATTTTCTTCCTTCTTTTTGATGCTGCTGGACTTCTATGGTCTGCAGCTATACCACCTTGGCCCTCACTCCCTTCTCCTTGTATCCGTCTTTGTCCACTTCTGCGAGATGTGGGTGGGCATTCCTCCCTGCATCGAGCTCTTCCGCACTTTCTTCACCGTCCAAACCACCGGCCGAAGTGACGAGTACCTTGGCTTCTACTACTTTGTGAAGCGCAAGAAGTGCCCGTTCAAGTACCTCCGGTCGTTCCCTTCCGGGAAGTGGGATGACTGGAAGAAAGATTGGGTAGTCGTCCGGGTGGAGGAGCACGAGCGGTTGGAACTGCCAGACGGTCTGCCCGGCATTGACACGTCGGTGTGGAGCGAAGTTCCGGTGCTGGCGGCAGCTTTCGACCCCGTCTTGTCCAGGATCCGCCAATGTGTAGAGGGAGGATTGACTCCCCAGGCGGTGTTCTGCAACTTCCTGTCAAACAGGTGGGCGCCGCTGAAGAGGAGGGAGAAGCTCGCCTGGGCCCTCAACAGCGTGATGGACGAAGACCGGGTCGAAACCGGGTTGAAGTCCAGCATGGTGGGGAAGTCCTTGGAGTTTCACCTCAAGAAATTCCAGCACGGCATCGATGTAGACGGAGCGTACTTGACTCCGCCTCCGGCTTTCCTCCCCCTGAACGAGGAAGTTGAGTTCAGCAGGGTGCTCCGGCGGAAGATGCCCGCGCTTGACGACCTTGGCGTCGTCGAGAGAAGATCGACCGCCCCGTTGGCGATCCCTGGGTTGTCGGAAGGCGGCTCCGCCCCTGTCTCTCAGCCAAGAGCTGAGGTTACCGGCAAGGGCAAGGAGCTGGCGGAGGAGCCAGAGAGTCGGAAGAGGAAGTTGCGTCATGCTGACGGGAGGTCCGTCGGGCTTGCTACTTCCCCGCCAGTTCCCCGTCCTCAGGAAGGAGGATCCTCCGCTGCTGTAGCGTCTGTCCCCGTGGTGGGGTCTTTTCGGAGCGCTACTGTTCCGGCGGTGGGATCCTCCCGGAGTACGGCTGTCCCCGTGATGGGTCCCTCCGGAGGTGCCAGCTCCGGACAGGCGACTCCGGTTCGAGAAGCGGTGAGGGCCTCCAGGTCTAGGAGTTCCTCCCGGTCAAGGAGAGCTCCGACCCGGGAAACGCCCGCGGCTACGGCAAGTCCTGGGAGTCCTCCCGGAGCTCCTACGCCGACCGTGGCCAGCCCGGAACGTCCGGGAAAGAGGTTTCGCGCAAGCTGGTGCGTGAACCTCCCAAGGTAATTTTTCTTGTTTACCTCAATTAACTTTTAATTATAGCATCTGTTTGCTCAATTTCTTCATTCTTCATCTGCAACGTTCCCAAGAAGGGGAGTGAAGCTCCGCCCTCAGCCACAGTGTCTGAGGCTGCGAGGGCTTCTGCTCCAGCCCTGGTGCCGCCCCAGGCGGAGGCTGCGACAGCTCCGGCGCCGGCTGTCGTGGTCATGGACCTCGACTCGTCTCCAGAAGTTCCCGTGGTAGCGCCGGACCACGGGGTTGAAGATGCGCCAGAGGCACCCGCTCCGGAGGTTGAAACTCCGGGCCCTGGTGCTGCAGAAGTAGATGCTCCGGCTGTCGAGCCGGAGGAAGTAGCGGTCCCGGCTTCAGAGCCGGAAAATGCTGGAGCTTCGGCGGTCGAGCCGGAGGCAGCTGAAGCCCCGGCGTGCGAGCCGGAAGTTGAAGTGGTTCCGGCAATTGAGCCGGTTACTTCTGAAGCTCCGGTTGCAAGGCCGGTAGTTATTGGAGCGCCGGCTGCAGAGCCGGTGGTGGTGGAGGCGGGGGAGCTTGAGCTCCCCTCAGAAGAAGCGTCCCGGCCGGAGCCATTGGAGGCGACGACGTCGATGGTACCCGTGGCGGAGCCAGAGTGCCTGAACGAAGTCGCCGGCCCCCAGCCTGAGGGGGCGAGTGAAGATTTGGTGGCGGGACCTTCTTCAGTGGTGACTGAGGCCATCCCGGAGGAGGGCCCTAGTGCCTTGGAAGCTCAGGGTTCCGCTCTCGCAGAGTGGGACCCAATTTTTGTAAATGAAGACCCGCTGGAACCAGCGGAGGAGACCCCGGAAGGTCCGGAGCCCATCTCGCTGTCGATGTCCATCGACAACGCTTGCTCCAGTCTGCGCCAAGTCCAACTAGCCTTCTTCCACGACAGCAAGGTTCTTGAAGAGGAGCGCCAAACCCTTAGGAGGTGGCGTAATAGACTCCAATTCGAAACCAAGCTGGCGCAGTCGAGGATCGCTGCGGACAAGGAATGGATCAAGCGGGAGAAGGTCCGCTTGGAGCTTTGGGGTGAGATGCTGGACGAGAGGGAGAGCATGACTCACAACCTCGACGCCCAATCCCGGGAGTACCACGACCAGGCTAAAGCTGCCAATGATGCGGCCAACGCCCGGTACGATCAACTCGAAGCCATCAGTACCGCACTCATCAAGCGCCGAGAGGCACTTGAGGGAAGGGAAAAACGGCTCGAAGATGAGGAGCAAAAACTCCTGGAACTACGGGACGACGTCTTGCGACGTGAAGAAGAGCTCGCCGAGAAGACAGCTCTGGCGGACAAGGGCCTCGAGGAGCGCGCTAAAAAATTGGAAGAGCGCTGCCTCGAGGAGGAGGAGAAGACCTGGGTGCGAGGGCAGGAGCTCTACGAGTATGAGTGTGCCCTCATCGCCCGGGAGAAGAAAATAGAGGCTAGGGAGAAAGACCTGGTCGACCGCCGGAACAAGATCCACCTCCGGGAGGAGGAGCTCGGAAGACTCGAAAAGCGGGTTGCTGCGAAGATTCAGCAAAACGCCAAAGAAGTTGAGCGCCTCTCCCGCGAGAATTCGGAGCTGGCGGCGACCCGGAGGTCCCTGGAAGAAATGAAGGGCCAAAGGAAGACGGACTCCCTGCAAATTTGGGAGTTCCTGAGCAAGGCCGACGATGCGCTGGCACCTATGGGTTTCAGCCCCGTGCTTCCGGATGATCCGGAGCCGGAGCCGGACCTTGCGCTGCAAGCGCTGGGTGCTGCGGGCAGCAAGCTCTCCAAGGTGGGCGACGTCATCGCGGACCAGTTGGAGGTCGAGGGGCAATCCCTGGCTAGGAACGTCACAGAATATGTGTTGACGTGCTACACTAGCCGGAACCCCCGATTCCCTCTGGACCCGGTGCTTGAAGGCCCCGTTGAAGGAGAAGGCGAAGCTACCCGAGCCAGCGTGTCGGAGGTCGCCCAGAAGGTCGCCGAGTTCTTCCATAGGGTCTAGGACTATCTTTCTTAGCCTTTATTTGTATCTTCTCTTCTTCCTCAATTTTGTAATCCTTTGTCCCCAGATGTAATCTCTGGTCTTCCAATGAAATGAAATCCCCAATTTTTTCGTGAATTTCATTTTTTGTCTTCAATATCTTTGTCTTCACTTGGCCCCCTGGTAGATGTGCACAATGTGATTGTGGACATGTACCAAAAGGATGTTGAGTTTTGTTGGAGACAAATTTGCTTCGAACTCGTGTAGTTTAGGTCCGAAGTCTTCGATAGTGAAGGTCCCTTGAAGTCGTCGGAGCTTAGAAGCTCCGGCATTGCCCATCGTCGGAGCTTAGTAGCTCCGGCAATAGCCTCTACCAACACGTTGAGTGTCGATAGTTAATACTTCAAGGTGTCGGAGCTTAGTAGCTCCGGCAATGACCCTTGCCACGCCTGGCTTGCTGGCAACAGACTCTAGTGATAGAGTCTTCTCACCATCTTCAAGTTAACGCCAGTGGGAGTCGGAGCTTGGTTAACTCCGATTTTTCTCCATCAATGTTGGGTTTATTCTTCCTGCACACTTAGGCCAAGAAAAACAGTAAAATTCGTTCCTTATCTATAACTTCGTTGCGTCTTACGGTTCTCAAGAGAATTTCAAGTTGAACACGATTTTTAGTATGATTGGATGAATTGTCTTTTCTTTTAGATCCAATTGTCCATGGACCCACCTTACTTTGGCCTGCCGGGGTGTAGGTAGAGTGGCGTACTTAGGGTGCTTGACCAGGCTAAGTCGATAGCGCACTCCGGCCCTAGAATGGCTTGGCGGCTTTCAGGCGAGTTGGCCACAGACGACATTTAAATCTAAAAAATCCGACAATTCAACTCAAATCGTACATAAATCGGTTAAACTAGAACTTCTTAAGAATTGCACATTTCTGTTATAGACAAGAAAGAGAAAAATAAAAATGTCGAGCCTTATGCAAAAATGAATGCACGTGGAGTCTATTTCACATGAAGATGTCTTTCATTATAGGTCCGGGGTACAGGGGAAACAAGTACACTCTTAGGGTACGCAACCAGGCTAAGTGTGTTTGGTTTCTCGTTTGACCCTGGGTAGTTAGCCACACTTCTAGTCCGGAGACTGTATCAAGTGTTGCATGAGCTCTTCAAACCTTTCGGGAAAGGTCCGGCTGCTCTCCCGGAGGAACTACCCGACTCTGTACAATGACTCTATAACATACACTTCAAGTTACTTAAGACTCACCTCCGTGGAATTAAGTGTAGAACTTACGGAGGTGCTCGATGTTCCAAGGATTTGGGAGAGGTGTCCCATCCTCGGTAGCCAAGCGAACGCTTCCGGGACGGGATACTTTGATCACTCGGAAGGGTCCTTCCCAGCCGGGGGAGAGTTTGTTTTGCCCTTCTCTGGATAGTATTCTCCGTAGCACCAGATCGCCTTCCTCGAGCTGTCGGTTGTGTACATGCCGCTGATGATAGCGCCGTAGAGCTTGGCGGTATCGGGCGTTCCGAACAGCTGCTTGGCACCTTCCCTCCTCGAGGAGGTCTAGGTCTTCACGCCGGAGCTGGTCCTGCGCGGCTTCGTCGAAGGTCCGGACTCGGAGGGAACCCAGGGTGATCTCCGGAGGAAGGATCGCTTCTGCTCCGTACACCAGGAAGAAGGGTGTTTCTCCGGTTGCCCGACTTGGAGAAGTCCTGTTAGCCCATAGAGTGGGCGGAAGCTCTTCGATCCAATTAGCTCCGTGCTTTTTCAAACGCTCATAAGTGCGCGTTTTTAGTCCTTTAAGGATTTCTGCGTTTGCTCTCTCGGCTTGCCCGTTGCTGGCAGGATGAGCTACGGAGGCGTAGCAAACTTGTATGCCGAGGTCTTCGCAATATCCTTGAAATGAGGAGCTTGTGAACTGAGTCCCATTATCAGTGATGATCTTGTTTGGGACTCCGAATCTGCTCACGATAGATTGTAGAAAATTGATTGCAGATTGTTTGTTGATCGTCACAACAGGAGTAGCTTCCGGCCACTTGGTGAACTTGTCGATGGCGACATACAGGAACTTATAACCTCCGACGGCTCTTGGGAAGGGTCCCAAGATGTCCATCCCCCACACGGCGAAAGGCCAAGTAGGAGGTATCATTTGTAAGGGCTGAGCAGGTGTATGAATTTGCTTTGCATGAAATTGGCATGCTTTGCATTTCTTCACTAGCTCAGTAGCATCCTGGAGCGCTCTTGGCCAGTAGAAGCCGTGCCGAAAGGCTTTTCCGACCAGCGTGCGGGAAGACGCGTGGTTCCCACACTCGCCTCCATGGATTTCTGCGAGGAGCTCGCAGCCTTCTTCCTTTGTGATGCACCGCATTAGGATGCCGTTGGCACCGCGCCGGTAGAGATCCCCTTCTACCAACGTGTATCTTTTAGCCAATCTGACTACCCGGTCAGCGGATACATCATCGTCAGGAAGGATGTTGTCTTTCAAGTAGTTCCGGATCTCCGAGATCCATGCATCGGAACTGACTTGAGCATTTGAGTCTTGCGTGCTGGGTTGCTCGGAGCTTCCGGCAGCACCTACGACCCTTGATGGCTGCCATGGTAACAGGGCCATCGGGACCGTCAGCTTCGGGATGCTGATCTCGCCCCCTTCGTTCAGCTCGGCAGGCTGAACTGTGGGTTTTGACAACCTCCGGACAAAGGTTCCGTCTGGAGCCGGAGCTCCGGTTGACGCCTTGGTCGAGAGTTCGTCAGCTTCAACGTTGTGAGCACGCTGAACATGGTGAAGGTCTAGGACTTCGAAGTCCTTCTGAAGCCTCTGGACTTCAAGGAGATAAGCAGCCAGCTGGAGATTATTGCAGGAGCATTCACCCTTCACTTGTTTGATAACAAGTTGTGAATCTCCTTTGACCAGCAACTGCTTGACACCAAAGGATAGTGCCACCTTTAATCCATATATGAGTGCTTCGTACTCCGCCATGTTGTTGGTTGCCTTGAAATCAAGGTGCACCATGTATCTTACCTTCTCCCCGGTTGGTGTGAGGAGAAGGACTCCAGCTCCGGCTCCTTGCTTCTGCATGGAGCCGTCGAAGTAAAGGGTCCAGTGAGGCTTAGTGAAGACCGGAACTTGCGGTTCCTTCTTCTGCTCGCTGGGGCCCCCAGAGTTTAATGGAGAGGGAGTCCATTCTGCCACGAAATCTGCCAACGCTTGACTCTTGATTGCTTGTCTTGGAATGAATTCGAGGTCGAATTCAGCCAATTCCGCTGCCCACTTTGCTATATTCCCAGTTGAATTGGGATTATGCAGAATCGCTCGAAGTGGATATGAGGTTACCACCGAGACTTTGTGAGCTTGGAAATAGTGTCGAAGCTTCCTTGAGGCAATAAGAACTGCGTAGAGCATCTTATGTACCTCTAGGTATCGAGTCTTGGCATCATGTAACACTTCACTGATGAAGTATACTGGGCGTTGAACGGTCCGGACCCTCCCGGAGGGGTCCGGAGCTTCCTCTCCATTGATCCGGACCCTGTCGGAGGGGTCCAAACTATATTCGAGGACCTCCGGGTTCTGGGTGGAGGAACCCGGAGCTTCTTCAGGAATGACCTGGATCCTATCAGAAGGATCTGGGTCCTCTGAAGTGGCTTCTTGAGGATTCAAGTCGGGGAGCTGGGACCCAGACCTGCTTTCGGGAACCTCCGGATCCTCCCGAAGGGATCTGGATTCCTGAGTATTGGGTAGTTCCGGTCTCTCCGCAACCAGAACCATACTGACGACTTCGTCAGCTGCTGAAATATAAAGCAATAAAGGCTCACCAGGGTTCGGAGCTACCAAGACTGGTAGAGTGGTGAGGAACTGTTTCAGCTCCTGGAATGCCTTCTCTGCCTCTTCAGACCATTGGAATGGTCCGGACTTCCTCAGTAACTTGAAGAAGGGAAGTGCCCTTTCCGCCAGTCTTGAAATGAATCGACTGAGGGCTGCTAGACATCCAGTTAATTTTTGGACATCTTTGATGCGGGTTGGTGGCCGCATGTCTTCGATGGCTTTTATCTTCGCCGGATTAGCCTCTATACCCCGGTGACTTACCAGGAAACCAAGAAGCTTTCCGGAACTAACTCCGAAGACGCACTTGTCTGGGTTTAGCTTCGTGCGGGTGGCCCGCAGCTTGTCGAAGACAGCCTGCAAGGTATCCAAGAGGGACTCCTTGTTTTTGACTTTGACCACAATGTCATCAACGTACACCTCCACTATGTCTCTGATGAGTTCTTCGAAAGTTTTGTACATTGCTCGTACAAAAGTTGAAGCTGCATTCTTGAGACCAAAAGGCATGGCTGTGTAACAATACAATCCATCCACTGTGATGAATGAAGTATGTTCTTCATCTTCCCTAGACATCCGGATTTGATGATATCCTGAATATGCGTCTAGAAAACACAGCAACTCACACCCAGAGGTGGAATCCACTATCTGGTCTATTCTAGGTAGTGGGAATGGATCTTTTGGACATGCCTTATTCAGTGTGGTGTAGTCGATGCACATCCGAAGTTTCCCGCCGGCCTTAGGCACAACGACTGGGTTTGCCAGCCATTTTGGATGGTAGACTTCTCGGATGAATCCGGCTTCAAGCAACTTCTTCACTTCTTGTCGGATGAAGTTATGTCGCTCTACAGATTGCTTCCGAGGTTTCTGGTGTACTGGCCGAGCGTCGGGGTAAATCTTCAGATTGTGCTCAATCACTTCCCTGGGGATCCCAGGCATTTGTGACGGTTGCCAGGCAAACACGTCAACATTAGCCCGGAGGAAAGTGATGAGCGCGAGTTCCTATTTGTCGTTCAAGCCACCCGATATGCGGGTAGTTTGAGTGACATCGGAACCAATTTGGACGACTTTGACGGGAATGTCGGTGTCGCCGCTTGGCTGCACACGGGGTGCAGAGGTCGTGCCTCGTTGACGAATGCTCGGAGGTTGTGGAGCTTGCTTCTGTCTGGAATCCTCCTCTTGCGCTGTGGTGAGTGCATGGAGTTCTTCCAGAGCAGTTACTCCGGCAGTGCGATCTCCACGGATCCGGAGAACGCCTACTGGTGTCGGCATCTTCAACACCAGGTATCCATAATGAGCAGCTGCCATGAATTTGTACAAGGCAGGTCTACCCAAAATGGCGTTGAATGGTAAGTTGATCTGAGCGACGTCGAAGACCAACTTTTCGGTGCGATACTTCTCCCGGGTCCCGAAGGTAACAGGGAGAGTGATAGCTCCGAGTGGGGTTATGGCCCCCGGACCTACTCCGGAGAAAGGTCGAGAGGGCTGGAGGTCTGAAGGTCGAAGCTGAAGCTTAGTGAAAGCTTCGAAGCTGATAAGATTAAGCCCCGAACCTCCATCTACCAGGACATGATGGAGCTGGATGTTGTTGATGGTGGGAGATACCATCAAGGGCAGCTGGCCAGCTCCGACCATGCTTTGAGGACAATCCGAAGCATCGAAAGTGATGGGTGTGTCCATCCACTTTCGATGTGGCTCTGGTCTAACTGTAGGAGCTACAGCAGCCATATCCCGTCGCATGGTCTTAATGACGCGACGAGAGGTGATGTCCCATGATCCACCAAAGATGGTGTTCATGGTTTTTCGACGTTCGTTGTCGGAGACGTCGGAATCATCGTCGACGGAGGTGTAGACGGCTTTCAAGACCTTTTTGGGGTCTTGAAACCCTAACTCCTCTTCAGCCGGAGCTTCATCGACCTTTTGTTTTCCCTCCCTCTGACGGAAGGGAGACCCTTCCCGGCGCTTGTGGTAGCGCTCGGCAAGGTTTTGGACCTCCCGGCAATCCTCCAGCCTGTGGCTGCCCGTTTTGTGAATGGGGCACCACATCTTGGATTTGCCACCGTCTTCGGAAGACGGTCGAGGTCGCTTCTCGGGGCGTGGCCCCCGGCCACCAGGAGTTGCAGTGGCTGCAACGTTGGATGTGCCGGCCGACGGCTTCTTCTTGCCGTTGGTCTTCTTTTTCTTCTTGCCACTCCCGGAGGTAGCGGCTTCTTCTTTGGAGGATTTTTTATGATCCTCCAAGGCTGGTTTGGAGTGCATTTCACGGCCCTCCGCAGCTCTGGCACATTTGTCAGCCAGGCTGAAGAGCTCCGTGACACTGGTGATCTCTTTGATCGCCAGTTTCTCCAACATCTTCTTGTCTCGTACACCCTGTCTGAATGCTACAATGACAGAAGCGCTTGAGATAGAAGGGATTGTGTTACGTACCTGAGAGAATCTCTGGATGAATGACCGCAAAGATTCCCCTCCTTTTTGCACGACCGCAAAAAGGTCCAGTTCGGTGCCCGGACGGGTGTATGAACTCCCGAAATTGGCGGTGAACTGGCGGCATAGCTCCTCCCAACTGTCGATAGAGTTGGGCGGAAGGCTCATAAACCAGGACCTAGCAGTCCCAGTTAAGGCCACTGGAAAGTAATTGGCCATTACAGCCTCATTTCCTCCAGCTGCTAGGATCGCAGTGGAGTATATCTGTAGAAATTCTACGGGATTGACAGTCCCGTCGAATTTTTCCGGCAAGTGTGGCCGGAACTTCTGTGGCCATCTAACCATACGCAGGTGCATGGCTAGGGCGGAACAGCCTCCTCCTACTCCTTCCAGAGTAGAAAGATCTTGAGCATCTCGTCTTTCTCGAGCTCGCTCGATGTGGACACGGCCATCCTGTTGGCGGTATCGGCGATCAAGCTCCGCTCGGAGGTCGTGTGTCGAAAGCCGAGATGCAGTATGGGCACGTCGTGCCCCAGAGGGCAACGACGTCACTTGCTGTGACGCAGCTCTTCTCCGGTTGTTGGAGACATGTGGACCAAGTCTTCCAGACAACGTTCGTCGCTGCGACGGGGCCCGCCCTGAAGGAGGTGGACCCTGATTGTTGAGGCGTTCGGCCGCTGCTGCGACCAAATGCTCAATATCAGCTCTCCATTGCTCCATGGCACCTTGAGATGCATCCGGAGGTGGTGGTCGCTGAAGGAGAGCACGCGCTGCATGGAGCGCGTGTTCTGGGTTGTCACGACTTGCCGGCGCAGAATGTGACGCCGGTGCACCATCATGTCGTTCGGCATGTCTTGCCGGAGAAGATGGTGGTGGTGGGAGTGTGACTCCCGCTGGAACTGAGGCTCCTGCCGGTGGTTGCATGTTGGAGGGATTGCCTCCGACAGTCTGAGCAGCAGGTTGCCCGTTGGATGATCCAGCTGCAGAATTCACCATTCTTGAAGATCTCAGGCGCCCCTACCTGGCGCGCCAACTGTCGACTGTTGGAGTCGGCAGATCCCCTAACACTATGAAAAGTGTTTGAAGGAGTTTGTGGTTCGGTCTGGGCGCGCGGAGATCTAAGAAAGTGAAATGCGATTTGGACACGAGTGACACGGTGGTTTACGTGGTTCGGGCCGCCTGAGCGTAATACCCTACTCCACGGGTGTGTGTTTGTTGTATTAACTTGTGAGCTTCCGAGTGTTCAAGAGTCCTCTCCTGTGTATCGTCGGTTTGTCCTTTTATAGTACAAGGACTAACCGTTACAAGTCAGCCTGGCCCGACATGTGGCCCTGGCGGTTATTAGTATTGATACACGAGATTAATTGTTGTTAATAACCCTGTAACGGCTCCGACAGTGCCGTTACAGGTGTTAAGGCTGTCCGATTAATTATCATTAACGTGGAATTAATGGTAATTAATCGGATCTTGAAGTCTGCGGCTGTCCTTTGGAGATCCGGAGCCGTTACAACGTCTCCCGGAGGCTTTAAGCATCTAGCTCTGTCGTGTGGACACGTGGCAGCTCCGGAGCTTGCTTGGGAGAAGCGGGAAGCTCCGGGGTGACCTGGCACGTGTCATGTCCGGAGCTTCTCTCGGTCGGGGGCTACCTCCGGAGGTGCCGTTTCAGTACTTGGCCCGGAGCTTCACCCTTGCGGGTAATAGCTCTGGGCTGACAGTACACGTGGCAACCTAGAGGTTAACCATGTTGGAGAAGCGGGTCCGGTCACGTCTGGCGAGTGGGCCCCCGAGGGTCTTCAATTTGAGTTGATGTCCTTCCCTTGAGATCTTTGTAACCTCAGGGGGTGTATGGTTTTTAGGGTACCGACAGACGTATTTGAGGCAATCAATCTGACGAAATGTCGACTTTTCAGCCTCTTCTGTACGAATGTCCCTTTTCGTCGATCTGAATGTGTAGTTTTGGTACGATTTCATGGACAAAAGGACAAGAAAAGATTATTTCCACCACAAGGAGTCCATCATTTTGAGGGTTCTAGAGCATCTTTAATAATTCCCAATTCACACTCTTAAAATCAAATTTTAGGAAAACGTCGTGAAACTATTCCTCTAATAATTTCCAATATCTACTTTTTTAAATTTATCTGCTTCTAAAAAAATTTATCTCGGTTATCAGATTTCCGTCATGGTTGGGGACTCCCAAAATTAAAAAAACTTTCTATATAGTTAGGCATACGCATACTCATTCTATCTCATGCACGATATTAGGAATAATATATTAAAATTGTTAAAGAACATGATTTTTTACTCTCGATAGTTTTTAAAAACTCTATACACTACTTTTTGGAGATTATTTTTTTACATAACTATTGGAGATGTACCTCATAGACACCGAATCATCAACGGACCTCCCAATCCACATCCATGCCTACAAATTACAGTGTCAAACTTTTTCCGGATTTAGGGCCTGTTTGTAACCCCTAAAACTAATAGTTAGCTGCTAAAAATTAGCTCTAGGGGTTCCAAACCCCCCAGCTAATGCCATGACTAAAAATTAGCTGAACCCCCAACTAATGGTTATTTCATTAGCTGCTCCACCCTAGCTAATACCAGCTAATACTTGCCTAAAGTCGAAATTACCCCTCCCTTATCTCATCTATCTGTGTTTTCTCTCCCCTCTGCTCCTCTCTCTCTTTTCCCGTACCCGTGCAAATCCTCCCGGCCCGTGGAAATCCTCTCCCGTCGCCCCGCTCCGGCGGCCGCCGGCGACGCGGCTCCGCCCCCCGCTCGTCGCCCCGACCCGCCCACGGCGACGCCGCTCCGCCCCGACCCACGGCGACGCCGCTCCGCCCCGCCCACGGCGACGTCGCTCCGCCCCGACCTACGGCGACGCCGCTCCGCCCCGACCCACAGCGACGCCGCTCCGCCCAGACCCGCCCACGGCGACGCTGCTCCGCCCTCCGCCCCCCGACCCGTCGCCCCCGGCGTGGAAATCCCCCCCGTCGCCCTCCGCCCCCCGCCTGTCGCATCGACCCGCCCATGGCGACGCCACTCGGACCCTCGACCCGTCGCCCTGTCGACCCGTCGCCCCGACGCCGGTGAGCTCACGACCTGACCTTGGAGCGGGTACACGGGGAGGAGAAGGAGTACTAGTAGTGGCGGTTGTTCGCGTGTCCGCTGCCGTCGACGACCACGCGGACGTCCCTCCTCGTCACGCACACAGGCCGCAGGAACAACAGTACGTAAACAGTACAAACAATTCCAAGCAAATATTTAATTTAGGGGTATAATGGTCTTTTAGTTTCCAGAAACACAATTAGTTATAGTAGTTCCAAACACCCACCAACTAATAAATAGCTAGCTAATTATTAGTTGGACCCTTCCAACTAACAAATTATTAGCTAGCTAATAATTAGTTTTAGAGGTTCCAAACAGGCCCTTAGGCTATCCACACTTATGTTCTCTGAACACATAGTATTTTATACTCTACTTTTCCTGTATTTTCTCTATTCTTCTAATATGCTCACTTTGTACACATATTATATGCTTTCAGCAGTCTACAATCCATTACGTTTACACCACTGCATGTATCTGAATGCTACGATGGAGATTGACCACTCCGAATGACGGGTAATGAATGGTGTTAATTTTTAAGCGTGAACATCAAGCCTTTTTTTTTCTCACCAAGTCGTTGATGACGTACGATGCCAAGTGTACGTGCTCTCTAGACGAAAGCCGGATCGGAGCGGTGCTTGCGACTTTGCGGTTGCGCGGACGAGAAGAGGATTTGAAAACATGGTGCTTCGTCGAGATGAGCAAAAAGCTGCATTGGTGATTGGATCATGGCTTATTCTTTCGGCCCGTATTACTATTATTTTTCCGTGTCGTGTTACCACTGCCAGACGGCGACGACGAGGCGAAATGCCGCTTTGCATCCTCCTTATATTTTACACTTTTTCCCTGCCTACCCAATCCAGGTGATTTGGAACAGGATGGCTACATGAATTAATGGTTAGCTTTAAAACACAGCAGTGGAACGGTAGATTTTTCCAAAAGTTCAAAATTACCCATGTTCATTCCTAGTCAACGCTGCTGTCATCGTCAGTAAAATTCCAAGTGCTTCTTGCACCCGGGAACAAGAAGCCGAATATGCTGATATGCCCTCAGGCCTCAGGTCAGGCGCGGCGCGGCGGCTTCCCCTCCTCCAAGTAAAGATGCGAAACTGCTATTCACTGACAGGTGGCCCCTCACCTGTTCACGTGCCATCTGGCCGCGCCAGGTGGGCCCATTCCATTGCCACCCGCACTCCCCCGCTGCCGCGGCTCCTACAAAATGGCTGGCTGGAGCGGCCACACGCAGAGGCAGAGAGCCAGAGACACGCACAAACATACAAACACGAAACGCGGGAGGAAAGAAGGGGCCTGAGACATATAGAGAAGATAAGGCGCGGAGATGGCGGTCACGATCTCGTCGGTGAAGGCGCGCCAGATCTTCGACAGCCGCGGCAACCCCACCGTGGAGGTGCGGTTTTATTTGGCCGTGTTTATTTGGATTCCACTCGCTCGATCGGCGTCTCGTTGCCGTGTCGATTTGCTGAATGTCTTTTCTGCTCCTTCTTCCTTTATCGCCTGAATCTTCTGGATTAAAATTGAACCGTGTTGTGCGGTTGCGCGCAGGTGGACATCGGCCTCAGCGACGGCAGCTTCGCGAGGGGAGCCGTGCCAAGCGGCGCGTCCACTGGTACGTACGTGTCGCATCGCGGTCGCTCTTCCGTTCCACGAGCCTGTTAACTCCGGCTACTCGCATATCCGATTGTTTAGCGCGCTGTAGTTTGTTTGGAGCCTAGCTCCAATTGTTATATGTGGCATTCCCATCTCAGGTGTTAGGACCCCTCCTTCCCATATTAATTGTCGTTTAGGACAAGGATTTTAGTTCATTTTGAACTAAAATTCTTGTCATAAACGACAAATAATATGGGAATGAAGCAGTAACATTTTGTTACAGCAGTATAAGTGAGAGAGATGGTCCTGAAGATTGTTAGAAAATGTTGTTAGTTGCATATTGACATGGACACATGGTGAACTGGTCCGAAAATTTCCTAGATGTGGATCTGCAAATTAATCACGTGCCGTCTTTCCCAGATATATGAGCAGAACTTGACCTGTCTTATTATATGTTTGGAAAATCTGACTTCAGGAATATATGAGGCCTTGGAGCTAAGAGATGGAGGATCTGACTATCTTGGCAAAGGTGTCCTTAAGGTTAGCTGGCCAACCAAATTTTCCATTCGGAATTATGGTTTATCCTAGCTATGTATGTGCCATTGGAAATTTGGAACGCACAATAATTCAGTGCCTTGTGATTCAGTTCTAATTAACTTAAATTCCATGGCTAATGTAAACCATGGCCTGTATCCCCCACCTTGTATCTGCCATAGATTTTGTCACACCCGGTCCCAACAAGACAACCGGATGACTTCCACATGTATGCCAGGATCGATTCTCATCATACATGTGTAGACGAAAGTGTAATATCATTTATTACAAGCCATGTTCGAGTACATAAATGTCTTACAATAATGACCCTTAGGTCTAAAATAAGATTACAGAGCAAAACAGCGGAAAAAGTAAACTAGTGTGGCTCCATGCACAGGCGTTGCCCGGGGGTTGCGTCAGCCTAGAACGTCTCCTCCGGATCAGCGAAGAAGTCTTCATTCTCCACCTCTTCTCCATTGTAGACTGAGGAAAGATAAGCAACAAGCAAGTTTGAGTACCAACGGTACTCAGCAAGTGGGAAAGAGATGACATGAGGGTATTTAGAAGGGAAGGCCAAATTTGGGTTAAGCACTATAGCATTACATCCTATCCTTAGCTTTCATTAGCACCTACTTCTAAGTGTATGAGCCCAACCATAACCCATTGGTAAACCAAGTCCCGACCAACCAATCCAAACCAAACCACCATTCCCAGACATTGGCTAATTATGAATTGGACACCAAGCCGCTCTTGTCCGCGAGCACGGCTGTCATGACAGTTTCTAAATCTCTGCAGAGAGTGTACCCTTTACCCACAAGCCGTGATTTCATCCCCTGTTGTCAGGTGGACTAAGGAAACCTCCCTGATGCCCGTGGTCGCGAACCACATTGCACACTTCCTTTGGTGTGAGGCCAGGAGATCACTACGAGGTCTTTACAAAGGATTCTCCCGACGCGTACTAGCCCTCTGAGGTTTCACCCCTGTACAAAAGTGTGAGCCGTTACACCACGACTCAACACCTCAGTTGCCCCCTCTTGAGCCATGCGGATCCCAAGGCAGTACACCCTGAACCAATTCCCCGCACAATCCAACCACTAATACTACGCCGGGAGAGGCCTAATTAATTGACCAAGCTGCCCCATACTCAGTCTTGTGGCGATACTATAAGGCTTAGTGGCTTCCTCCATAAACCGGTCCTTAGAATCCGGCAAGGTTCATACCCCAAAACCCGGGTCTCGTGCGTACTGCACCATACCAAGCAAAACCAACCCGCCAGATTCCTATCTACTACAATTCAATTCACCATATCTCAACAAATAAATCACGATAATTAATGATAGAGCATGTAATGTAGAGATATTTCCCTCCCAAATACTAAGCATGGCTAAGCGTAAAGAAATAATAACATCTACCCAAGCCAACCCGGGGACAAGGAATTATATGGAAGGGTACAGTAAATAGGATTCAATTTATTAAATATGCAGCTAACTAAAACTTAATAAAACAGGTGCAAAATGGTCAAGGAACTTGCCTTCTTCGGAGTGTGGGTCGGTGAAGTGGTAGTCCTGAAGGGTGTAAGTCGGCTCGGGAATCGACTCTATATACATCATCGCATGCGGAACGGAAAGTAGTAGCACACAATAAGCACAAGAGAAATAATGCACACCACAAATAAATAACACAAAAGAAAACCTACGCAATTACGTTGCTAACACAATGTCCTTAGTTGAAGTTTTAATTAGAGGTGTGGGTGGAAGTTTGGTTTTTAGGGTTGAGGTGGGGTTGATTGACAATTTATGGTTTTTATCTTTATTTTAGAGCATTGCCTGGGTTTGCTACAATTTTCCTTAGCTAAATTTGAATAATAAAGTAATGAAGTGGTCCACAACAGTATTAAATAACTTACTTTAATATAAACAAATTAATAAATAAAGGCCAAGTAATTTCCCTAATTAATTTATGCAAAAGAGAGTGCAAATTTTATGATTTTATGTAAATAAACATGAATGCAGGGGTTTTTGTGCAAAAAAGACATGATCAGAGGCTTGAAAATATTTTATAACGTTACCAGGGTGTTTATCATAATTTACAGATGTTAAAAATATATTTTCTGGTGAAAACAGGGGTTAAAATGATTTGTTTAATCAATTTAACAGTGCTGACACAATTTAATAAAAGTCCAGGGGCTATTCCCTAAAATCCAGGACCTATCTGCAATTACTAAAAATATGTCCAGGGGGCTACGCGCAAATCGGCCAACGGTTACACATGTTTGAATCTGGGCCGTTGGATCAACCGCGTGCGGCCCAGATTTAAAATGTGCGAAGGGGTACACCCTTCTAATCTCGGCCGTCGGCCCTAGATGGGCGGCCGAGATTGGGCCACGTCGCCCCAGGGGCGGCGCGCGCGCCAGGCCGACGGCGCACGGCGGCGGGGTCACCGGAGTTGGCCGGAATAGCCAATTCGGCACCCTAGGCTACACTGCAACGAGGGAAAAGAGAGAGAGGGGAAAGGGGAAGCTCACCGAGGGGTCACAGAGCCTGGATTGTGGCCGGAAAGTCGTCGGCGACGGTGAACGGCGGCGGAGGTCGTCGGTCTTCGGTGAATCCGGCGAAGCGACGGCCAAGCCTCCGAAAGAAAATGCTCGGCGAGTTCCTGGAGGCACGGGGAACACGGTGAGCCAAGAGGGAGGGAGAGAAGGCGGGTGAATCGACGGGAACGCCGGCGACATACCTTGGCACGGCGGCTAGGGTTTGGAGCTTCGGGGAAGGGAAGAATGGGGGTCGCCGGCGGGTATTTGTAGGGGAATCGGGGGCGGAGAGAAGGGGAAAGCGATCGCACGGGGAAGGAAGGCGACAGGGCCATTATGGCCGGGGAATTCCTTGTCGGGGTTTTGAACCGGGGCGGGAATCGCGGCGGTGTCGGCCGCGGGCGCAGGGAGGAAGAAGGAAAGGGGAGAGGGGGCACTGACCGGTGGGCCCCAGCGCGCAGAGAGAGGGGAAAGGGAGAGGGAGGCGCGGCTGGGCCTTGGGCCGGCGGGGAGAAAAGGGAAGGGGAGGGGGGGGAGTGGGCTGGGACGGGATTAAGGCCCAGGGTGGGTTTTTCTTTTCTTTTTCTTTTTGTTTTCTTTTTCCTTTTTCATTCTTTTGCCAAATTTGAATTGTTTTTCAAATTCAAACGAATTCTAGCGCATTTTGAAATTGAATTTTCACTCAAATGCAAACATACATGATGCATCCCTAGTATATTTCTTTTGTTTTTAAATTTTCGAAAATTTGGGTGTTACAGATTTGCATCGTGGAAGCTATTTATAGTAGCTTTCATCTTGTTCTGTAGGACATAAAATTTCAAAACAATGGCTAGTTTATGGCTTAATTCTGTTTCTGTGAAGTTAACCTGTATTAGTGACTGCAACTTTTGTCTGCGTTTGATGGGTGGTTTTCTTCTGTTTGACTAATGAATAATAATTCCATTTGTTAGGCCGTGAACAATGTAAATAGCGTTATTGGACCAGCAATTATTGGAAAGGTATGCGCATCAGTTCTTAGGTCAGATGATTTCATTAGTGTCGTACTGGAATACAAGCATAGATTGATTAAGGGAGAATTATGTTCCAGGATCCTACTGAGCAGGCCAAAATTGATAACTTCATGGTCCAACAGCTTGATGGAACCTCCAACGACTGGGGTTGGTGCAAACAAAAGGTACTAAAAGGTTAAAACTTATTATGTTCCTAACCTTGAACCTTGTAGCCTTCATACTGATTTCTTTAATATCATGTTGAATCATTGAAAGCTTGGAGCAAATGCTATTCTTGCGGTTTCACTTGCTGTGTGCAAAGCTGGAGCTATGGTCAAGAAGATTCCTCTTTACCAGGTCTGTTAAACATTGCCACAATAACTTTTTTGTATGTTGATATTTCAGATGATGTACTGAAATATATTTTATTTGCAGCATATTGCAAACCTGGCCGGAAACAAGACTCTTGTGCTCCCTGTACCTGCTTTTAATGTGATTAATGGAGGATCACATGCTGGAAACAAACTTGCCATGCAGGTAATATTGCTTGTGAGATGTGAATTTCTCAATTCATGATTCAACTATATTCTCTGCTCATTTTAACTGTTGTGCAGGAGTTCATGATCCTCCCGACTGGTGCTGCCTCATTCAAGGAGGCCATGAAGATGGGAGTTGAGGTTTACCACCACCTCAAGGTAAATAACTGTTGTATTTCTAAATGTATCTGAACTCATGAGCATATAGTTTTGCAGTTAGAATGCTAATGTTTCTATATGCAGAGCATAATCAAGAAGAAGTATGGTCAAGATGCCACAAATGTTGGGGACGAAGGTGGCTTCGCACCTAACATCCAGGTAATGCTTATATATTTCTCTGCATCATAGGCAACCACAAACTAGTTAATTGCACATATGAACTTGAGACAATGATTAATGACAAAGGCTTCTTTGCGAATTGCTTTAATGCTTTTACACTCTAGCTTAACCTTCAAGGTGCTGATATAAGATTGTTTGTTAAACAACTACACAGGAGAACAAAGAGGGCCTTGAACTGTTGAAGTCTGCTATAGAAAAGGCTGGTTACACTGGAAAGGTGCTTGCATTTTATCTTTCTATTTCGCTCATTATTCAATTACTGCATATCTTTGATACGACTTGCCTACTGCAGGTGGTCATTGGAATGGATGTTGCCGCTTCAGAATTTTACTACGAGAAGGATAAGACTTATGATCTTAACTTCAAGGAGGATGTAAGATTTGCATTGTTTTTTCTGATGATCTTTTCTGCTTACTACTGCTGCCTTACCTTACACTAACTTGTATTAACTCTCTTGCCCAGAACAACGATGGTTCATACAAAATTTCCGGTGACAGCCTGAAAGATTTGTACAAGTCCTTTGTTTCGGAGTACCCAATTGTATCGATTGAAGACCCATTTGATCAGGATGACTGGGCTACCTATGCTAAACTCACTGAAGAGATTGGACAGAAGGTGCAGATTGTAGGAGATGATCTTCTTGTTACTAATCCCACCGTGAGTATCATGCTAATGATTAATCTTGAATTAATTCAGTGTGTATTTGGTGAGCCTTAATATTTAGCTGCCTGATACAGAGAGTTTCCAAGGCAATCAGCGAGAAGACCTGCAATGCTCTTCTCCTGAAGGTAGAACCATTGCTGATTGAAATTACTGATCTTTTCCTACGCATTGACTACATGTATCAAGTGGTTTACACCATCGTTATACCTTACAGGTGAACCAAATAGGCTCGGTAACCGAGAGTATTGAAGCTGTTAGAATGTCCAAGCGTGCTGGATGGGGAGTGATGACAAGTCACAGGAGGTATTGCTCTTAAACGTTATTAGAAGTCCCTACCTGATATGTTTCACTAATTATTTATCTCCTCTTTGTTCAGTGGTGAGACTGAGGATACCTTCATTGCTGACCTCGCAGTCGGTCTGTCAACGGTACTACTCGCTTTCCTAGAAAAACATCAGATGCTTCTGTTGTATTCAGCTATAACCTTATTTCCCATGACATCGTTGCAGGGTCAAATCAAGACAGGAGCTCCGTGCCGATCTGAACGTCTCGCCAAATACAACCAGGCAAGCACATATCTTTTTATTTATCTATTTTTAAAAAAATTCCAGCTTCTACATTGATGCATGTCTTGATGATACTACGCTTTTTCACTTTCGTTTTAGTAACAGAAATTATGTGATGCATTTCCAAACCTGTGTACACGAGTATCTCTAACAATATCATGCTCTGTGTTAAACCAACACTGACGTTGGCTATTTGTGACTGCAGCTGCTCAGGATCGAAGAAGAGCTCGGTGACGCCGCAGTTTACGCGGGAGCAAACTTCAGGGCACCAGTGGAGCCGTACTAAACCCTGTATGATTTGGAGCAATAAGATATACTCCCTCCTTATCATTTTAATTGACGTTTCAGACAACAATATGAACTAAAAATGAGTTAGCAACGGCTGTCCGGACGTCAAACAAAAAAATAAAGAGGGAGTAGTAGCAACTACTCTGTTATATTTTGACAAGAGTCTACAAAGCACAATAAAATAGTTTTTGCTATTTGTCCTTTACCACTTTAATGGCTAGACTGATGATTTTGTCACCGAACCGGAAAGTATAAAAAGAGATCATCCTTTTCTTTATGTAATTTTGAAGAGTGACGAGCTGCACTCATCACATTGTCTGGTGTTTATACCTGCTATCTGAAAAGCTAAGGAGCTTTGTGAGCTCTGTTTTTACCTGAATCTTGATGTGGTATGTGAATCTCTTCAGCATCCAGTAAATTTCCGCACCTTGATACTCAACAGAATTCAAAGTTTAATAGCGGAGTGCAAATGGCTCAATGGTTGGGAGGGTGTGCGGATCTAGTATTGCCTCGCGAAGCATGCCGCAGAGCAGCTCATTTCAGGCCCCCATGGTCGTCACTATCAGGAGTCCACGGACTCTACCGAATTAACTGTTGCTCGGACTGCCGCGGCAATTTAATTTTAGTTCATTTCCTTGTCAAAAACGATAATTATTATGAAACGTAGCTACTCTGTAGTACTAATCAACAAGACAATTTGTTGATTCACAGGTGATGAGTTCCACTTATTACAGATGTAGTGCAGAGCCGCGTCTGCCAACCAGCAAATCCACTTCCCATTACTCTAGGATGGCATCGTGATATACTGACATCGACATAATACCCTTAAAAAAAAAAAGACATCAAGCTATCAAAGGTTACTGCTGTGCAAGAAAACTCGTGTACAATTCATTGCTACTGTTCTCCTTTGACCCGTTAGAATTGATGCACAACTCAATTCAACAAATACCGAGTGGCTCATGATTTACATGATGCACGCTACAGCACTAGGAGCTTTGCTAAACCCAAACAAATAAATAAACAACCGGGCACGCCAATCTTACAGACGGGGCCATGGTGTGGTTTTGCCTCGCCGGTCCTGATGACATACATACAACCGGCGGCTTCAAAAAACAGTAATATGAAATATTATAGGTTTGATGTTGGGAGACGACTAGAATGCAATCTGAATTATGGTGCAATCGGTCATTCTTATCTATTGGATTTGTATCCTACGATTGTTGTATATTTTTAATTAATACCCTCCACCTGATGCACTTAGATGGAAGGAGTTAAGTAAAAATGCAACAACTGTAGATCCAATGGATAAAAATGATTAATTGCACGATTGCACCGTAACACATTGCATTATAGTCATTGCCTTGGTGTTGGGACTGCGATGAGGGTTCTGTTTGGTACTACCAAGCTAAAGATTGTAAGATGACAATGTGCTAGGGCGGGATTCGTCAGTCTACTCGTCCTCCTCTGACAATACACTCCAGATCATCCTGAAGAGAAGCACACGTAGCAAGTGTTATTTGCTTGTTGCAGACTTGCAGTAACTAACAAAAAAAAAAATCAAGGTAATCATTTTTTTCCTTACCAGAACAAGGACAAGAATAGGAGAATGATGAGACCAACTATCTTAAAAAGACGGCGCTTCTTCTCCCGACCAAGTTGATTAAATATTTCAGTCACATCCACCAGATGTTGCCGTCGTTGGTACCTGCCAAGGCAGAAAATTCATAAATTTATCCACATCATGGGCTGCAAGCAAACTAGAGTACTGCATGTTTCGAGTAATGTAAAAACCCTATGGATGCTAATATTCTGAACAAAAGATAAAGGTTCTTTCAAAGTAGCCCGCTTAGTGACGATAAACCGACAACTTCTCGGTGAGAAGCTATAGTAACTTTAGAGATGCTTCAAATCACTAATACTGTACCCTGTTTCTTCTAATGTTGATCATTTTACAGGGGGAAGGAATGTTCAAAGCTTGAAAGGTCTACCAAGGCAAGGTATAACCTAAGGCAGAACTTTTTCGAGTTTCAAGTTGCCTATTTACTCTATCCATTTCAGGTCAACAATCCAGCAGCAAAGTTTTTTGGACAAGGCACTGCTCCCAATACACATTTGGTAAATCCTACAGGATGCTACCATTCACTTTCAATTATAGATGCAGAACAAGAGGAACTTACAGTGTATAATTATAATACACCATAGGGACAGAGATCAAGAACATGGCCCAGTGCCCAGATACAAGGAACAACAGACTCAGAAGTGCTTGTAATACAAACTCCGGCATAACCGCTTTATTTATCCGAGAGGATGAATCAAACGGGTTGATATAGTCAAACTCCAGATCTGCCAAGCACATCAACTGCAGGGAGAAATGGAATAAGTGAATCATCAGAAACAATTTCAAGAAAAGTGTGACACAACATGAGGAAAAAACAGACAGTTACTCAGAAGGCAGTGACTACTCAGAAAGCTATTCAATTTCCACCACATTAATGTTAAAACGCCTACTCAATCATGTAAAGTCTCATCAAAGATCACAAATTGGCCATGTAAACGGCGCGAAATCAGAAGAATCTACGGGCGGGGATCTCGAGAACCGTACATACACATCGCACATTCACCTACAAACAGTACCAGCGTTAGAGGTAACATCGTAATCGATTCGTCAGCCCTTGTAGAAGAGTGGAATGGATGCTCCCAGACCCAGAAATATGGGATTCCTGAGTGGCTCTAAGCGCTCTAATTGCCTAATTCCTAGAAGATTTGACTGAAATGACGGGTAAAGCTGCAACCCTTTCCCCCCCTTAAAATCCGCGGAGAATCGACAGGCGCAAGATCGCATCGAGGCCCCGGCCGGCGCGGCTGGGGACCCTTCGGCCGCCGCGAGCGGGTGCTTTGGGAGGAGAGGGCGGGCGCTGACCTGGTAGATGACGAGCACGATGAGCGCGACGACGAGGAAGAACGCGGTGAGCCACACGAACACCATGTCGGCCAGCGGAGCAGCTGGGTATCTGTCTCTCGCGCGCAGGCGCAGGCGCAGTCGCTAGGGGGAGAAGTCGCCGGACACCTTCACGCCGCCGGCGCGGTGGTTAGGAGCGATTCAGAGTAATTGGAATCAGAAAAAGGCGCTGTGAGCTGGAAGTAACGCGTGGGCTGTCGCCGGCGGGGCGATGAAGAAAGGGATATATATTCAGCAGGGGCAACCTCGTGGGCATTGCGGCTGGCAGAATAGAGGAGTTGCGTGCCGAGCCGAGCAGAGCAGGTGATGATGGCATCCCTTCTCCATCGGCTGGGGAAGCTACGGCATATTGTCATGCACAAGCAGAACGTGGCAGAGAAGATCGAAAGAATCAGGATCCACTGTGGTCACTGACATGTGATGGCCACTAATATGTGGATCAGATTCCATTCAGGCAGCGTAATTCTATATGCTTCTTGCGTATCTTATCCAAGAGACCAGTAATGCCATACGAAGAGTAAAAGTACAATTTACTCTTATACGAAATTAAAATGTAAACAAAAATTGAGTACAGTTACTACAATTCTCGGTTCACACATCCGAGTGACTAGCAATTAGAAACACCACGCGCACACTAAACCGGCGTATTTACCGCGAAACGACTTTCTTTTTATTCAACATTTGTTATAGGAAGTTTTAAAAGCAATAAAAATGTAATGGGCCGAAAGCTCCAAGTTCCATTGCATACACGCTCCGAACGGCCTGGCCCATAATTTCTTACTCAAACCGACTCTACAATCGAGCTAAGCCATCTAGGCCCAAGCCCAGCACGCACCACGCCCTCTCCCCGATCCTGACCCAGCCGCCGCTTCGTCTGGGTGGGCGACCGTCGCCGGCAGCCTCAGCTAGTTAGGCGTCACCTCATCGTCTCATCTCGCCGACGCCGCCCGGACGCGCGCCCTCCTCGCACGGCGCTGCCGCCAGGAAGCCCACCTCGCGAGACTCTCATCTAGTTCCCCTGTCTCGCGATTTCATTTCGGGATCCTCCACCGCCTCGCCAGAAGCCATGGCGGCAAGACAGCCGCCGCCGACGTCTTCCGCGTCCGCGCCCGCGCCCGCGCCCGCTGGAGGGGTGTCGATGAAGGAGTACCTGAAGCGGTACGAGTCCGGCGCCGCCTCCGAGAAGAAGGCTAAGAAGAAGACGAAGAAGAAGCCCAAGCCCGCCGCGGCGGGAGGCGGAGTGCTCATCGTAGACGAGGATCCCGTGTGGCAGAAGCCCGTGCAGCTCGACGAGGAGGAGCCCGCGTCGTCAGGTACGCCGCCTTCTTCAATCCCGGAACCCTAAATCTTAGTTCGTCTTCTGGTTGGATTGGTGTTGGATTTGACTGAGATCGGGTGGGTTCGTGGTTGCAGGCGAAGATGGGCCTCTGGTCGATGAGGACATCGAGGTCAAGCGGATGCGTCGCCTGGATGCTATACGTGCGGTGCGGCCGTACGATGCCATCGCTGAGGACGGCAGCGGGTGGGTCGCCGTGGCAGCCCCTCAGACTGGTGGCCCAACCCGGCACCAGAATGACACACCGTCACCAGAGCGGAGAGACGCAGCTAGGGAGGACCTTTCTCCTCCAAGGCGGAGGCAGCGTCGTGACACGCCATCGCCAAAGCGTGGAGATGTTGCTGGCCAGGATCTCTCGCCACCAAGGCAGAGGAGAAGGCGTCAGGACACTCCATCACCAAAGGGAAATGGTGTAGCAGAGCGGGGTGATTTGTCACCACCGCAGAAGTCTAGATGGCAACAAGACCCCTCGCCTCCAAGGAGGCGTGCTCGTCATGACTATGAAGAGCAGAAGGACCTCTCACCACCATGGAGGCGTGTGAGGCATGATTCAGAGGACCCTCAAGACCTCTCTCCACCACGTCGAAGAGTACGACATGACTCGGAGGAGCGCAAAGACCTCTCACCGCCACGTCGAAGAGTACGACACGACTCGAAGGATCCCAAAGACCTCTCACCACCTCGGCGAAGAGCACGGCATGACTCAGAGGAGCCCAAAGACCTCTCGCCACCTCGGAGGAGGCAAATCCAGGACTCTGCAAACCTGGGTGATCTGTCACCTCCAAGGAGGCAGAATTTGGGGCGTACCAAAGAGGATAGGGACCTTTCACCACCAAGGAAGGGCCGGAAATTTGCATCAGATGATTTATCTCCACCGCGTAAGGAGAGAGACCTTTCTCCACCAAGGAAGAAGGGCAGAAAGGAAGAAGCTCCGAAGGAGGTGAGGAAAGCTGGATTGATGACAGCAGAGGAAGTCAAGGAGGACATCAGAAAGATTAAGGAGGATGAGAAACTCAAGTGAGTGGAACTTCACATCTTGCTATATAGATGCTTACTCTTGGGCTTGGATTTGTAATATGTCTATTTGTGATTCCGTTATTAGGTTTGCTAAACTTGATCCATCCCTGGTTGGAAAAGGAGCAAAGGCGGTATTCCGAGACAAGGAAGGCATGATGTCAATGGCTTGTATTTTATTGTTTATTTACGTATATGGCCATGCTAATTTCATGTGCTAAAATTTCTTTGTGATGTTTTGCAGGAAGAAGGATAAGTGAAGAAGAGATGCGGAAGGCAAAGGAACCTGAGAAACCAAAGGTCAGTAGATGCTCCTTCTGAATTTCTGTTTTCTAGTCATCTATATTTTTTCTGCTATAATATTATGTGGTCTGGAGTTTCAAATCTGGTTCAAGCAGTACACTGTTGTTGGGAACATATTTTTCTGCTAATTGTTTATCCTGAGCCTTACCATTGTGTTAAAGTGGGACATTCGTTGCAAATTCTCTGGAAAATGAATTATGTTACTAACCTTTGTATCCTATACTGCTGTTAGTTCCCGAGGTGTGATTTTTTTCCTCCAATCACCAGTGTTTTCAAGTCATCCGGCTAATCGTGATTAGTCGTCCTTATCAGTCAAGGTAGCTCCATCAGGGGCTCTGACTCGATCTGAGGGACTAGATTTCTGGTCGTCTGACTGGTCGTCGACTAATCACGATTAGTCGTCCTATCAGAAGGGTCAGCGACTAGGTGGGAAAAGAACGTAATTTTTTTTATTATATAAAAAGTTAAATGAATTTCTTCTTTACTCTATATTCTGTTCTTTTTATGTGGATTACCATACTGCACCCTAGTGTTACGAATCCAATTAGAACAAAGATAAGAGATGATCTTAGTGCATATCTCCCTTTCAGCTTACAAGTGTTCCACCTGTTGGCAGGAAATACATATAGAATGGGGTAAAGGTTTGGCGCAGAAGCGAGAAGCTGAAGCTAGATTAAAAGAGCTTGAAGCTGAGAAGAGCAAGCCGTTTGCAAGAACCAGGTACTTGGCATATGTTGCCTGTCTGTGTATCTTGATATTTTGCTCGATTTAATGTGAAGCTCTGTCAGTTTCCTTTGTAAGACTCTGACAATAGGCTTGTTCTGCTCATAGGGATGACCCTGAGCTTGATACCATGCTAAAGAATAGAATCCGATGGGGTGATCCTATGGCTCATCTTGTCAAGGTAACTGTCGTTTTTGATTTGGTACGGCATAGTTGTATTTGTTGAACTATTTCTGGTTAATAATAGCTGATATGCCTGTGTTAATTTGTTGCAGAGGACAGATCCAGATTTTCTTCTGGAAGACTTGGGAGACGATGAAAAGATGAAAGAATCTGGCTTCATAGTTCCCCAAAATATACCTAGTCACAGCTGGCTGAAACGTGGAGTGGATCCTCCTCCGAACCGCTATGGCATAAAACCTGGACGTCATTGGGATGGTGTTGATCGCAGCAATGGTTTGTAACTTACAGTTTTACCATCAGTTTCCTTATATAACCTCATTTAGCTTGCAAATAGCAAAAGATGCTTAGGTTCATCTAGTGAGTTTGCAGGCTCTAGGCTTCACTTTTTGCTTCGGTTTAGCCTTTCTAAATGTTTCATTTTAGGTATTGTTGTTTTCTGGTTGCAATTTTTAGATTAGTCATCTTATGTATATCTACTGGACCCCAACTTGCTTTGGACAAAGGCTTGGTTGTTGTTGTCATCTTACATATATAATACATACATAATAATAGGAGAGATCACCATTTTAGTCTGCTCATCACTATTAGTCAATCATTTAATTCTGCCATCAAGCAGCTGCGTAGAACATGTGGTTTTGAGGTTAACGTAAAATCTGCAGAATCTTGTGGGTGGATTGTTGACCTTTTGGCCAATTTGTTGTTCACTATTACCAGTAGATTTGAAGTTAGACCTTCATTTTATCCTTGAAAAGATTTGCATTTTATGTTATGTTCATGCGTCGCACAGCTGGACCTGGTGTGAAATTGATTCCCATTTGTTTTCTTCCAGGATTTGAGAAGGACATGTTTAAACTGAAGAACGAGAAACAAGCAACGGAGCAAGAAGCCTATCTTTGGTCTGTAGCAGATATGTGATAGCCCATTTGCTGTCCTAATGCATGAAACGATTGTACGGCATAATCGAAAGGAAGACTTATTTTTCAAAGAACCTTTCGTAAAATGTCAGAACTGATGATGCCGTGATGTAACTTGATAACCTTCTTGAAAGCTCAATGACGTAGGCCTGTTTGGATCGAACCTTGAGGAGTCGCTGCCTGGCGCAGGCAGCGCCCTCAGGTGATCTGCGATCGTTGCCGGGCCCAGGCAACCGGCGCCGGGCAGCATCCAAATAGGCCCATAGCCCTGGTGTCATGTATCTGTTGAAATCTGCTACTCATTCGCCTGCCATCCTGCGCATTTTGTAGTACAGACGAACATATTGTAAAGAGGCAGATTTTGAACGAGATTTGCACTGCAACTGCACCTTTTGTCGTGTGAAATAGATTGCTCGGAGCTTTACTTACCGTGCCAAAATAGTAAAACTGCACTTTGCATCCATGCTATCTTGTGTCGCATATGATTTTGTTTTCGGATGATGCAGTTTCTTTGAAACATTGAGTTTAGAGATGATACCGATTAATGAAATATTGGTTTTGTTCCTCGGAATGTGGAAGCAGCAGCCTCAGAAATCGCCACACTTTTGTCAGATGGTTGAGTGGGCTCCGTAAGCTTAGAGATGGATCTGGTTAGCCAGCGAATGCACAAGAGATATTTTGCAAATACGTACCGTCGTGGAAGAAGCAACGCAAATGATGAGCCAAGCTCGGGGAACAACGTGTTGACTTGGTCATATCTGACTTTTTTTTTTGTAAGAATGGTTATATCTGACTTTGACTACCCTTGTGGTATACTTTCTCTATTCAGAAATTGCTATGCTTATGATAACTCTAGTTCATTTTTAAATTATTGTCATAACAACAGTGATTTAAAAACAGATAGTACATCCGTATAAATCTGTTTACTGGTTTTGGAGATTATAAAGTCAACTGGTTTTTTTATCAGCAAACTGCCATATCACAAATTTTTATCACACAATGAGTGAAATGATCTTTAAATTTTAACTAATTAAAAATCAATATTTCCTTTAAATTTCTTATTAAATAAACACTCACTCTATTTTAAAATTACTTGTCAGTTTTTAATTTAAAAATGAATTTGAGAGTAATTAGTATTTTGAGACGAAGAGAATAGCAAAAGCGGCAGCTAGGCACCCACGTCAGGTCCGGCATAAAATATAAGGCCAAACAAACTGCGCCAGCTCACCGTTCGATCTCTCGGGGGCCGCACGCGGAGAAGCGATCGGAGAAGGGGACACGCCACGCGAGCCGGAGCGGCGCGAGACGCCAACGAGGTCAATCGAAGCCCCCCGCCCCCGCCCCGACGCCAAACCCGCCGCCGCCGTAGCCGGAGCCCAGAAGGATGGTGAGCGCGTTCTTCGTGTTCTGCGGGTGCGTGGACCAGGCGAGCGTGGCGGTGGTCGAGAAGTGGGGCCGCTTCATCCGCCTCGCCGAGCCGGGCCTCCACTTCTTCAACCCCTTCGCGGGCGAGTGCATCGCCGGCACGCTCACCACCCGCGTCCAGTCCCTCGACGTCCGCGTCGAGACCAAGACCAAGGTTCGTTAATCCCCATCTGCTATAGCTCCTCTCTCGATCGCGCTCGATGTTTTGGTTTCCGCCTGGTCTGGTCGGCTTGTCTGGCTTAGATTGATCCGGTATGGGGGTAGTCCTGCAACCCGTCTTGTGCTTGTTGAAGAATGCGATTATTAAGGATTTGACATCTATACGGATGGCTCATATCATTCCCATTTATCCTGTATCCACAATATTTCCGGAAGTTATCATTATAATATCAGATAGACTTTAATTTGCATGACAAATCATCATTTCAACTTTAGTCCTCTAGGAAATGATATCCCTACTCCATATCTGTCATTGCTCACCAGAATCGCAGATCCGGCAAACCTAGAATTAGGGTTAGCGTTAGCAAAGGGAGTGGAATAGAGGAGCCATGACGCCGAGGTAGTCACAGCCGCCACACACCTCACTCGGAGCTGCTGTGATCTGGTCAGGGCTGCTGCGAGCTCATTACGGAGCAGCAAACTGGTCGGAATTGCCGTCTGCGAGGTCGGGAGATGGGTAGGCTCCAATCAAGGACATGAGAGGTGGAGAGCGTGACTTGACCTGATCGCCGGGCAAAAGGTAAATTCCGGTCCTTGATTAGGGGTAGGAATATCATTTCGCAGAGGGCTGCCACATCAAAAAAGTTGGAAATGGTGATTTGGCATGTAAAGTAAAGTCTATTTGACATTATGATGGTAACTTCTAAAAATATTGTGGGACCCTATACAAATTATGAGATTCACTCGTAAGGAGGATACATTGTTACGAGTCTTCATAATGATGGCAAATCCTGAATAATCCCTTGAAGAATTGATTGGTTGATTCATGAGTTTGTTGGTGATCACAAGACAGAGATTGCGTCATGCTCGGATTTAGTTATTGTTGAGCAATTTCTGGATATGTTTGGCACTTTTTTGTAAGTTTATTGCAGAAATTAAAGGATTGGCATTGGAATTGCCTTATATGATTTTTGTGGGTTGTGGTACCTGGTACGTTAGTGTTCCCATTTTGGAAAGATGTTGACATTATCCAAACACTAAACTCTATATTGCAAATGTTATCTAAATTGGTAACTGCATATGTCAACCATGTGATGCGACATCAGTAGTCCTTATGAAGAAGTTAAATATTTATTGCTTGTGCCTTGCTGTTCGCTATTGAAACAATTTGACATCCTTTTCCCCTTCAGGATAATGTCTTCGTCCAGCTTATCTGCACAATCCAGTATAGAGTTGTCAAGGAAAATGCTGATGATGCTTTCTATGAGTTGCAGAATCCCCAAGAGCAAATTCAGGCATATGTCTTTGATGGTATGTCAATATAATACTGAATATTTTTGATATCTCTTTATGCTGTAACTTCTAAGTGGGCACTTCTTTTTTTCCCGAAATTAGTGGTCCGTGCCCTGGTCCCAAGAATAAACCTGGATGATCTTTTCGAGCAAAAGAATGATGTTGCCAAATCTGTGCTTGAGGAGCTTGAAAAGGTATCTGATTCTTCTGTAGTATGAAATTGACTTGGATTCTTGGTTCTGCACGTGTGTCACTCCTTTACAATTACAACTGATCATTATTTTTTTCCTGCTTACATCTATTCCACACGTTCATGGCATATTGTTTCATGAATTTCATCCATTCTCCCTTGACAAGTTTAGTCACACATCTTTTGCAACTGCTAGAATATGCTTACAATTGTGCTTATGTGTTTGGTACATCCTGGACATGCTTTTTTTTTTATCCCTGATCCTGTTTTTTATTTTATATGGGGTTAATATGTACTGAAAAAGGGATAATTCGAGATTATTATTTGAAGGACTTCTCTGATACTTTGTTGCTTAGCAATTTTGGTGGTGATTGATAATTTGTTTATGATAGAATCGGAACCGTGTCTTGCTTATAAATTGTTTTTATACACTGTATTACCCTACGTTTGCTTGGTATTTCTAGTTTTATGCTCAACACATTGTTTTCTTGAGGCTATTCTTAGTGTTTAAGTAGCTTTTGGTTATATCATCTTTCGAGAAAGTCATCTAATTGCTACTCTTTCTTGTTTGCTCTGCCCTGCTGCTTAATCTCTTTCTTGGCAATGTAATAAACAATCTAGCTATTGTCCAGGTTATGGCAGGTTATGGCTACAGTATTGAGCACATTCTCATGGTTGATATCATACCTGATGCTGCTGTGCGTAAGGCAATGAACGACATAAATGCAGGTACTTTATTGTTTTAACTACATGTACTGTGTCCAGGTTATATAGCATGGGAAATGTTTTATCATATTCTGCTGTGGCATCTCAAAGTGAACTTTCTATTGCCCTTTTATTTCTACTGTGCTTTTGCATTGTCATATTGTTCTGGTACTTGATCCTATATCTTTCAGACATATGTTTTTTTTTTCATTTCCATGTAATGCTTAGAATAGCAACAAGTCGATTTACTTAGGTTCTGTGATTTACATATGTGCTCACTATTTTTGTCGTCTCATTTTCACAGCCCAAAGGCTTCAGCTTGCCAGTGTGTACAAAGGAGAAGCGGAGAAGGTCCTTTTGGTGAAGAAAGCGGAAGCAGAAGCTGAGGCAAAATATCTTTCAGGCGTGGGTATTGCCAAACAGCGGCAGGCTATCACTGATGGCCTCAGAGAGAACATCATGAACTTCTCGCACTCGGTATCAGGCACCAGCGCGAAGGAAGTCATGGATCTTATCATGGTCACCCAGTACTTCGACACCATTAAAGAGCTGGGGGATGGCTCAAAGAACACCACGGTGTTCATACCTCATGGTCCAGGGCATGTGAAGGATATCAGCGAGCAGATCCGGAATGGCATGATGCAAGCATCAAGCAGCAATGTCTAGATCACTGGTTTGGATGGTTGGAGATGCTTCAGCTCGAGATGAGTCTCGAGCTAATCTGTTTATATTAAATTGCTAATGGTGAATAATGAGCTTAGGGCTTTCAGTTGCGTGTATGGAGTTGTATACGGTCATAAAACTAGTGTCGTTGGGGTTTTGTAAAACATAATGCTTACGTGACACTTACACAGCATGGTTATTAGTTTATTACCCTCTGTTTCTTTCTATTTGTCATCGGTTAGTTTAAAAATGAATCGGTGACAAATAAAAAGAAACGGAGGGAATACTGTAAAATCTGTTTTGGCAAATTTCGAGCCGGATGTGCTTATTTTTATTTTTTTTTCTGCAAAGAAAAAAGGGGCATGTAAGCTCTTGTTGCTACAGTTTGGCTATTTGTATTCACGCAGCTGAAACGTGGAATCAGATCAAAACGTTACAGTCGTGGTCGTGTGATGCCGCCGTCTCCTGCTAGCAGAACAGCAACTCGAACAGAAGGATTTACTAGTTTACTCTAAATCATACTTTATATATTTTATATTTTCAATATATATACTATGTAAATTTACTCTAAATTTCAGTAATATTTATAGTTGGTTTTCCAATGTATCAGTACGAATGGTCTCATACGTGCAAATGAGGAGAGAGGCGTTGTGTCCATGGCCTCGCCCGACACGCTTTTTACTTCTATGCGTCCTTCTGCTGTCGTGTCATGATTCTTTCATTTAAGTAACACAATGCTCAATCTATCTTTAACTAATAAGACAATTAGCCGGATCAAGTATTGGATCACGGACGTAAGAGTAGAAGCTGCATCCGGCCTCCCTCCCCTCGTCGAGCATATGGCCGTATACGGTAAAAGCATCCAAATTATGCGCTCGCATTCTCCGGGTGCACTTGTTCTCAGTGCGAAGTTCCTGTCTGTGCCATTGTATGTTCGCAGTGCATCATAGTACAAGAATCGTGAGAATCAGTACTGTGCTGTGACAGTCCTTGCGTCGCACAGGCAGAGGCAGAGGCAGCGGCCGGCTTCCGACGCCGGCAAACTGAGCCGCCTTGATTCCTCGCCGAAGCTACGACTACGAGTGGTTTGATCCTTCTGCCAACCTGCACTGCACGGCCACGCGGATCTGCAAGTCCCAGCTCTGGCCACGCCACCTCACTACCCACGCGTGCGTGCCCCCCTCCACTGCGCCGCCCGCCGCTTAACAAAACCAACCAAAACCAAGTCCCTCCCGAGCCATCACCTCCCAACTCCTCGGCATCCACTTCCCCAGCCGCCATGCCGCCCCTGGCGCGCCGCCTCGCCACGCACCTCCGCCTCCGCCTCCTCCCGCGGCGGTCGCTCCACCACACGAGCCCGCCGCCGACCGGCCCGGACGTGCTGACCACCCGCCTCGCCTCCCGCGCCGTGGTCCGCTTCGCTGGGCCCGAGGCGGCGCGCTTCCTCCACTCGCTGCTCACCAACGACCTCCTCGCCGCTTTCGCCGCCGCCGGCTCGGCCGCGCCGCAGCGGTACGGGCCCACCCCGAACGCCCCGGCGCGCGGGCCCGCGGCACCCGCCTACGCCGCGCTGCTCACGCCGCAGGGACGCTTCCTCTACGACCTCTTCCTCTACCGCCCGCCGCCGCGGTCGCAGATGCTCGACCGCACGGGCTCCGCGCCGCAGACCGGGGAACGGGAGGAGGAGGAGGGCGAACCGAGTGAGGTGCTCGCTGATGTTGACGCTGCCGAGGTTGACGAGCTCCTCGCGTGCTTCAAGAGGTGATTTTTTTCGCAAATTTAGCAGTCATCAATCAAACGTGTCCAGTTTTTTGTGCTACTATAATAGTAGTTAGTTCATTCCAATACTTGTGCTCAGTTGGGATAAGGCCTTCTGATCAAACTGACACCGACCAATGGGATTAATTTGGGAAAATTTGGAGCTAATCCAAATTTTTTTTGGGATGAAATTTTGCTTCACGTTCAAAATGTGGATGTTGTGTATATGTTTTCATGTGGGGTTGTTGGACATTTTAATGCTATAGTCGGGATTTCCAATCTAGTATTGGACTTTCAGTTGCAAAAGATTTGGTGTAGTCCAACTGAAAACCTCCACTGAAAAAAAAAAGAATTTTGAGTCCATCAGCACCGGCATTGTAGACACAGCCAGAGATTACAGTGACAAAATTTCAATTGTAGTTATGAAATGTTATGTTTGAAAGGCGATGCCTAGTCGCCGCCTAGGCGTCCAGGCGCTCGGCCGGAGCACCATGGCCGGTCGACTTGCCTGGCCACCCACCTTCCAGGCCGCTGTAGCTGACCTGCTGCGCGTCCCCTAGGTGCTTTGGCATCCAGCTGGAATTTTAAAACACTGGTATGAAACAGGGTCCCTGCTACTAGTTGTGGCTGATAGGTTATTATCTTGAGTTCACTTGGATTACATTTGCATACCTGCTGTAGATGGGGATTCAAATTGCACTATATCTTTGCAGTGATTTGGGACTGTATCTCCTTTATATTCCTAAATTATATTCATTCTTTTCTTAAATCTCAAATCTTGTGATGTCGTGATTTCTTCCCTATTTTCAGATATCGGTTGAGATCCAAGGTTGAGATAGATAATGTAAGCGAGGATTTCGCTTGTTGGCAAAGATTTGGACGTAATGTGGTGCATACTGAGCCTTCTACTCAAGAACCTGAGGCTCAGTCGATTGGATGGGGACAAGGTATGGACCATGCAGCTGAGTCAGCTGCACAAGGAAATGGTAATGGTTGGCAGTGGCTCAAAGATCCTAGGTTGGACTGCCTTGGTTACAGAGGAATTTTTCCAGCTGATACGATACGTAAGTCACTGACTGCTGCTTGACTAATACGATGTTTCAATATCTGTAATGGAACATGATCCAATTCAACGCTTTTCCTGCTGATTTATTTGCAGCACCACTAGTTGAGTCAGATAAAGAAGCAGATGAGCGCCATTATCAGCTTTGGCGGATAGAAAATGGGATTGCGGAAGGTTCAACTGAGATCCCAAAAGGTAAGATATGTTCTCCAATCTGTTCTGCGAAGACAATGCAATGTTGTAATAAATACACTTTTATGTTGATAGGTATTGTATGTTTCTGCTTTTGTAGAATTTTGGTGCGGCTATAGAGAAATGTTTAGTTACTGATGTCGTTGCAGAGTCGGCATAGCTGTTCTTTTAATCGTACATCGTCATACAGTTTTCATGTTTGTAGTCTGTATCTTTGACTTGGAAGCTAGAATCTTAACCGGTTGAATCGGGAAATGTTGATTTTAGAATTTCCATTGTAGCATGCAGTGATACATAGGCCAACGCCATCCTTTCTCCTGCGTGTTCTAAAAAATAGGCCATCCTGTTGCTAACTTGAACACACTTCCAAACAATTGTGTATACTTTGGAGGTAATAACATCTGGTTGGATGGTATTGGTGGTCTTATGGTTTATCTGGACCACTAGGAGTTAGCTTAGAAGTTCTAAGGTAGTGGAAAGTTTTCCTGGTTTTCTGTAGCACATGGAGACAGATACATGTGGTAAAGTAAGGTTATCTGAAAGTACATTTGTTGTGCACTTCTCTCATTGTCAATGATGCATCCTGTAACCAGCAACATTGTTTGTCAATTATAAAACTGTGACACTAACAGTTTTTTCCTGATCAAAATACTAAATCGTTTAACATTTTTCTTCTCTCTTTTCCTGAGGTCGTGTTCTTTTGGTACAGGTGAAGCAATCCCACTGGAATACAATTTTGCTGGCTTGAATGCCATTTCATTTGATAAGGGGTGCTATATCGGACAGGAGTTTATTGCACGGACACACCATCGTGGCGTCATCCGGAAGCGCCTAATGCCGATGAAGTTTGTCGATAAAAATGGACAAGGTATGAATTTTTGTGCTGAATATCTCGTGTGTCGCTATCTTTTTATCAGATGCTTATTTTGCATCACCTGTTATCAGAACTCGAGCAGGCTGTCGCTCCAGGTTCAGAAGTTGTGGACGAGGCCTCTGGAAAGAAAATCGGCACTGTAAATACTGCACTCGGCTCCCGTGGAATGGGCCTGTTGAGACTGGAAGAGGCACTGAAACCGAACGCGTCCCTTAGCATAAGTGGCAAGAGCGATGTCAGGGTAAAGGCGATTAAGCCAGACTGGTGGCCGCCTGAGTGGACGTAGGTGGTTGAACTGCGAAGTGCGCTGCTTGATAGCAAAAGCCCTGCACCTGAGCCAAAACACCCACGGGATGTAGCTCCAATTGAATGAGGATTTCCTCCATTACGTGTTAAGAGAGGCTCTAGTAGCTAACAGTTTCAACTCAGTCGCGTTCTCCAGTGTATCACACGGCAGAGCCTGTTTTCTCCTCTGCCCGTGCTTCACTTGTATAACGATCAGAAATAAGCGTCTGTATTTTGACCCGAACGAATAAGTTTTTTCTGGCAACAGCTCGCCTTCAATAAAAAATCATCTTTCGTAATATTTATCTTTCAGATTGAGAGAACAGGTGATTCAATGTCGCGTGTACAGTGGAAATGAATTAGAAAGTGTGTTTTAAATAAATTAGAGTGATAAGTATTTTAGAGTGAAGTATTGATTAGTGAAGTTGTTTGGGTGATTGGAAGTGAAATACAATTAGCACTGTGTTACACTGATTTGCACTCTTTGTCCTCTCTACTGTACAGTACAGTACTGCCTGGATCTCTCCGGTCTGCTATTTGTCGCTGAGGTGAGAGGACTCGTCGGCTCCTTGGATTGGATCCGCGTCATCTTCTGCTCCCTGCAGAATCCTATCTTTTGGTCTGAGAAGCCTGAACCCCCAAATGGCGGCAGTTGAAATCCTTAACTGCTGCTGTGCACTTACATATAGACCCGGTGACCATGGGACCTTACATGTCAGCTGCCAGAGGATATGCTTCCGAATGGCGGACAGCCCAGACTCCACCGAGCAAGCAGGCGCTGCCAATGCCGCTTTGGACCATCAGCAACAACATACTCCATCCGTCTCCATGAACTTGTCGCTTTGTAGTTCAAAAATGAACTACAAAGCGACAAGTTTATGAGGACGGAGGGAGTACTCTAAAACATACTTTAAACACTATTTTTTCCAGCTTTCAGTACTCTAAATTATACTGCGAAACAGTGTATCCACACTACGCTATGCGGATGGTCTTAGAACGCACTGTAACACTGACAAAAGCATGGAACGCACTGTTGCAGCGTCGTTCGAATACACCGGATCTGGGATCAAGTATGGCACTCAGAGGCGGGGGCGGCGGGGATCGACGGGGAGGCGAGCGGCCGCCGGGGGCAGGGAGCGAACCCCTGTTAGATCTGGCGGCGGACGGACGACCATCCATGGGAGGCAATTGCCCGTGGGGGGAATGGCAGTGTGAGGCGACTGCCCGTCTGCCGCGTGGAGGCGGCGGATCCAGAGGTGACCGTCCCCCGTGAAGGAGTGGCAGCGTGTGCGGGTGGAATGGAGCCAGGCCAAGGTTGGATCCAGTGCACGGAACCGAAGAGGCTAACGCAAAGGTGAGGGTTCAAGGGAGCAGGGAAAATCAGGTTAGGATATTAAAAATAATATAGCTATGCTGCTATATTTTTAAAATTTTCATAATATATTTTTGCTATAGTGCGTCTAGGCTCTAGACAAACAAGTAATTTTCGATCTCGATTCTAAACGTTTATTTTAATTTAACGAAAATGCTAATGTGAAGGCGCTTGAAAACAGGAAAACTTTCAGACGACACCATCGACCGTCGATTCTGCGTGCATGCTTTAAGATCTGTACGTGCCCTTCTTCCTGTCAGATCCTAATCCTTACTCAGCCGGGCCGATCGGCGACCGCTCGTGGAGACGTGAAGCAAGACGGCAGTGGACAGCGGCGACGACTGCTGGTGGCGGCGCGGAGCGAGAGACAACGACGACGCGAAGGTAGAGCAACGTGGCGGCGCGACGAGCGAGATGTCCTGACTGGGCGGTGAGGTGATGGTGGCGGCAGCCCGTCATCATCAGGGAAGAAGGTGAGATTTATTTCTTTGTTAACTATTAATCCGTATCTGTGAGCCTATAATTGTGAATCTATAATTGTAGAGTTATATTAATCGTAAAATAATTATAATCTATAAAGTTTAAGAATTAATGATGAATTACAATAATTAGTAATTAATTACTGTAATTAGCTCTTAATTATTTTTACTCAAATTTCAGGCATCTAAGATATAAACACGAGATATAGACAGGCCCTTATTTTAAAGAATCGCATTAGCTTCGTAAAACTCTTTATAAAAAGGGCTAAAAACCACAAATTATATTCTAGACTGTCCCATAGAAAAAATTGCCTTTCAGAAATCAATGTAAAGTCATGTATTAACATCTCTGTAAAGACGGCCATACAATGTCCTGGGAATTTGACAAGATTATAACTGCATAACGCCTCTGGATGTTGCACCAATTTTTCTCAGAAAAACTTCCAAAACATACTGCCCAGTTGTTTTAATGGGCAAGACACTGGATAGCTTATCACTTCAACCACCACGTCTGTTTGGATGGTTACTGAGGTGATCCGCCGGACAACATCTGGTGAACTGACAAGATTAATCACCCTCTTGCGTGCCCACGTCTCAGCATCTCAAAATGGCCCACTTCTCGAGCACCTGGGATATAGTAAGATCATTAGTAGTTGCAAAAGTTTGCATGAGATAAGACAAATTGTGAATGTAACACAAGAATAATAGTGCATGACTCAAATTATATTAATGATGCTGAAAAATATTCAAGCACAACGAATAACCAAAGAATCAATAAATGGCACGGGGTGAATGTGACAGGCTGAGCATCAGTTTTAAAAAGCTTGATTTTGAAACATCAGATGCATCAGCATATAAATATATGGCATCATCATCTGCTCAGCAAATCACAAAAGCAAATAAATGACCATGTGAATGTTACAGTGCTCAACGTTGGAACTGCTAAATATCAAATGCTTCATGTTATCCACAATTCGAATGCAACTCAATGTAAAAAAGATGACGTGAAGAAACGTCAAATTACAGAGACAGCACACATAATGGTGCACACCTTATGTTTAAGTGAAATGAATGCTACCTAAGGACGTCACAAGCGTACACAAACAATTCACTACAACAGGCAAAGTCAAATGAATGGGAAATGTTTCAATATCAATACCAATTGCAAGGCACTGGATGGGTCAACCATCAGTTTTAAAAAGCTCGATTTTTTAAGTCTTCAAAGATAATCTCAGCAACAATTTGTTGTGGCATCATTTGGCCAGCCCATCATAAATAATGCACACAAAGATACAGCCATAGAACATAGGGCTGCAAATCAGCAGCTGCTGCCTTTCACTGGCACATACAATAGATAACCCAGGTGACTCTCAAGCCCCTTTTGGCAGAGCTTCACGGAGCTGATTTTCAGGAAGAATCAGATTGTGTCAAACACCATTTTTCAAAAAAAAAAATGATTCTTGACTGATTCTGTGAAATGATTATTTGAAATGAACTAAAAGGCTGGAAGTTAAAAAAAGTAGCTTCTCTTGATCCTGTGAAGTGATTCTCTGTTCTGATTCTAAGAGTTTATTCTAGAGAATCACGAAGAATCATTTTCAGCCACAGAATCACTTTACCAAAGAATCAGAAGTGAATCCAGAAAATCAGCTTTGTGAAGTTGTGCCAAAGGGGGCCTCACTAGCTCCATTCGAGAAAATGAAATACTTCCTCGATCACCAAAAGATCTCACTTCATACTTCAAAATGAATTACAAATCAACAAACTTTCAAAGACAAAGTGAGTACAAGATGGATAACCAACAAAAGTAGAATGAAATGGAAAAAGGAAAACAAAGCTTATAGCTGCACGACACATAGATATCACTTGTGTTTAGATGAACCCATCCCATGCTAGTGCAATAAGAAAAACGCTCTCTGTGATACAATGACAGTCCAAGCATCAGTTCTAAAAAGCTTGCGGTTTTAGACACTTCAATGACATTGTCTCAGTAGCATCTCCTTGTATCATCACATGTGAAATATCATTCTTACAAGCCAGGTTCAAGCACATTCCTTATTACAATATGGTTAAGTGCTTATTCCTGAGCTATATTGGGCCGGGTGGATATACTCTTGCTCCTCGTCGCCATGGGTTACTGCCGATGAGTGGATTATCCCTTGGTAGCCCTGGGTGGGTGACACCTCGAGTAAAGATGACGTTCAAAGGCGTTGGATTGCCAATAGTCTGGTGAGTTGAAAGTTAAGTCTTGATTTCAAACGCGTAATCATCGATGTACTTCTCTGTGATCCTTCGCTAACTCCGGATGATCTGCTCATGGCGCTTGACGAGGTCGCGGAAGTCTTAGAGTTTCCGCTGAAGCGGGTGCTGAGGTCGTCTCCAACCAGTAAAAAAACAATGAACTACACCCGCCTCTAGCATTACCAGCAGGAAATATAGGACTTCCATGAACACGCCCAATGACACGAGCAGATCATCCAGAGGTATCCGAAGATCACAAAAGAGTACCCCGACGATAGACGTTTAAGACTGAGATTTGAAATCCTAACTCACCAAACTGTCGAGACCCCCAACACCTTCACTTGAGACGACAACCACGCGCAACCGACGACAAGGAAGGAACCGCTAAGGAGGAGTCACGGAGCAACTCTGATGGTGACAACAACGACTCAGAAGAGCGAGAATAGATCCATCAAGAGTGGATTGGGCACTTATTCAATAATGTAATAAGGAATATACTCAAACATGGTTTGTAAAAACGATATTTTACTTTCATCACTACATGTATGATTTGAATTGATCCTTGACATACCTGTGACATACATGTCACGTGTATGTAATTGTCTTCTTCAAACCAGCTGTGACATCACACTCTAAAACGAATTCATCCAAGAAACCATAATGGTATCGGACTTAGACAACCGCTTTGTAAATCACTATGGTAAACATATCAAACTCTTTCGTGACCTAAGTACGCGTTGCAGTGTAAATGGCAGGAACAGTAAGTATGGCGTGAGGGGTAAGGATATTTCACCTTCGCCACGGGGAGACATCGTGGTAGTGATGTTGAGCATCTTGGTGGGCATCAGCACGGGACCCTTGCCTCCAGCGTCAGCTTCTTACCCTTGGCTCCGGTCACCGGGTCCCGGCAGACTGCTCACCGCAGAAACGATCACGGTGACGATCAGATCGGTTCAATCAACGTCGCGAGACTGATGCTGATCCCGTGCTACACCTCCGGCACGCCCGCCCGAACCCGGCCTTGCCAGCCTTCATGGGAGGTGCATACGCCACGTACGCCGCCGCCATTGCAGGTGGAGGAGATGAGGTGGTCGAGGGGCTAGGGTTTCGCCTCGGGGAAGCAGGGACGAAGGTGGCGGCGCGAGGTGAATGCTAGGTTTTGGGACGCGCAGTGGCGGCGTTTATATAGAAGGCGAGAGTTAGAGGTCAGACCTTTGTAGCTATTGGATCGTTCTGATAGTATTCCTTAGCCGTTGGATCAGACATTAAGGATGTGTTTGGATGGTCCCATTTTCTATTTGTCTAGAGGAATGAAACAATCTGTGTTTTTTTGTTTGTTTTGTAGAATAGTGTGGGACGGAATGATCTTGTCTTTTGTTTGAATGAAAGGATATGACAGGAACATGTGAGTATGAGTACTTTCAGAGTCGTGCGCTTGTCTCACGGAGGTGGGACGGATCCATCCTCATGTTTTTGGTAGGATGGTTCCATCCCGCATCTAGATAGAATATTTTAAGAGATGACTCCATCCTTTTTGTCTCTAAACCAAACAACAGAAAAGTAAAATGGTCCCGTTCCGTTCCACCATATCCCTCTATGGTCAATGACAATGGGGCCGTAGGTAAATCCCGGAGGACCCGGATCAGTCACTTCAAAGTTTTCCGTTTGCACCACTCCAATTTGTTATGTTTTCTTGAGAGCGTAAATACATACTCCCGTTATTCTGAAATAAATGACGTTTAATACAGCTAATTTATTTTACCCTCCCTTAAGTTCTAACTGTAACAAAAAAAAAGGTCAAAATTCCTCATCACATCACATAGACACGCTAGTAATGAATTACAAAACGACAATCTTTTAAGGGTGGAAGGAGTACATCAACCCAGCTTCTCTTCAGGCACTTAGCTCAGTTCTTCACGAACGTGGACAGCACGTCGAAGTAGTCGGGGAAGGTCTTGCGGGTGCAGCCTGGGTCCCGGATGGTCACAGGCACGTCAGCGCAGGCGGCGAGGGAGAAGGCCATGGCCATCCGGTGGTCGTCGTAGGTGTCGATGGCCGTCACATTCAGCTTCTCGGGTGGTGTGATGATGCAGTAGTCCGGTCCTTCCTCGACCGACGCTCCCAGCTAGCAAAATGTGAACACCCGTCAGCAGGTGTACAGCTGGAGATGGAATATCGGCAAGAAAGCAGAGGAGTTCCAACTGTGACCATAGACGCGAGAGGTTTGTGTAGTATTCTTACCTTTGTTAGCTCGGTCCGGACTGCAACCATCCTCTCGGTCTCCTTTACCCTCCAGGAAGCCACTGTTAAAGAACAAAAGTTTCGATAAGCATAGCAGAAACCAGTGTTTAAGTGCTGCGAAGCCAGGCATCGTTGGGATGAGAATGTTTACCGTCTCTAATAGCGGTCGCGCCATCAGCAAAGAGGGCGACCACAGCAAGAGTCATGGCAACATCGGGCATTTTGTTCATGTTGACATCAATAGCTTTTAGGTGTTTCCTCCCGAATGGACTGCGCGGTGGACCAGTAACAGTTACGCTTGTTTCAGTCCATGTAACCTTAGCTCCCATCATCTCGAGAACCTCGGCAAATTTCACGTCACCCTGCAACATTAAGCATACTGGCCAATGAATATGACTGAGTACAGAGCCTATTTATGTAGGATTTGTATGAATTTTTGGTTCAGAAGAAAAGATGCAAAAATAACATTTTAGCAAATTACTACCTGCAAACTGGTGGTGCCACAACCTTCAACGGTCACAGTCCCTCCAGTAATTGCAGCACCAGCCAAGAAATAGCTTGCACTTGAGGCATCACCCTCCACGTAAGCACTTTTAGGGGACCTGTTAAGCAGAAACAGGTTTAGTTTTAGGGAAGGAACAATAAATTTCTCATGAAGTTTGAACTACCAACCTGAGTATAGAAAATTATGAAAGTCAGGACAATTATCCTAATATGACATAGTGGGGCAGGTTCACATCAAAGAGGGGGCACAATGAAACTAATCAGAGGGGGTGTGCAATGAAACTAATCAAAGTACCTTTCCCTGAAGAAAAATGCTAAAGGGGGTAAAACACTCAGTATTTTTTTTCTGCACAATTTCAGTCTCCAGTTTATCTAGGATGTATCTATGACTATTAAAGTAAACTGAAAACAGAATATTTAACATCAAAGAAGTAAAACTGAGTGGCTTACTTGTATTTTTGGCCTCCCTTGATGTAGAATCTGTCCCAGCTATCAGAATGCTCCGCTTTCGCGCCAAAACGCTCCATTAATCTCAATGTCATTTCAACATAGGGAATGGATATTAATTTATCAATGATTTCAATCTCCACATCTCCAAGAGCTAAAGGGGCAGCCATTAGCAAGGCACTCAAGTACTGACTGCTGATGGAACCAGAAAGCTTAACCTGAAGAAAATAACACATTTTTTAAGAGGAAATCATGATATGTCACATGATACTAGAACAGAAAACAAAAAACACCTCAAAAGACAGGACAAATAAGTTGATAAACACATGCCAAGTATTACTTGATGAGCTTAATGAAAATATGTGTTCCTGGTTAGGGACAACTATTTTTGCAGGTTATTTTGCAGTGGAAGTCAAAGCACATGATTCTAAACCATTCTTGAAAATTCACAAGGTAAAAAACAGTTAATAAACAAAAGAATGTAGCATGCAGGTTTTAGTAACTAACCTTGCCGCCAGGTAGCCCTCCGATTCCTTTGACACGAACAGGCGGGCAATCAGTGCCAAGGAAACAATCAAGATCCGCACCAAGCTGTTTCAATCCGATAACCAAGTCACCAATGGGTCTCTCCCTCATTCTTGGTACTCCATCAAGCACATAACTGAAGTTCAGAAAATGTATGCCATAAGTAACAAAATATGACCACAGTTTCCCTACTCAGTTCCACAAAGCGTATTCCAAAACTGGGGAAAAACCAGCGCACGTTGCATTTCCACCAGCAGCGGTTACAGCTGCTGTCAACGGTCGCATTGCAGTTCCAGCATTCCCCAAGAAGAGCTGCACTTCCTCTTTCGCGTCCTTCTCGACTGGGAACTTGCCACCACAGCCAACAACTACAGCTCTTTTGGCGGCTTTGTCCGTTTCCACATGGAGTCCAAGGGCATTCAGGGCCTCCAGCATGTAGTGGACATCCTCACTGTTCAACAGGTTATCCACCACAGTTGTTCCCTAAGAAAGGTTACAACGGCAACCTTTAGTCATTGAACAAGCATCCAACATTCCAGTTCCCTCTTTAACAGAAGAAACTAAAGAAAAAAGTGTATCCAATTCCTCTCCTTATTGAATGTATGCTTCACTAGAGTTCTTCCCAACTACTAGAATCCAAATAAACAACTCAACACACATAGTTGGTGAAGCAGAAATACCAGATAAACATTTGAAAAAAATACCAGATAGAGCAAAGGAGCCAATGTTTTTTCACCTAAAACGCGGGCTCTTGTGATGAAGCTCCAACTTAGATGGAACCTTCAGCACGTGCTACAATTAGTACCCCCCTCCTAACAATCAGTAACGATACATAGCAAGACCCCCCCTGCTGTTCGATCGCCTTACTTATGGTGAATATATTTTACAGAGAGGATTGGGCACTAAAAGGAACTAGCGATGATGACCAAGCTCCATCTGATACTATGATCACACGAACATTTCAATGTACGGAGAGGATTGGCCACGAAGAAGAAGCCAGCAGCTAGCTAGCCCCCGCTTAAATCTCATCACGAAAATAAATTTCAATTGACCCGGAAGGAGCGGGGGAGCGTTGTTACCTCGGCGAGGGCGGAGAGGAGGAGGATCCGGTTGGAGAGTGACTTGGACCCTGGCAGCTTCACGACGCCGGAGATCTCGTGGATGGGCTGCAGCACCACCTCCTTCGCCGGGGCCGCAGCCGAAGCCACGACCACTGCCAAAGTCCGGCGTCCTGAGCGCGTCCGCAGTCCTCCGGTAGTGGTGGCAGCGGCGGCGCGGCAGCGGGACAGCCGCGCCAAACTGAGGCGGTGACGGCGGGATAGGGCCGGGGCGGCTAGGTCCAGCGACGCGGTGGCCTTGGAGGCCATGGCCGCCATTCCCGATGCCCGCGGTGGTGGCGGTGCGGGCGCCGGGGCTGGTTTGGTTGCGGACTGCGGTTGGTGGCGTGGACGTCGGGAGGGAGGAAGAAAGAGCACCGGTGAGCTGACGGAGCTTGCCACCACCGGCCACCGCACCCGCACCAACCCCTTGACGAGACCGCGTATTGGTGCGAGAGCCATCAAACTTGTGGGCCGTGGACTGGCCAAGACGTGCCCGGCTCACGGTTACGGGCTTACGGCCCATGCAGGTACCAAGCCGAGGTGAAAAATAATAAATCCTCGACTTGATGTCGATCAGAACTCACGACGAGCATCAAAATCAATTACGTGAGAACGGACAAAAGGTCCGTGCCTGAATCCGCTATCTTTTGGATTGAGGTCAACGCAAGACGCTAATGAAAACCGGCAGTGCGATCCAGTTGCAGTTCGTTCACGTCTCCGGCAGCATCTCGGTCTCCTTTCTCGGCAGCAGGCAAGAGCAAGAAGCGGCTGGCCGCCGACTCCAAAGGCTGCTTGATGGTTTGCTTGAGCGAAGGGAGGGTCAAAATCAAAGATGCTTCCTTACTTCCCTTTTTGGTCTCTTCACTGCCACGGCAGCCAATTACTCCTTTCATTCTTAAAAAAATATTTTTTTAGTTTAAAATAAACTAAAAAACGATAAATTTTGAGAACATAGGAATTATTTTGCCACATCGCTTCTAATGCAGCAACCGTTGCTGGCTCATGGCCTGGCGCAGCGCACAAACCGCAGTTGGCTCCGTGACGGCGATAGAAAGTGTTTTCTCTTCTCTTCTGTTCTTATTCACGCTGCGGATATTCATCGTCCTAAAAATCCATAATCATATATCCCTCCTTCCTATTACTGCTAAAGATGTTTTTGATTAACCGAGATTTTTTTTTAATATAAACACACGTCGCTTTCGAAATTGGAATCCAACTGTAACGGCGACGGAGACGACCCCAACAAGCGCAAAGAGCCAGCCTTTCCATTCTACTAGTAATATTTTTAGGAAAGCAAGGTAGGGCCAATTAACAAATTTCCAAAGGCTCGCCGGAACAATACTAGCAAAGTGGCCGGATAATTTCCTGACTGATTAGGCATACGCTAAAATATCGTGGTAACGATAATATCCAGACGTTCCCTACCCTCTTATGACGGTCCGGATTCCACGTGTTCGATGATCGACGGCCACCGACGATCCCCATATCCACCAACCTAACTTTACCGCAAATATTCCTTCTATACACTCGGTCCATGAACGTCACAGAAGTTTGCTCCTGTCAAGTATGCATCTTGAATGGTATTATCGTGATTGGAATCCGCACTGCTGGAAGACGAGAAGAGGAGCAAAAGAAACACATCAGATGATGTATATATATAATCAACAAGCTTAGAGAACATGTGTGTAGAATTTATAGTTTTAGTAATGTTTTTTCCATTCCGATGTCTCCACTTTTCCTTTCATTCTAACTTTTATAACATGTTTGCTCTGTTTACATATTTAATTGCCAACATTGCATGATGCCATAATCATATACGGTATCTCCAACCTTTATAGTTATTTTTTTCTTTTGATGAAAGGACTTGTTAATATGAACACACTTTTGGTGAGTACATTAAAAAAATCAGCAATTGCCGACTAAAAATACTACCGACTCCTAGCAGCCCATGGCGGCTTAAAATTGATGCCGCGATTGTTATTTACTAATATTAATTTAATCATGGTCCATGGACCACGTCCACCGAGAACTCCGTAACCGCCTCAGCTGCTTGCCAACGAGTCCTCACGCGATGCACCCCGAAGTCTATACATACGCCGTGCCATCTCCGCCGCCTACCTCGCCATCTCCGCTTCTCCGTGCCTGCACTCGCACCATCCCATCGACATGGCCGCGCACTCCGTCGCCGCCGCGCACGCCACCATCGCCGCGCGCGCGGCTCCCGCGCCCGGCGCCGCGGCCGCGCCAGCGGAGCGCCTCGGGTTCCGCCGCCTCAGCTCGCTCCCCTGCCGCGGCCTGCGCTCGCCGCTCCTGGCCCGCCGCGCGCCCGCGGCCGCCTCCTCGTCGTGCCGCCGCCAGAGCATCGTGCGCGCGGCCGCCGTCGAGACGCTCGAGGGGAAGGCTGCCACGGGCGAGCTGCTCGACAAGTCGGTCAACACGATCCGGTTCCTGGCCATCGACGCCGTGGAGAAGGCCAACTCCGGCCATCCCGGGCTCCCCACGGGGTGCGCGCCCATGGGTCACATCCTCTACGACGAGGTCATGCGGTACAACCCCAAGAACCCTTACTGGTTCAACCGCGACCGCTTTGTCCTCTCCGCCGGCCATGGGTGCATGCTCCAGTACGCTCTGCTCCACCTCGCCGGATATGACAGCGTCAAGGTACGGCGGCCACTCACGTATCAATATTTGCATGTGTTTGCATCAATCTCTTGCGTGTCGAACTCGCCGCCGGTTAGTTGGAGCATCGAAATCGGAAGTTGGTTCGTGTGCGATTTTTTTTTTTATCTTGACTACTACTTCTGTATGGCGGCTTCGTCCCCCCACCCCTAGAAAATCTAGTTCCTTTGTCCAGTTGTTGGAGACTCAGAGATCCATCAGTTGAATTTATGGTTCATAGGAAGATTAGTTGCATCATGGACTCATCACTCATTTTTAGTTGACCAAACTGTTCAGTGTAAAACCTGGGCTGGGCTACTAGATGTTTAAATATGGATAATTTACATAACATCTTATGCGCTTGAGCTTAATGTAACTATGGTCTGTATGCTTCTGCAGGAGGAGGATTTGAAGCAATTCAGGCAGTGGGGTAGCAGGACACCGGGTCACCCTGAGAACTTCGAGACTCCTGGAATTGAAGTTACCACTGGTCCGTTCATCTCTGCTGAGCTGACCTCAAACTTGCGACTTGCCCTGCTGTGATATGAAACTGAAAGTTTTGGTTTATACTTGGTTGTTCTGCAGGACCTCTTGGTCAAGGTATTGCCAATGCAGTTGGGTTGGCACTCGCTGAGAAGCACCTGGCTGCTCGCTTCAACAAACCTGACAGCGAGATTGTTGATCACTACACGTAATAGTTTAATTGTGAATGCACACTCCTTTTTCAGTTTATATGTTTTTAGTTTTGGTAACATGATTCACGACTTTTGTATAGGTACTGTATTTTGGGAGATGGTTGCCAAATGGAGGGTATCGCAAATGAAGCTTGTTCGCTGGCTGGACACTGGGGCCTTGGCAAGCTGATTGCCTTCTACGATGACAACCACATTTCCATTGATGGAGATACAGAGATTGCATTCACCGAAGATGTGACCGCTCGCTTTGAAGCTCTCGGGTGGCACACCATCTGGGTTAAGAATGGGAACAACGGTTATGATGAAATCCGTGCGGCCATTAAAGAAGCAAAGGCGGTAACAGACAAGCCTACACTAATCAAGGTTATTTTTTTATATGACTTTGCAGTTTTATGTTGTATTTTTTGTATGCTTTATTAGATTAATCTTAGATGTACTATTTTTAGGTGACTACTACAATCGGTTTTGGATCTCCAAACAAAGCCAACTCATACAGTGTACATGGAAGTGCATTGGGCAACAAAGAGGTCGAAGCAACTAGGCAGAACCTTGGATGGCCTTACGAGCCATTCTTTGTGCCTGAGGATGTCAAGAGGTTTGTCTACCAATTGTTCTAGTTGGCTGAATGAGATGATCAGAAGTACATATCACTCACCTTACATGGATTATTGCAGCCACTGGAGCCGTCACATTCCTCAAGGTGCTGCAATTGAGGCTGATTGGAATGCGAAGTTTGCAGAGTATGAGAAGCAGTACCCAGAGGATGCAGGAACCTTGAAAAGCATCATCACAGGGGAGTTGCCCGCAGGCTGGGCTAATGCTCTTCCGGTATGTGTACATATTTACTTGAGATGTTAGAGCTGATATGTGGATGATGAGACTCTCATGTCATATCCTTTATTTATTTTTTTCAGAAATACACCCCAGAGAGCCCAGCAGATGCCACCAGAAACCTCTCCCAGCAGTGCTTGAACGCGCTTGCTAAAGTTGTGCCTGGTCTGATTGGAGGTAGTGCTGATCTTGCATCGTCCAACATGACATTGCTCAAGATGTACGGCGACTTCCAAAAGGATACCCCTGAGGAGCGCAATGTCCGCTTTGGAGTCAGGGAGCATGGTATGGGAGCCATTTGCAATGGCATTGCTCTGCACAGCCCAGGGTTCGTTCCATACTGTGCTACTTTCTTTGTTTTCACTGATTACATGAGAGGTGCCATTAGGATCTCAGCCTTGTCTGAAGCTGGAGTTATCTATGTTATGACCCATGACTCTATTGGTCTCGGGGAAGATGGCCCGACCCATCAACCCATTGAGCACTTGGTGAGTTTCCGTGCAATGCCCAACATATTGATGCTTCGTCCTGCTGATGGCACTGAGACTGCTGGGGCATACAAAGTTGCAGTTGAAAACAGGAAGAGGCCATCTATTCTTGCTCTCTCCAGGCAAAAGCTTATGCAGCTGCCTGGTACCTCGGTTGAGGGTGTTGAGAAGGGTGGGTATATCATCTCTGATAACTCAACTGGCAACAAGCCTGACTTCATTGTGTTGGGTACCGGTTCCGAACTGGAGATTGCTGCCAAGGCTGCAGATGAATTGAGGAAGGAGGGGAAGACTGTCCGTGTTGTGTCATTTGTTTCCTGGGAGCTTTTTGATGAGCAGTCAGATGAATACAAGGAGAGTGTTCTCCCTGCGTCTGTAACTGCAAGAATCAGCATTGAAGCAGGATCTACTCTTGGATGGCAGAAGTACGTCGGAGGCAGTGGCAAGGCCATTGGTATTGACAAATTCGGTGCTAGTGCTCCTGCTGGAAAGATCTACCAGGAGTATGGCATCACTGTGGAGAGCATCGTTGCGGCAGCCAAGAGCTTTTAAGATTACTGTCTGATTTTGTCGTCATTGATGCCAAGGAACATCATACCTCTTGAGGCCTTGTGACCAAAAGCTTGGAATAATATGTGGGGAGAGGAAGCCAGCATTGGAGTGTGAGTGGTATATTAGACCTGTAATAAACTGTGGCTTTTCCATTTAGTTGGTTTTATTTGGTCACCCTTAGACAAGTCTTGAAGGTGAGTCTGATTAAATCGGGTACTGGTTTTTGTAAACATTGACAATGAGCTGATAGTATTGCCGTCATGTTTCGTCTTTGTGAGATTGACCAAAAGTCCCACTATGCCCTCCGCTCTTGCATTTAGCTTTTTCATTCTTTCGTTTCTTCCCTATACAGTTCCTAATGCCTGTGCCATTGTAAATAACTTGTGATTTTTGTTGCATATCGATTTCGTGATTTGTCTTGTGTTTAATCCGAGTGTGATGTGAGGGGAACACTTGCCACCTTTCTTTAGTTCGAATATCTTGATTTGGAACTGGCGTCACTTGTCGCTGCCAGTTTTGACAGCAACTACATGCAATGCCCACAGACAAGTGGACAAAATAGAATATGCTCTCTCAGTACAGGGGCGAGCATGCACGGCTACTGCCAGATAGTGAAAGGAACCTTCGATCTGAAAGGCTCCCGGCGAACTCCATCCACCGCTTTCTCGTCGGTTTCGTGATCTGAAGCCCCTGTTTCCCTGCCTTCCAATCTGGAGGCCGTGAGAAACGTGTGTGGCTGGGAAGATACGCTATCCGCATTGTCGTCTTTAAGGCGTTTGGAGCCTCAGGTCAGGATTCCATGCCAGCTACCAAGCCTTGCTGTCCAGCTGATGCAGAGAGCGATGGTTCGGCAGATGCACACCAAGCCTTGGGAGCATGGTGTTTTGAAGGACGGAGGCAGCGTGGCCAATGTAGAAAGTAATAAAATTTGTGAACTGTAGTTCACTGTCTTCTTAAAGCATGTTTGATAATTTCTTTTTTGAAGAATGATTGATAGTTTTTGAGCTGCGCAGATGGCAAATGTCACTCCTGATCACCCGAATGTTGAATGAACACACGTTACTGCGCATGACTAATTCCTGACACCCTCCAATCCTATTCAAAACACGATTTTAGATAATCATTTCAACTAGACCCAGTGTGTATTGGGATTGCGGCCTGGGCGTGGAGGTCCTTGCTGCCTTGCGTAGGCTTGTTCCTTATCTTTGTGAGTGTTGCCAAGCTTCATGCCTTCTTTCTTATATGTTGTTCGATTGCGCCCAGCCAATCACAGTGCAAAGATTGCATTCATGTGGGCCCAGGCCATAAGAGCGATGAGTAGTTGTATGTGCTTGATGTCTATGCTACTAGCTTCACATGTCATGGAACAGAAATTGAAGGTGGTGTTAAGTTTCACACTTGATGTAGCATATGTAGCAGCAGATGCTGACTATCATACACTGAGCTAGTTGTTGAAGACGAGTTCCTCCAGTCTATTATGTGGTGAAATCTGAACTGCAACACATTATGAAATGATCTCCCTGCGACTACTCGTAGCATCTTGGGTAGGTCAAGTTATTTGCTAGCAAGTTATTTACAAACAGGTTGGGGTAAATCGTGTTATCAATCATGTCGGTGCACTTGCCAGAAGGAGCTTTGTAACCTGTATGGGTCAACTATTGTCAATTTCACAATAGTTACTTCGGTGTCTTTTCAACCCAAACGGTTGACTTCTTTGAAAACACGACCACGTAGAGCACAAACAACAGAATGTTGAGAGGAGCCCAATGGTGGTGCATGATTAGTTCCTGACACCCTCCAATCCTATACATAAACCAACTAGACGCCAGATGATGAATTTTATTTTTGGTGTAGACCCAAAGTACATTATCTCTGGAATTGGGGATGTGCACGCCGAGCCACTCTTCTTATATTGACCCCATGTGGTGGATACTCTCCCCATGCTGCTGCGCCCTCCGCCTGCCTTGTGTGAGGATGTTTACGGGCCCGCCACCGTCTATATTCTAGAAATGAACGTTTGTGATTGATCTCTGGAGCAGGTTCATGCTCAGAGCTCAGTGCCTTTATTTACCGGCTTCACATGTGGTGGAACATATAAGCACAATTATTTTTGGAATCCATATCTACCAGAGGTACAAAATGTTAGGAACCACATCAGTTTTTATTGGCTTGACAACTGTTAGGTGCCTTTTTGTTCAGTTTTTATTTCGTATCTCTTCACTTTTATGATTAGGTCGTAGTAGTACTGTGGTATGAACTACTAATTGATTTGGGCTATCAAATGCATAATACTATATTGCGCACATGGTGTACATACAAGTATATAGAACCATAAATGGAGAACACAGTTCAACAATTATAAAAGAGAAAAAGTGTGACAAACATTCTTGTAAACACCGCCGAACCTACTGCTTGATCGCCAGCGTCTTTGTTGACATTGCCGATGAACAGAGGCAGTGGTATAGAGACAAGTTCACTTGAACTATAATTCTCGCTTGATTAATTTATTATGTGCTGATCATAATCCGTCTGCATATTACATCAGGGAATCTAGATCTTTATCACTAAGGAACAATCCATACTCTTATTTCTAATATAAAATTAATCTATTTATTCATTATCTCTAATTTAATCTATGAAAACTAATAAAATTCTATCTTCAACAAATAATATGTCTTGCCTTATTCCAATTGTCGGCCCACCACTTCTGACAAAAAGGCTCATCCATTTTTGTGTAAAAGCACAATATATTGTGAGGGTGAATCATTGAATGTTTTTTTAGCTGACTCCACAAGTCAAAAATATGTGGTACTAGCAACACGTGTCTGGTCTGAAATTTTTCTAGCAATTCCATAAGCTCATGTAAAAACAATAAAATGTAAATTTTACTATTTTCCAACACCTTCCAGTCCTATACGATAAAATCACTTCTATTCAAAATGAACTTGATCCCTCTAACTTGTGAGTTTCAGTAGGTGCGTTTGACAGAAGAATTGCCACGGATGAAGCTTGAGGCTTGCAATGGAGAGCTAGTGCATTGGGCATTTGAACAAGAAAGCACTTAGCTTAGTTCGATGGCTTGCCTTGGCTTATATCGGCATGGCTGGGTTCCAATGGGTTAAGATCCCGAGCATCACTGAGCAATAATTAATCAGATTTCCTCCGAGGGGATTCATTAAGGCTGCATAGTAATAAGAGGTTTCAGCAGGCTTTCGGTCAGGAGTTGTGTGGAGGCTGCTCAAACATAGTTGATAAGGAAATTTGATTTTTTTTTTACTAATGGATTACAAGAAATTAACTCATATTTATATGCATCGCAAATACGATGAAACAACTCGAGGAAGTAGTGAAAAATATCAAAGATGACATAGACTTGAGAACTAGAGCTTGTGGACATCAGTCCCCCTTTATAAGTGAAAATAATGTTTCACACATGTAAGTCTGAATATGTATTAAGTTGTAAACTTTTCATTCTCCTACTTAATAAAAATACATGCACTCGCCTCAGTTGTTGAAATGTGACAGATAACAATCATCTTGTTGAACTATACTCATGCCCAAAGTTCAACAAGTGCACTCACATTTACATCGTGTTCCAGATGTAACGGGACCACGTGGTGTTGGTAGCGGCGGTGCACAATAATGGTGAGAGGGGAAGCAAGGCATAGGGGTAGACCCTCTCTGATGTGCAGGCAAACTTGGTTCTATATATGCCTTTCTTGTTGCTCCATACCTCATTTAGGGAAGCTCTGCACCACCCGAAGTTCAATTCCCAATGTCTCTTAACCCTATATTATGTTGAAAGCCGAAAGAAAAGCGGCTACAAAAATTGCCGCGCCCAAGTCGTGAGTGAATACGATAGTTAGAAGTGGGATCTCGGTGGTACATGGTTCACAGTGGCGATTGCTGAAGTGTTGGTTTGAGGAACCAAATCGCACCACATCATATATTTATCAACAATAAAGTCTTTATGTTATTGCATGAACAACTTTTTCAGGCTAATCTGCGAGTCCTGTTAGACATAATTTATTTTTCAAATTACAGTTAAAGAAAAAAGATTGCCCTTTATACCATTCTCGGCTGACATGTAAAACAATAATAAAAGCTCAGGTCGCTACATCTTCTGCTTCACCTCCCTAGCTACTCCCGTTCTGCTTCGTTCCTGGCTACTCAATTCCACGAGCTAGCTCCAGACAACGGCCTCTCCTTACCTTGATTTCGATGCGGCGTGTTGTGTTGCATTCGATGCGGCGTGCGCTGTGCTGGCACGCACCTGCTCGAAAGGGCACTCCAGTGCCGGTCTTGTACAGCATGCATGAGGCTGTTTCCTCCTTGTGTTAATAAAGATGTGCTACCTCCTCTGGATCCGTATCCTCTGCAGTAGTGAAGAAAATTCAGAGATTGCTACAGTAAAATGTGAGGAGTACACAAATGTCTGCTGTAATACTGTAGCAAACAGTAGATTAAACAGTAATCTGTGTACTTTAGCAATAATCTACCACTATTTATTGGTGATGTAGCAGTTGATCTAGTCCATCCATTTTTCATCAAATAATTCAAAATGAAGCTAATGTAGAGAATTGTAGCTTCTCTGCATAGAGACCTCTAATTCAGAGGATATGAATCCCTCCTCTGCAGGGTTGAACGCTTCCCGTAATTTGGTTGTTTTATTACACTCCTTACGTGCCTACGGGCCGACTAGTTGGCCACCGCTCGCTCCCCTCCTCTTGGCTGTTGCCGCCTTTGCTCTGCCCGTCGGAGCACCATCGGGCCCAACAAATACCCGTCGTCCCGATTCCCCGTGCCCCCGATCCCGTTTCCTCCTCATCTCGATCGGTCATTCCAACCAAATCTGCTGCCGCTTGCTGGTCGATCCCACCAAATCTGCGGCGGTGTAGCGCCAAGGTGAGGATTGCACGCCACCTGCAGGGTCGGGGCTGCAGGTGAGAAGAAGCATGAGGCGATGGTCGCGAACGTCCCGTACGTGACAGAGGTCTCATTTTTTTTATACTCCATCCATCCTCAAAATTTTATGGCTTCGACGTCACCTCGAGACAGGATTCCAATCGTCCTATGCATGATGGACGGCTGGATAATTTCTATGCCTTTGGTACCTGGTACCTCTTGGGGGATGGCAAAAAAATCTCGCTGGCGCACAAGCACATCATTTTGATACATGCAACATAGATATGAGATGTTTGCATTAGTGAAGTTTATGGGGTTCGGCAGATGCACACCAAGCCTTGCTGCAGATTACCTAACTGATAGCACCAAGTTTGGGAGCATGGTGTTTTGAAGGATGGAGGCAGTGTGGCCAATGTAGACAATAATTACATTTGTGAACTGTAGTTCAATGTCTTCTGAAGCATGTTTGATAAATCTTTTTTTGAAAAATGTTTGATAGCTTTTTAGCTGCGCAGATGGCAAATGTCACTCCTGATCACCCAAATGTTGAATGAAGACACGTTACTGTGCATGACTAATTCTTGATACCCTCCAATCCTATACAATATATATACTCTCTTCATTCTTGAAAGTGAGGGAGTACCATTTTAGATGCATGAATCATTTCAACTAGACCCAGTGTGTATTGGGATTGGGTGCTGGACGTGGAGGTCCTTGTTGCCTTGCGTAGCCTTGTTCCTTATCTTTGTAAGTGTTGTCAAGTTTGATGCCTCCTTTCTTATATGTTGTCCGATTGTGTCCATCCAATCACAGTGCAAATATTGCATGCATGTGGGCCCACGCCATATGAGCGATGAGTAGTTGTGTGCGCTTGATGTCTCTGCTACTAGCTTCACATGTCATAGAACAGAAACTGAAGGTGAGTTAAGTTTCACACTCGACGATGTAGCTTATATAGCCGCAGGTGCTGACCAGCATGCACTGAGCTGGTTGTTGAAGACGAGTTCCTCCATTCCATTGTGTGGTGAAATCTGAACTGCAACACATTATGAAATGACGTCCGTGCGACTACCCGTAGCATCTTGAGTAGGTCAGGTTCTTTGCTAGCAAATTGGTCACGAATAGGTTTAGGTAAAACGTATTATTAATCATGTTAATGCACTTGACTGAAGGAGCTAATTTTGTAACCTATATCGATCAACTATAGTCAATTTCACAATGGCTACTCGGGTGTTTTATCAGCCCAAGCGGCCGACCTCTTTGGACGCACGACCACGTACAACACAAACAGCAGAATATTCAAAGGAGCCCAATGCTCGTGCATGATTAGTTCCTAATACCCTCCAATCCTATACATAAACCAACTAGACGTCAGGTGATGAATTTTGTTTCTAGTAGACCCAAAGTCCATTGTCTCTGGAATTAGAGATGTGCACGCCGAGCCACTCTTCATATATTGACCCCTGTGATGGGTACTACCCATCCCGCCGTGCCCTCAGTCTACCTTGTGTGACTATGTTTACGGGCCCGCCGCTGTCTATACTGTAGCAACGCACGTTTTCATTGAACTCTGGAGCAGGTTCAAGCTCTGAGCTCAGTGCCTTTTCTACTGGCTTCACATGTGGTGGAACATAAGTACATTTCATTTTCAATTTCATATCCATCGAAGGCCAAAAAATTGTTGTCTTTTTTTTTTCAGTTCTCATTTTGTATCTTCACTTTTATGATTAGTACGTAGTAGTGATGTGATATGGATTACTAATTGATCTGGGTTGTCACATGCATAATATTATTGCGCACGTGGTGTACGTACTAGTATATACAATCATGAATGGAGAATACTGTGTTCTTCACAGAGGCAAAAGTAGGTGGTCCTAATTCCTTGCACCTGGTGCTGGCACTGAACCATCTATCGCCCGAATTGGTTCTAGCACTTCATAATGTCATGTAAGAATAAGAAAAATTAAATTTTACTACTCTCTCCTTTCGAATTATATGTCATTAAGATACACTTTTTAGTTCAAAATTTAACTAGAAAACTTGTCCTAACCACAAGTAATTTGGGAAGGAGAGAATAATTCCCAACAGCTTCCATCATATATGATAAAACCACTTCAATTCAAAAATTGACTTGATCCCTCTAGCATGTGAATATCCATTAGCAGCGTTGGACAGAAGATTTTTTTTTCAACTGGGACTGATCCCACCTCCATTTCACATGAAAACAGAGATCTAGGTTCATTACAAGCATGACAAGTTCTTAAGTAGCAGAAACTAACCTGCGCCATCATGCTACTGCTACCGGCATCAGGTTAGACAGAAAAAGTGGCAGGGGAATGAAGCATGAGGCTTGCAATGGAGAGATTGTGCATTGGGTATGGACAAGAAAGCACTTCGTTCGCTGGCTTGCCTTGGCTTATATCGGCATGGTTGGGTTCTGAGTAAAGATCCAGAGCATCAGTGAGCATTAATTCATCAGATTTCCTCCCAATTGACGATCTGCATAGTAAATTAGTAATAAGAGGTTTCTCACAGACCAGGTTCAGGTTTTTGTATAGGAGTTGTGTGGAGGCTGCGGAAACATACTCTCTCGGTCCCTAAAAGCTCGAACTACAAAACGACGATCTTTCGAGTACGGAGGGAGTAGTTGATGAGGAAATTTGATTTTTTTTCTAAAGGCTTACAAGTAATTAAGCCATATTATGTGTCTCACGAGCATGGTGAAAATTGTGGAAGTAGTTAATTTTCTTTTACAAAAGTAGCAGGTGTCCTGCTTTCGCATTAGAGAAGATAGAAATTATGATCTAGTCCGGATTATACAGGAGAAAACAAACAGTGATATTATCAAAGATGACATAGCCTTGAGAACTACCGTGTGCACTATTATCTGTCTAATGAAATGTGACGGATAATAGTGATCTTGTTGAACTATACATCATGCTCAAAGTTCAACAACAACAAAAACATGGCTATCGTGTGCACTCACATTTACATCGTTTTCGAGTTGCAGTGGAACCAGTAACCACCTGGTGTTGGCAGCAGCGGTGTTGAATGGTAAGAGTGAAAGCATGGCATAGGGATAGGCCTTCTCCGATGTGCAGGCAAACTTGGTTCTATACATTGGAGATGTCCTTCTCTTTGCTTCGTGCCTCATTCAGGGAAGCTCTGCAACACCTGAGGCTCAATTCCCAATGTCTCTTAATCCTATTATGTTGAAAGCCTAAAGAAAAGCGGGTACAAAAAATGATGCGCCCAAGTTGTGTGTGAATACGACAGTTAGAAGTGGAATCTCGGTGCTACATGGTTCACTGTGGCAATTGCTAAAGAGTTGGTTTGAGGAACCAAGTCGCACCCACACCATATATTTATCAAAGTTGTGCATTCAATAGTGACTTTATGTTACTGCATGAACAACTTTTTTAGGCTAATATGTGAATCTTGTGACCACTATGTCCTCTTGTTGTTAGACATAATTTATTTTTCAATTTACAGTTAAAGAAAAAAGTTACTCTTTATACCATTATCGACATGTGAAACAATATTTTTTCGAAAACCCCGTAGGGTGTTACTCGCTCCATCCTAAATTACTTATCACTTTCTAATTCATTTTGAACTACAGAGTGACAAGTAATTTAGGATTGAGAAAGTATATATTAAGTAGATAGAATGGTGTTACAATTTATAGAAAGAACATCACATGTGAAATAATAATAATAATAAAAGCGCAAGTTGCTACATCTTCTGCTTTCACCTCCGTACTCTCGTTCTGCTTCTTTCGGGGCTACCGATTCCTACATGCTAGCTCCAGCCGACGCCTTCTCCTTGGTTTCCATGAAGCTCGCTGCAGCCGAGCTCCACTAACAGAGGTGGCTTTGCGTTCTTCCCGTCGCCAATTTGCATCCGCACGCAGAGAAACGTATGTTGTGTTGCATTCGACGCGGCGTGAGCTGTGCAGTCATGCGCCTGCTCGAAAAGGCACTCTAGTGTCGGCCTTCTAGGGCATGCTGGAGTCTGTTTTCTGCTTGTATTAACAAAGATGTGCAACCTCCTCTGAAGGGTTGAACGCTTCCCGTAATTTGGTGATTTTGTTACACTCCTCATTTGGCTACGGGCCGACCACCGTTCCTCACAAACACTACCAGCCTGATGGACGGTTTGATGATTTTAGTGCCTTTGGTCCTAGGTACCTTTAGGAGGATGGGGAAAATCTCACTTGGCACACAGGCACATCATTTTGGCATATGCAAAATGGATATGAGATGTTCTCATTTATGAAATTTCTTGTGTCGACACGTGTAACAAGTTTTTCTATGAGTCTAATCCAATTCTGATACATGAAAGTTGAAACATGTCCCAACAAGCTGCTATGTAGTATCTGAATCCTGAATGTTTCTGAGACTTTCTATATTTCTACTACGTATTCATAACAAGGAATAGATTAATGCCTACGTACTTGTGGAAACGAAGCTTTGCATTGTGGTAGTCCATTAGCCAATCAAGAATCCAATACCTTCTTTTGACCAAAAACATATACATGTCGGTTCTTTGGCGGTGGTGCAACTAGCATTCCTGTAGTCTCCTAATCTCACTTCTAGTTCTCACGTGCGACTAGTACCTCCCTTCATTGCCTCTTGGCCTTGGCGATCATCACTTGTTTGATATATTGAGATGTAGAAGTTGGATGAATGAATGAACACGGCAGTGCCAGCTTTTGTGGTCTAGAGAAGTGAACACTAGCATTCAATTCGATTTTATTGCTTGTTACTACTCGGGATTCCTTTTGCACTCGTACACAATCATTAGCAAAATGAAAAGGCTTCTGAAAGCGAACCAATAAAGAAGAGAATTTTTCCCTAAAGAAATCAAAGAGGGAATTCACATGTCACATGTCACTAGGGTTTGGCACTAGAACTTTGAAATAGTAAAGCATGCAAAGGAAGCTTAAAAGCATTATGGTATTCCTATTCTCTTAGAAACGGTTAAGGCAAACAGCATACCTTTTCGTTACAAAATATTTGACGTTGGCTACTAATGTAAAATATTTCGAAATAGAGGAAATCTTTAAGTTTTCTACTCCCTCCGTCTTAAAAAGTTAAACTACAAAGCGACAAACTTTTTAAAACGGAGTAAGTATTAAATAACTCTTATTGCTTTTCTGTTACTTTCCTACTGTCCATGAACCCGAGTTCCAGGTGCAACATTGCTCAGGCATGCTGGGCCGAAACGATTTTTCTGTTGAGGACGAACACCGCCAAACCCCAATTGGAGGCAATCAGCCGTTTCTTGATAAGAAACGAAGCGAAGCGGTAGAAAATGGGCCTTCAATTCGGCCCGTTTTAGGCTCCCCAATTAAGCATACTGGGCCGATCGATGTAACCGCTCCGCGCAAACACCACCGGTAGTTTGCTCCTGGCCCATTACCCACCTCTCGACGTGACGAAAATACGATTGCCATGTGGGCTCGCCTAACCTAGGGCCCCACCACCGCCAGCCTCCTCGTAAACTGCGCCGCGGATGCGGGGCCACAACCGCCGCGCGGCCAGCGTGGCGGCAGACGACGGAGATGGAAAAAGCACGTGCGCGGCACGAGGAGGGGGGCGAGGCGGTTGGAGCAGGCAAGTTGAAGCTTCCACGCCACCCGCGTGCTTGCGTGACGAGGCGGCCGCGGCGGGTTCCTTCGGCCCGCCGGCTTCCACGGCGCCCCGGAATCTTCTCGACCCCTCTGGCCAAGACAGCGCAGGGCCGCCACCGCCGTTGTTGCCTTCTCTGTTCTTCTTCTCTCCTCGTCCCGTCAGCGTATATAATCCCCAGCTCCGGCCCCATCGGTTACCCACCTGGACAAGCAAGCAACAAGAACAGACGCCAAAAATTCTCACGCATCCAGCAGCCGGGCGTCAAAAATCACAAGAGAGAGAGGTTTCGTTTCGTTCGTCGATTGCCATGGACAAGGTGCTGAGCTTCTCGATCCTGAGCGCTTCGCCGGCCGACGTCGCCGGCATCGGTGGGCGCTGGACCAGGCCGTCGCGGCGGGGGGGCGCGGACGACCACGCGGAGCCCGCGAAGAAGGCGACGCAGCAGCGGGACAACAGCGAGGAGGAGCAGGAGCAGGGCTCCAGCTCCCGCTCGCGGGAAGAGAGCCGTAGCCGATTCCCGCGGTTCGCGCCGGAGTTCGACGGGATCGACTGCTTCGAGACCATCGTGTCGTCGCACTAGCTAGCCGGGTGATCATGGATGACCCTCCCCGTGTCCGTGTGTGATGATGATCACATTCTTTTCGTCACTCTTAACCTTTCTGGTGATGGTAACGACTATACGATCTCTCTGCGTGTGTGTTCATACTGATTTTTTTTTCTTGTTTTCGCTGCTGTTGTTGTTGATGAGACCACGGCTTGCTTGTACAGATCACTAAACCTGAATTAAGGGGAACGATCAAAGCATAAATTATGCTCGTAATTGCTAATCAGAATGTTCTGTGTGGAATTTTTCATATGCACAGTTCATCATCATCGACACGCTAACGTGTACGCGCGAGGGGTCAGGTTTCTTCCGTTTCATATTGCTGGGGGTAACGTGTACGCGTCGCGCGCATTTGTTTAGGACAAACCGAGAGAAACCAGCTATTGGGCGTCGTGTCGGAAGGGACAATCCGATCGTATGGGGTGACGTGACCGCAAACCAGAACTGCTCGCACTGCTCTTCATCAAACAAGTCGGCGAGCGAAAATAGGGCAAATTTTGACTCCAAACTGGAATAGAAGACAGACCAAGATTAATAATAAATCAAAACTCGCGTGCCGTATACAGCTCTGTACAGGTTACTCGTCGATGCACTCAGTATAACAAAAGGAAGAATTTGCGAGAGGGTGGAACGGAAAATCGATTGCGAGAGGGTGGAGCCTCCTAAGCTGGAGCAACGAGGAGCTCTCAGAAGGAGACTATGGACTCGAAGCAGTTGAGTCCGTCGAACTCCGGCGCGAACCGGGGCCGCGTCTCCAGCTTCTTCGCCGGGACCGGGAGAGAGCCCTCCTGCTGCTCCGCCTTGTCCTGCTTCGGCGCCTTCTGCTGCTTCTGGTTACTGCCGGAGGCGGTCCTCCATGACAGGCGGGTGGAGCAGTACCCGCTGCCGGCCGCGATGTCCGCCGGCGACGAGCTCAGGATGGAGAAAGCCAGAATCTTGTCCATGGTCACTGCAGCTGACGGCGAAGCAACCGTCGACAGACTAGGACAGAGAGGATTTCCTGTGGCCTGTCGGTCGTCTCTGGTGTTTCTTCTGAGGTGAGTTGGGGGCGTGTGCTTTTGCCGGCCCGGCTGCGCTCTTGTTTTATAGGTGGGGGTGGGGTTGGGGTTGGCGCGCGCGGCAGCCGGCAGGCAACGAAGCGGAAAGTTCACGGTCGCGGTCCGACCCCGGCTCGCTCACGTTCAAGTCGTAGTAGCTCAAAAATACGTATAGCGAAGCGGACGAGGGCGAGAGACGTGGCGTCCGGTGAATGGTGATGGCGACGGACGGGACGGCTGAGGGTTTGGTCCGGCTCCGGGTCGGCAGGCCACGGTCCCGTGCTGGACGGGCGGCAGACAGCCCCGCACCGCACCCAGCGGGACGGCCGGCCGGCCGCCATATCTCCGCGACGTGTGGTTCGGCAACTTCTTGGCTGTGTCCACTGTCCATCAACCAGTGACCAGACTGTTCCACGACGGATAACGCTCGAGCCTCCCGACCAGGTCGAATTCAACACCCCTCTCTGAGAACGAGAACGGGGATGCCAGCAAGCCAGGTCCCATCGGCCGTGGACGACCGGGTTAGCCCGCGTCGTTCGGTGTGGTCAAACGATCAACGCACGCGGCCTTGTCGCCGCCGTTGACTCCGGCGGCCTGACTCGACCTCGATCGAGTCCTCGACGACGACGGAGTTAGTGTCTGCTGGTGGAAGATGACGCAGGCCACACCGCCGCGTGTTGCCATGTTAATCTTATCCCCTCCCTCACGGGCGTCTGTGAGTGTGAAGTCGTCGTGCCGCCGCTGTAGTCGCCGTGGGGGCCTCACGAGTCACGAGCGTGCTGTTGCTGCTGCCCGTCCGCCTACCCAGATCCGGTGCAAGAACCCAAGGTCTGGTGGCGCCACGATGCATGAGCCCACGATCAGCGCCAAGGCGCCACTGGGAGGACCTCGAATTTTTTTAATTTAGCATTATTAATTACAACAACAACAACCAAGCCTTTGTCCCAAACAAGTTGGGGTCGGCTAGAAATGAAACCCAACAATTTTGAAGAAAAGTAATAGAAAATAAGATGAAAGTAAAAAAAAATCTACATTTTATTTATTCTAGAAATGGGTTAATAAGAAAGAAGATAAGAGTAACAAATTACGAATAAACTAAGATTCTGGTACATGAATTGCTAATTTCCATGCAGTCCTATCATGAGTCAAATCTCTAGGTATGTCCCACTCTTTTAAATCTCGTTTCACCGCCTCCTGCCATGTCAACCTTGGTCGACCTCTACCTCTCCTAAAATTTTCTCCACTCTTTATAATCCCACTGTTAACCGGTGCGTCTGGAGGTCTCCGCTGAATATGCCCAAACCACCGTAGGCGATGTTGGACTAGCTTCTCCTCAATCGGTGCCACCCCTACCCTATCACGTATTACTTCGTTCCTAATTTTGTCTCTTCTTGTGTGACCGCACATCCACCGTAACATGCGCATCTCCGCAACACTCATTTGTTGGACATGTTGCCTTTTAGTTGGCCAACATTCTGCTCCATACAGCATCGCAGGTCTGATCACCGTCCTATAGAATTTTCCTTTCAATTTTTGTGGAACTTTCTTATCACATAAGATTCTAGATGCTTGTCGCCACTTCATCCACCCGATCTTGATCCTGTGGCAAACATCTTCATCAATATCACCATTGCTTTGTAACATTGATCCTAAATATCGAAATGTGTCCCTCCTAGGTACTACTTGTCCTTGTAAACTAACATTACCATCCTCGCACCCGACATCACTAAAGTCGCATCTCATATACTCGGTCTTGGTTCTACTAAGTCTAAACCCCTTAGACTCTAAGGTCTGCCTCCATAGCTCCAATTTTCTATCAACACCATCCCTAGTTTCATCTACCAACACTACATCATCAGCAAAGAGCATACACCAAGGGATATCCCCTTGTATATCCTTCGACACCTCATCCATCACTAAGGAAAAGATGTAAGGACTTAAGGCTGATCCTTGGTGTAACCCTATTGTGATAGGAAAAGTGTCGGTCTCACTATCTCTTACGCGCACACTTGTCACCACATTATCGTACATATCCTTGATAAGATTAATGTACTTTGTTGGGACTTTGTGTTTCTCTAGTGCCCACCACATGACCGGTCTTAGTACCTTATCGTATGCCTTCTCCAAGTCAATGAACACTAAATGTAGATCCTTCTTTTGCTCCCTATACCTCTTTATAAGCTGACGGAGTAAGAAAAGCGCCTCCATAGTGGACCTCCCAGACATAAAACCAAACTGGTTTTTAGTGACATTGGTCACTTTCCTCAAGCGGTGTTCAATCACTCTCTCCCAGAGCTTCATAGTATGACTCATGAGCTTAATTCCTCGATAATTAGTACAACTTTGAACATCTCCTTTATTTTTGAAAATGAGTGTCGGTACCCTAAAAACCATACACCCCCTGAGGTTACAAAGATCTCAAGGGAAGGACGTCTACTCAAATTGAAGACCCTCGGGGGCCCACTTGTCAGACATAACCGGACCTGCTTCTCCAACATGGTTAACCCCTAGGTTGTCACGTGTACTGTCAGACCGGAGCTATTACCCGCAAGGGTGAAGCTCCGGGCTAGGTACTGAAATGGCACCTCCGGACTTAACCCCTGACCGAGAGAAGCTCCGGACCTGACACGTGCCAGGCCACCCCGGAGCTTCCCGCTTCCCACAAGCAAGCTCCGGAGCTGCCACGTGTCCATACGTCAGAGCTGGCCGCTTCAAACCTCCGGGAGACATTGTAATGGCTCCGTATCTTCAAAAGACAGCCGCGGACTTCAAGACCCGATTAATTATCATTAATTCCACGTTAATGACACTTAATCGGACGACCTTAACACCTGTAACGGCACTGTCGGAGCCGTTACAGGGTTATTAACAACAATTAATCTCGTGTATCAATACTAGTAACCGCCAGGGCCACATGTCGGGCCAGGCTGACTTGTAACAGTTTGTCCTTGTACTATAAAAGGACAAACCGACGATACACGAAAGGGAGGACTCTCGAACACTCTCAAGCACACAAACTAATACAACACAACACACCCGTGGAGTAGGGTATTACGCTCAGGCGGCCCGAACCACGTAAACCACTGTGTCTCTCTTGTCCAATCGTGATTCACCTTCTTGAGTCTCCGCGCGCCCACACTGAACTACAAACTCCTTCAACACTTTCATAGTGTCAGGAGATCTGCCGACTCCAACAGTCGACAGTTGGCGCGCCAGGTAGGGGCGCCTGAGATCTTCAAGAATGGTGAATTCTGCGGCTGGATCATCCAACGGGCAACCTGCTGCTCAGGCTGTCGGAGGCAATCCCTCCAACATACAGCCACCGGCAGGAGCCTCTGCACCAGCAGGAGTCACACTCCCACCACCACCATCTTCTCCGGCAAGACGTGTCGGGCGACATGATGGTGCGCCGGCGTCACATACTGCGCCGGCAAGTCATGACAACCCAGAACACGCGCTCCATGCAGCGCGTGCTCTTCTCCAGCGACCACCACCTCCGGATGAATCTCAAGGTGCCATGGAGCAATGGAGGGCTGATGTTGAGCATTTGGTCGCAGCAGCGGCCGAACGCCTCAACAACCAGGGTCCACCTCCTTCAGGGCGGGCCCCGTCGCAGCGACGGACGTTGTCTGGAAGACTTGGTCCGCATGTCTCCAACAACCGAAGACGAGCTGCGTCACAACAAGTGACGTCGTTGCCCTCTGGGGCACGACGCACCCATACCGCATCTCGGCTTTCGACACATGACCTACGGGCGGAGCTTGATCGCCGATACCGCCAACAGGATGGCCGTGTCCATATCGAGCGAGCTCGAGAAAGACGGGATGCTCAAGACCTTTCTACTCTGGAAGGAGTAGGAGGAGGTTGTTCCGCCCTAGCCATGCACCTGCGCATGGTTAGATGGCCACAGAAGTTCCGGCCACACTTGCCGGAAAAATTCGACGGGACTGTCAATCCCGTAGAATTTCTGCAGATATACTCCACTGCGATCCTAGCAGCTGGAGGAAACGAGGCCGTAATGGCCAACTACTTTCCAGTGGCCTTAACTGGGACCGCCAGGTCCTGGTTTATGAGCCTTCCACCAACCTCTATTGACAGTTGGGAGGAGCTGTGCCGTCAGTTCACTGCCAACTTCGGGAGTTCGTACACCCGACCGGGCACTGAACTGGACCTTTTTGCGGTCGTGCAAAAAGGAGGAGAATCTTTGCGGTCATTCATCCAGAGGTTCTCTCAGGTACGTAACACAATCCCTTCTATCTCAAGCGCTTCTGTCATTGTGTCATTCAGACAGGGTGTGCGAGACAAGAAGATGTTGGAGAAGGTGGTGATCAAAGAGATTACCAGCGTCACGGAGCTCTTCAGCTTGGCTGACAAATGTGCCAGAGCTGCGGAGGGCCGTGAAATGCACTCCAAACCAGCCTTGGAGGATCATAAAAAATCCTCCAAAGAAGAAGCCGCTACCTCCGGGAGTGGCAAGAAGAAAAAGAAGACCAACGGCAAGAAGAAGCCGTCGGCCGGCACATCCAACGTTGCAGCCACTGCAACTCCTGGTGGCCGGGGGCCACGCCCCGAGAAGCGACCTCGACCGTCTTCTGAAGACGGTGGCAAATCCAAGATGTGGTGCCCCATTCACAAAACGGGCAGCCACAGACTGGAGGACTGCCGGGAGGTCCAAAACCTTGCCGAGCGCTACCACAAGCGCCGGGAAGGGTCTCCCTTCCGACAGAGGGAGGGAAAACAAAAGGTCGATGAAGCTCCGGCTGAAGAGGAGTTAGGGTTTCAGGACCCCAAAAAGGTCCTGAAAGCCGTTTACACCTCCGTTGACGATGACTCCGACGTCTCCGACAACGAGCGTCGGAAAACCATGAACACCATCTTTGGTGGATCATGGGACATCACTTCTCGTCGTGTCATCAAGACTATGCGGCGGGATATGGCTGCTGTAGCTCCTACAGCTAGAACGGAGCCACATCGAAAGTGGATGGACACACCCATCATTTTTGATGCTTCGGACTGCCCTCAAAGCATGGTCGGAGCTGGCCAATTACCCTTGATGGTATCTCCCACCATCAACAACATCCAGCTCCATCATGTTATGGTGGATGGAGGTTCGGGGCTGAACCTTATAAGCTTTGAAGCTTTCACTAAGCTTCAGCTCCGACCTTCGGACCTCCAGCCCTCTCGACCTTTCTCCGGAGTAGGTCCGGGAGCCATTACCCCACTCGGAGCTATTACTCTCCCCGTTACCTTCGGGACCCGGAAGAAGTATCGCACCGAGAAGTTGGTCTTCGACGTCGCTCAGATCAACTTACCATTCAACGCCATCTTGGGTAGACCTGCCCTGTACAAATTCATGGCAGCTGCTCATTATGGATACCTGGTGTTGAAGATGCCAACACCAGTAGGCGTTCTCCGGATCCGCGGAGATCGCACTGCTGGAGTAACTGCTCTGGAGGAACTCCACGCACTCACCACAGCGCAAGAGGAGGACTCCAGACAGGAGCAAGCTCCGAAACCCCCGAGCATTCGTCAACGAGGCTCAACCTCTGCACCCCGTGTGCAGCCAAGCGGCGACACCGACATTCCCGTCAAAGTCGTCCAAATTGGTTCCGATGTCACTCAAACTACCCGCATATCGGGTGGGTTGAATGACAAATAGGAACTCGCGCTCATCACTTTCCTCCGGGCTAACGTTGACGTGTTTGCTTGGCAACCGTCACAAATGCCTGGGATCCCTAGGGAAGTGATTGAGCACAATCTGAAGATTTACCCCGATGCTCGGCCTGTGCATCAGAAACCTCGGAAGCAATCTGTGGAGCGACAGAACTTCATCCGACAAGAAGTGAAGAAGTTGCTTGAAGCCGGATTCATCCGAGAAGTCTACCATCCAAAATGGCTGGCAAACCCAGTCGTTGTGCCCAAGGCCGGCGGGAAACTTCGGATGTGCATCGACTACACCACACTGAATAAGGCATGTCCAAAAGATCCATTCCCACTACCTAGAATAGATCAGATAGTGGATTCCACCTCCGGGTGTGAGTTACTGTGTTTTCTAGACGCATATTCTGGATATCATCAAATCAGGATGTCTAGGGAGGATGAAGAACATACTTCATTCATCACAGTGGATGGATTGTATTGTTACACAGCCATGCCTTTTGGTCTCAAGAATGCAGCTTCAACTTTTGTACGAGCTATGTATAAAACTTTTGAAGAACTCATCAGAGACATAGTGGAAGTGTACGTCGATGACATCGTGGTCAAAGTCAAGAACAAGGAGTCCCTCTTGGACACCTTGCAGGCTGTCTTCGACAAGCTGCGGGCCACCCGCACGAAGCTAAACCCAGACAAGTGCGTCTTCGGGGTTAGTTCCGGAAAGCTTCTTGGATTCCTGGTAAGTCACCGGGGCATAGAGGCTAATCCGACGAAGATAAAAGCCATTGAAGACATGCGGCCACCAACCCGCATCAAAGACGTCCAAAAACTAACTGGATGTCTAGCAGCCCTCAGCCGGTTCATTTCAAGACTGGCGGAAAGGGCACTTCCCTTCTTCTAGTTACTGAGGAAGTCCGGACCATTCCAATGGTCTGAAGAAGCAGAGAAGGCATTCCAGGAGCTGAAACAGTTCCTCACCACCCTACCAGTCCTGGTAGCTCTGAACCCTGGTGAGCCTTTATTGCTTTACATTTCAGCTACTGACGAAGTCGTCAGTATGGTTCTGGTTGCGGAGAGACCGGAACTACCCAATACTCAGGAATCCAGACCCCTTCGGGAGGGTCCGGAGGTTCTTGAAAGCGGGTCTGGGTCCCAGCTCCCAGACTTGAACCCACAAGAAGCCACTTCAGAGGACCCGGATCCCTCCGAGAGGATCCAGGTCATTCCTGAAGAAGCTCCGGGTTCCTTCACCCAGAATCCGGAGGTCCCCGAAGAGAGTCTGGACCCCTCCGAGAGGGTCCGGATCAATGAAGAGGAAGCTCCGGACCCCTCCGGGAGGGTCTGGACCATTCAACGCCCGGTATACTTCATCAGTGAAGTGTTACATGATGCCAGGACTCGATACCTAGAGGTGCATAAACTGCTTTATGCAGTTCTTATTGCCTCAAGGAAGCTTCGACACTATTTCCAAGCTCACAAAGTCTCGGTGGTGACCTCATATCCACTTCGAGCGATCCTGCATAATCCCAATTCAACTGGGAATATTGCAAAGTGGGCAGCGGAATTGGCTGAATTCGATCTTGAATTCATTCCGAGACAAGCAATCAAGAGTCAAGCGTTGGCAGATTTCGTGGCAGAATGGACTCCCTCTCCATTAAACCCTGGGGGCCCCAGCGAGCAGAAGACGGAACCTCAAGTTCCAATCTTCACTAAGCCTCATTGGACCCTTAACTTCGACGGCTCCATGCAGAAGCAGGGAGCCGGAGCTGGAATCCTTCTCCTTGCACCAACCGGGGAGAAGGTGAAATACATGGTACACCTTGACTTCAAGGCAACCAACAACATGGCGGAGTACGAAGCACTCATCTATGGATTAAAGGTGGCACTATCATACGGTGTCAAGCAACTGCTGGTCAAAGGAGATTCACAACTCGTCATCAAGCAGGTGAAGGGTGAATGTTCCTGCAATAATCTCCAGCTGGCTGCTTACCTCCTTGAAGTCCAGAGGCTTCAGAAGGACTTCGAAGTCCTAGACCTTCACCATGTTCAGCGTGCTCACAACGCTGAAGCTGATGAACTCTCGACCAAGGCGTCAACTGGAGCTCCGGCTCCTGACGGAACCTTTGTCCGGAGGTTGTCAAAACCAACAGTTCAGCCTGCCGAACTGAACGAAGGGGGCGAGATCAGCATCCCGAAGCTGACGGTCCCGATGGCCCTGTTACCATGGCAGCCATCAAGGGTCGTAGGTGCTGCCGGAAGCTCCGAGCAACCCAGCACGCAAGACTCAAATGCTCAAGTCAGTTCCGATGCATGGATCTCGAAGATCCGGAGCTACTTGAAAGACAACATCCTTCCTGACGATGATGTATCCGCTGACCGGGTAGTCAGATTGGCTAAAAGATACACGTTGGTAGAAGGGGATCTCTACCGACGCGGTGCCAACGGCATCCTAATGCGGTGCATCACAAGGGAAGAAGGCTGCGAGCTCCTCGCAGAAATCCATGGAGGCGAGTGTGGGAACCACGCATCTTCCCGCACGCTGGTCGGAAAAGCCTTTCGGCACGGCTTCTACTGGCCTACAGCGCTCCAGGATGCAACTGAGCTAGTGAAGAAATGCAAAGCATGCCAATTTCATGCAAAGCAAATTCATACACCTGCTCAGTCCTTACAAATGATACCTCCCACATGGTCTTTCGCTGTGTGGGGGATGGACATCTTGGGACCCTTCCCAAGAGCCGTCGGAGGTTACAAGTTCCTGTACGTCGCCATCGACAAGTTCACCAAGTGGCCGGAAGCTACTCCTGTTGTGACGATCAACAAACAATCTGCAATCAATTTTCTACAATCTATCGTGAGCAGATTCGGAGTCCCAAATAAGATCATCACTGATAATGGGACTCAATTCACAAGCTCCGCATTTCAAGGATATTGCGAAGACCTCGACATACAAGTTTGCTACGCTTCTGTAGCTCATCCTGCCAGCAATGGACAAGCCGAGAGAGCAAATGCAGAGATCCTTAAAGGACTCAAAACACGCACTTATGAGCGCTTGAAAAAGCACAGAGCCAATTGGATCGAAGAGCTTCCGCCCACTCTATGGGCCAACAGGACTTCTCCAAGTCGGGCAACCGGAGAAACACCCTTCTTTCTGGTGTACGGAGCTGAAGCGATCCTTCCTCCGGAAATCACCTTGGGTTCCCTCCGAGTCCGGACCTTCGACGAAGCCGCGCAGGACCAGCTCCGGCGTGAAGACCTAGACCTCCTCGAGGAGGGAAGGTGCCAAGTAGCTGTTCGGAATGCTCGATACCGCCAAGCTCTACGGCGTTATCACCAGCGGCATGTACACAACCGACGGCTCGAGGAAGGCGATCTGGTGCTACGGAGAATACTATCCAGAGAAGGGCAAAACAAACTCTCCCCCGGCTGGGAAGGGCCCTTCCGAGTGATCAAAGTATCCCGTCCCGGAAGCGTTCGCTTGGCTACCGAGGATGGGACACCTCTCCCAAATCCTTGGAACATCGAGCACCTCCGTAAGTTCTACACTTAATTCCACGGAGGTGAGTCTGAAGTAACTTGAAATGTATGTTATAGAGTCATTGTACAGAGTCAGGTAGTTCCTCCGGGAGAGCAGCCGGACCTTTCCCGAAAGGTTTGAAAAGCTCATGCAACACTTGATACAGTCTCCGGACTAGAAGTGTGGCTAACTACCCTGGGTCAAACGAGAAACCAAACACACTTAGCCTGGTTCCGTACCCTAAGAGTGTACTTGTTTCCCCTGTACCCCGGACCTATAATGAAAGACATCTTCATGTGAAATAGACTCCACGTGCATTCATTTTTGCATAGGCTCGACATTTTTATTTTTCTCTTTCTTGTCTATAACAGAAACGCGCAATTCTTAAGAAGTTCTAGTTTGACCGGTTTACGTACGATTCGAGTCGAATTGTCGGATTTTTTAGATTTAAATATCGTCTGTGGCCAACTCGCCTGAAAGCCGCCAAGCCATTCTAGGGCCGGAGTGCGCTATCGACTTAGCCTGGTCAAGCACCCTAAGTACGCCACTCTACCTACATCCCGGCAGGCCAAAGTAAGGTGGGTCCATGGACAGTTGGATCTAAAAGAAAAGACAATTCATCCAGTCGTATTAAAAATCGTGTTCAACTTAAAATTCTCTTGAGAACCGTAAGCCGCGACGAAGTTATAGACAAGGAACGAATTTTAATATTTTTCTTGGCTTAAGTGTGCAGGAAAAATGAACCCAACGTTGATGGAGAAAAACCGGAGCTAACCAAGCTCCGACTCCCACCAGGGCGTCAACCGTCGGCGTTGACTAAAAGATGGTGAGAAGACCCCGTCACTGGAGTCTGTTGCCAACAAACCAAGCGTGGCAAGGGTCATTGCCGGAGCTACTAAGCTCCGACACCTTGGAGTATTAACTATCGACGCTCAACGTGTTGATAGAGGCTATTGCCGGAGCTACTAAGCTCCAGCGATGGACAGTGCCGGAGCTTCTAAGCTCCGACAACTTCAGGGGACCTTCACTATCAAAAACTTCGGACCTAAATTCCACAAGTTCGAAGCAAATTCGTCTTCAACAAAACTCAACATCCTTTTGGTACATGTCCACAATCAAATTGTGCACATCTACCAGGGGGCCAAGTGAAGATAAAGATGTTGAAGACAAAAAAATGAAATTCGCAAAAAACTGGGGATTTCATTAAGACCGGAGATTACATCTGGAGACAAGGGATTACAAAATTGAGGAAGAAGAGAAGATACAAGTAAAGGCTAAAAGAGACGGTCCTAGACCCTATGGAAGAACTCGGCGACCTTCTGGGCGACCTCCGACACGCTGGCTCGGGTAGCTTCGCCTTCTCCTTCGACGGGGCCTTCAAGCACCGGGTCCAGAGGAAATCGAGGGTTCCGGCTGGTGTAGCACGTCAACACATACTCTGTGACGTTCCTAGCCAGGGATTGCCCCTCGACCTCCAGTTGGTCCGCGATGACGTCGCCCACCTTGGAGAGCTTGCTGCCCGCGGCGCTCAACGCTTGCAGCGCAAGGTCCGGCTCCGGCTCCGGATCATCCGGGAGCACGGGGCCGAAACCCATCGGCGCCAGCGCATCGTCGGCTTTGCCTAGGAACTCCCAAATCTGTAGGGAGTCCGCCTTCCTCAAGTTCTTCAGCTCCTCCAGGGATCTCCGGGCCGCCGTCAGCTCCGAATTCTCGCGGGCGAGGCGCTCAACTTCTTTGGCGTTTTGCTGGATCTTCGCAGCAACCCGCTTCTCAAGTCTTCCGAGCTCCTCCTCCCGGAGGTGGATCTTGTTCCGGCGGTCGACCAGGTCCTTCTCCCTAGCCTCTATTTTCTTCTCCCGGGCGACGAGGGCACACTCGTACTCGTAGAGTTCCTGCCCCCGCACCCAGGTCTTCTCCTCCTCCTCGAGGCAGCGCTCTTCTAATTTCTTAGCGCGCTCCTCGAGGCCCTTGTCCGCCAGAGCTGTTTTCTCGGCAAGCTCTTCTTCCCGTCGCAAGACGTCATCCCGTAGCTCCAGGAGTTTTTGCTCCTCATCCTCGAGCCGTCTTTCCCTTCCTTCAAGTGCCTCTCGGCGCTTGATAAGTGCGGTGCTGATGGCCTCGAGCTGATCGAACCGAGCGTTGGCCGCGTCGTTAGCAGCCTTAGCTTGGTCATGGAACTCCCGGGATTGAGCGTCAAGGGCGTGAGTCATGCTCTCCCTCTCGTCCAGCAGCTCACCCCAGAGCTCCAGGCGGACCTTCTCCCGCCTGATCCATTCCTTGTCATCCGCAATCCTCGACTGCGCCAGCTTAGTCTCAAAGTGGAGCCGATTACGCCACCTCCTAAGGGTTTGGCGCTCCTCTTCAAGAGCTTTGCTGTCGTGGAAGAAGGCCAGTTGGACCTGACGTAGACTGGAGCAGGCGTTGTCGATGGACATCGACAGAGAGATGGGCTCCGGACCTGCTGGGGTCTCTTCCGCTGGTTCCAGCGGGTCTTCACTTACAAAAATTGGGTCCCACTCTACGAGAGTGGAACCCCGAGCTTCCAAAGCGCTAGGGCACTCCTCCGGGATGGCCTCAGTCGCCACCGAAGGAGGTCCCGCCACCAAGTCTTCATTTGCCCCCTCAGGCTGGGGGCCGGCGACTTCGTTCAGGCACTCTGGCTCCGCCACGGGTACCATCGACGTCGTCGCCTCCACTGGCTCCGGCCGGGACAGTTCTTCTGAGGGAGGCTCAAGCTCCCTCGCCCCAACAATCACCGGCTCTGCGGCCGGCGCTCCAACAATCACCGGCTCTGCGGCCGGCGCTCCAACAATCACCGGCTCTGCAGCCGGCGCTCCAACCATCACCGGCTCTGCGACCGGAGCTTCGGAAGTAACCAGCTCAACTGCCGGAACTACTTCAACTTCCGGCTCGCATGCCGGGGCTTCAGCTACCTCCGGCTCAACCGTCGGGGCTTCAGCACTTTCCGGCTCCGAAGCCGGGACTGCTACTTCCTCCGACTCAACAGCCGGAGCTTCTACTTCTGCAGCACCAGGACCCGGAGCTTCCACCTCCGGAACGGGTGCCGCTGGCGCATCTTCAATCCCGTGGTCCGGCGCTACCATGGGAACTTCTGGAGACGAGTCGAGGTCCATGACCACGACAGCCGGCGCCGGAGCTGTCGCAGCCTCCGCTTGGGGCGGCACTGGAGCTGGAGCAGAAGCCCTCGCAGCCTCAGACACTGTGGCTGAGGGCGGAGCTTCACTCCCCTTCTTGGGAACGCTGCAGATAAAGAACGAAGAAATTGAGCAAACAGATGCTACAATTAAAAGTTAATCGAGGTAAGAAAGAAAAATTACCTTGGGAGGCTCACGCACCAGCTTGCGCGGAACCTCTTTCCCGGACGATCCGGGCTGGCCACGGTCGGCAGAGGAGCTCCGGGAGGACTCCCAGGACTTGCCGTAGCCGCGGGCGTTTCCCGGGTCGGAGCTCTCCTTGATCGGGAGGAACTCCTGGACCTGGAGGCCCTCACCACTTCTGGTGCCGGAGTCGCGTGCCCGGAGCTGGCACCTCCGGAGGGATCCACCACGGGGACAGTTGCACTCCGGGAGGATCCCACCGCCGGAACAGTAGCGCTCCGGAAAGACCCCACCACGGGGACGGCCGCCATGGCGGCGGAGGATCTTCCTTCCTGAGGACGGGGAACTGGGGGGGAGGTGGCAGGCCCGACGGACCTTCCGTCAGCATGTCGCAGCTTTCTCTTCCGGCTCTCCGGCTCCTCCGCCAGCTCCTTGCCCTTGCCGATGACCTCAGCTCTGGGCTGAGAGACAGGGGCGGAGCCGCCTTCGGACAACCCGGGGATCACCAACCGGGTGGTTGATCTTCTCTCGACGACGCCAAGGTCGTCAAGCGCGGGCATCTTCCGCCGGAGCTCCCTGCTGAACTCAACTTCCACGTTCAGGGGGAGGAAAGCCGGCGGCGGAGTCAAGTAATCTCCGTCAACGTCGATGCCGTGCTGGAATTTCTTGAGGTGAAACTCCAAGGACTTCCCCACCATGCTGGACTTCAATCCGGTCTCAACCCGGTCCTCGTCCATCACGCTGTTGAGGGCCCAGGCGAGCTTCTCCCTCCTCTTCAGCGGCGCCCACCTGTTGGACAGGAAGTTGCAGAACACCGCCTGGGGAGTCAATCCTCCCTCCACACATTGGCGGATTCTGGTCAAGACAGGGTCGAAAGCTCCCGCCAGCACCGGAACTTCGCTCCACACCGATGTGTCAATGCCAGGCAGACCGTCTGGCAACTCCAACCGCTCATGCTCCTCCACCCGGACGACTACCCAATCTTTCTTCCAGTCATCCCACTTCCCGGAAGGGAATGACCGGAGGTACTTGAACGGGCACTTCTTGCGCTTCACGAAGTAGTAGAAGCCAAGATACTCGTCGCTTCGGCCGGTGGTTTGGACGGTGAAGAAGGTTCGGAAGAGCTCGATGCAGGGAGGGATGCCCACCCACATCTCGCAGAAGTGGACAAAGATGGACACAAGGAGAATGGAGTGAGGGCCAAGGTGGTACAGCTGCAGACCATAGAAGTCCAGCAACATCAAGAAGAAAGAAGAAAACGGTGGGATCAGCCCCACCATGGCGTACGAGGAAAAGTACACCATCTCGCCGGAGTGCTCCTTTTTAAAGGGAAGCTCTCCGCCGGCGCGGACCGAGCGGTTGAAGAAGTCCGAAGACCACCCCATGAGGGCTCGGACCTTCTTCAGATCGCTTTCCGTCTTCAAACGACTCTCACGCAGACCCAACTCCATCGCAGCACAACTAGGCAAGAGAAGAGGAGCAAAGCACGAGTTGGGAGTTTGAGCGCAAGAACAGATGGAAAGCGTAAAGAACTCCCGACGGTGCGCTTTCCTTCTTAAGTAAGCCCTCGCAACGCTTGGATGGAAACTGCAGGGGAGTCAAGGATACTACTCAAGAATTCAACCCTGCCGATGACAAGAGGGCCCGGGACCACCCTGATGATCAAGTCGAGGTTCTTACCCAGGCGAACGGTTGTCATCACGAGGCGGGAAACCCAAAGGCGGCGACCTGACAAGGCGCGCGGAACCGATACGGTTTTCGTATCGGGAACTGGCGACCTTCAATTGCGAGAGATCCGCACGTCAAAGATCTTATCTGCCGCCTGAGGTACGCCATGTGTCGGGATTTAACCGTAAAGCCCTGCCAACGGCACCTCCGAAGACCTAGTTCAAGAGTCGCGAGTATGGACCCACCTCCGACGGAATGACTTCACCCCGGTGACTTTCCCCGGAGGTAGGTCCAGGGGGCCACTGTCGGTACCCTAAAAATCATACACCCCCTGAGGTTACAAAGATCTCAAGGGAAGGACGTCTACTCAAATTGAAGACCCTCGGGGGCCCACTTGTCAGACATAACCGGACCTGCTTCTCCAACATGGTTAACCCCTAGGTTGCCACGTGTACTGTCAGACCGGAGCTATTACCCGCAAGGGTGAAGCTCCGGGCTAGGTACTGAAATGGCACCTCCGGACTTAACCCCTGACCGAGAGAATCTCCGGACCTGACACGTGCCAGGCCACCCCGGAGCTTCCCGCTTCCCACAAGGAAGCTCCGGAGCTGCCACGTGTCCATACGTCAGAGCTGGCCGCTTCAAACCTCCGGGAGACATTGTAACGGCTCCGGATCTTCAAAAGACAGCCGCGGACTTCAAGACCCGATTAATTATCATTAATTCCACGTTAATGACACTTAATCGGACGACCTTAACACCTGTAACGGCACTGTCGGAGCCGTTACAGGGTTATTAACAACAATTAATCTCGTGTATCAATACTAGTAACCGCGAGGGCCACATGTCGGGCCAGGCTGACTTGTAACAGTTTGTCCTTGTACTATAAAAGGACAAACCGACGATACACGAAAGGGAGGACTCTCGAACACTCTCAAGCACACAAACTAATACAACACAACACACCCGTGGAGTAGGGTATTACGCTCAGGCGGCCCGAACCACGTAAACCACTGTGTCTCTCTTGTCCAATCGTGATTCACCTTCTTGAGTCTCCGCGCGCCCACACCGAACTATAAACTCCTTCAACACTTTCATAGTGTCAGGAGATCTGCCGACTCCAACAGTCGACAATGGGTACTAAAATACTTTTCCGCCACTCTTCAGGCATTTTGTTTGACTGAAAAATGCGGTTGAATAGTTTAGTGAGCCATACTATTGCTACATCCCCTAGACATCTCCACACCTCAATGGGGACATCATCGGGGCCGTGGGCCTTTCCTCCTTTCATCCTTTTTAGGGCCTCTCTAACCTCGGACTCTTGTATCCTCCGCACAAATCGTCTGTTGATGTCATCAAATGAGTCATCCAACTCGAACCTAATACCCTCATTCCCGTCATTGAATAGTCCATTGAAGTAGTCCCGCCATCTGTCCCTAATTTCTTCCTCCTTCAATAGAATTTGGCCTGCCTCATCCTTAATGCATTTGACTTGGTTGAGGTCTCTCACCTTTCTCTCGCGAAGTTTCGCCATCTTGTATATATCCTTTTCGCCTTCCTTTGTCCCTAGCCTCTCATATAGCGCATCATAGGCCTGCCCCCTTGCTTTACTCACAACACGCCTAGCATTTTTCTTAGCCTCTTTATACTTCGCCATGTTACTTGCACTTCTCTCATGATGCCAACCCTTATAAGACTCCTTCTTCTCCTTAATAGCTTTTTGTACATCTTCATTCCACCACCAAGTGTCTTTATCTACAAGTTTCTTACCTTTTGTCCACCCAAGCACCTCCCTAGCCGTCTTCCTAATGTAAGTCGCCATCTTCTCCCACATACTATCTGCATCATCCTCTTCGTTCCAAGGTCCTTCTGCGATCATCCTCCTTTTGAATGATTGTTGCGCTTCATCCTTCAACTTCCACCACTTTGTTCTCGTGGTTTTAACACCTTTGTCTCGTGACACATGCACGTGGAAACGAAAGTCGGCTACCACAAGTTTATGTTGTCGAACAACACATTCTCCAGGAATCACCTTACAATCTAAACATGCCCCTCTCTCCCTTCTCCTGGTGAGGATATAGTCGATTTGACTAGAATGTTGGACACTAGTAAAGGTCACTATGTGAGATAGCCTCTTTTTAAATAGGGTGTTAGCTACCAATAGGTCATAGGCTACGGCAAAGTATAGGATATCCTTACCCTCCTGGTTTCTATCGCCACACCCAAAACCTCCGTGTACCACCTCAAAACATACGTTAGTTGTACCTACATGACCATTGAGATCTCCTCCTATGAAGAGCTTCTCGCTTACCGGTACACTACTAACCATATCCTCCAAGTCCTCCCAAAATTGTCTCTTAGTGCTCATGTCAAGCCCAACTTGTGGAGCATAAGCACTAATGACATTCAAGATAAGGTCCCCCACAACTACCTTGACTAGGATGATCCTATCCCCTCGTCTACAGACATCCACTACTCCATCCCTGAGGCTCTTATCTATTAGGATGCCTACGCCATTCCTAGTTCCCGTCGAGCCAGAATACCAAAGCTTGAAACCGGTATTCTCAACCTCTCTCGCTTTTTGACCTGCCCATCTAGTCTCTTGTACACAAAGAATGTTTACACGCCTCCTAATCGCAACGTCCACTAACTCTCGTAGCTTTCCCGTCAAGGATCCTACATTCCAACTACCCACCCGAAACCTAGTTTCCTCGGCTAGCTTCGTTACCCTTCGCATCCGTCGAAGAAGATGCAAAGACCCTTGCTCACTTAACACTACATTCGGGCGATGATGTAGCGCGCCACTAAGGTGATAGCGATCCGGCCCTCGCTCATTTAACACCACATCCGGGTTCCGATATGGCGCGCCACTAAGGCGGTGGCGACCCGGCCCTCGCCCATTTAACACCATACCCGGGTTCCGGTATGGCGCGTCGCTAAGAGGGTTACGCCCCAACGAATTTCCAATGAGTTTCATTTCCATGAGAATGGCTAAGTTTAGTTGCTGGCTCGCCAAGCCTATCACAACCCCCTCCTCCTTTACCCGGGCTTGGGACCGGCTATGTCATTACAACATAGGCGGAGTTATTTAATAATTTAGCATTATTAATTATTTAATATTAATAGCGTATGAAATTTTTCTTTTGCAAAACTAGCATCTCTGTCGTCCATAGTGTGGACGATTTGCCACGTGGCAGCACATGTGGCAGTCTCAAAAATTCTGGTTTTGATCACTTTTGGACGTCTATTTTAAAATACTTAGAGACATATTTTGGAAATGTTATTATTGAAAAAAATATAGTAGACAATGTGTATTACAATTTCTTAAGTAACAACATTTACAAAATAAGTCTCTAGATATTTCTAAATAGCCGTCCAAATATGAATAAAACTCAGCAAATTTGCGCTGCAGGGGCAAATTTGCTAAGTTTAGTCACATTTCGACAGCTCTTTTAAAATACATAGATACAAATTTAGAAAATGATGATACTAGAATAACTGTATATAACAATCTATACTACATTTTATTCAATAACCACATTTTCTAAATATGTCCCTAAATATTTTAAAATAACCATTTAAAAGGGACTAAACATAGCAAAATTTGTCTCGGCAACCCGAATTTTCTTAGTTGCATTCACTTTTGGACACCTATTTTAAAATACCTAGAAACATATTTTTGAAATTTATTGAATAAAATGTAGTAAAGATTGTTTTACAGTTATCTAATATTAAAATTTCATTAATATGTATCTAGTTATTTCAAAATAGTCGTCGAAAAGTGATTGAACTCAGCAAATTTGCCTCTGCAGTCCAATTTTGCTGAGTTTTATTCAATTTTAAAAGGCTATTTTGAAATACCTAGAGACATATTTTGGAAATATTATTATTGAACAATTTGTAGTACACATTCTATACTATATTTTCTTCAATAACAACATTTTCAAAATATGTCTCTAAGTAATTTAAAATGAGCGCCTAAAAATGAAAAAAAAAACGGAATTTTTTAGACTGCCACATGTGCTACACCGTAGAGGGTAGAAAGGCTAATTTTAAAAAAAATCGGATGATATTAATATTAAATAATAAATTAATAATGCTAAAATAAAAAATCCCACGCTAGCGCCATGCCCACGTTACTTGATGGATGTATCGGCCCAGCTCTTTTTTTACTGGAGGCCCAGTTATCCAACTCTTGTTTAGGCGTCACCATACCGGGCCGAAAGTTCACGGACACTGCCTTGTTCTCACAGCCTGAATTCTACTGGTTCAAAATTGCGTGATTTCGTATTTATCTAGTTCTAATTCACCAATTTTCTATTTTGAATCTAACGCCAGTTACGAGTATCCCGCCATCAATTTATCAACTAATCTATCTGTGCTTAATTAGTTGACATTTAGGATTAGATTTTTTATTTAAAATAAAATTTTTGTGCTAAACGTTAAGTAGTTAGGGACAGATGGAGTAATCATTATAAAAAATTAAATGACATGTAAACAACCAGAACAAGAAAAAAAATACTCGAATCACGCACTGTGTATACCTTATCGACAATACAAAAAAGTGAATCAGGCCAATTGCACAAATCCATCCCAGTTCCATGTACGGGGTAATACCCAAGCTCAAGCAGAACGGATTACAATCTAGGGGCATGGTCATGCCAAGACGAGACTATTGGGTTGAAAAGTGAAAACGAAAAGTAATAGAAGAGGCCGCAGCCGTCGATTCCTCTTCAACTCCGATGATCTCAACCGTCCGTATCTTCACGGAGACATGACAGATTACAGATCCTAAGCTAACACGGGGCCTAGCCTAACCAAAAACCAAGAACCGCCGGCCGTCGTCTCGTCGTCAATGCGGAACCACGTCCTCCAAGAAGCTGTACCGCGCGTCGGACGCCGGGCCGAACCGCGCGTCGTCCATGAGGGCGCGGCCGCGCTGCTGGAGCTTGTGGCGGCCATCTTTCGCGGCGGCCGCCGCCCTCGCACCGCCGGCTAACCCCGCGCCGCCTTCCTCCTTGCTGCTGCGGCGGCCGTCCTGGGCGAACGCGTCCAGCGCGCCGGCGCACATGCCCGGGCCGAAGACGCCGCCCGGCGCCGCGCCGACGACCGACATTAGCAGGATCTTGTCCATGTTCTCAAGGGACGCGGCGCAACGGCTGGTCCTGCTCGGTGTCTTCGGTGTTTGCAAGGGGAATGTTGCCTACGCTGCGTACTGCTGCCGCGGCGACCTCTTCGCGCCGTCGCGTATTATTATAGGCGCGCAAGCTGCGGTGGACTAGTGGTGGTGAAACCTCGCCGCTCTCCACCGTCGATAGTGGTGCCTCTCTCCTCCGTGCACTCGGATTCCATCATCTGCTCCACCCGACCGCGTGCGGTCGTCCACGTGTCGCGTGACCGTCCACTACTTTGGTCAAGCGATGACGATGACCGCTAACGCTCGAGGCCTCGAGTTGCTCCACGTTTCAAGTCTAGTCATCACTGATGTCACATTCACAGGCAGAGTGCTTATCCTGAGCCGCCAAAGGACAAATACGAAGACCGTGGAGGTACTGACGCCAAGAGCCCAAAAGTGATGCAAGGGGTGACGAAATCCAGAAAGTGATTGTAACATGAAACGAATTATGTACTCCCTCCATTCCCATGAACTTGTCGTTTTGTAGTTCAAAAATGAACTACAAAGCGACAAATTCATAGGAACGGAGGGAGTATAATAGTTAGTTGTACTCTCTCTGTATTAAAAATCTTGTCGTTTGTAGTTCAAAAATAAATTATAAAGAGACAATCCTTTTGCGACGGAGAAGATATTATACTTCTTTCATCTCACGATTCTTGTTATTTTTTAGTTCAAAAATAATTTATAAATAACAAGTATTTTGAAATTGATTGAGTACTATATTTTAATCGTTATATATAAAGTTTAAAAGATTTAGAGGTAAGACGATTATAGCAGACGAAACTGAGTTTAACTCTTGTAATCTTTGAACTTCTGGTGAGACCAGTCTGTACCGAAGTACGGTAAAGCGGTTGTGTGCTTTGAATGATAAAAGTAGCATTAAATAAATATTATACTTCCTTCGTTTGGAAATGACTACAATGCAATTAGGTGTTTGATGCAATCGTGCAATCAAGCAATCTCAACCAATAGATATGTATCTAACGATTAGTGCACTTTTTATTTAACCCCCTCCACCACCTCTCCAGCTGGTGCAGAGGGTTCAATAAAAATAGGCAACAATCGTAAGATGCAGATCTGACGGTTATGGATGTTTGATTGCACGATTGTACCGAATCTTTAATTGCATAGTAGTCATTGCCCCTTCGTTTTAAATTACTTAGCACTCTTTAATTTATTTTTAGACTAAAGAGTGACAAGTAATTCAAAATGGTGAGAGTATTTTAGTTTACTGAAAACAAAAATGCCCAGGTAATATTGTAGACAGTCGATTTGCTTTGAGATTCGTATCTGTTAACCATACTCTCTTTTTCTTTTTCGAACGCTCAACTCCTCGGAATCTGGCGGTGGCCCGGCACCGGCAGCCGCGAGCGACAGATTGAGCGGCCGTTAGTGGCGCGGTGCCAGCGGATGCGGGCGACAGTGGAGCGGCCGGCGCAAGTGCGACGTGGAGCGGCGTGGTGCTGCGGCGCTACAGGGCGAGCGCCGGCGCGGAAGAAGAAAGGTTAGGTAATTTATTACTCCCTCATTATCTTTTTAATTGACGTTTAGACACAAATCCTAGTTCTTTTTTTGTTTAAAACCTTGTCTGAAACGTCAAATAAAAGAATCAGGAGGAAGTACTTTTTTTTTAAAGATTGTCACTTTTAGTGAAGCAAGGTTAACAGTCTTTTAAGAAAAGATGGAGTACTTTTTAATTGTAATCTATTGCTACTACCGTTTCGAAATAATTGTTGTTTTAAACAATTAAAAGAACTAAAAATAAATTAATAAAAGTTGTCTTAACGATAAATAAATTGAAACGGAGGAGTAATTTGTACTCCCTCCGTCCCGGAAAGTTTGTCGCTTTGTAGTTCAAAAATGAACTACAAAGTGACAAACTTTCTGGGACGGATGGAGTATGAGTTATGTTTATTGTAAATATTTTATCAAAACAAATTTATCAATGTAGAATTCATAGAAAAAATTGTAGATTTTGTTAATTGTAAATATTAAGAGTTAATGACAATAATTAACAGTTAATTATAATCTTACCTGAAATCTAGACGAACCCATAAAAACGCGAAACAACAGAGCTTAGACCATCCGCAGTGGCACGCTGTAAAGCATACTGGATACACTGTTTTGCAGTGTAATTTAGAGTACGTACTGTAAAAACTGAAGGAGAATAGTGTATAGAGTATGCTTTAAAGTACGTTGGTGCGGATGGTCTTATACGATACGAAACCCAGTACTTATTACTCGCGATATACCACACACGAAATACGGTTTGATAGTTAATACACACATCCACGACATCTTTGACAAGCAGCACGACCTCAGACCGCATATATACTGTACTTATTACTGCTAGTAGCTTAATACACTAGTACCACAAGCAACCAGTTCATATATATGCTACTGTGGTAGACGCTCCATCGGTTGTTCTACACGCATGTTGCATAACATTATTCTTCAGGGTGCGGCCACGTTCTCCCTTGCGAGCGGCGCGATCTCCTCGCCTTGGATCCCCGGCTCGCTGCCGGCGACGCCCATGCTCAGCAGCACGTTCTCCCAGTTCTTGGCAGGTCCCTGCACGATAGTGCGTTGCAAACCACCATGATCGACCATACAGACGAAGACGATGTAAGGTAACTTAATTAGGAGTTTGTGATCATGTGTTGCTGGTATTATTACGTACCTTCCAGGAGAGATCCAGGGCCATGCAGTTCCTGACCATCTCCTCGTACGCCGGCGTGCCGACGACCTTGATGGCGCGCTTCAGGGTGGTGACCACCTTCTTAACGTCGGCGGGCTCAACGACGTTGCACTGGAAATTAAGAGAGGAAGCAGAAAATGTCAGTTCGTTGGTTTGCATCGTCGTGCTGCACGCAACACAATATGCAGCAACCTGAATTTTCAACTGCTGCTGCTCAACTGCAGGGAGAGATATATAAAGGTGAGGGAAGAGCTTACGTCGACGCTGAGCCGGCCCATCTGGAATCCGGTCCTGCCTTCCACGACAGTGTCGACGAGTCCGCCGGTGGAGGCGCAGGCGCAGGGCTGCATGCAGGCAACCAACCATTGAAAGAGATGAGTCTGTGCAGGGAGATCAATCAGATCGAGTCTGTGCAGCATTGTTAATTACCGTGCCGTATCGCATCCCCTGCAGCTGGATGAGTCCGCAGGGCTCGAAGCGGCTGGTGACGGCGAGCAGGTCGGCGCCGGCCATGATGTTGTGAGCCAGTGGCGCGTTGAACTTCACCACGGCGCACACCTTGTCGGGGTACTTCGCCTCGGCGTCCTTGAACAGCCGCTCAAACTTCTTCTTGCCAGTGCCCTGCGTTCAGTTAAACCGTCCACAGCGAATCAATTTGATGAGTTTCTTTCTGATGGGTTGATGTCAACCTGGATCTGAACGACATGACGAGTTCTACGATAACTTTATTAGTACCAGCAGAATGATCTGAACGTCCTCCTCCTCCATGATCTCCGGTATGGCGGCCGCCATGACGTCGGGGCCCTTCTGCTCCTCCAGCCTTCCGACGAACGCCACCAGTGGAATCTTCCGGTCTACGGGAAGGCCGACCGCCGCCTGCAACGCTTCCTTGTTCAGGGCCTTCGCCTCGACGGCCTGAAAACCGTTGCACGCTTGCCTCGTCAGAAATACTAGAACATTTGTCACGCTGAAAAAACAAACGAGCGCATAGATACAGACTACAGAGCAAATGGCAATGTGGAAAAAGGAAGGCTCACGGTTTCCGCGTCGTATTTCACGGCGATGTACTTGTCCTTGCTGGGGTCCCACTCGCTGACGTCCATGCCGTTGACGATCCCGGTGATGCCGGTGAGCCGCATGATGTTGTCGAGCTCGCAGCCCCTCGCCTCGCCGGAGATGAGCTCTTGGGCGTAGTACGGGCTGACGGTGAGGACTCTGTCGGCTTCCAGAATCCCGGCCTTCATCCAGTTGATCTTCCTGCCCTCCACAGGCGTATCATACCTGCAACAAGAAACCAGATAGATGATGCATCATCGTGTCACCTGACAGAAATCCAACTGGGTGAAGTACTGAAGTGCAGCTGCAGTGGAGTGATGAAGTGATCTCGACTCTGCGTACGTACCCGTCGAGGAAATCGAAGGACGACTTGAACCTCTCCGGGAGATTGAGCTCTCCGAAATCGGCCAAGGCGAACCGGCCCTGGTACGAGATGTTGTGGATGCAGAAGGCGACCTGTGTGTGTGTTGAAGATGCAAACATTCAGTTTCAGAACACGAAAAACAATCGAAATGGAAGATACAGCTTTTAGCAGAACACAAGATGGTGGAACCTTTGCGTCCCTGTAGATGCCATTGGGGTGGTAGTTGGTCTTGAGGTAGCACGACAGAGGGCCAGTGTGCCAGTCATTGCAGACGAACACAACATCTTCCCCTGTTTATATATATTATGCAGAAGTAACCCGATGTTAAATTACACCGTAACAATGGGTCGTTCGTTCCAGTGCTGATACTGTCAAGTTCATCAGTCGGGTAGGAAGACAATGCAATTGTTCATACCGTATGGTCCGGAGAAGAACGGGTTGCTGTTGAGATTCAGGATCCTGGGAGCCTCAAGCGCTGCCTGCAGGAGCAAACGCTTCTCAGAAATAAGGTACGTACAGTATTCATAAAGGATCAGAGTTCAGGTCGATGAGAGAGTTCTGAGTCAGTGACCTGGCAAAGGAGGCTGAACCGCATCTGGTTGTCCTTGTAATCGACTCCGGTGTCAGGACCGTAGATCTTCTCGCCGGTCTTCCCCCAAACCTGCATTCAGCAGCCAACACAGCAACCTCACTAAACGATGAACACCTGTTCTCCGCATTGACAGAAAGAAATTCAATGCAGCTGAGGCAACAACAAGGAAACAACCTTCTCGAGGAACGATGGGTGGTCGACGAACACGCGATCCACTCCGCGCTTGTAGCAGTGGAAGAACCTCACTCTCTCGTACCTGTCCGCCACCTTGACCTGCCATGCAAGAGTAGTGCAGTAAAAAAGGTTAGATAAATTCTTGCGACCATCGATGTAAAATACTAATAATCTTACGGCGCCCGGATGGACGCAGTGTGCGCACCTCAACGACGACGCTTGTGTCCCATGCGTCCTTGTACTGGTCGTAGCGGGGCGAGATGACCATGACGCGGTGTCCGTTCGCCTGCACACAGCACACACGTGAATAATGTTTGTTTATGGATTACGTACATATGTAGATGCAGTGAAGAACACGACGATGAGCACTGAATCTTACTGCCATGGCCGGCGGGAGTCCACCGAGGACGTCGCCGAGCCCGCCGGTCTTGCTCCAGGGCGCCATCTCGGCGCCGACGAAGACGATGTTCATGCCGCCGGTGGCGGTGGCGGCGCGCGCGACGAGGGAGGAGGAGGGGGACGACCTGAGCCCTCTTCCCGTCGTCGTCGTCCGCGCCTGCAGCCGCCTGGTCCGCGCGTCGTCCGCTGGCGGGGCCCGGCGGGGCGTCGTGAGGCCGCTGGCGTGGCGGAACGCGGAGGGCGCCGACCTTTGTTGGGCGATGATGCCGAAGCCGGCGTGCGTGGTGGCGAGCTGGGACGTGGCGAGCGCCGACATGGCGGACGAGGTGGAGTACGTAGCTGCGATTAAGGGGGTCAGTGACTGAGACATGAACAAATAAAAGACAGACAGAAGCCTGATAGTGATGGATGAAACGCAGAAACTGGATCCGAGAAACTCGATCGATCTCATACAGGCACGCAGATCTAAAATTTCCTATGTGTGGATTCGATGATCCAGGGTTATTACCTGCTGTGCTGAGACCGGAAGAGCCGATCGATCTGCGGCGGGACGACGAGCGAAGAACTGGCGGCGCAGCAGGTTGTGTGTAGTCTCGAGTGACAATAGTGTCTCCTTATCCCGTGGCCTGGACCTGCGGTGTGAGCGTGATCTGACGAGCGGAGGGTGGTGCTGGTGCGGGGCATGTGTATTTGTAGGACGTGCCGTGAACAGCGCGTGTACGCGCGCGCGGCTCTCGCCTCTGCTCTGGATCTCCACAATACCCGCTCCCCATCCCGTGCACGCCAGCGGCAGACGCTTTCCCGTTCCGTGCCCGTCCGGTTATTGTCCTCCTCCTCCACGTAGCCCACCCCCCATTCCGTCTCCGGTTCATCATTTCCAGCTCCGTTCTGCCTGTACGTGACGGTGACCGACCCTCTTCCCCCCGTTTTGTCCTGCGTGACGCTTTAGTTAGTTCGTCGGTGACGTACGCGTGCTTAACAGAACACAACATGACAGCTCGTGAGACGTTCGTTTTCTGTGGGTGGGAGAAGACAGACAAATACTAAATCACAGGCTGTTCATGTTGTACACGTACATAGGACGTGTGATCGATGATCATCTATCTATCTATGTCGTTTCTCGTGGTGGAAAAGGTTAGTGTGTTCACGACGAAGCGTACAGTTTCGCTTGCTCCTGGAAATCTCGTATGTTTCGTATTGGGCCGATTGCTCGCGAAAGCACAGCCCAGTCACCGTGACGTCGCGCCCAAATAAGATGATGAGCGGTTCCTGACTGGGCTGCCGCCCGATAGCTGGGCTGGAGATACATGCACGGCATGTGCCATGTTTGGGCCGTCATCTACCTACTATGGCGACCTAGTACCAGATTTTCACGAACAACCTGACTACTGCCAGAAGGCCTGCAGAAGTCTACTGGGCCTCATCCAGGACAACCCGATCCGGAAACCCAGAAGGCCTGCAGAAGCCGTCTGTCCTCCATGGGCCTCTATTGACCGAGGCCGGCCCAGGTCCAGCAGTGGCAAACTGGCAGTGCCCGTAACAGCACTGTCAGTAGCTTATTAGTTCTGATCAAGCAACTCATGCTGATGACACGTATCTCATGTTTGCATGAGAGATCAATCGGCCATCACCGATATATTAATGCATGGTGTCTTATCATAAACCGAATCGCCCAAACGCCAGTTCTCCAAAAAAAAAACTTAAACTTGCTCGTGATGGAACGGAAGGAAGCAGCAGGTGGTTCTCTCTCTCTCCAACGGTAGACGGGGGGAAAGGACGCGGCAGCGCGCCGATAAGGTTCGTTGCGTTGGTTAGCTTTCCAGGCCGTCGTTTTCTCCCACTGCACGGCGATCCCAGCGCCGCCAATCCCGGCGGCGGCGATCGACGACGACGACCTCCGTCGTCCATGCATCTCTCGCGTCGCCGGATGGAGGCGCGTCGTCACTCGCTCGCCAATGCAAGTTGCTCCAGTCAGTCACCACATATATGGACTTGAGTTACTCCCTCCTTCCCATATTATTTGTCTCTTAGGACAAGAATTCTAGTTCAAAATGAACTAAAATCTTTTTCCTAAACGACAAATAATATGGGAAGGAGGGAGTAGGTTGGTGCAGAGACAAGACTCCCCACCGTCGTTGCAGTTACGCCCTACACTGCATCATACTCCCCCTGTCTCAAAAAGCTTATCGCTTTGTAGTTCAAAAATGAACTACGAAGCGACAAGTTTTTCGAGACGGATGGAGTAAAATGCTAGTCTCTGTAGTCGTAAAAGTAGCCTGCTTCCTGGATGAAATAACGGCCATGGCGCTCAACTGTTAAAAACCGGAGCCCAAAAATAAAGCCTGATTCGATTTCACTTCAGATTAAGTGGAAAAATACAGAGGTGGTAGAATGAAAACCATGTTGACTCGGAGACTTGGTTTGCACGATTGCATCAAAGATCGTGCAAGATTTTAACACCATCGAATTGACCGCGACGAGGCAATAAAAATAGCATATACGTGTGCCACGAGGCTGTGGAAATTAAAACCCCTACAATATTTGTGAGCGCGATGAAAAAAGCGGGCTATTGTGATAGCTAGCCAAAAAGCAACACTTTGGTGGTCTTCCTTCACGTCTCTCCTTTTCAATTTTGTCCAAATATCTAAACAAAACAGCTGGACGGGATGCCTTTTCTCCGAGCTGTTTTCCTCTTGTCATGACACGAGGGACAGCGATTTCCATCCAAATAACCAGGTGAAATTGAGCAAACTGACATCATATTTTTTTTAGATAATGAAAAAAAGATTCCGGCCTTTCTCTCATGCGAGGTTAGAGCCAAATTAAAACTGACATAATATGATCAACGACGGTCACACATTAGTTCATATTACTCCCTCGTTTCTTTTTATTTATCATCGGCTAGTTTATTTTTGAACTAACTGGCGACAAATAAAAAGAAACAGGAGGAGTATTATGCAACACGAGCTATCACACCACCGTGATGCATGATCGGAACGGAAATGATATCACACCACACTTCAGTAGTAAGTTAATTAAAAAGGTTTACAACTATAAGTTCTAGGTACAATGATAATAATACACATGTTATATACTAATATATTATCCTACCACGCTGTCCTTTTAGTTTATTTTCTTTTCTTGCAGACAACTCGACCGCACTTTAATCAACATCATCCTTGACACCGGCCTTCATCCCCTATCGTGAGCCTTACACCGTTCTGTCTCCTCCTCCCTAGAAACTATGTGCACGCACGCATGCATGGTGATCTCGAGTTAGTGGTGCATGCAAGCATACGCCATGTCTGGAGGGTCGATCCTACTATAATAATTAGACGTTGTTCATCGTCAGCTGGTCGGCGTGCAACGACGACACCGACCGCGCCAGGCTCCACAGGTCGCCGTCGCCGGCACCGGCACTGGGTTCGTCGAAGAGGCCGTTGAGCTCGTACGCCGCGAGCCGGTCAAACGAACCCCAGTCAGCGACGTACTCGGCTGCTGGGTTCGGCAGAAGGCCGGCGCCGACGTGCTCCAGGGGCGGGAGTTTCATGAACCTCCCATAGATCACACTGCTCGGACACGCAGTAGTAGTAGCAGTGGTGGTCGTCGCAGCAAGTTGATGATGATCCAGCACCGCCGGCTTGGCGTCCTGCTTATTGCCGTGGCACGAGGAGGGCCTGCTCATGTACTCGAGGATGTGGTCGAGCGCGACGTCGTCGTCGCTGCCGGAGTGCAGCATCTGCGCCTTGACGTGGTCGCTGACGGTGACTGACGAGCAGCTGCTCTCCATCGTGGCTGCCGCCATCTTGGTAGAAGAAGGGGCGGCCGCCGTGTGGCTCGTCACCGTGGTGGCGTTGCCGCTGCTGCTCTGGCCATGGTGTACGAGGTTCTTTTTCTTGAACAACCTGCAGATCACCCAGCCCTCCTCTTGCGCCGCTTGGTCTCCGGCCGCGGCGACACGCATCTATAAACGTTCAGAAACTGTATTATCAGTGATTATCATCACTTGCTTTGTATGATTCTAGCATGTCGCATGATGGTTAATTTTCCATATAAGGCGAATCTGAATTAGGAAGCATCCAAAGTAGTCATTGCAGGACCATATATTTCTTCTAGTACCACCACCACCTAATAATCCTAGAATTAATCACATGCAAGATTTCCCATGATCAATCATCGGCAGAGAGCCAGCGCAAAAGCTCCCCTCCCTCAGCTGCCAAGTTGACCTCTGGAAAAGGGGAGGTGGAACAACAGACTTGTCATATTGCTGGTGTCTACGCGTGCAGTGCAGGAGTCGTCCACCACTACTGTTCCGTGCGTTAACTGGTCCATGCGTGAATGTAGTAGTGCGTGCTCCCATCTACTACGACACGTACATATAATCGGATTAGTTAAGAGTAGTAGCAGCTACTCCGTGCAGTAGATGTGTGCAAGTGGTGTGACCCCCCGGCGGCCGGTCCCGGCCGTCCGTGCTTGGTTGGCTCGTCGGCGGCATGGGGCATGCCATGCCTGATGATCTTGCTGGTGCGCAGATTCTGTGGCCTTGACCCGGGGACGCCCAGCCCAACCACCACAGCTTACCGACAACGCCAGAGCGCCCAGCCCCAGCCTAGGTGCAGTGCAGTCCCAGCTGCTAAATTGCAGCTAAGCTAGATGGTCACAAAGCGCCCACTGCAGAAACATGCCCCATTTCGAACAACCAATGACATGCCTAGCGATCGATGTCGGTCCCGACCTCCCAATAATAAAGCCCCACTGGAAACGTAGTCTTCTCGTCACATATGCACACAGTTGCATATATACACGTGACGTGTGTGAGAGATTACGGTACGTACATCTGGCGGCGGCGACGGCAGCGACGGGTAATAGGGGTCACCGTCGACGGCGGCGGGGTGGACGACGACGTCGTCGAGGCGGTACTCGTGCATGATCCAGTCGGACTTGTGGCCGTGCGGGGCGCGGCCCATGTAGAAGACGAGCGTCTTGCGCATGCCGATGCGGCGGGTGCAGGAGTAGATGGCCTTGTCGCGGCCGGTGGCCTTCCAGAACCCGGCCGCCGTGGCGCGGTTGGTCCTCGTCCCCGTCGGGTACTTCTTGTCCTTGTGGCTGAACAGGTACCAGTCGTTCTGAGGCCCCGACCCGATCCGGCACTTCTCTGCACCCCATCAGCAGTGGCTCATCGTCAGATTCTAGCTAGCTATAAGTTCTTCAATGTGTGTCATCCTCAGTTCTCCAGCATATACTGTGCAGCAATGAGCGATGAACATATATACCTTGGATGTCCCACGGCTCGAGCTTGTTGAGGTCGACGTCGCGGATGACGTCCAGGTCGATGCGCTCCGAGGCCACCTTCTTCTTCAGGTAGTAGGTAAGCAGCTCCTCCTCCGTCGGGTGGAACCGGAACCCTGGCGGCACCACTGACTGCCCGTTCACCGAGATGCTCATCGTCTCAGAGAATGAGTTCTCTCTATACTAGCTTAGCAGTCTAGGCTAGCAGTTCACTGGGAGAGCAAAGGTACAAGAGACTGTACTGCGCCACTGACAGTACTACTTGGCAGGATCAGATTCAGACGTCGACTACCATTGTGAAAACGAGAGGGAAGAAGTTACAATGGAGGTGACGGGGTACAAGGAAACAGGTTAGAATGGAGGTGGTTATATAAAGCTACTGACACTCCCTAGTGGGATTAGTTTCGCCAGGCTAGGGAAGTGCCACCAACCTTGACGGAGAGAGAGAGAAGCAATGGTCCCCGGCAGTAGGGCCCGAGGGAGGAAGAAACGGCCGTGGGAGAGAGAGAGGGAGGTAGACGACGAGTGGCAACAGGCGGGCGGGGTCTGCAGAAGAGGTGCAGTGCAGGAAAGGCGAAGGGGCAACATCCAGGGCCATGACGCACGACCTTAAAAATCTCCGGGAAAAGCACGGCCCGGCGAAACAAACCACCTTCGCGTCACGCCCGGCGCCGGTTGGGTAAAATCGTCGATCGAGTGGTGTCATGTGTGTCGCGGATTGCCGGCGTAACTACCGCGGCAACTACTGCAACAACAATATAACAGCATCGGCAACAGCAACGAAAAAGGATATGCCATGCCGGTGTTCTTTTTTGCAGCTGGTTCGTTCAAGAATATATCTTTAAAACTAGTTTTGGTTGCTCTTGCTGCCTGCTAGAGAAAACCAGCAAGCAAGCCAAGAGCTTTTTGACTAGTTCAGGGAAACTATGAACAAATGAGCTGAGCAAGCTGTTTGCAGTTCAGTTGTAGTGTTGCAATAATCTAATTGAGCAAATTTGTCTCCCCTCTTTTTTCCCCTTTCATGAGCGAACAGCACAAGATGGAGACCGCTGCAATCAACATAAATAATTATCGTTCAAAGTTATTGCCCTATCAATCGTCACATGTGGGAACAACAGCTGCTGAATTTGGATTCAATTATCACCAAGAAATTAACTGATTGATCAATTATCACAAGAGAGAGAGATATTTACCCTCGGAGTCACTGTATTAGCGTGCTTTCCAGTTTTTTTCCTTTATTATAAGCTGTTAATTTATAGTTCAATGGAAGTATCGTACATATCTAGATTGTCTAAACGAGTTGGCATTTACGAGGCTACAATGGACCATTCTTTAACTATATACTAACAGTAGTGATGAAAATTTTATAAAGATATACCTGGTTAATTTTTCATTATAACAGTGCAGAGTAACTTATAAACATGTATTGTGGTACTTTGTGATAGTTTTTTGTAACATCAGTAGTCGGTAATATATTTAATGGTGGTACTTAACTGCTAATTATCCGGTGTCTAGAATTTTCTTATATTTTTTTAAATTCTAGTCAGCTCCAATTTTTAAATAGAAGTGGTGACTAATACTATTTCTTTTTTCCTTGATATGCAATGGCTCTTTTTGTTGCTCAGAAATCGGATAATAAAACGAGAGATCCAGATTTTTCCAGAGAACTTATATATGTCAAATTGCCCTGATCACGGGCTCAGGTGCGTGACGACAACAACGAGGATGCAGTTAGGAATAGTTCCCAAATGTTGAAACCCTAACCTCTTCATGATATCATGCATGCCGACTTAACAGTGCAGGTGTAGTGCAAACAGCCCCGTATACATGCACGTATGTGGCTTGCTTCTACATGCTGACAAGCGACCGGAACGAAACGGCAGGCACCATCCGACCAGCCGGGCCCGCCTGTCAGCGAGAGCGTGTCGCCATCCTCCTGCGTCCGTGCAACCTCCTCGCCGTTACTTTCCGCTTTGCGCGCGTCGCCATCGTCCTGCGCCCGTCGCTGTCGGCAGCGATCGCGGGCGATACAGTTGCCGCGCGCGCTCGCGAGTCGAGGTCTCGTCCGCGTCGGCAACGATCGCCATGGCGGCACGGCGTACGGATCGGATCGCCCAAGCTGTGACTATCGAGGCTCTGTCGCGTTGTTGCAAGCTCGACTGCTTCCCAGCAAGTCTCATCTCTCATTGGTTTGTTCGTCAGGTCATGAAAATTCTCAGAACATAAGAGCTGACATGTAAATGAGCTCACAAAAAAGTTGTCTTTTTTTTTCTCAATTTCCAGCTTATGGAAGAACTTAAGAACTGACGGCCACGTGCGAGCTGAATGCTCTGGATAATGTCTTGATTGTCGGGACATCCAAGGATAGAAAACAACAGAGTCAAAAGCTGGGCCGGGTGTGAAATAATTAATAGTATTTTCCCCGTTTTAAAATATTTTTTTATCGGTTAGTTCAAAAATGAACTAGTCAGCCAGTGACAATTATTTTGGAAAGAGCGAGTAGATATCAACATTTGCTAACGAAGGTCCCTCCAGGTTTCCGGTTACACGCACACAGAAACTGACACGTTACCATGTTGGCACTTCGTCTCGACACCAGGTCATCTTGCATGTTGTATCCCAGACTCAGCAAGGCACTGTAGCCACGCTAGCGACCGAACATGCGCTTTATCGCCGTCACGGTATTTCTGTCCCGTGCCGCGTCGTGTCATCACGCCCCGGCACGGCATCCATTGTATTTCGCCATCACCCATGATCCGCCACGCCACTGCTCCACCCGGCGACGTGTCCGCGGCGCTCGCCGCCGATCGTGCGCCGCGACGATGGCTCGTACGTGCGATTCCAAAGAAAGGAGACGCCCAATTACGAGACTCCAGATGTGTAGACGGACGTACCGGTGCTAGCTACTCCCTCCACTCTAAATTACTTTTCACTTAAAATAAAAAAATTAATTTATTTTGAATTAATTATTTGGTCTCAAATGATAAGTAATTTGAGATAGAGGTAGCTGCCACGACGGACAACGGCCGGAGCACACAGGCGTGGTACGTGGCGTTCTAGATTGACGCCTACGGGGACAACTTTTTTTTCACCTGGTGTTCAACTCTCCTACTGACATGCGCAGCTTGATGTAATGGTGTAGTGCGCTCACCGTTAAAACTGAGTTGTCACACATGGTGATCGCTCGCTCTCCCTTCACTTTTCCGCTCTGGCTTAGTGGAGCGCAGCGATTGAGCACTCTGTCTTCGTTCTAGAGCGCCATGATCAGTGGTGAATTAGGTCCCTCGATCGCTCGCTAATCCCCTCATTTTCTCCGCGCGTAATCATGGGAGCATGCCATTTCGAGATCGCCTCGAGCTCGACGTAGCAACACGAGAATCTGTCGACGAGTGATCTGATGAGTGTGGCGTTTCCGCGTCAATCCTGCCTGCTTTCTGAACACGATCGAATTCCATCCGATATTCCACGAGACACCTCGACCGGCGCAGTAACAATTAATCTACCATGAGTGTGAGAGTCAGTAGCTGGTACTGTGCCTGTGAGAACACGGGAAGGGAGATGTACGTGGCGGTGCAGTGTTGGGCTAGATGTCGTCCACCCTTGCTCATTCCATGGTGGGGTTCGGAGTTAGCGTAGGGCCGGTAGGGAATAATTAATCTGTGACGGGTCACCACCATACAAGCTGGCTATGGTGCCATCGTCGTCGATCCATCACCGGCGATAGAGTGTACAAAGTCAGTGATCCCATAGATGACCACATCGTCTGCATTCTCTTTTCCTTTTGGCATGACCGAAAGCAGCAGGGCGTATATGTTTGTGTGGTTCGATCGGTTTCCCTTTTTGTTCATCACTACACTAGCTTCTTCCCTCTGGATAATCAATCGAGTGGGGGCATTGCTATTCTGTTCTGTCCAAGTCAAGGAACGGCACACTTTACCGTGGGACACCTGATGCATTTATATTCTGTTCTCTCCAAAGCCGTAGGGATTTGCTTTTACATCGGCATCAAAGATCTACTCCATCAGATATATCCGATACTCCCCCCGGACATATTTTCTCCAGGTAAATACTCTCTAGATTTTATTTTATTTGACGCTAATTAGTTCAATTTTAACTAATCAATATCAAATAAAATAAAATAAAACGAAAGGAGTAGATAGGTGAAAAGTGACCCCCAGAACTTCCGAACTGTGCATGCATGACAACATTCCAGTATCTGCACGAACTCAATCGGTCTCGTAATGATCTCACTCTTTAATTAGCTAGTTGATCACCCCTGGGAGTGGGACACGTCGTTTGAATACCGGTAGTAGAGCTTGAGATCAACAGTAATTTCGGCACAGAACAATTGTTATTGTCATATGATTGCCTTGAACTTGGTCATTGTGTACTTGGGCATTTTGACTGCTATTTGATTAAATTTGGCCAAAACAAATAAAGGGCGCTGCATTAAGACTCGAAAGCAAGGCCCCAGGCCAAATGAAAAATAATACATTTCGAATCCGTGAGTATTGTTTAATTAGTTTAGTAATCCTCTTTGAGTTATGACAAAGTTTTCGCATCAGTCATGCGCGCGCGTGCCTTGCTGCCTTTGCATGGGTGGCCTACGGAGCCATCACGCGCGCTAACGGTCTAACTCGTGCATGGCCAAGTGCGCGAGCACATTATCGGAGAAAGGCTCCGATTCCTCGACATGTAATCGCCGAGCGGTCAGCGCCCTAATCATCACGGCGTCGTCGTCGCCGTTGCCCTTGCCGCCATGGCAGTCTAATTTACTTGTGCCAATGCACCAAGCATCTGCTACTGATAGCTAAGTAGTAGGTGATGGACGAGACCATTAGCGAAATCTCGCATTATATTCCTCTAATGATTGATCCATGTCTGAGTTGGTTCGCTAATTTGTTTTTGATCTCTTCACGCCCAAAACGAGTCCAGAACTTGCTGGTTGTTCCGTTACCCTGCACCGCTGCAAGTGCACTCCATTTCAGAACGGGACATAAAAGCACCTCTGTGACAAAGGAATTCACGGGGAATAGTTCAATTTCCTCGGAAGCAAATGACACCCGGCCGGTCCAAATGTATCCTGACTGAAGTAGCACCAAGGTACACTTGCTCTGCTTGCTAAACAAATATCTTTGTCTGAATACGGAGAGAAAAGCAATGATCAATGGCCTGAACGTTCATTCTTTGGTTCTGCCTGGCCATATCAGAGCCCCTTTCCAATTCCAGGTCCATCTCACCAAATAGCCACTATGCCAGACTCAAGCTGCAGGACATGGACCATCGTAACGGCATCCATCAGCCATTCATCAGTGGTGGTCGCTCCCGATCTAGGCATTATCTGCACCTGAAGCTTCAGGTGTATTATGGCATCCCCGCACGTCCAAAGCTGTCATCTGCGTTCTTAATAAATGTCGTTTCAGACAAACTAAAACAACTAAAAATAAACTGTGAAATGTTGTTTTAACGACAAATATTATGAAACAGAGATAGTAATTAGTACTGTATTCTTGTGCTTGCACATAAAACGTTGTTATTAACGGCTTAAACGCTTCTGTTAATCAAGTAACAAACCGAAGCCATTGACATCTCCACACGGCCCGTCTAGCTTGGCAGAGAAGCAAGGCCAACGCACACAGGGGATGTTGAGGTTGATCCACAGCAATCTGTTCTCACATGCCCACATGCCACCTCGATGACGAGATAGGCTGTTCTTCCTGATTGGTAAAGTAACAAAGGCACTTGCATCCTAATCAACAGGTGCTGCAGCTGACAGCTGCTGGGGATTCAGATTTCTGATTCTACAAGACCATAGATCACTTCAAAAGAAGGTAGCAACTGGGTTTCGAAAAAGAAGGTAGCAACAGGAATATACATACGCCTCACCTTTCCTCTCTACCATGAATCAGATAGTTGCACTGGATGAGTTTTCCAGTCCTGCTTTGGCATATTTAGCGTGCAGTCCAAAACATCATGGTCAGAGCAGGCGAAGTGGTGGCTTCCATCAGCAGAAGCCTATGTACGTGCAGGCTCACAAGACTGTCCAACTCGCAGATTTGGGCCCCCTTTAGCACAGCTCCACAAAACTGATTCTCTGGATTCACTTCTGATTCTCAGTTGAAGTAATTCTGTAACTGAAAATTATTTTCTATAATTCTCTAGAATAAACTCTTAGAATCAGGATCAAAAATCACTTCACAGAATCAGGAGAAGCTACTTTTTTAGCTTTCAGCCCCTTAGTTCATTTCAGAGAATCACTTCACAGAATCAGCCAAGAATCACTTCTTCTGAAAAACAGTGTTTGGCACAGCTTCCCTGATTCTGTCTGAGAATCAGCTCCGTAGAGCTCTGCCAAAGGGGGCCCTGGTCTCAGACCAACTCCGACTCAAACCTCCTACTCCCAGTGCAGATGCACCATGCAGAGGATGGGGAAACAGGCAGGCCTGGGCAACAAATACAAATCAAGGCAGCACCATAAGGGAATCAGATTGTGACTCGTCACCAAAGCCACTCATGAAGGCAGATGCATGCAATCCTTTCCTGGCTAAGCTGCAGCACAACAGAAAAGGGAAAGGGGAGCCCATACGGATTAAACATTTGTCCATGTAACACATAAATGGCCAAGCCGACAGCAGGGGCTAGAGAGTGCCCACAGAACCAACCACATGGCAATAACAAACTCCGCTTATTTTAGCAACATGGTTCTCCACGATTAGGAAGCATGCAATTTCCAACACACTGAATCGAGCTCCCAGCACTAACCGGAGGGAAGGAGTGACATCCCTAAAGATTTGATGTTAACACACCAAAAGGAAATCATGTACTACTAGCAAACTATGACCATGGCTTTTTGGCATGCACAGCTCCATCCACTGAAAAGTTGCTCCACCTTCGGAGCTCAGTGCTTCCACCCTTATGGCATGTTTACGCAACATAACAAACTTCTATTATAATCATGAATTCAAGATTTTCAGTAAGGTTCGTGCAAAAAAGGACGATAGTAATAATCTTGCTTTCTCCCTGCATCAAAGCTATATTACAACCATAGTCATAGTAATCGAACACCAAGTTTCACCATCTAAAGTAATAAAAGACTACTTCACCAATAAGCTTCACCATGAAGTAACCACTCTTTGTTACAGGCACAATAGGCATGCATGTGCAACTCTGAAGCAATGGACTGAGATCAAAATCAACTCCTTTCCCTGAACTCAAGATGTTAATGTCTAGCTAGAGTTCATTTGAAATACTACCAACTTGACCTGCTGTTTTGAAAATATGTATTAAAAACTTTAAGTTGACTTAATGCATTGTGAATCCCAGCCATCATTGCATTTATTTCACTTGCTTCTACGCGTTCTTTTATAGATCCAAAGCAATATACTTCTATGTATTCACGAGCAAGTGGGGAGGAGATGCAGCATTTAGCCAACCCAAGCAGATTTTACCACTGGCATTTAATGATGGCCGATTTTTTTATCATACAAATCATAACACGAACAAGTTTAGTGGTTAAAAAACAAAAAATGAAATAAACGGTGTTAAGTCCTGGAATCCATTGAGCTTGTTCAATGTAACTAAAGAGCACTGACCAGACAAACATCTTTATCTATTAGGCTTTAGTACAAACTTAATACGAAACTGGTCTTAGGCTGCCAAGACCATGTTTGGGCCAGAACAAATGAACAATATCAGCACCCAGGCACCCAGCCATCAAGCCCAGTCCTACACATCTGACATACAAATTGGCCCCAAACCCATTGAATCCAAGCAGAATGACAAGAATGACAGGCCCAATCTAAATACTAAAATCCCGTTTCAACAATGGGAGATGGAAAACTCATAAATCTAAATAGTAGACCATCAGATTTATTTTCAATACAAAATCATGAGAAAATGAAAATTTGCTGTAGCCAAGTTTCCTGTTTAGTTACAAAGCAAGGTCAAGAAATGTTCAACATGATTTCATCATGTGCAGAAGATCGAAGTATGAAATTAACTCCCGTCTTTTATATCTTAGACTATGTATTATCATTCCAATTCCATTAGTGTAATTCTATCCTAAAGAACGAACTAAGACTGGAAGGTCTCGAAAGTTTTATGTCCCATTCCATGAATTGTTAAACTAGCAGCTAACATCAGGAGAATAGAAATGGATAGCTTAAAAAATGCAAGGACTATGGATCAGAGCATTCCACATTGACATCAGATGTAACTTGAGACGAAGTCCCGACTTAACATACATCCGAGATCTCAATCATGACAAAATGAAAGAGAAGTAATAGGATGAAGAGAAAGCATAGTACTTTCAGTTGAATTCAAGATGACCAGAAGTGCTTTGAGCTTTGACAAAGAGAGGTTGACGTGGAAATCCAAGCCGCATAATTATTTCAGAATTGATAGATCCTAATATCCTAGCCCAAGTCAAATTTCAAAACTAAAGTATTTTTTTCTTTGCTCAACACAGAGGACAAATTTAGAGAAAATTATAGAATTCACACTCAACCTAGGCATCAGTGTGATTCTTAGTACCAAAGTTTACAAGGAAAAAGGTGGCACATTTATGTGAAACCTTCATCACCATTTCAGAGTGTACTGTGCACCACAATCTTCAACATCCTTTTGAACTCAACAAATTAAGAAGCATCGGAATGAAGCCAAGAACTAATTCATTTTTTTTCAAAGCAAAGGGATCTAATATACAAGAGCAGGCAAGAAACTATGAAACAATACAGGTATCTTGAAAAGTCAAAACTTGGAGCTCAATCAGAAATATGTGGGTAGTTGAATCATAGTTTATTTCCTTTACCTAGTAAATGAAGCAGACATCTACTTACAACACTTGCTACAGAGGTACCACAAAACAGCTCATCTTAAGGACCATCCAGTAAAGCAAGGTAAAAGCAAGCTACATTGCTTAACACTCACACAGGCACAGGATTGTCGATGACCAATTATACAGTAGGACAAAATATAACCAACTTCAAAGTAAAAAACAAAAGGATATGGACTAGATGCAGTCTATACCATCTGTAATGTGGGATTTAGGCAGATACAACATCAACATCACCATTGGCGAGGATGGCGCTGATAACCCTTCATAGTTCGAATTCATCATCCATTTTGAGTGCCTCGGCAGCAGCCTCCTCTTCTTCATCGTCAATTGCAAAGTACGGGTTATGCACCTCAGGCTGGAACCTGTACCCGGTGAATACATAGAATGCGAGAGTTGCGAGCTCCCCAACCACGACGCTAGTCCACAGATACCGGTAGGAGGTGATGGTCTGTAGCGCATACACGACAACCCGCGTGAAGTAAATGTAGCAAATGACAACCACATAGTACTGGCGGAAGAGGGTTAGCTTCATGAGGTTCACTGCTGCCTTCCCATCTGAGCGAGCAGCCTCTCGAAGGTTCTTAATGGACCACACAATCGGGAAGAGCACCGCGCAGCAGCAGACCACATCAACGAGCAAGAAAATTTGCTTCCAGGTGACCCAGTCCCGCGCATAGGGCCCAGATTCGTCAATCACCACTTGTGCAATGTTAGCAACAACCTGCAGTGGAATGACCACCATGAGCACCTTCTTCTCTCGGTCAGCGAGGTACGGCTTGAGGAAGGACCAGCCGGTGCCGATGAGCACTATGAGCGTGAAGAGCGAGATCCCCTTGAGGAAGCTGAAGATGTAGAAGAGAACATCCCAGCCGTGCGCCGTGCCAGTGCGCTCGATGTACGACTTGTCCTCGGCCTCGGCGAGGAGGTTGAACGCCTTGAGCACGAGCACGGCGAGCATGAAGTAGTGGATCCGGAAGACGGCGGCGCGCTTGCGCAGCAGGATGGCGACCCAGGCCGCGGCAAGCCCGGCGTAGGCGAGGCAGAAGAGGAAGTAGAAAGAGGGCAGCACGGCCGCCCCAGCAGAGAGGTAGGCCCTCTCTCCGGTGGCCGGGTCAACGTTGTACATAGCCGAGCGGACGTCCATGGAGACCTTGAGCCCGCCGCCGAGGCAGTTGGCGAAGACGAGTGTGTACTGGCCGGGGTCGGAGACGCGGAAGGCGGTGGAGAAGGACGAGGACCGCGCGACCTGGACGCCGGCGGGGTTGGACGGCGGCCTGAGGCGGTCGAAGGAGAAGGCGAGCTTGACGAGGTCGGACTGGAGCGCGCAGGTGACGTCGAGGTCCTGGAGCTGGTGGAGGACGTGGACCCAGGCGTCGAGGGTGGAGAGGAAGAAGCCGAGCTGGGAGAGGTCGAGCTCGGCGGACGCCTGCGGGTCGAAGGAGATGCCGGAGACGTTGAGCTCCAGCACGCCCGAGTGGGTGAATCCGAACTCGTCCAGCGGGATGATGCTGCGCGGGTCGGCACGGATCAGGGTCTCCCGGATCTCGGCAGACGCGAGGGGCACCGTCGCGGCGGCGAGGAGGAAGAGCGCGAGGACGCCGAGGGCCACCGCGGCAGGCGGCGACGGCGAGGAGGCCATCGGGGCGGTGCGATCTGGGGAGGGCGGAGGCGGCGTCGGTGGTGCGGTGGCCGGTGGGATTTGGGATTTGTTGGAAGGTGGGAGGGAGGTGGGGATGGCGTGATGGGTCGGTAAAGGCGGCGAGCGAGCGCGTCCAGTTGGGGACTAGGAGAAGGAGACGCGCGCGCCCCTCTTCTCCCTCTGATTTTTTTACCCAATTTTAAAAACGATAACGTGCTTAATAAAGTTTCTTCACAGTGAAATGGTCAAATGACACGAGTGGTATGAAATCCGCACGCAAGTTTATACGACTCGTGACATAGGATACACGATGCAACTGGTGTGATGGTGGTTGACATTCCAACGTTGTTTCTGTCACGATGTGCTTTGAGATCTGTGATAAGCAGGGTTTAAAAAAATCGATCCAAGAGAGTTTGTTGGGAGTGATGGAGTCGCCGTCTTCACGCAACAAAAGGCTGTCGGTTGGCAACTTGATTTAACACCTTAATTACGAGCTTGTTTGGTACTACCTCCAGATTTTTTTAATTGACGCTTCTGACAATCAAATCAACTAAAAGACAACTAGTAAACTCTGTCCTAACGTCAAATAAAATGAGCATGAGGGAGTATGATTTTAGATTTTTCGAGAATTAGAATTATTTCAATTTCATCTTAAATATTTTTTTCAATTTAAAACAGAATCACTTAGAAATCATTTGGCTTTCACTGATTTTAGTTTATTATATAGAGGCGGAAGGACTGAAATGACCCATTTATACTTATAGGAACTATGATATTTTGTCATATTATAATATTTAAGAAAGTCTTGCAATATACATTATTTTATAAGTGTCGCTACAAAATATATGTTATCATCCACATATACAAATGTTCAAATCATAAGTGTCTCACCATATATGTCAAGTCAAAATAATTCGAGTATTTCAAAGAGGTTGTAATGGCATTTATGTAATTTAATCAAACTCGAAGGGGTTACAGGAGGCCGAACTGTTTTAGGTTGCAGAACACATTTTCAAGTGTTTAACTAGTCTAAGCTGAAAAATTGAAATGATTCAACCTGTTTCACCCTTCAAACATTTCTAAAAATATGCGTTTGGTGCGGATCCAATTGTTTCAGCCTAGAATCTGAAACGTTTCACCTTGACAAACGGGACCTACGTCTATTCACCTTCCAACTTTAGCAAATTGTTTTATACTTTTATTTTGAATTAACAATGACAAGGACAAAGTAATCACTTACTCCTCAATCTCCTCCTCGTCCTGTTGTCCGTCCCTGAGAAAGCTGGTGTCGATGTCGTAGTTGAGTCGCCGCTAACGTCGTCCCATGAGTTGTGGTGGCACGGTTGGACGTATGGTGCCCCAGCAGCGTGATCGATTTTTTTTTTTTTTTGCAATAGGATATGTTAATATCGTAATTTCAAAAATAAGGTCAGTTTAAATAATTATAAAATTAGGCACAAATCGCTCTGTGGATTGGGGTGGGCATTCAGTTAACCCTCAAATTTGGTTCGGTTTTTATTTTTTTTTAATTCGGTTTTTGAAAAGTGAAAACCGAAATACAACATACTCCATCCGTTTCAAAATAATTGTCACTGGCTAGTTCATTTTTGAACTAACCGGTGACAATTATTTCGAAACTGAGGGAGTATAATTTAAGAAACTGGTGTACCGGTTAACCGCCAAATTCGGTTCGGTTTTCGGTTAATCGGGAAAACCGGACTTCACCAACTTTCAGATCGGGAGCAGGGGCGGCGTGTCTTGCCAGGCGGCGGCGGCTAAGAGCGGCTCGTCGGGGCAACGACACAATGGTCTGGCGAGCGTGCCCGCGCGGAGTACGAGGACACAATGGGTTGACCGCCAGCGGAGCGCTGCGACGGCGCACTGGACGAGGTCGCGCCTCACGCGATGACCGTGCGGTAGACAGAGGAGCTCTGGGCGGATCCAAGCGGAGGAGCTCTCGGTAGCGGCAGACGGAGGGGCTTGAGGAGTCGAGGTGGCGCCGCGTGGACGAGCTCACGGTGGTGGCAGGCGGAGGAGCTCGAGGTGTCGGTGGCGCACACATCTGGCGACTGACGGGCTGGAGACATGAGGAAGAAGAACTCCTCCGTGGGAGATTAGGGTAGGGCTGCTGTTGGCCTTCCAGTGCTAGATCGTGTTGGGCTTCAGTGCGAGATTGCTATTGGGCCTCATATGTTGGACCAGCGTTGGTGTTGGCCTGTTGTTCGGTTAACCCAGTTAACTGGATAAATAAACCGAATAAAAAATTGGTTTTTCCAGACTCGTAACAGAAATTTGCTTCGGTTTCTCCAGTTCGGTTTGTTCGGTTCCGGTTTCCGGTTAATTCGACTCCGATTTTCAGTTTCCGGTTTTTTTGCCTACCCCTATCTGTGGAGGCTATTCATGCACTGTTCATAAAAAATTGCCATCTCATGGAGCGATTCATTTGGTGGGCAGCCGGTTTATTAGTAGGGGCTTGGTTGCAAGTTTCATGTAAAAGTAAAAAATATTACTCCGACAATTTTAAAATAAATGACGATGTTACTCCAATTTTAAATAAGCAACACGTTATCTATTATAAAACAGGGGAGTACGTACCTAGAGGTGGCCAAATGGGCTGGACCAAACGGGCCAGCACAAAGCACAACCAAAATGGTCCGGCATGAGCACGGCCTGACCCGAAGCACGACACAGGTCGTGCTCGGGCCTTGATATTCGGCCCGTCGGGCTTCCCGACACGGCCCGTTTAGGCCCAACACGGTCGACTTGCGTGCTGGCACGACCTGTTTAGATCTGAATGGTGATTTTTCTGCTGTTTTATTGTATTTTTTTAACTAAAACAGGTCACGACCCGAGCTGCCCGGCACGGCCAGACACGCTTAAAATGGATTCGGGCCGTGCCCGGGCGTAGACCCTCTGCCCGCGGGCCGGCCCGACATGGCACAACACAATTTTTTCCGGGCTGTGCCGGGCCGAAACTTTTAATACCCGAGTCCGGCACGGCCTGTTGGCCACCCATATACGTACCAGAAACATGACGATGGACAGAGGACGGGTTAAGCGAAGCCCATCCCATGGAGATAATGAGTGCGCCAGGAATGCAAGCAAATTTCCAACAATAATGAGGCGCATCCATATCGATTTTCAATTCCTGGAGGACCTGGGGAAGATTCCAGCGTTCCGGACGGTTGCGATTCGGATTGGCAGTCCTATGGATTCGCCGTTGCCATTGTTCCGTGCAGGTAACTGGTATTAACGAAGTGGTGTGACCCTAGCAAGCCCGGATGCACCATGCCATGCGAAAAATGAACAGCTTCAATCTACTGGTACGAGCAAAATTTGCACCAAGAAACACACGTTAGGCGCTGCAACCTGCAATGCAGGACCTATATCAACAATTAATTGCACCTTTTGGGAACACGCACGGTTTGGCTACGACGACGATCGGACGGGCACGGCCTCGAAGAGCTTGGCGAAGTAGAACTGCGTGGAGATGAAGCCGCGGTTGGCGACACGCCAGCCGGCGTCGCGGAGCGCGTCCTCGATGTCCCTCTCGGGGTGCAGGTAGGCGCGCGTGGCCTTGGACGGGCCCGGGAACAGCTCGCCCACGCGCTTGAGCAGGTCCAGGTAGAGCGTGCTGGGCGCGAAGCTCAGGACCAGCCGCTTCTCGGCGAGCGACGCCAGGTGCCGGATCATCGCCTTCGCCTCCTCCCGCGGGTAGTGGATCAGCACGTCCAGGCACACCACGACGTCGTACCTCCCGTCCAGGCTCTCCAGGTCGCGCACCTCGAACCGCGGCATCCGGAACGGCGGCGACCCCGCGGCCGCCTGCGCCTGCCGCTGCGCCTCGGAGACCATGGCGGCGGAGATGTCGGCGGCGAGCACGTCCGCGCCCTGCGCCGCCAGCGGGACCGCCAGGGACCCCGTCCCGCACCCGGCGTCGCAGACCGTGGCGCCCGCCAGCGGGACGGGGCTGTCCCGGAGCATGGCGAGCGCCGCCGCCACCGTCTGCGCGTGGCCGTCGCGGATGTCCAGCTGCACGCGGTTCACGCCCTCGGTGGTGGACGCGTCGTAGATCTTGCGCCACCGCTCGAACCCCGTGGAGTTGAAGTAGGCGCGGACCGCCTCCTTGTCGCCGCCGCCCGCCGCCTCGGCCTGCGCGCGCCGCCTGCGTTCTGGGTCGGACAGGGACACCGCCGCCGCCAGCGCGGCAGCCGCGGCGGCCGCGGCCGGGAGGGACAGCGGCGGGAGGTCCGCGGCCGTTGGCAACGCCGCGGCGGTGATGAGAGCCTTGCGCTGGGGGCGGAGGAGGACGTGGGACTGCGGGTGGTGGACGGAGCTAACCGAGGGAGGAGAGTGGATGCGGCATAGTGGCGCGGTGGAGACGCCGGCGCGCGCCATGACCGTTGTGAGAGAGCACTGAGCTGTGGGGATTCGCCTTGCTTCCTCCCGATTTCGAGTGGTTCGCGGGTGTTGCAGATGGGATTTCGGGGATAGGGTTTTTCCGGATTGCCCCTCGTGTAACTGCTCATTTCCTACGCAAAGCTTTTGATTGTGATCGAGGGGGGCTATTGGGATAAAGGATTACCGTAGGGAGGCAGGAGATAACTACGACCTTCGAAAAGGGCCTTCATCTGCTTGGTCCGACTTCTGGGCCTGTTTTGAGAACCATGGGCCTACATACTGTTGTTCCGAATTTCTCTGGACTTCAGGACTTGGATGCGGAAAGGGCGATCCATTCTAATAAGCTTTGCTGTCACAACAGCTCAGGACGACTGAACAATGTGTAGCATGAGACATCCACCTCAGAAACCAACTTCTGCAGCTTATTAACTCTGCTTTGACGTCCATCATCACACTCACTCTCTGCTCCCGAATTGTTGTTGTTATGATAACAAATCTAGTTCATGTTTAAACTAGAATTTTATTTCTAACGATAACACATTTTAAAAATGAGGAGAGGGGGTACTATGCTAATACAATTTCTTGTTGAGGTGGCGATGGCTTTTGATGGACAAGCGCTGATGTATATATGAACACGCAAGCTCTCGAAAAAAGAACTATATATGAACACAACTTGTTCGTCCAATCGAACAATTAATACAGACAGACTTGTAGAATTCATCAGGACACTTTCGATAATTTATACTCTCGGAAGAAGAGGAAGGAGAGAAAAGGTGACTGACTCGAAGAAATGACGAGAGGATAGATAGAATTGCTCATCATCCTACATACGTATCTCTGCATTTTGCATTTGCAGAGGGGATGGCAATATATAATCGTGTTATTGCGTTCTTTAATTAATTATCAGCGCGGCCACTGATTATCTGTTCTGTGCAGTTTTGGTCGACGAGCTAGGCATGTTAAGCCCGCCGGCGAGAGGGCCAGCTAGCTAGTCGGCGGCGCTCCTCCAGATGGCCTCGAGCTCGGCGGCGAAGAGCTCCTCCTGCCCGATGATGATGGTGATGTGGTCCTTGCGGTCGTAGACGGTGACGCGCGCGCGGGGGATCCTGGCGCCGGCGGCGAGCGTGCACTCGACGGGGAGCAGCTCGTCGTCGCGGCCGTGGAAGAGGGCCACCTTGCAGGACAGCTGCGTCGAGACGACGTCGAGGTAGGCGTCCATCCGGGCGGCGCTGCCGCAGATGATGTTGTGGAGGGTGTGCCACGCCGCGTTGTGGGTGTGGCACATGAACGCCTCGATCATGAACGTCCGCACCCTGCAGCATGCACACGCACCCAAGAGTTATTTGATGAGTGTACATACACTTGCCGCCCTGTAATACACGGGGGAGATGAGAGGCAGGCAGCCTGGACCACGTGTACTTGCACGTGCATGCATGCATGCAATCCGGTAGAGCAAGTAGTAATAAAGTTCCGCAACTCCGAACCAACTTAACTACTCTAGCAGATCTCAGATGCCTCATGGATGGACCCAGCGTCCCACTCCGTCCTATCATGCAGGGACCCTTCTGCTTAGTACCCTTACTAGTAGTAGCTTGCACTTCTGGACTGCTATACCATGTCCAGCCTCCATCATGTCTTGCTGAAAAGCTTGGCTCACTGATTGCAGTTCAGCTGGGACTGGGAGCAGCTCGTTTTATGGCGGGGCCTTGTGGCGCCGCCGATCTAGGCACGGCACGGGTCGCCGTCGTCCTATCATGGTGTTGGCAGCAGCGCTCGCCGCTGGCACATCGCATCATGAGTGTTCCTTCTGATACCAGACTGACTATAATAGCCAGGATGAGGGCGATATATGCTTTGCTAGTGGGTTACTCTGAATCGCGATGACCATTAATTATATATGACGTTCTGACGGACAAACGCTGATCTGCTGCTGTCCGAAACAGCATTTTCAGGCTCGGTGGCGACCATTTAAGAAGACGATAGCGATCGAGGGTACTATAGTACTCCCTCTATTCCATAATACATGTCGTTTCAGACAAAGACAACAACTAAAAAAGAACTACACCTCCCTGTCTTAACGACATATATTGTGGGAAGGAGGGAGTACGTAATAATTCCCGTGGCGCCAAATGTTGCCGTCGCCATCCTCTCCTCTGTTCCTTTCCCTGCACTGCTAATCGTCGGCTAATCACATCGACAGTCTTGCTCAGTCCGTTCGTAGCAGAGGAATCTGAGAGGATGGAGTGATACTACTACTGGCAAGTGGCAGCCAACTAATTCCAGTCACACTCGCTGTCGTGGTGGCAGCATTACTGTAGAGTAGTACTCCGTATAAAATATCTGTCTACGGCAGCCGTGCGACATCTGCCGATTTCAGACGGATGATTTAATGAACCGAGGATTTAGATTCAGTTTTTCTTTTCTATTCGTCCTATGCGGTGCGGTGGAGGTGGCGAGCGAGCATGGCGACGAGAGCATGCAGGTCAGAGAGAGGGCCAGTCCATCCGTCCACTTGGACGGTCGTAGCAGCACGAGAAACAGGGGAGCAGCAGCTAGCTACCTCTCCAAGCAAGCACAGAGAGCAGCAAGCCAGCAGTTTCAATCGAACTAGGAGTAGTTGGCAAGAAGAGAACGAAGGAAGCCAGCGGCAGTTGGTTACGTACCTGTTCCTGGTGAAGATCCTGAAGAGGCGGTCCCAGACGCGGTGGTGCCTGCAGATGGTGAGGCAGATGGTTCGGCTCACGTGCTCGTACCAGCACGCCATGGACGCCCCGAACGCGATCGGCGGCCACACCCGCCGCGGCGCCACGCGACGCATCACGTACTGCGTCGCCGCGCCGGACTCCTCCTTGGGCACCGGGAAGTACGGCTGCCGGAATGGGTTAAATTCGTCAGATTGCTTGCAGTTCTTTTCGATGAAGTGGAAGTACATGTGTCACTGTCGACTGGAAGGGAAGGGAAGCAAGCTTACGGGCGCGAGGAGGGTCAGCGACTTGACCGCGTCGGGGTACTTGACGGCGAGCGCGAGCGCGAGGACGGAGCCGAGCGAGTGCGCCACCACGTGGAAGGACCCGAGCCGGTAGCGCTGCAGCACGGAGCGCTCGATCATCTCCACGTGCTCCCGCAGCGTGTAGAGCGAGTCCGCCGGCTTCGGGCTCCGGCCGAACCCGAGCAGGTCCACCGCGAACATCCGGTACTTGCCCCGCGCCGCCGCGCTGAACGCCGGGAAGATGGTCTCCGTCCAGAACACCGAGGACGAGATGAAGCCGTGGATGAACACCACGTCCTCCACCGCATTACTTTCTCCTCCCCTTGGTGGCGGCGGCGGCGCCTGGACGTGGACGTAGAGGTGGGACGAGGGTGCGGCGCTCCAGGAGGTGTGGCACACCTTGCAGTCGCAGTCGGACCAGCACGGCGACGCCGCCCGCCTCTTCGCCGGCGCGTGGCGGCCCATCTTGCCGCGGATCATCTCGGCGATGGCGGGGCTGACGGTGAGCGACGGCGCGGCGGGGCCGGCCTTCTTGGTGGCGTCGGCCAGCAGCGACGCCCGCACGTACAGCGTGTCCGACACGTCCTCCAGCTGCATCTTGGCCGACGACGCCGACAGCCGCACCACCTTGGGCCCCGCCGCGGGGGGCACTACGAGGACCCGTGGCGCCCTCTTATTCTCGCCGGCGGCGGCCGTGCAGTAGCACGCCTTCCACTCCGCCTCCACGGCGTAGTCCACCAGCTTGTACACCACGCACAGCACCATGTCCAGCACGTCCAGGAACGAGAACACCACGAAGCTGACCGCGCAGTTGAGCGCGCCACCCGCCGCCGCCAGCAGCGCCATCACCGACACCCACCTCGCCGCCCGCTCGCCGCCTCCGCTCCCCATGGCTGGTGCTGCCTGCTTCTCTTGCCACACGCAGCTCGCAATGTGCATTGCTTCCCTAGCTTGTCGACCTCGGCGGCAGGCCGATCGGTGGGCACCAAGCAGGCAAGCGGCAACCAACGACGCCGGAGGCGTGCTCTCGGGGCTCAGCTAGATAGGTATGTACACGCACACAGAGAGAGAGAGAGAGAAGAGAGATGGAGGAAGGTGCCTTTTTGTAAGAGTGGAGTATAAACAGGGTGTCTCCGATGAGACAGCGGGAGGGTTTAACTCAGAGAAAGACGAAACAGAGAGAGAGAAAAAAAATGGCAGGCATTTAAGCGCGGTGGGAGGCGGGTGGTTTGGTTTCTTGCGCGACGCGAGTTTTTTCTAGGACGTCCGGGCAAAGCGTTTGGTTGGGTTAAATAGAGTGTGAGCTTCCGTGATCCTGCAGTGCGGGTGAAAGCTATCCATCCAACGGCATTTGTTTAATGGTTGATGGTCATTTGTTTTGATGCCTCAGGTGATCATCTGGGTAACATCTTCCACTTAACATTTCGTTTTGCCATGGTAAATTGGTAATTATATTCGACACTTCTGTCAATTTGATCTCATGTGTAGATGCAGGGCATGTTATAGTACTTTGGTGAATGGGTGTAGTAGTGCTTTTCACACGGTAGCCATACCGCGTACAAGTCAGTGGTTCTATGTTTAGCTCAGGGGGTAATTCGCTTTATTCCTAGTGTCGGTTTTGACGCTTGGATGCTTTTTGGCCCGGGGCGGTTGAGCAACAGGAGCCGAGAGCACCCCAACAGTGTTCATCATGTGGAGACAGTGTTGGTTGGCAGTTGCGCCGAGCTGCTGCTGCCCCTGCCCCGCAGAGTGTGTGAGCTGCTCTGCTCATGCTCCTGCAAGCAGCGAGCGGCGGTGGAAGTGGAACCCCCTTCAATTCACGCACGTTGACTTGGCCATATATTCCCGTCTTCTCACCATAACCTCCCGAACCAAAACCGCGTCGCCGGCCGTCGACCGCCGTGTCTGGCCTACCCCAGCGCACCGAGCCACGAGGTCGCGAGACAGGCTGGAACGAGCACCGAGCAGCACACTGCTGCCGCGCATGGATCATGGAGAGTTCATGCCGGCCGGCATGAAAATGTCACTGCCATGAGGGCCTCGCTCACAAGCTACCGGTCGAAGAGCACGCGCGCGCAGCCGTGAGCCCTCTTAGTGTATAGCGGCGTCTCCGTTTGGGAGTCCCGGCCATTTCCAGAGCCAACAGGCGCCGGAACGGCGTGCACCGGAACGCGGCGTTCGGCGACCCCGTGGCCGTGGGTCACGCGCGTAACGGACGGACAGGTTCAGGTGGCCGCCGCGCCGCGGGCCAAGCGCGCGTACGAACGGGCCTCGATCGGCTGCCGGCCGGTGCATGCAGCGCAGCAGCCAGCGGTTTATTAGTTCGGGAGTTGCAAGTAGTTTATTTGTTACCTAGTACTCCCTCTGGATTTAAATGATTGACGTTCAGACATAAACTAACAACTAAAAAGTAACTACGGAAACTGTCGGAACGTCAATTAAAATGGACGAGAGGGAGTAGTTTATTTTTTAACTAATCAGTGATAAATAAAAAGATTCGAAGAGAGTATCATCTAAAAAATGAAGAATAATATTGGACTGTACTAGGTACAAGAAATTAACCAGTTAGACTGACTCTAAGGGTCATATGCATTCTGGATACCTATTGTTTTGTTTTGAGTACCGTTAGTCATAAATAAAAAGACCCAAAATCTTTCATGTTCAACGATCTATCTAAAATGGGTATCGAGCTGCTGCCCCTCACAATATTCGGGTGAGAGGAAAAAACCACCTATATTTCGGTAGCTTTCCACAGGAAACTTATAATAAGTTTCATGTTTGGATAATCCGTTAGAGATGCTTATTTAATACTATATCTGTTTTAAAATAATTGTCATTTCAGACAATCAAAAGAACTAGAAATGAACTAATAAAAGTTGTTCTAACGACAAATTAATTGAACCGGAGGGAGTATTCACTACTCATTTTGGGTTTGGTTATGATAGAGTCAGACTTACAAAAAGTTTTGTGGACTAGGGCAGATAACTAAATTTGAAAATGAAGCTATGTTGCCATATGCTAGATTAGAATTGCTATATGGTGAATGACGCTTCCTGTGCTACAGAGTACGTATAACACATCCACCATCGGAGGAGTAGTTTTATTTCAGAATCACACAGAACGAAGAAATGAAATACTCCCTCTGTTTCGTTTTAATTGTCGTTAGGACAACATTCAATAGTTCATTTCTAGTTCATTTGGTTGTCTGAAACGACAATTATTTCAGAACGGAGGGAGTATAAAATAACAAGAAAAGGGAACATCGTAAGACCATCCGCAGTGGCGTACTGTAAAGCATACTGGATACACTGTTTTGCAGTGTAATTTAGAGTACGTACTGTAAAAGCTGAAGGAGAATAGTGTATAGAGTATGCTTTAGAGTACGCTGGTGCGGATGGTCTAAGCGTTACAGCGATGAACTACTAACCAGTAAGGAAGGTGCCATTATGAACCTACATATCCGGAGCTCATGTCTACATCAACCAACTGAAGAAAGGGATTTTCACGCGGTTATCCGAAAGCTACGGTTTGCTCGTCAGGAGAATGCCACGTATGAACTTCAGAAGTTAGGCAGCATGGGCTCATCCCCGTTAGAAGTTGAAAGCCATGAGCAGATCAATAGCGCGTGAGCATGGCTGTAACATGCTCTTTTTAACTGTGTCGAATTTAATCGGATGATCCAGTGCTCCTTACACTGTGAGCCTGATAGATGCTCGAGATTAATGGAAAGATGATATATGTCGCATTTACAGATGGATTTTGCTACTGATGATGGGCATGCAGCATTGCTAGCTGTATCTGGCTGCTTCACGCTTTTATTAATGACGGACTATTACGGAACTGTTAGAATTAAGATACTGTGATACGATTTTGGTACTTTTATTAGCTTTGTCGGTACCCTAAAAACCATACACCCCCTGAGGTTACAAAGATCTCAAGGGAAGGACATCAACTCAAATTGAAGACCCTCGGGGGCCCACTCGCCAGACGTGACCGGACCCGCTTCTCCAACATGGTTAACCTCTAGGTTGCCACGTGTACTGTCAGCCCAGAGCTATTACCCGCAAGGGTGAAGCTCCGGGCCAAGTACTGAAACGGCACCTCCAGAGGTAGCCCCCGACCGAGAGAAGCTCCGGACATGACACGTGCCAGGTCACCCCGGAGCTTCCCGCTTCTCCCAAGCAAGCTCCGGAGCTGCCACGTGTCCACACGACAGAGCTAGATGCTTAAAGCCTCCGGGAGACGTTGTAACGGCTCCGGATCTCCAAAGGACAGCCGCAGACTTCAAGATCCGATTAATTACCATTAATTCCACGTTAATGATAATTAATCGGACAGCCTTAACACCTGTAACGGCACTGTCGGAGCCGTTACAGGGTTATTAACAACAATTAATCTCGTGTATCAATACTAATAACCGCCAGGGCCACATGTCGGGCCAGGCTGACTTGTAACGGTTAGTCCTTGTACTATAAAAGGACAAACCGACGATACACAGGAGAGAACTCTCGAACACTCTGAAGCTCACAAGTTAATACAACAAACACACACCCGTGGAGTAGGGTATTACGCTCAGGCGGCCCGAACCACGTAAACCACCGTGTCACTCGTGTCCAAATCGCATTTCACTTTCTTAGATCTCCGCGCGCCCAGACCGAACCACAAACTCCTTCAAACACTTTTCATAGTGTTAGGGGATCTGCCGACTCCAACAGTCGACAGTTGGCGCGCCAGGTAGGGGCGCCTGAGATCTTCAAGAATGGTGAATTCTGCAGCTGGATCATCCAACGGGCAACCTGCTGCTCAGACTGTCGGAGGCAATCCCTCCAACATGCAACCACCGGCAGGAGCCTCAGTTCCAGCGGGAGTCACACTCCCACCACCACCATCTTCTCCGGCAAGACATGCCGAACGACATGATGGTGCACCGGCGTCACATTCTGCGCCGGCAAGTCGTGACAACCCAGAACACGCGCTCCATGCAGCGCGTGCTCTCCTTCAGCGACCACCACCTCCGGATGCATCTCAAGGTGCCATGGAGCAATGGAGAGCTGATATTGAGCATTTGGTCGCAGCAGCGGCCGAACGCCTCAACAATCAGGGTCCACCTCCTTCAGGGCGGGCCCCGTCGCAGCGACGAACGTTGTCTGGAAGACTTGGTCCACATGTCTCCAACAACCGGAGAAGAGCTGCGTCACAGCAAGTGACGTCGTTGCCCTCTGGGGCACGACGTGCCCATACTGCATCTCGGCTTTCGACACACGACCTCCGAGCGGAGCTTGATCGCCGATACCGCCAACAGGATGGCCGTGTCCACATCGAGCGAGCTCGAGAAAGACGAGATGCTCAAGATCTTTCTACTCTGGAAGGAGTAGGAGGAGGCTGTTCCGCCCTAGCCATGCACCTGCGTATGGTTAGATGGCCACAGAAGTTCCGGCCACACTTGCCGGAAAAATTCGACGGGACTGTCAATCCCGTAGAATTTCTACAGATATACTCCACTGCGATCCTAGCAGCTGGAGGAAATGAGGCTGTAATGGCCAATTACTTTCCAGTGGCCTTAACTGGGACTGCTAGGTCCTGGTTTATGAGCCTTCCGCCCAACTCTATCGACAGTTGGGAGGAGCTATGCCGCCAGTTCACCGCCAATTTCGGGAGTTCATACACCCGTCCGGGCACCGAACTGGACCTTTTTGCGGTCGTGCAAAAAGGAGGAGAATCTTTGCGGTCATTCATCCAGAGATTCTCTCAGGTACGTAACACAATTCCTTCTATCTCAAGCGCTTCTGTCATTGTAGCATTCAGACAGGGTGTACGAGACAAGAAGATGTTGGAGAAACTGGCGATCAAAGAGATCACCAGTGTCACGGAGCTCTTCAGCCTGGCTGACAAATGTGCCAGAGCTGCGGAGGGCCGTGAAATGCACTCCAAACCAGCCTTGGAGGATCATAAAAAATCCTCCAAAGAAGAAGCCGCTACCTCCGGGAGTGGCAAGAAGAAAAAGAAGACCAACGGCAAGAAGAAGCCGTCGGCCGGCACATCCAACGTTGCAGCCACTGCAACTCCTGGTGGCCGGGGGCCACGCCCCGAGAAGCGACCTCGACCGTCTTCCGAAGACGGTGGCAAATCCAAGATGTGGTGCCCCATTCACAAAACGGGCAGCCACAAGCTGGAGGATTGCCGGGAGGTCCAAAACCTTGCCGAGCGCTACCACAAGCGCCGGGAAGGGTCTCCCTTCCGCCAGAGGGAGGGAAAACAAAAGGTCGATGAAGCTCCGGCTGAAGAGGAGTTAGGGTTTCAAGACCCCAAAAAGGTCTTGAAAGCCGTCTACACCTCCGTCGACGATGATTCCGACGTCTCCGACAACGAACGTCGAAAAACCATGAACACCATCTTTGGTGGATCATGGGACATCACCTCTCGTCGCGTCATTAAGACCATGCGACGGGATATGGCTGCTGTAGCTCCTACAGCTAGACCGGAGCCACATCGAAAGTGGATGGACACACCCATCACTTTCGATGCTTCGGATTGTCCTCAAAGCATGGTCGGAGCTGGCCAGCTGCCCTTGATGGTATCCCCCACCATCAACAACATCCAGCTCCATCATGTCCTGGTAGATGGAGGTTCGGGGCTTAATCTCATCAGCTTCGAAGCTTTCACTAAGCTTCAGCTTCGACCTTCAGACCTCCAGCCCTCTCGACCTTTCTCCGGAGTAGGTCCGGGGGCCATAACCCCACTCGGAGCTATCACTCTCCCTGTTACCTTCGGGACCCGGGAGAAGTATCGCACCGAAAAGTTGGTCTTCGACGTCGCTCAGATCAACTTACCATTCAACGCCATTTTGGGTAGACCTGCCTTGTACAAATTCATGGCAGCTGCTCATTATGGATACCTGGTGTTGAAGATGCCGACACCAGTAGGCGTTCTCCGGATCCGTGGAGATCGCACTGCCGGAGTAACTGCTCTGGAAGAACTCCATGCACTCACCACAGCGCAAGAGGAGGATTCCAGACAGAAGCAAGCTCCACAACCTCCGAGCATTCGTCAACGAGGCTCGACCTCTGCACCCCGTGTGCAGCCAAGCGGCGACACCGACATTCCCGTCAAAGTCGTCCAAATTGGTTCCGATGTCACTCAAACTACCCGCATATCGGGTGGCTTGAACGACAAATAGGAACTCGCGCTCATCACTTTCCTCCGGGCTAATGTTGACGTGTTTGCCTGGCAACCGTCACAAATGCCTGGGATCCCCAGGGAAGTGATTGAGCACAATCTGAAGATTTACCCCGACGCTCGGCCTGTACACCAGAAACCTCGGAAGCAATCTGTAGAGCGACAGAACTTCATCCGACAAGAAGTGAAGAAGTTGCTCGAAGCCGGATTCATCCGAGAAGTCTACCATCCAAAATGGCTGGCAAACCCAGTCGTTGTGCCTAAGGCCGGCGGGAAACTTCGGATGTGCATCGACTACACCACCCTGAATAAGGCATGTCCAAAAGATCCATTCCCACTACCTAGAATAGACCAGATAGTGGATTCCACCTCTGGGTGTGAGTTGCTGTGTTTTCTAGACGCATATTCGGGATATCATCAAATCCGGATGTCTAGGGAAGATGAAGAACATACTTCATTCATCACAGTGGATGGATTGTATTGTTACACAGCCATGCCTTTTGGTCTCAAGAATGCAGCTTCAACTTTTGTACGAGCAATGTACAAAACTTTCGAAGAACTCATCAGAGACATAGTGGAGGTGTACGTTGATGACATTGTGGTCAAAGTCAAAAACAAGGAGTCCCTCTTGGATACCTTGCAGGCTGTCTTCGACAAGCTGCGGGCCACCCGCACGAAGCTAAACCCAGACAAGTGCGTCTTCGGGGTTAGTTCCGGAAAGCTTCTTGGTTTCCTGGTAAGTCACCGGGGTATAGAGGTTAATCCGGCGAAGATAAAAGCCATCGAAGACATGCGGCCACCAACCCGCATCAAAGACGTCCAAAAATTAACTGGATGTCTAGCAGCCCTCAGTCGATTCATTTCAAGACTGGCGGAAAGGGCACTTCCCTTCTTCAAGTTACTGAGGAAGTCCGGGCCATTCCAATGGTCTGAAGAGGCAGAGAAGGCATTCCAGGAGCTGAAACAGTTCCTCACCACTCTACCAGTCTTGGTAGCTCCGAACCCTGGTGAGCCTTTATTGCTTTATATTTCAGCAGCTGACGAAGTCGTCAGTATGGTTCTGGTTGCGGAGAGACCGGAACTACCCAATACTCAGGAATCCAGATCCCTTCGGGAGGATCCGGAGGTTCCCGAAAGCAGGTCTGGGTCCCAGCTCCTAGACTTGAATCCTCAAGAAGTCACTTCAGAGGACCCAGATCCTCCCGATAGGATCCAGGTCATTCCTGAAGAAGCTCCGGGTTCCTCCACCCAGAACCCGGAGGTCCCCGAAGATAGCCTGGACCCCTCCGACAGGGTCCGGATCAATGAAGAGGAAGCTCCGGACCCCTCCGGGAGGGTCCGGACCGTTCAACGCCCAGTATACTTCATCAGTGAAGTGTTACATGATGCCAAGACTCGATACCTAGAGGTACATAAGATGCTCTACGCAGTTCTTATTGCCTCAAGGAAGCTTCGACACTATTTCCAAGCTCACAAAGTCTCGGTGGTAACCTCATATCCACTTCGAGCGATTCTGCATAATCCCAATTCAACTGGGAATATAGCAAAGTGGGCAGCGGAATTGGCTGAATTCGACCTCGAATTCATTCCAAGACAAGCAATCAAGAGTCAAGCGTTGGCAGATTTCGTGGCAGAATGGACTCCCTCTCCATTAAACTCTGGGGGCCCCAGCGAGCAGAAGAAGGAACCGCAAGTTCCGGTCTTCACTAAGCCTCACTGGACCCTTTACTTCGACGGCTCCATGCAGAAGCAAGGAGCCGGAGCTGGAGTCCTTCTCCTCACACCAACCGGGGAGAAGGTAAGATACATGGTGCACCTTGATTTCAAGGCAACCAACAACATGGCGGAGTACGAAGCACTCATATATGGATTAAAGGTGGCACTATCCTTTGGTGTCAAGCAGTTGCTGGTCAAAGGAGATTCACAACTTGTTATCAAACAAGTGAAGGGTGAATGCTCCTGCAATAATCTCCAGCTGGCTGCTTATCTCCTTGAAGTCCAGAGGCTTCAGAAGGACTTCGAAGTCCTAGACCTTCACCATGTTCAGCGTGCTCACAACGTTGAAGCTGACGAACTCTCGACCAAGGCGTCAACCGGAGCTCCGGCTCCAGACGGAACCTTTGTCCGGAGGTTGTCAAAACCCACAGTTCAGCCTGCCGAGCTGAACGAAGGGGGCGAGATCAGCATCCCGAAGCTGACGGTCCCGATGGCCCTGTTACCATGGCAGCCATCAAGGGTCGTAGGTGCTGCCGGAAGCTCCGAGCAACCCAGCACGCAAGACTCAAATGCTCAAGTCAGTTCCGATGCATGGATCTCGGAGATCCGGAACTACTTGAAAGACAACATCCTTCCTGACGATGATGTATCCGCTGACCGGGTAGTCAGATTGGCTAAAAGATACACGTTGGTAGAAGGGGATCTCTACCGGCGCGGTGCCAACGGCATCCTAATGCGGTGCATCACAAGGGAAGAAGGCTGCGAGCTCCTCGCAGAAATCCATGGAGGCGAGTGTGGGAACCACGCGTCTTCCCGCACGCTGGTCGGAAAAGCCTTTCGGCACGGCTTCTACTGGCCAACAGCGCTCCAGGATGCTACTGAGCTAGTGAAGAAATGCAAAGCATGCCAATTTCATGCAAAGCAAATTCATACACCTGCTCAGCCCTTACAAATGATACCTCCTACGTGGCCTTTCGCCGTGTGGGGGATGGACATCTTGGGACCCTTCCCAAGAGCCGTCGGAGGTTACAAGTTCCTGTATGTCGCCATTGACAAGTTCACCAAGTGGCCGGAAGCTACTCCTGTTGTGACGATCAACAAACAATCTGCAATCAATTTTCTACAATCTATCGTGAGCAGATTCGGAGTCCCAAACAAGATCATCACTGATAATGGGACTCAGTTCACAAGCTCCTCATTTCAAGGATATTGCGAAGACCTCGGCATACAAGTTTGCTACGCCTCCGTAGCTCATCCTGCCAGCAATGGGCAAGCCGAGAGAGCAAACGCAGAGATCCTTAAAGGACTCAAAACGCGCACTTATGAGCGTTTGAAAAAGCACGGAGCTAATTGGATCGAAGAGCTTCCGCCCACTCTATGGGCTAACAGGACTTCTCCAAGTCGGGCAACCGGAGAAACACCCTTCTTCCTGGTGTACGGAGCAGAAGCGATCCTTCCTCCGGAGATCACCCTGGGTTCCCTCCGAGTCCGGACCTTCGACGAAGCCGCGCAGGACCAGCTCCGGCGTGAAGACCTAGACCTCCTCGAGGAGGGAAGGTGCCAAGCAGCTGTTCGGAACGCCCGATACCGCCAAGCTCTACGGCGCTATCATCAGCGGCATGTACACAACCGACAGCTCGAGGAAGGCGATCTGGTGCTACGGAGAATACTATCCAGAGAAGGGCAAAACAAACTCTCCCCCGGCTGGGAAGGACCCTTCCGAGTGATCAAAGTATCCCGTTCCGGAAGCGTTCGCTTGGCTACCGAGGATGGGACACCTCTCCCAAATCCTTGGAACATCGAGCACCTCCGTAAGTTCTACACTTAATTCCACGGAGGTGAGTCTTAAGTAACTTGAAGTGTATGTTATAGAGTCATTGTACAGAGTCGGGTAGTTCCTCCGGGAGAGCAGCCGGACCTTTCCCGAAAGGTTTGAAGAGCTCATGCAACACTTGATACAGTCTCCGGACTAGAAGTGTGGCTAACTACCCAGGGTCAAACGAGAAACCAAACACACTTAGCCTGGTTGCGTACCCTAAGAGTGTACTTGTTTCCCCTGTACCCCGGACCTATAATGAAAGACATCTTCATGTGAAATAGACTCCACGTGCATTCATTTTTGCATAAGGCTCGACATTTTTTATTTTTCTCTTTCTTGTCTATAACAGAAATGTGCAATTCTTAAGAAGTTCTAGTTTAACCGGTTTATGTACGATTTGGGTTGAATTGTCAGATTTTTTAGATTTAAATGTCGTCTGTGGCCAACTCGCCTGAAAGCCGCCAAGCCATTCTAGGGCCGGAGTGCGCTATCGACTTAGCCTGGTCAAGCACCCTAAGTACGCCACTCTACCTACACCCCGGCAGGCCAAAGTAAGGTGGGTCCATGGATAATTAGATCTAAAAGAAAAGACAATTCATCCAGTCATACTAAAAATCGTGTTCAACTTGAAATTCTCTTGAGAACCGTAAGCCGCAACGAAGTTATAGATAAGGAACGAATTTTACTGTTTTTCTTGGCCTAAGTGTGCAGGAAGAATAAACCCAACATTGATGGAGAAAAATCGGAGTTAACCAAGCTCCGACTCCCACTGGCGTTAACTTGAAGATGGTGAGAAGACTCTATCACTAGAGTCTGTTGCCAGCAAGCCAGGCGTGGCAAGGGTCATTGCCGGAGCTACTAAGCTCCGACACCTTGAAGTATTAACTATCGACACTCAACGTGTTGGTAGAGGCTATTGCCGGAGCTACTAAGCTCCGACGATGGGCAATGCCGGAGCTTCTAAGCTCCGACGACTTCAAGGGACCTTCACTATCGAAGACTTCGGACCTAAACTACACGAGTTCGAAGCAAATTTGTCTCCAACAAAACTCAACATCCTTTTGGTACATGTCCACAATCACATTGTGCACATCTACCAGGGGGCCAAGTGAAGACAAAGATGTTGGAGACAAAAAAATGAAATTCACGAAAAATTGGGGATTTCATTTCATTTGAAGACCAGAGATTACATCTGGGGACAAAGGATTACAAAATTGAGGAAGAAGAGAAGATACAAATAAAGGCTAAGAAAGATAGTCCTAGACCCTATGGAAGAACTCGGCGACCTTTTGGGCGACCTCCGACACGCTGCTTCGGGTAGCTTCGCCCTCTCCTTCGACGGGACCTTCAAGCACCGGGTCCAGAGAGAATCGAGGGTTTCGGCTAGTGTAACACGTCAACACATATTCTGTGACGTTCCTAGCCAGGGATTGCCCCTCGACCTCCAACTGGTCCGCGATGACGTCGCCCACCTTGGAGAGCTTGCTGCCCGCAGCACCCAACGCTTGCAGCGCAAGGTCCGGCTCCGGCTCCGGATCATCCGGAAGCACGGGGCTGAAACCCATCGGCGCTAGCGCATCGTCGGCCTTGCTCAGGAACTCCCAAATTTGCAGGGAATCCGTCTTCCTCTGGCCCTTCATTTCTTCCAGGGACCTCCGGGTCGCCGCCAGTTCTGAGTTCTCGCGGGAGAGGCGCTCAACTTCTTTGGCGTTTTGCTGAATTTTCGCAGCAACCCGCTTTTCGAGTCTCCCGAGCTCCTCCTCCCGGAGGTGGATCTTGTTCCGGCGGTCGACCAGGTCTTTCTCCCTAGCCTCTATTTTCTTCTCCCGGGCGATGAGGGCACACTCATACTCGTAGAGCTCCTGCCCTCGCACCCAGGTCTTCTCCTCCTCCTCGAGGCAGCGCTCTTCCAATTTTTTAGCGCGCTCCTCGAGGCCCTTGTCCGCCAGAGCTGTCTTCTCGGCGAGCTCTTCTTCACGTCGCAAGACGTCATCCCGTAGCTCCAGGAGTTTTTGCTCCTCATCCTCGAGCCGCTTTTCCCTTCCCTCAAGCGCCTCTCGGCGCTTGATGAGTGCGGTACTGATGGCTTCGAGTTCATCGAACCGGGCGTTGGCCGCATCATTGGCAGCTTTAGCTTGGTCGTGGTACTCCCGGGATTTGGCGTCGAGGTTGTGAGTCATGCTCTCCCTCTCGTCCAGCATCTCACCCCAGAGCTCCAAGCGGACCTTCTCCCGCTTGATCCATTCCTTGTCCGCAGCGATCCTCGACTGCGCCAGCTTGGTTTCGAATTGGAGTCTATTACGCCACCTCCTAAGGGTTTGGCGCTCCTCTTCAAGAACCTTGCTGTCGTGGAAGAAGGCTAGTTGGACTTGGCGCAGACTGGAGCAAGCGTTGTCGATGGACATCGACAGCGAGATGGGCTCCGGACCTTCTGGGGTCTCCTCCGCTGGTTCCAGCGGGTCTTCATTTACAAAAATTGGGTCCCACTCTGCGAGAGCGGAACCCCGAGCTTCCAAGGCACTAGGGCCCTCCTCCGGGATGGCCTCAGTCGCCACTGAAGAAGGTCCCGCCACCAAATCTTCATTCGCCCCCTCAGGCTGGGGGCCGGCGACTTCGTTCAGGCACTCTGGCTCCGCCACGGGTACCATCGACGTCGTCGCCTCCAATGGCTCCGGCCGGGACGCTTCTTCCGAGGGGAGCTCAAGCTCCCCCGCCTCCACCACCACCGGCTCTGCAGCCGGCGCTCCAATAACTACCGGCCTTGCGACCGGAGCTTCAGAAGTAACCGGCTCAATTGCCGGAACCACTTCAACTTCCGGCTCGCACGCCGGGGCTTCAGCTGTCTCCGGCTCGACCGCCGAAGCTCCAGCATTTTCCGGCTCTGAAGCCGGGACCGCTACTTCCTCCGGCTCGACAGCCGGAGCATCTACTTCTGCAGCACCAGGGCCCGGAGTTTCAACCTCCGGAGCGGGTGCCTCTGGCGCATCTTCAACCCCGTGGTCCGGCGCTACCACGGGAACTTCTGGAGACGAGTCGAGGTCCATGACCACGACAGCCGGCGCCGGAGCTATCGCAGCCTCCGCCTGGGGCGGCACCAGGGCTGGAGCAGAAGCCCTCGCAGCCTCAGACACTGTGGCTGAGGGCGGAGCTTCACTCCCCTTCTTGGGAACGCTGCAGATGAAGAATGAAGAAATTGAGCAAACAGATGTTACAATTAAAAGTTAATTGAGGTAAACAAGAAAAATTACCTTGGGAGGTTCACGCACCAGCTTGCGCGAAACCTCTTTCCCGGACGTTCCGGGCTGGCCACGGTCGGCGTAGGAGCTCCGGGAGGACTCCCAGGACTTGCCGTAGCCGCGGGCGTTTCCCGGGTCGGAGCTCTCCTTGACCGAGAGGAACTCCTAGACCTGGAGGCCCTCACCGCTTCTCGAACCGGAGTCGCCTGTCCGGAGCTGGCACCTCCGGAGGGACCCATCACGGGGACAGCCGTACTCCGGGAGGATCCCACCGCCGGAACAGTAGCGCTCCGAAAAGACCCCACCACGGGGACAGACGCTACAGCAGCGGAGAATCCTCCTTCCTGAGGACGGGGAACTGGCGGGGAAGTAGCAAGCCCGACGGACCTCCCGTCAGCATGACGCAACTTCCTCTTCCGGCTCTCTGGCTCCTCCGCCAGCTCCTTGCCCTTGCCGGTGACCTCAGCTCTTGGCTGAGAGACAGGGGCGGAGCCGCCTTCCGACAACCCGGGGATCGCCAACGGGGCGGTCGATCTTCTCTCGACGACGCCAAGGTCGTCAAGCGCGGGCATCTTCCGCCGGAGCACCCTGCTGAACTCAACTTCCTCGTTCAGGGGGAGGAAAGCCGGTGGCGGAGTCAAGTACGCTCCGTCTACATCGATGCCGTGCTGGAATTTCTTGAGGTGAAACTCCAAGGACTTCCCCACCATGCTGGACTTCAACCCGGTTTCGACCCGGTCTTCGTCCATCACGCTGTTGAGGGCCCAGGCGAGCTTCTCCCTCCTCTTCAGCGGCGCCCACCTGTTCGACAGGAAGTTGCAGAACACCGCCTGGGGAGTCAATCCTCCCTCTACACATTGGCGGATCCTGGACAAGACGGGGTCGAAAGCTGCCGCCAGCACCGGAACTTCGCTCCACACCGACGTGTCAATGCCGGGCAGACCGTCTGGCAGTTCCAACCGCTCGTGCTCCTCCACCCGGACGACTACCCAATCTTTCTTCCAGTCATCCCACTTCCCGGAAGGGAACGACCGGAGGTACTTGAACGGGCACTTCTTGCGCTTCACAAAGTAGTAGAAGCCAAGGTACTCGTCACTTCGGCCGGTGGTTTGGACGGTGAAGAAAGTGCGGAAGAGCTCGATGCAGGGAGGAATGCCCACCCACATCTCGCAGAAGTGGACAAAGACGGATACAAGGAGAAGGGAGTGAGGGCCAAGGTGGTATAGCTGCAGACCATAGAAGTCCAGCAGCATCAAAAAGAAGGAAGAAAATGGTGGGATCAGCCCCACCATGGCATACGATGAAAAGTATACCATTTCGCCGGAGCGCTCCTTTTTAAAGGGAAGCTCTCCTCCGGTGCGGATTGAACGGTTGAAGAAGTCCGACGACCACCCCATGAGGGCTCGGACCTTCTTCAGATCGCTCTCCGTCTTCAAACGACTCTCACGCAGACCCAACTCCATCGCAGCACTGCTAGGCGAGAGAAGAGAAGCAAAGCACGAGTTGGGAGTTTGAGCGCAAGAACAGATGGAAAGCGTAAAGAACTCCCGACGGTGCGCTTTCCTTCTTAAGTAAGCCCTCGCAACGCTTGGATGGAAACTGCAGGGGAGTTGAGCATACTACTCAAGAATTCAACCCAGCCGATGACAAGAGGGCCCGGGACCACCCTGACGATCAAGTCGAGGCTCTTACCCAGGCGAACAGTTGTCATCACGAGGCGGGAGACCCAAAGGCGGCGGACTGACAAGGCGCGCGGAACCGATACGGTTTTCGTATCGGGAACCGACGACCTTCAATTGCGAGAGATCCGCACGTCAAAGATCTTATCTGCCGCCTGAGGTGCGCCACGCGTCGGGACTCAACCATAAAGCCCCGCCAAAGGCACCTCCTAAGACTCTTGAAGACCCAGTTCAAGAGTCACAAGTATGGACCCACCTCCGGCGGAACGACTTCATCCCGTTGGCCTTCCCCGGAGGTAGGTCCAGGGGGCCACTGTCGGTACCCTAAAAACCATACACCCCCTGAGGTTACAAAGATCTCAAGGGAAGGACATCAACTCAAATTGAAGACCCTCGGGGGCCCACTCGCCAGACGTGACCGGACCCGCTTCTCCAACATGGTTAACCTCTAGGTTGCCACGTGTACTGTCAGCCCAGAGCTATTACCCGCAAGGGTGAAGCTCCGGGCCAAGTACTGAAACGGCACCTCCAGAGGTAGCCCCCGACCGAGAGAAGCTCCGGACATGACACGTGCCAGGTCACCCCGGAGCTTCCCGCTTCTCCCAAGCAAGCTCCGGAGCTGCCACGTGTCCACACGACAGAGCTAGATGCTTAAAGCCTCCGGGAGACGTTGTAACGGCTCCGGATCTCCAAAGGACAGCCGCAGACTTCAAGATCCGATTAATTACCATTAATTCCACGTTAATGATAATTAATCGGACAGCCTTAACACCTGTAACGGCACTGTCGGAGCCGTTACAGGGTTATTAACAACAATTAATCTCGTGTATCAATACTAATAACCGCCAGGGCCACATGTCGGGCCAGGCTGACTTGTAACGGTTAGTCCTTGTACTATAAAAGGACAAACCGACGATACACAGGAGAGAACTCTCGAACACTCTGAAGCTCACAAGTTAATACAACAAACACACACCCGTGGAGTAGGGTATTACGCTCAGGCGGCCCGAACCACGTAAACCACCGTGTCACTCGTGTCCAAATCGCATTTCACTTTCTTAGATCTCCGCGCGCCCAGACCGAACCACAAACTCCTTCAAACACTTTTCATAGTGTTAGGGGATCTGCCGACTCCAACAGTCGACAAGCTTATTATAATTTATATTATTTCGATTGTAGACTGTAGTACGATGAATGAAGACTGCTGTATAAAGAAAAAAAAAGATATGCCATGTATCGCAAATCCAGTTGTGCAGCTAAATATTCCCCTCGTCCTCAAAATTTTGTCACGTTGTAGTTTAAAAATAAACTACAAAGTGACAAACTTTTAGAAATAGAAGAAGTACAACTCAAACTGTGCCAACAGCAACCGCACTTGGTGTAGCTGACATTATGATCATCCACGTACAGAACAATCAGTAAAACGCCCCAAGATCCAACACGCAGCCAGATGAGCTGGTGACCGTCCGGATCAATCGATCTGGGAAAATCCTCGAATTAGCGAGGACACCAGGCCGGAAATATACCCGATGAACCATGCAGCGGCATGTCCTAACCAGTTCTCGTTTGTTGGTGGCGACATTCAATTTGGGTCGCTGATACGGTTTCTAAAAAAAATTGGGTCGCTGATGGGGGTTGTCGATTATTACTACTACCTCTCACCAGCTCTCGATATGATTATATTACCTTTCCGTCAAAGCATCCATGCATCGGTTCAAATATAAGCACGTCATCGTTAGCTGTCAGATTACTACTGTTTATGCAATAATAAACAAATGCGGATTTGGTCTGCATGTATCCAGTCCAGCTGCAGGTCATTACTTGGATACATGTAGAAACAAAAAAATGGAGGTTTGCAGAGGCATATGCAGGGTCTTGCTTGGCCCTGTCTAATTAAGAGCAGCAGAAGAACATTATGAAAAGACTTGTCGTTAGGACAAGTTTTCTAGTTCAAAATTGAATTAAAAAACTTGTCCTAACGACAAATAATTTGAGAAGGAGAGAGTAGTATCTAAAGGAACAGAAAGGAAAAACACATCGAATTCATGTGGGATTCAGTCCCACCGAATTCATCTGCAACCTATAGAAACAATATCACCGCAATCGTCTTCGCAGTCGGCCATCGGCGGCAACGTTGAAGTGAAGTGGCGGCCACCCAACCAGCTGTTATTGTTACTCACTCCGTCTCAAAAAGTTTGTCGCTTTGTAGTTCATTTTTGAACTACAAAGCAACAAGCTTTGGTAGTTCATTTTTGAACTACAAAGCAACAAGCTTTGGTAGTTCATTTTTGAACTACAAAGCAACAAGCTTTTGAGACGAAGGGAGTATTAGTTTTGGTTGCGCAGATCAGGAGAGGCTTTCGTGCGTAGGCAGGAGAGGCTTTAGGTTGTAGTGGCCGGCACAGTGTCGTAGCTATTGCCTGTGCAAGCAAGCATGGTGCCGTACCAGTGGGAGATGGTACAAGGCTGAGGCTCGAGGGTGCAAAGGCTAGCAGCGGTAGACAAGCCAAGAAGGCGACGAGGTATCAGCATTCAGCACCGGAAGCCATGATGTGCCACCGGTGTCTCAAGGACGAATTGACTTGGACCCCGTCCGTCTCTTCTCCTCACCTTGCCCATACTTATTAACAACTTCCCATTTAAGAGACCGAAATTGCAGATGCGTGTGTGATCTGTGATGCTGACAGGCAGAGAGAAGGCGAGCATTATGCATGGCAATTTTGCAACGCGGATACACACACAGACACAGACACTGGAAAATATACTATTATACGATACGAGGCTGTGTACCTGTGGTCATCAGCCCCAGCTGGGCCAGGCTGGTCCACGACTCACACGGCAAGTCGCATGCTACTAACAAAGCCACGACATCATCTAAACTGCAAAGCTCGCGACTAGTCCGGGCAGCCGGCCGGCGAATTGAAGCGCCATTAGTGCCAGCTGCCGTGGATGAGCGAGCAAGCAGAGCTGCACCTGCACCGCGCTGTAGGTGTATGCTGGTGGCACAATCATCGAACGAACAGCCGGGGCAGCTGAGAAAAGTCAAGTACACGTAGTAGATCTAATATATCCTCGTTTGGGGCTGTAGTTGTAGTTGCTGTTCAGTCTACATGCACACGATGTGGCGGGTGATCCTCAATTCAGACAACAGGTTGTGTGGTGGGTGGTGACGAAGATGGTACGTTGTGCGTGCCAATGTGTTAGTCTTAGTACATTTTGGATTAAGCGCTGTATCTATTGGACATCTTAGGATTAATTAAGCAATGGTATGCATTTGAATAGCACACGTCATACATTGTTTATTGTCCACGGATGTTCTACCAAGTACCCCGTTTATTTTAATTTGACGTTGGTAGTAGTATTAGGGATGCTTATATCTTTCATCAGTACTAGTAGCTACTTAGAAGAGAGGAAAAAGAAACATAATAATTGAAATAAATTTGACAAGATGTTCAGGCTGAGTCGACGTGAAAGTAAGGGATCCAGTTCGCACGTCGAGTGAATGATGGACGAACGGATTTGACAAAAAGAAAAAAAAAATCAATGGACGAACAAGGTCGTCGGCGATGATATTGGACCGCGGCGGCGGACAAGGCAGGCAAAGCCGCCGGCGAGCTTTCTCCCCTGCCACGCGACCTCATTGGAGCGTAATGCTGCGAGCTTGACGATGATTGCGTTGCGTTTCGACCATTACTGGCACCGGCCGAAGGGGTTGGAGTTTGGTGACTTCGTCGACGGATCGGTCCCGGTCTAGCTAACAACCCTGGGAAGTACTGTACGGACACCGAACACCTCACCACGTGTCTGCAGGCAAGGCGAGGCGAGGCAGTAAGTACGGTGCATTCGTTGCATCTGCATGTGCGCTTTGCTTGCCCCTGGCTAGCGTGGCCGCCACGACGTGCCAACACATCCCATCGACTGACGACATGTGGGCCACCCGACACGTGCCATTCGAGAGCCCGTGCACGGGCAGGGTGGACTGGTCATCAAGAGAGATTTACTCCCTCCGTTTCGTTTTAATTGTCGTTAGGACAACCTTTGTTAGTTCATTTCTAGTTCATTTGGTTGTCTGAAACGACAATTAAAACGAAACGGAGGGAGTATTATTTATCGGTGAATTAAAGTGACTGTGCCACGAACACCAGAACAGAAACGCTTTCACGCTTCTGACGGATTTATGATATGGACCACGCCGCATCTACATAGTTCTACCAGTTGATATAAATGACCATGGTCAGGGTTCTACCAATGCATCAGTGTTCTGTTATTGCACTAAATAAAATAAAATTCTTCCAAAACGAAAAGGCTGCAGAACTGCAGCACAAGAAGAAGAACAAAAAAAATCAGTGGAAAAGTGTTTCACTCCTGCTCCTCAAAGCACACTACCGATGAGTTTGCAATGCTCAAGGTCGTTCACTTGCATGCTGATTCCAAACGATGAGAACGGCGATCACAGGGACAGGGCACCTGTGTAGCACGTGTCTCATTGTTTGAATCTGAGTGACCTATCCCATGTTTACTCGACCCAACTGGGGCTCCTTTCCTGATACGCGCCTCAAAGGTGGATATCTAGCTCGTAACATCAAATGCAATTTCTCTGTCACAAGAGCAGACAAAGGCCTTTAGGTAGTACTCCCTCCGTCCTCATGAACTTGTCGCTTTGTAGTTCAAAAATGAACTACAAAGCGACAAGTTCATGGGGACGGAGGGAGTACTTACTGTTCAACAGAACGTGTATCTCATTGGAGCACTCTGAATTGTCACACGGATCACTCAACCGGAATAGCCGTTTCACAAGTTAGCAGCGCAAAGCTTACCCTCTGCTGCTTCAATAATCTCATAGATAGCCCATCAGATCTAAGCACAGCTACTAGTCAGTGATCTTTTGGCCAAGTGCAGTGATCAAGTGTGAGTTGTCACTAGGCAGGCAGGTGGAGTAGATTCCAGGAGCAGTACTGGAGAAGGTTTCTTTACCTCGAATGCAGAGCGAGCACCCAATGCAACTCTGCCAAGGCCCAAGAGAAGGGAAAGCAGGGCTGGGGGTTTCGTACGTTTGGAATCAATAATCAATTCGGTTCGTCGAACTTGGAGCTACCACTTACTGTTTGCTGCCAAGTTAAGGTCTTGACTAGATAGATATTTCGTTTACTCTAACAGCTACTCCCTCCTTATCTTTTTAATTGACGTTTCAGACAAAAATTTAAACTACAAATGAACTAGTTTTTCCTGTCCCAACGTCAATTAAAAGAATCTAGAGGGAGTACAAGAAACTGGATTCCAACAGAAACTAGTACTAGTCCTTTTTCCATCAACCTTTTATACTTCCCCATTGTCGCTATCGGAGCTCATCTCCGGTCCCCGGCGATTTGCTTCCCGCCGCGGGGCTCCCGCGTGAATCAAGTGTTGGCCCGGGACCGGTCACGGATGGATGGATGCAGCACGCTTCTTGGGCCTGATAAGTTCAGTCATGGGCCGTCGCTACACTTGGGCGGGCAGTTGGGCTCACTCGGTGCCATCGTTGCGTGGGCTATTGGGATATGGATAAACCGAGCATAACGCAATCACAGCTTGAATTGAATAAAACGGGCATAACGTAACCGCAGCTTGAATCGAATATAACTAGTCTTGTCGCGTAGTACTACTGCCATGCGTTCACAACATGCCCCACCAACCAAATCTTCGCCACGTCTGCTCCATTCAGACAAGACATTGGTCCAGTACAGTTGAGCGCTGGTCATACAATCTGCGAGACCACACGTGAAATAAACACGGGTCAAACAATTATGTTCTGCCCATTTGGATGACTCGATCTTGTTGTTGGTGTACCAGTAAGTCAGTCAGCGATTAGTATACGATGTTTATCGAACAAAAAAATAGTCGGTCAGCGGAAAGCTCGTTGAGCCATACCGTACCAACACTGCACGAGATCGAGAACAGGACTGGAAAACTCGTCAGATGAAAGGAACACGCAAGGTTACGATGCTATGGAAGATTAGGAAGACGGAGGACAAGGAAATTTTGACGATGGCGGAGAAGAGTGAATGAATGAATGAATGATTCGGTCGCTCAAGTGGCCGCGTACGTGTTTGGATGATGGTCTGCAGAGATTTTGGTTGGCAGCCCACACCAAAAGCTTCGCCAGCCAGCCAGCCACGAGAAGATTATGGGCGTTGTTTGAATTTGAATTGAATGAGGAGGGGCAAATAGACGTGTGGCGGACACAATTTTGCTGGTCGCTTTCGCCACAATTGTGATGCCAGTTTTTTCCACGCCACAAACTGTGGTCTGTGGTGTGTGGCGCCGAGAGGGCCAGGAAGGTAGCGCCGCCGCCGCGCGCGGCGACCTCCCTGTTGGGCCCAGAAGCAGGCCACAGTGATGGGTGGCTCGCTGAAAATATTCGAGCCCAATGATTTCTGTGGCAGTCTGAACAGTACACTGGTCGCTCGTGCTGAGCAACACCGGCACCGTCGGTTCCGCCCGGCATGGGACGATGCAACGCTGCGCCGCGCGACGTCCGTCCACCTTAAAACTCACGGGTGTCTCGTCGTCACGCCTGACCTCACTCGCCGCGGTTGTGGTTCGCGTGGCCCGGACAACGCAGCTAGCGCAGGTGAAGTGAAAGCCTCCACGTCCACGAGGTTCGCAGCCACGAGCACGCATCGGCCCGACCGCGAGCCAGCCAAGGCGCGGCGCGGCGCGGCGCGGACTGCGAAGCCGCTGGTGCAGTGCACCTGTTATAACCGCGTCTCCTACTCCCATATTCCAAAATGAGTAACTCTGCGTCGACAGATGGAGACAGCGTTCGGCGTCAACATGCAGCAGCACCAGCACGCAGCAACATGCGCCTTGCAGTAACAGTACGACACGCCACGATGCAGCAGCTCCTCACCAACACATGAACAACTTGACGCGGGGGACACAGAATGTGCGCGTCCCATTAATTCATCGTGGATCCGGGGGCTTTAATTTTATTCATGGGCCATAAAGAAATCGCAAGATAACGCCTAGGTTCGGTTGCTCCACGTTAATTGGATTATCCGACGTTAGGTAGCCAGCTGCTGCACGCACGACTCGGTCACGCACTCAAATTAAAGCATTTGCGAGCCTGCCCAACAGAATTCGGTACTTATATTATATCCACAGGAAAAAGAGGCACGAAATGAAATGAGTGATCCAAATGGCAGTATATAGACAGCAAGCTGACACTGTTAGCATACCGTTATTAAAGGGAGAAGGAAAGATTCGGGTCCAATACGAGCGAGACACGTCGCGAGGAAGCAAGTGCAGAAAACAGTTGCAGCGTTGGACGGACGTGGTGCGGGGCGTTCCCGGCCATCCCTGCCTGGTGGCCATGGCATTCAGCAGGCAGGGTAACTAACGAGAATCTATCCGCGTGTACTGCGACCACATGCCATCGGCAAAACTCCCCGAGACCTGGTCAGTCTCTGAAGATTCCTGTAACGGCCAGCCAGAGCCCAGAGCAGAAGAGAGAGGTCACACCACAGGTCCCCTCCTTCCTCATTGATTATGAGCACATGGCAACGGCCGGCGTAGGCTTTCTCTAGCTCGGCGCGGCTCCGAGTCTGTCGGGACGATAGAGCACATGCCGTCGCCGAAAACTATCGAGCATTGTACGCACTCCCTTATTCTGATTTATTTGATGCTGAGAAAATAATTTTGTAAATCAGAAGTTAGTACTCGGCACAGTTGAATATCGATTCTTTTGCACTTTCTCGCTCGTCCGTGGAACAAGAGCCGGCGGTCATTTTCGCGCAATCCGTCCCGTGTCGTGCAGTGCAGGCAGACGGGTACCATCAGGTCAGGTCGATGATTGGGCGCTGGTGCACCCATGTGAAGGGAGCTCACATCCTCGTGCCCCGGGTTCCAGCCTCCCCCGGCTGACGGAGCAGGAGCAGCTCGTCCACCGGTCGCTTGCTCGTGGCGCTATCTATCGACGACCCCGCCCCGCTACGACCGCTAGGTGGATCGGATTGGATGCAAATACAAGACGAGGGGTGACCGTGTGAAGTGTATGGCTCCGTCCGTGCTTCCGATGCAGCGAGCCTGCCCCGTCCACCTGTCGTCCGGGAATCACGCAAGAATCTCGATATTTCCGGACCCGTCTCCCCTTGTATCAAAAGCGGAACAATTCCGCGAGAGCTTTCGGCGCGCGGCGGTGAGGACGTCAGGGACGACGCATCTTTCCCTCCCCTCCCCTCCACTCCACTCCACCGATTGGGAAACAGGAGGAGCGCGGCGGCGATGTGATTTGACCGGTGGGGCCCGGGGACCGCCTGCAGCCACGCGGCGTCCCGACGCGGTCCTGCCGCGTGCCGTGGATGGGATCTCCTTGGTTGGATCCCGTGACACGGGCGCCAGTCCATAAGGCAGACGACAACGCTACGCTAGGAAAGCCAGCGGAGCCCACGCCTGCCACTGGCAAGCGGGGCCCGTTTAAGCGCGCGGGCCCACTCGTCAGCCCACTGAACCACATCGTGCTTCTCGTCCACAAGGATGATCTGTGCTTTGCACCTCTTTACTACTCGCTCTGGATCTTTTTACTTGTTATCGGTTAGTTTAAAAATAAATTAATCAATAACAAAATAAAAAAATCTGAAAAGAATACTACTCTATTACTCCATCCACCATAAATTGTTTATCACTTTTTAGTTTTTTTTACTAAAGAGTGATAAGTATTTTGAAATGAAAGAAGTACGAAAAACCCTCTTTGTGTAAAATAGCATGTGTATCTTGAGTGGGCCATGCTAGCATCGAGAATATGCGAGAAACTTTTGAAAATAAAATTTGAAGAGTAGTTGTTGAATGATACATGTACTTTCTCGATATAGCTATTAAACACGGCCAGCTTGGTCGGGCTCGTGCGTGAAAACTTTTGGCTCAACACGGCTCGCAAAAATAGTCGTGTCAAGACGGCCCAACACGACGAGTGGAAGCCGAAGCCAGTGCCCGGCTCCAGGTCGTGCCAGACCAGACTGACAGTTCGGAAGCCAAACGGTCTGCGCCGAGCTTCGAGGTAACCTAGACTCGTTTACACCGGCCGTGCTTTTTAGCCGGGATTCAGATCAGTCCATTGGTCCCACTCTATTTGGACACCTATATTTCTAGACATCACGAAGTAATGCGAGAAGGAAACCAAACCATTTCTCAACAAATTTAAAATTCCTTATCCCCTGACTCGTCACAAATATAATAATAGTAGTAGTAATGATGATAATAATAATAATAAGAGTCTGTCTAAATTTTAGGTGCTTGGAATTTAAGAAAATTTGAGGCATTGAGTAATTAACGGTTAATTACTATCATTAATCACTAATCATTGTACTTATTTAATAACTTTTAATTCTATAGGTTAATCATCTATAAAATTTCTTATTTGATTATTTTATAATTAACACAATCCTACAAAATTATGAATTACAATTAACAAAAGAACTTACCTTTGCTGCTTCGGAGAGAGGCGCGTCCGCGTCGCATGATTTCAACGCCGGATCAGGTGCTGTATAATGGCAATGATTACTATACAATCAAAAATTTGGTGCAATCAAGCATCCACAATCGTCAGATCTGCATCTTACGGTCGTTGCCTATTTTTATTTAACTCCCTCCACCAGATAGAGGGGCGGTGGGAGGGTTAAATAGAAATTGCACTAACCGTTCGATACACATCTATTGGTTGAAAAGTGCTTGATTGCATAATTGCACCAAACACCTGATTGTATTGTAGTCGTTCCCCTGTATAATAGTGTTTCCGTAATACAGTAATAATGTCATACTCATACCATTCTTGGCATCCTTTCTACGGAGGAAAAGAAAAGTGTGCGGCTGCCGCCGCGAGCAACCCCGACCAGTCAAACGAGACGCTCACATCCGCCGGGTTCACGATCTCCTCGCTCACTCCCTCGTGCGCATCCGCCGCAGCGAATCCAACCCCGTCAAAAAAACTGAATCAAAAGTCACGCACAAGTCCGATCTCGCGCGCGCTCCGCCGTCCGATGCCCGGATCGGACGGCCGCACCCGCGGGCACCGGAACAAAACAACACAGGGATCAAAGAACGTGACCCGGAAGAGGAGGCGGGAGCCGGGAGGGGAGTCGCGGCCGCATCCAATCCAACAACCACCGCGATGCCGCTGCTGCCTTGTGTGCTGCTGCTGCGACTGACGTCGCCTGGCCTGGGTCGTAATTAACGGGCCCTGTCCACGACCCAACCACCCCGGCTAATGACAGGTGGACCCGCGTCGCCAAGGTCAAACCTATTGACGCACCTACCACGGGTCGGCAGCGGCAGGGCCAGGAACGAGAGGCGTGTGTTTTTTCACGGCCTGCTGAAGAACGCCACCAACAAATTAGAAAGAAAACGGGGCAGGGACGGGAGCGGAAAAATGCCCCCTCCCCCGCGCGGCGGGCGGGGCCCACCGTAGGAACGGTGCTATAAAAAGAGGCGCCACGCCCAGCCGTAACCCTCACACCCTCGGCCACGACGCGCAGCCGCCCATTTCGCATCTCGTTGCCGTCTCCTCCAGTTGGCCGCCGCGCACCAGCCACCCCCTCCTCGAAAGAAGAACGCGCCGCCGCCGCCAGCCTTCCCCGCCGCCGTTCCCGTCCGCAAGCCTCCTCCTCCTCCTCCTGACCGCCGGCGTGGGGTGCCCGGACTCCACCACCGGCGACGACTCCCTCTCCGCCGCGCGCGCTCCCACCGCCTGCTCCGTTTGCGGGGGTAGCCGGGGCTCCGGCCTCGGCGGCTTTCAAAGCCCCCTCCTTCACAGGATCCAAAATCCCGTCCTAGATTTCTTCTATCTCCCGTTCCAGAATTTCCTCTTTTGGTGTCCCTAACAACCGGTTTCCGTCGATCTCGATTCCTTTCGATTTCGATCAGTTTCTTTCTTTCTTCTTGTTAGTATAAACTCATTCCATTGTTTTCTTCTTTGGTTTGATTTCTCGCTCGCCGCTAACACCACACAAAACTACAGACTTACAGCACAGGAAGAAGAAATAATCCCTCAAAAAAAAGAAGCCTAACCTTTTTTTTTTTGGTTCTCTGGACTCGATCTAGCGTTCTCCGGTTCTGTGACGAGATGCCTGCGCTCGCCGTTGACGCTGCCGCGCCTGTGGCGCACGCCTTCGCGTCCTGCGACGCGGCGCGCTTCCCTGGGGCCCCGCTGATGGGCCCATCACCCGCCCTCGCTGCCGCCGACAACAAGCAGGAGTGGTCGGCCGACCTCTCCTCGGCGCTCTACAACGTCGACGGATGGGGCGCGCCCTACTTCTTCGTCAACGATGACGGCGACATCGCCGTGCGTCCGCACGGCTCGACGACCCTGCCCGGCCAGGAGATCGACCTGGCCAAGGTCGTGGCCAAGGCGGCTGGCCCCCGCGCCGCGGGCGGGCTCGGCCTCCCGCTGCCCCTGCTCGTGCGCTTCCCCGACGTGCTGCGCCATCGCGTGGAGACCCTCAACGCGGCCTTCGACTACGCCGTGCGCTCCACCGGCTACGGATCAAGGTACCAGGGCGTGTACCCGGTCAAGTGCAACCAGGACAGGTACGTCGTAGAGGACATCGTCGAGTTCGGCGAGCCGTTCCGCTTCGGCCTGGAGGCCGGCTCCAAGCCGGAGCTGCTGCTCGCCATGAGCTGCCTCGCCGCGCGCGGCAACCCGGACGCCCTGCTCATCTGCAACGGCTACAAGGACGCCGAGTACGTATCGCTCGCGCTCATGGCGCGCACCATGGGCCTCAACACGGTGATCGTGCTCGAGCAGGAGGAGGAGCTCGACATTGTTGTCGAGGCAAGCCGCCGCCTCGGCGTGCCCCCGGTGATCGGCATGCGCGCCAAGCTGCGCACCAAGCACGCCGGCCACTTCGGCTCCACGTCCGGGGAGAACGGCAAGTTCGGCCTCAACGCCGCGCAGATACTGTCCGTGGTTACCAAGCTCAAGGCCCTCGGCATGCTCGACTGCCTCCAGCTCCTGCACTTCCACATTGGCTCCCAGATCCCCACCACTGCTCTGCTCTCCGATGGCGTCGGCGAGGCCGCGCAGATCTACTGCGAGCTCTCGCGCCTGGGTGCCGCCATGCGCGTCATCGATGTTGGCGGCGGCCTCGGCATCGACTACGATGGAACTCACTCGGCGCAGACCGACATGTCAGTGGCGTACAGCTTGGAGGAGTACGCGGCGGCCGTGGTTGCCGCGGTTGGCCGTGTCTGTGACCGCAAGGGGGTGCAGCACCCCATCATCTGCAGCGAGAGCGGCCGCGCGCTGGTGTCGCACCACTCCGTCCTGGTGTTCGAGGCCTTCTCGGCTTCGGCTCCTGGCCGCGCTGACACGGCGACGGCCTTCCTGCTCGAGGATCTCACCGACGACTGCCGTGCCGACTACCGCAACCTCATGGCCGCCGCTGTGCGCGGCGACTACGACACCTGCTCTCTGTACGCCGACCAGCTGAAGCGGCGCTGCGCGGAGCAGTTCAAGGAGGGGGTTCTCGGCCTGGAGCACCTTGCCGCGGTTGACGGGCTCTGCGAGATCGTCGCCCGCGGGATGGGCGCGGCCGAGGCGCCGCGCACGTACCACATCAACCTGTCCGTGTTCACCTCCCTGCCGGACATCTGGGCCATCGGGCAGCAGTTCCCGATCGTTCCGATCCAGCGCCTGCAGGAGCGCCCGGCCGTTGACGGCGTCCTCTCCGACCTGACCTGCGACAGCGACGGCAAGGTGAGCCACTTCATCGGCGGGAGGGACAGCCTGCCGCTGCACGAGCTCCCGAACCACGGTACCAGCGGGTACTACCTGGGCATGTTCCTCGGGGGCGCCTACCAGGAGGCCCTCGGCGGGCTGCACAACCTGTTCGGCGGTCCGAGCGTGGTGCGCGTGTCGCAGAGCGACGGGCCGCACTGCTTCGCGGTGACGCGCGCGGCGCCCGGCCCGTCCTGCGCCGACGTGCTCCGCGCGATGCAGCACGAGCCCGAGGTCATGTTCGAGGTGCTGAAGCGGAGGACCGACGCCGGCACGGCCGCCACCCTCGCCAGGGCGTTCGGCTCGATGCCGTACCTGGTGTTCGACGCCGACGGATCGGCCATGTCCGGCGGGGAGTGCAGCGGGATGAGCAGCGACTCGGAGGGGTCGGCCGCCGGCGCCGCCGAGGAAGAAGACGATGAGGAGTGGGAGTTCATGCGCGGGCTCACCGTCTGATGAAGAACGAAGCAGCAGGAGCAAGGCGCTGGTGAATGATGTGATGCCGCCAGCAGTTGTCAGTCACCGGCGTTGGTAACGCCGCCTCCGCCCGGTGTGTTGTATCGTGTCAGTGTCATGGTAGTAGTCGTTGGGTTCGTCTCGTCGCCGGAGTCCGTTGCGTCTCGCTTTTTTTTTAGTTGGAACGCGTCAGTGTCCACTGTTCGCCTTCTCTTTTACTATTCCGGGAATAAATGGAAAACTTGTACCCCATCAGTTTTTCTCTTCAACAATTTTACTTTTTTAACAAGTCATCTGTGTGTCAGTTATGTCGACTGCTACAGAGCGGGAATAAATCGAAACTTGTACTCCATCAGTTTCTCTCTTAAACAATTTTCTTATCAACAAGTCATCTGTGTGTCAGTAGTGTCGACTGCTACAGAACAGGATAATGAGATGACACGAGGATTTGTGGAATCTTAACCTCCTCGGTCTTCTCCCACTCTCGTCCATGCTCCGTCGTACACTACCAGCTTCCTATCTATCGTTCTCTGCTTTGATGAACAGAATATGAAAAAGCAGAAAAAGGTTACTGAAACTGTTGTCTTGACCTGTCTCTGTTGCTGTGATTCTTTCCTCTGTTTTGCGTTGAAAATCTTATCAACAACCTACTCGAAACCTCGAAAGGTTAGGTGCTTCCATTTTTATTTTTATTTTCTGTGGGGAAAAAAGGCTGCTTTGCAAGATCCGGCTTCCTATCCTACATGAGAGCAAAACCAATTCAAAGGCAACACGAGCACTGCTTCTACGACGTCTGCGTCCCTGTCGGGGTTGCATCGTCAGAGACTCCAAGAGTCTTCTCCGTCCATGGCGCTGCTTCCTTTGCTTGCGTCTTCATTTATCGTGGAGAAGCCCGAGCCGAGAGATGTTCGGACGTCACACGGGTAGGAGTTGCTGCCACGGATTCCAATTTCCACGCAATGCCTTGCTGCTCATCAGTTACCTGTTCCCGTGTCCTCGCTCATGTCAGCCGCTGCTCGGTAGGTGAGCCTGACGAACTGTGTTTTTTGCGTTCCACAGAACAGGTCTTCCAAATAAATTCTCGGCGGTTTTCAGTTCCTGCTCTGGAGATGGATCGGTGAAGGTCAAGAACGGTGGCGTCCGGGCACGTAGACCTGGGGTAGGTGAGCAGCTCCGGGCAGCGGCAGCGGCGCGAACTAGTAGTACGACCTCCGTGTCGCCGCCGTACAACGCTCACGCAGGCTCATTAGGGACTCCGGACACCTGTTGCATCTAATCTGCTACTACAAAACTGAGAAGAAACTTGAACTCCACGTGTGATGGCATGACCGTATCATCCAATACCTCTTGAAACTCATGCTGGGAAAACTCTCTGCTCTCAGAGTTTCTTTGGATCGTAGGATTTTTATAGGAACCACGAAGAATTTCAATTTATAGGAAGATACGGAGTATTCTACTACAAGAGTCCTTTGGAACAAAGGATTGATCAGAATGTCAAAATGATTGGAGCAAAGTGCTCCTGCTAATTATCCAGTGGCTCCTCGATGCCGACCTGCTCTGCACAAATGGTGCGCGCCCGCCTTTAGGAGGAGCACATATCTATCCAAGCTTTAATTGTGATGGTCTGACCGTCGCAAATAAACTTTAATTTGCAGGGCTCACCAGTCCCTGGCAATAAATTGCGACGGCCGCTGCGAGCCGTCGCAAATAAGGTTATTTGCGACGGTGACCGTCGCAAATAAGCTTAATTGCGACGACTTATTTGCGACGGTCCGAAACTGTCGTAAATAGCTTATTTGCGACGGCTCTGGCCGTCGCAAATCTTCAAGTTTTTTGTAGTGAAGGTAAAGACTGACTTGGTGGACGGCTGGCTAACACGTACACCGATCTGAAGAATCCCCTTTGCTTTGCGCTTCTTACTGCTGGATTGCCCGCGCGTCAACCGCGTCGCTGTAATGCGTCTGACGCTGAGGCGCATTCGATACGGTTCGGTTTTATCCCCATATCGCGTGTGATGCTAGGCAAGTCCGTGTAAGGAACGGGTCATCGAGTACTTGCCATTTAAGCGTTGCTGTTAAAGGCGCTACTGACGTTGCATCGTCGGAAGCAGCTGTGCACTTTGCTGATGAAACAGTTCTCTGCATAGAAAATACAGAGTGACCATTGTCGCGATGGCGCATCATCCCGACTATAACAGTGTATGATCAGATGACTCTTGGAAACGGGATTGAGAACTCACGTGGCAAATTAAGATGGAACCCATCTGCTTCAGCTGCTTGTGAGAGGGAAATAAAAAATAAATAAAATTCTCTTTTTCTATTGGTTCAACCCCGATTTTCAGTCTGCATTTATCCGTTTGTCGGAAAAGTTCAGACCCTTGGTCCAAAACTTGGGATCATCCGGTGACCGAAACCACAGGACTAGAAAGATCAGGACGCCGTCTGCAGACAAAAGGAGCGAGGTTGGTGAGCAGTTTTCGTGGATGCGACTTCGGAACTTGAAAACGCAAACAAGCAGCAGGTGCAAACGTTTCAACCTGGGCGGCGGCGGCGCAGCGCTACCTACCTACCGGAACCAAGATCAGCGGTTGTTGGGACGACGGAGAGTTTGTAGCAGGATTCGTCCGACGGTGTAGCGGTTTTCAGTCTCCGAGACGCTCGTACCCGACATCGACATTTTTTTCCTGATATCGCCTGCATTCTTATATCGATCGCTAATCTTCGATTGGTAATCTCTTCCTACTCGTGAGACTTTCAGAGTGGAATTAGGGGCAGTCAAATGATTAGGTGACAAGACTGGCGAGTCTGACTCTAAGCTATATATGTAGCCAACAGCAGCTGAGCAATTCATGCAAAATGTGCATTCTTCTTATTAATTTTTTATATAAGATAAAGTATACATAAAATCTGTAAGTGTACAAGAAGAATAAAAACATGTTTGCAACTTGTTACGTTGTCCTCGCTCCGCCACAAAAAATTATCGTTTATTATTTAAAAATGAACTAACAAGCGATAAACTTTTGCATACGGAGGGATTAAATAATCTATAAATGTTCTTCTGGAATTAAATAATCTGAAGCAAAGAGTACGTAGGCTAGGTGTGAATTTATCCACTCGCTAGATCATATCAAAGATGAGAGACGTGACGTGAATGTGAACTCCCAATGTGCAGAACGACTGACCGAAATTTTAAGCAGGCGGCCCTAAAATGAATCTGACTTTGACGTGTTCGATGGGCAAGCAACGCCTTACATTTAACCAACATTCTCCGTGTTCCAGCAGTATACTCCCTCCGTTTCGTTTTAATTGTCGTTAGGACAACCTTTCTTAGTTCATTTCTAGTTCATTTGGTTGTCTGAAATGACAATTATTTCGAAACGGAGGGAGTATGATATAGGGGGGCTAGAGTCCTAAACTCCAAGGAGCAGACCACCCCTGAGGGGGGACGTATGAACATGTCGCATTACTCGAATACAGAACTCGTGGTTGAGATTGAAGTCTGTGCACGCAGTCCAGTTTCTTCTCACCACCTGCTACATCGTTCTTTCTAAAATAAAAAAGCTTATTGCATAAGGCCAGATACATTGTATGCAGGGATGATACTTTGCAGTCACCAACCAGATGTGTCACCGTCTAATCGAAATCCTGGGCCTCTGTCTTCTTCGATCTTGCAGACGCTGACACTTGCGTGCTGACGAAACCTCGTCAGGGTTTTTAATTTAATTTGTAGTTGATGACACGGATAGGATAATGTAACCAATTCAACGACCACCTTCTTCTTCCTGTGCAGTTGTGATAAATCAGGGCCGATAAGATTGTCCGCTGACTCTGCATGCACCCTGATGGCGACATATGTAGTGAAAGCAAAAAAATCGAGCCCGGCTGTCCAACTGGGCAAAAATAACAGTTTGACCCGTGGTTTCATTCACGGGGTCAAGCCTTCCATACCACACCACCTACTCCCCGTTTTGAATTTGTAGTTGACGAAAGGGAGAGGGTAATCTAATCTGTTCAACGATCCTTTTCTTCTACTCGTGCACTTGTGATGAATAAGATGACTGGTTCAAATCACAAATGGTGTGTTTACAGTACTAGTGACTGGATGATGTCTGAATGCAGAAGACTGCTAAAGGATTGGTTGGTGGCAAGGACTGCGTGTCGGGTGCTATAGTTCTCCAAATGGGCTGCCCGACACGGACCTGGCACGGGCCCGATATGGCCCGGCACGATGGGGCCCGACATGATGGAGCCCGGTTCATCGTCCGTGTCGTGTCGGGTTGTGTTGTCATGCTCACCATGCGGCCTAGACACGACACGAAGACGATTTTTTCGTGTCGGATCGGCACAGCGGCGCACGGGCTCCGTGCCACAGTGGCCCGACGGGCTGAGCGGGTGGGAGGTCGGTGACGGGCGGTGCGTCCGGCGGCTCGAGCGTGACCGGCAGGCGAGGCGGCTGGGCGGCGTGGCGTGCCGCGGATGGGGCGGCGCAGTCGGGTTGAGCAGCGTGGCTCGACCCGGTGGGCGTCGCGACGGGGCCGGCCAAGCAGCGTTGCGCGGTCGGCGAGCTGTGCGGCGGGCAGGGTGGTGCGACCGACGGGTGGGGAAGGCTGGCCGGCGGTGCGGGTGGGGAAGGCCTAGCTGGTGGCTCGTGGCTGGAGTATGAGAATAGAGGTGACTATTTATTTGTGTCCAAGTAGATCTAACGACTGAAAATCAATGCAGCGATCAACTGTTCAGACGAAGATTTGAGGTGATATCGGGCCAAAATCGGACCAACCCAAAAATCATGTCGGGCTCGTGCTGGCCCAACGTGCTAGAAAGCCGAACCAAGCACGGCCTGTCCGGACCGACCAAACGCTATTTGCCGCGTGTCGGGCCTGTGCTTGGGCCGGGGATTTCCATGCTGGGCATCGGGCCGCCGAATGGGCCCGGCCTATTGGGATCTATACGGGGTGCCAGGGCTGCTGCGAACTGCGAGCAGCTGAAAAGGCCTGTGTGGTCCGGAGCGAGAAGGGATGGACACACGGAGGGGTGAGGCCCAGGCGATGACGGCAGCGATAGAGCCCAAGTCCACATCAGGCGTGAAGCAAGTAACCTGATGGGCCGTAGGCCCTTTGGTGACACGAGAAGGGTAAGCCGGCGAAAAGCTAGTGACCTGATGTGGGCCGTGCTGCCTGAAGCCCTGCGATCTGCCTGAAGCGGATCGGACCGCACAGCACACGGGTCATGGGTTGCATAAGGACTCGGACTCGGACTCGGACTCCAGCATAATCACCCAGGCGGACTGCGACTCCAACACGATCTCCACTTCCGAGCTGGAACCGAAGTGGCAACACACCGCGCTGCTTACATAAACCTTCGGAACCCACGGCTCCAAGCATCAGAATTCAGAACCTCGTCTCGTGCGGCGTTCAATTTGCTCGTGGCAGCAACAGCAACAATGGAGGCGTTACTGGCGACCACCATGGCCTTCTGCGAGGCGCCGTTCGAAGGCACACTGGCCCCGCCGGTTCCCGCCGGCCGACGCGGCGCGTCCATCTCCGAGCCCGCCGGGAAGCGCGCTGGCGGCGCCGTGAAGACGATGTCGGTGTTAGCGGCGACCATGGCCTTCTGCGAGGCGCCGTTCGAAGGCACCCTGGCACCACCGCTGCCCGCTGGCCGACGCGGCGCGTCCACCTCCGAGCCCGGGAAGCGCGCCGGCAGCGACGCGGTGAAGATGACGACGACGTCGTCGTTGGCGAAGGAGGCAGCGAAGGCGAAGCAGTGGCAGAAGAAGCGTGGCACGGTTGATGTCCCGGCGATCTTGAAGATCGTTTTCATGCCGTGATCAATTTAGCTAAGCTGTCGTGCCGGACAAATTTAGCTAAGCTTGGAACGTAGGTGTTTGGTTTGGTTTAGCCGTCGATTTAAGTCCTCGTGTTTAGATGAATTTTGTTCAAGCTTATGACGTCTGTGTTTAGATAATTTTTGTGTTCATGCTTTTACTATAACCAGAAGACAATGGTTGGTATTCGTGTGTTCACGAGAATATGTATGTGTAACGTTCTTGAAAAAGGAAATCGTCTATGTTTGAAGATCTCATTAATGAATCAGTTTTTGACGCAATACTGATCATGATCAAAACGTCCCAAGCAACGGTCACAGACTTCCATAGTTACATTAACGCATGCGTCTTCGTTGTAGAGACAAAAATGCACGCATGCATGTTCATCCTTGTCCTTTATATACATTACAAACCCATTTGCCAAAGCAGAGGTGTATTACAAAATAGCAAATCATGAGTAAATTAACAGATCTTATCCCTCCCTAGTACATCTTCCACTAGTGCAGTTGTGGTAAATCAGGCCGATGAGATTGTTCGCTGACTCGGCACCCTGATGGTGACACACAGTGAACACTGGTAAAAGGGTGTCGGTCTCATTGTGTCGGTTCTCTTCTATAACCGACGTACACACATTCTAACCGTCGGTATACCGACGGATTTAGCCATTGTCTTTTGTTCGACGTTTTTAACAATCGGTCCCGACGTTATTAATACTTATAGCTGTCGGCAAGGTCACCCGACGCCTTTAAAGCGATAAAGCAGTCGGCAGTTTATGTTTACCCGACGGCTTTAACCGATACTTTTTTCTTTTTCTTAACTGCGCCCTGTACACAGAGCTTGCCGAACATTGGATGGTGGGTCCTCGATGGGGAGGCGGCCTGCGGCACGCCCGAGAGAGATTTTCAGACTCTCAGCTCGATCTGTGGATTTTGGGGAGGTGGGTGCGCGACACCTAAGGTTATTGATCTGTGGATTTTTGGGGAGGCGGGCGTGCTATGGATTTTGTTGTTTCACAATTAGAGTCATCAGCCCTTATCCGAAGGCCGGCAGCTTTAATATGGCTGTCGGTTTAATGCGTCCGGCCGACAATTTTAACTTATGTATGTCGGTTTTATGCCCCTGGTCGACGGTTTTAATCTATAGGTTTCAGACTCAATTAATCGACTATGTTATTCCATTTAGAGTTGACCACACCAACGCTTATAGAAACCCCAATACCCTATTCCTCGTTTCTTTTAGTGGAAAGCGAAAAATCAAGCCCGGCTGTCCAACTTGGAAAAAAAATAGTTTGACCCGTCACTAATAAAGAGGGCGTCGGGGAAAGTAACCTTATCAGGCGAGGACAGCAGCGGAAGAGCCCAAGCCCACGTACGGTGAAAAGCAAGTAACCTTATGGGCCGTGCTGCCTTAAGCTGAAACCCTACGAATCTGTGATGCTGGTGGCGTAAGCGGATCGGCCCGCACAGCACACGGGTCACGAGTCGCATTCGGACTCGGACTCGGACTCCAGCATGATCACCCCGGCGGACTGCGACTCCAACACGATCTCCATTTCCGAGCTGGACCCGAAGCGGCAACACACCGCGCTCCTTACATAAACCTTCTGAACCCACGGCTCCAAGCATCAGAATTCAGAACCTCGTGTCGCGCGGCATTCAATTCGCTCGTGGCAGCAACAGCAACAATGGAGGCGTTACTGGCGACCATGGCCTTCTGCGAGGCGCCGTTCGAAGGCACACTGGCACCACCGGTGCCCGCCGGCGGCCGACGCGGCGCATCCACCTCCGACCGCGGGAAGCGCGCCGGCGACGACGCGGTGAAGAAGATGTCGTCGTTAGCGGCGACCATGGCCTTCTGCGAGGCGCCGTTCGAAGGCACCCTGGCACCACCGCTGCCCGCTGGCCGACGCGGCGCGTCCACCTCCGAGCCCGGGAAGCGCGCCGGCAGCGACGCGGTGAAGATGACGACGACGTCGTTGGTGAAGGAGGCCGCGAAGGCGAAGCAGTCGCAGAAGAAGCGTGGCACGGTTGATGTTCCGGCGATCATGGAGATCGTTTTCATGCAGTGATCAATTAAGGACGTCGGTCGTCGTGCTTGTAGTTTGAGAGAGAACCCATCACGCTGTCGTGCCGAACAAATTTAGCTAAGCTTAGAACGTAGGTGTTTGGTTTGGTTTAGCCGTCGATTTCTGTCCTCGTGTTTAGATGAATTTTGTTCAAGCTTACGACATCGTGTTTAGATGATTTTTGTTCAAGCTTATGACTTCGTGTTTAGATGATATTTGTTCATGCTTACTACAACGAGAAGATCATTGATAATATTCGTGTGTTCACGAGATGCGATATGTGTAACGTTCTTGAAAAAAGGAAATCGTCCATGCTTGAAGATCATCAGCAATGCATCACATTTTTTTGATGCAGTACTGATCATGATCGAAACGTCCCAAGCAAGGGTCACAGTTACATTAAGGCATGCGCCTTCATTGTCGAGACAAAAATGCACGCATGTTCATCCTTCTCCTTTATATCTACAGTACTCAAATCTTCTGCAGTAACTGCAGTGCAGTTACTGCAGCTGACAGGTGGGCCCCACGCTGGATGGCCCCACCAGTCAGCTACAGTAACTGCACTGCAGTTACTGCAGAGGATTTGGTTCCATATCTACAACAGACAACAGTACTCTTTACACAGTAATTTGCCAAAGCAAAGGTGCATTGCGAAACAGCAAATCCTGACTAAAAAAATTAACAGATTGTATCCCTCGCTGGTACATCTGCTCACCATATGGAAAGGAGCAGAGTAAATGTCACGGAGAAGCTAACCAATCAGTCTCAACCTATGGAAAGAATGCTAAGACATTTGGATTCAGATAAATGAGAGAAGCAGAAACTTACGATTTCTTCAACTTAGGAACTTATTTGAGGGAGGAAGAACCCGTATTAATTGGATGCAAAAAAAACACAAGAAAAAAAACGGCAACACATAATAAAGCACTGTGATACTTCAACACAGCAAGAGCATTTCCTTTATTGTAGTTCTGCACTCGAATCCTGCAAATGTGTGAAACCAGTGAAAGATCATACAACTGAAAAGTTGCAAACTCAAGCCAAAAACTACAAGACATAACAGATCTTAAGATTAATTTGAACTGTCATTATGTACATTGCGTCAGCCACCCAACAACATTGTCATCCAGATAAGATGCACTTAGTGACTTGAGCAAGTTGGCAACGGAAAGCCAGTGAAAATTGGTTATAATGCATCCCTGTTGGACTGTATAAACCGATAATGGGAAAGGGCCTGTGATCCCAACCAGCAGTTGCTGCGATCTTGTTGTCTAACCGAATTGCAGTGTTTACAATACCACATGATCAAGTCCTATTTCTTCGTAAGAGTAAATGTACCCTGAACCAAAATAAAATATCATGTCATTACATTGACACAATGCGGTGAATGAAGGAATTCAAAAGACATGGTTCACTGTGCAATTGAAACCAGTACCCCTATGAAACAAGAACAAAATACATCTTGAATTCGAGATTACATTTTTGATGGACAGGAGTAGATATTAATTACTATCGCTGGGCTAGCACTTGCAACAATGTACCCGAAACTACAGAGCACTATATCAGTAAAATGTTTGGTCTAGATGTTACTCACGAACATTGTACTAGAGCATAGTGCATGATCTTGCATGTTCATTTGATACTATAGAGTTAATTGATACAAATTAGGTAGCTCCAAAACAAATTTCTCATATGTAACTATAAATCCTTAGTCAACACCACTTCCATGTGCAAAGCATATACATGGTAGAAAAATACTAATGCTGCATTGGCTGCACCAAGACCAGAAACACAATTATAAATCAAAATCATCAGAATGGTGAAACTGTTTGCTCGAATATGTGACAAGTCCCTTCCGTCTATCTTTATTCTACAATGCCCTGTCTAGAATGCAGAACCAGATGGTTTGTTCAGTCATACAAAGTTGAATCTTGCCTTTGTTAAAATCCCAACTCTACATAACTACGATCTGCAATTGCATGTCAAACATTTGTACTGATTCACCTAAACTGTCATCCACATAGATACATCACATGTTCCTGGCTTAGGCCTGGCAATAGTAACAATTATTTCAACTAGCCTGGAATACAAGAGAAGCATAGGACAATCCAACTTTTGATCAGTGATCACCGTCAAAAGCAACAGCTGCTGCGAAAATTGAGATCTCGATTGACCAACCTGATTATCTTGTTCCCAAGTCCAACACAGCAACCGAGTACACACCAGCCGAACCGCCACGTGAGCCCTGCGAAACCGCACTACGTCATATCGAATTGTTGAAAACTGTACTCAAACCGTTCACTGCGGATGCAGAGGTTACCAAACCGAGGAGGTGGTTCGGTGTCTGGTAGTGTCCCACGCCCTGAGCTCCCCGTCGGCCGCGCTGGATGAGCAGCAAGCAACAAATTAGCCCAGCGCGTGAGGTAAAGGTTGCCGCGCACTGCCGCGGAGGGATGGGGAGGGGTTTATTTTATGCCTTGGTGAGTGGAAGAGAGTACCCGGAGAAGAGGAGCGGGAGAAATCGGTGGAAGCAGGCGTCGTTGACGGCGGCTCGGTGGCCGCGGAGCACGGCGACTGGGTCCGGCAGAGGGCGGCGGCGCTGCCTCTCGATGTTGGTCATGGCCTTGGCCTGCCTACCTCTCGGAGCACGGGCGAGCAGGATTTCCGGCGGTCCGAGGACAGGCCGGAGGCGGTGAGGCGTGTGTCCTGGGAACGGCGCTGGGGCCGGAAAAGTGGTTCCGTCGCGCCTATGGACGGGGACATTCCCGGGGCTGAAAACTCCGGGCCGTTTCCATCAAAAGAAAACCCCGGGCTGCTTTTGTGGGCCATGACTCGATATAACCTCTGCTTACTCAGCCCATCTCCGAAACCAACTCCAGCCTTGGCCCAACATCTCCACCACGTCATCGATCCGCACCTCCTTCCCTCTCCACCAATCAGCAACGAGGAAACGACCGTACACGGATCGCGTGCTTTCTCTCCAGGCGCAGCAGCCGTCGGATCACATGACGCATCCGACTCCAGTTCTCAAACGGTCACAAGAAAGAAACCGACGCGTGCACGCGTCTATATAAATCGCCCCAACCCAAACCACCTCCCCAGTTCCCAATCTCTAGCCGCCTCTCCCCCGCTTCGTCGTCTTCGTGTCCAACAGCTTTTTTCCCCAAGTCAGCCGCGTTTGAGGAGATGGCACGTACTAAGCAGACGGCCCGCAAGTCCACCGGCGGCAAGGCCCCGCGGAAGCAGCTGGCCACCAAGGTTTGCACACCCGTCCTCGTCTCGCGTTCTTCCGTTATAATCTGCTGTCCTGTTCCTGCGCGAGATTTCGCGGCGATCAGGACTTGTTTGTTTCGTTCCAAGGCTCAGTTTGATTCGATTGCGTGCAGGCCGCGAGGAAGTCGGCCCCGACCACGGGCGGCGTGAAGAAGCCCCACCGCTACAGGCCCGGCACGGTGGCGCTCCGCGAGATCCGCAAGTACCAGAAGAGCACGGAGCTCCTGATCCGGAAGCTGCCGTTCCAGCGCCTGGTCCGCGAGATCGCTCAGGACTTCAAGACGGACCTCCGGTTCCAGAGCCACGCCGTCCTGGCTCTGCAGGAGGCGGCCGAGGCCTACCTCGTCGGCCTCTTCGAGGACACCAACCTCTGCGCCATCCACGCCAAGCGCGTCACAATCATGCCCAAGGATATCCAGCTCGCGCGCCGCATCCGTGGCGAGCGCGCCTGAGCGCCGCCTCGTCGTCATCAGATCCGCCACCGTGTTTAGATCTGAATTAGCTGTCATAGTTGTTGGTTTTAATCAGTGTATAGACAAGTTACGCTGTTTGTTACTTTGTGATTCCCTTTGCGATTAAGCAAAGTCGTGCAATACAGTTCGTGGCGTTATTTGGAATTAAAATAACCTGCTGCTAAATTCCGTGTTTGATCGTGATAATTGTTCTGTGATGCCGTGTTTTGCAATGCATTATAGAGGTTGGACCATCTGCTAGTAGATGCGGTCTCTGCGGTTGACGAGTTGAACACGTTCCTGCGTTCACGTAATGTTCCTTCTTTCCCACGGTGCGTGCAAACGTGATAGCCGTAGAAATCTTATGGATTTATAGGCCTCGACTGTCAGTGGTTGATTCCTTCATTCCTCATTAATGTTTACTTCAAAATTTGACGAAAAATACATTAAAATGGACTATTCATTTGAAAATGATTCGCCCCTACCAAATCAGTGGTTGATTTCTTAAAATTTTATCTCTTTTTAATTTAATCATATTACAAAATGACAAATTTTAAGAACTGAGGGACTACTTATTTTGAATTAAAAACCTTTGTTTAGAACGATTGCGGAAAGGTGGACTTTTTTTTTAAATGGACGATCGGCGGACCTGTCTGTCTCGTCCAGGTGTTGGATTCAAATCCTCTGCATTAGAGAAGAAAATGCAGATGAGCTACAGTGCCCCCAGGTGTTCGTAAAATATGAGGCAAAGCAAGATGTCCGAAGGACAAATATTACAATCCGGAGAGAGTATTTCATAAGAAATGGACGATCAGCGGACTTTTCTGTTTCGCCCATGGGCTCCAACTGGACTCGGCCCACTTTTCTTGTGATTATTGTGTCTCGCTTAGATATTCTTCCACCCCGTTCAGATTTTACTGGATTTCACAGGTGAGCTAGTCCCTGTCCAAACTGTACATCCAAAATAAATAACAGTGAATTACGACATGTAAAAAATTCTCTGAAGAAATAAAGTAATTTATCTGATCCTTCTAACAAAGTGACATATCATAGAGAAATTGTCAGAGATTAACTTTCAAACTCATGCAATGACTGCATTATGCATAAATATAGGTTTTTTTCACCCGATGTCATTACTCATGATCTAGAGGGCGATAAACATGCACGAATTAAACGTTACTGGGAGCCACTAAAGCTAATCGACAGTTCGAACTTCCAAGCCATATAACAAATTCATCAGACGATCTAAAAAGAAGAGTCCATATCCCCAATCCACGCACACAAACACAAAAGCACACCCCATCTCACAAACCGTCAAAATTCTCGATGTAATCTAAACCGATCGCTGAAATTCCAAATTCACCGCGCCAATCACACTTGTAATTTCAATCTAAACTCAAACCCCCAGACCAAACGCCACATTTCCACCCGCAATTCACCGTCCAGATCGGCGCCGGAAAAACACACTCCCAAGACCGCGTAGTACGGCCACGCACGCGCAGCCGCTTGAACAGGTCCGGAGGCGACGAGAAGGCACACGCTCGCATCGTCGCGCGACGTGGACGCCCCAGATCGATCGTCCGAGGATCTCGATCCGCGTGCGGCAGCGTCCGGCCAATGGGGACGCCACACCGGCCGGTATAAATGGCGGGGCACGAATCCGCAGCTCGTTCAGCCACTGAACTTTCCGCTTACTTTGTAGTTCCATCAGTTTCATGGCGACACTTACTGAGGAGTCTGCACCGGCCGTCTCCGTGCAGGCACCGGTGCCGGAGAAGGTGGCTGAGGTGGAGGTGGCGCAGGTGGAGGAGCCTCCGAAGGCGGATGTGGGAGAGAAGCTGGAGGAAGGAGAGAAGAAGGTGGAGGAGGTGCCGAAGCCCGAGGATGGCGAGGGGAAGAAGGCCGATGAGGGGGAGCAGGGGAAGGAGGAGGAGGAGAAGAAGGCGAGGAAGCCGCGGAACAGGAAGCCCAAGTCCTCGGGGCCGCACCACCCGCCTTACTTCGAGGTGAGCGAAATATTCCATCTTGTCATGATCGAATCGATCGTAAATTTCGATTTGACGATGAGATCGTGTAGGATCGTAACGAGCGATTTTTCCGGTTGTTTCAGATGATCAAGGAGGCGATCCTGGCGCTGGACGGCAAGTCGGGGTCGAGCCCGTACGCGATCGCCAAGTACATGGGGGAGAAGCACCGCGACGAGCTCCCGGCGAACTACCGCAAGGTGCTGGCCGTGCAGCTGCGCAACTTCGCCGCCAAGGGCAGGCTCGTCAAGGTCAAGGCCTCGTTCAAGCTCGCCGCGGCCGAGGAGAAGAAGACCGCCACCGCCGCGAAGAAGGCTACGGCGACCGCCAAGCGCAAGAGGACGGCCCGGGCGCCTGCCAAGAAGCCGACGGCCGCCGCGTCGGCGCCTAAGGAGGCCAAGAAGGCGCGAGCGAAACGGGCGAGGAAGGCGGCACCTGCGCCGGCCAAGCCGAAGGAGAAGCCAAAGGAGAAGCAGGCCAAGCCCGTCCGCGCCCCCACCGGCACCAAGAAAGCTAACAAGGCCAGCGCTTGAGGGACGCCGCCGCCGCCGCTCCGTGTCCTTTTTTTCCTTCCGTGTCTGCGCACCGCCGTGTATAGCTAGTAGTAGCAGCAGCAGATGTAGAAGTAGCGCTCCAGCGCAGCGTGGTGGTGGTACGTGGTCGTCGTCTTCGAGACGGCGCCTCGATCGAGTGCTCTGCTCCGCCGTGTGATGTAAAAGTACCACCTCGTCCTGTGTGAATAATGTGATCGCAATAAGCGCTTGAGCACCTCTGGATTCTGGATGGTACTGGTACCTACCACCGTTGCTACAAGAGAGGCTGTGCCGTCTGCGTTTACATCCTCTGCATTACTGCTTGGTTCAGTTGCTCTGACTTGGTGCATCACGCACGCACAGGATCCTCGTCCGTGGCGTCAGCCCCTGTCCTCGATGAGAAGGGAAGGAGTTGATGAGCTTGGGGCCGAGCAGAGCATCATCCTCAGAACTTGGATGGATGGCACGTACGCGTTCGCCGGAGGAAGCGAACTGCACTGTTGAGGAGGCGAGATGATGGACGTACTAGATTCTTGGAAGGAAACTGGACATGAATTGGGATTTCGATTTCGGTAACCAGAAAAAAGTTGATCATGATCTTGGCTAAGCGTATTTTCCTGCGTTGATATCGCGCCGTTGGCCTGCTGCAACAGCAAGACAGAAAAGAAAGCCACGTTCCCTCCCCATGGACCCCATCCGTCCGTCCGCCCGTCCCTGCGTCCATCCGCTTGGCTGTGTCTGTGCACCTCTTTCTGACACGTGGGCCCTACCCTCCCCTCCCCTCCCCTCCCCCGCATCCCTCGACCCTCGCTGCACTTGGTTGGCTTCCCCAACCCCCGTGTCAGCGACAAAGAACGAGACAGAGAGAGAATAGAGGTGGTGGTACTAAGACCATCCGCAGCGGTTCCCTTTAAAACTTACTCTATCCCTCTATACTTCCAGTATATACTCTATACTTCCAGCATTTCTCTCTAGACACTTACTCTATACTTCCAGTAATCTACTCTATATTTACAGTTCAGTAAGCTTTACAGTGAACCACTGCGGATGGTCTAATAGCAGCGGCTCCGAACCCCTCCTCTCCTCTCCGCCGCGGCGCCTCCTGTGCCCGCTCGCCAGCGGGGGAGCCCACACTAGCGATGTGAGCGTCGACAAGGACGGGAACCTGCTGACACTGCGAGGTAACCCCCTATTCCCGCGACTGCTCGATTGGTTTCCCCCCAAATTTGGAGCACTTCTCCAGCGAATCCATTCTCCGGCGTTACAGTGACTAGGGGTAGCCGCTTCCGGTCCGGGGTCCTCGGTGATTTCCGCCCGTCTATTGATGAGGGAGAACCGAACCGAGTTACTCCCCGTTGGCATGAGTCCGACTGGATTCCTCGTCTGTCTCCTCCGGAGCTGCGAGGTTTTTGGGCGGTGGAGTGGCCGTAGTAGGGCTGCTAGTTTGCTTCCGGTACTAGCGTCCATGCTTGATGCGTTCGCTTGGTGGTGTCGATCGCGCGCTTCCACGGGGAGTAGGTAGGAGTGTCCCGCTGCAGTTGGAGCCGGCAGGATAGGAGTTTGTTGCTCTGATTTGTCCCGCTTCCCCTCGTTCCTGTGCCATGGCGGCTTGTTGTCCTAAAAAATGTCATGCTAGTATAGTACTTCCTCCGTCCCGGAAAGTTTGTCACTTTGTAGTTCAAAAATGAACTACAAAGCGACAAATTTTTCGGGACGGATGGAGTATGAGCATTGCCTGATAACAAGCTCCATTGATTATCTGTTGACAATGCCATGCTCTTGATTGAACGCCTGATAATAAGAATTGGCATTCCTTAACCGTTGGTTGGAAGTTCACTTTCAGTTGTACAATTGTTTAGGCTATATGCTCTTCACTTGCGTAACTGCGTTACACTTTCTATACGTGATCATTGCATCGTTATGCTTTAGCCTGTGAGGTTTCATCACTCGATTTGCAAAGGTTTGGTTGGATATGCAATAACCGCATCCGTAGTCTTTCCACCGGTTATTCCTGATCCGTTGGTTGGAAGTTCACTTTCAGTTGTACAAGTGTTTAGTCTATATGCTCTTCACTTGTGCAACTGCGTTACACTTTCTATACATGATCGTTGCATGCGTAGGTCGCGATCACATTAATGCATGGATCCAGTTGCTGCTGGGGCTGGCGGCAGTGCTGCGGAAGATTCACTTCCAGGAGAATGGTGCACACATTAGTCGTTTATGCAGCTTTCATGACATGTATATCTTTCATGACTTTTGTAGGCATGAAAATTCAAAATTCTTGCCAACTATTAGGAAAACAAACTCTGATATATGCTTCCTGCCATTTTAAGGTCCTAGAAAATATTCACTGCATGCATTGAATCATACATCCTGTCACAGGTGGTACCGCTCATATTAGTATCATGTTTTAGAAAATATGCATATTCAGCTGCACATTAATGATATCATTTTGAGTCTCAGGTTTTGAGAGTCCAGGGTGACTAGTGGCTGGTGAGGCCATATTTCAGGAAGTTATATTACTGGTGTCAATCTACATCCACCCCCTTTGAATGCGATGGGGGCATGACAAAACATAATTCACCTGCTACCTGATCCTAATCACTTATCAAACTTTGATTAGTGATTGCTGGACCTGGACTCGTGCATGCGTGATGCATAGCTCGTCTTCATTTCCAATTTACTGCTGCATTTTGTTCTCATCTACCAAGCCATGGGACTGGCTTTTACTGAGAGGTAATGTTGTTCCTCTCCATTCTATAAGGAAACCTTGCATTTCCGTCTCTATTCCTTCTTTCCATTGTTCCAGATCACTCGATAGCTGTAATTGTGCAGTTGTGCCACATGATAATCTAGACAGGTTATCACTTCGTAAAGGCTTATCTGTACTGTTTGGTGACCGCTTCATAAACACTTATATGTACTGTTTGGTGCCATAATGAAGTTTTCTCCCCTCATGTTTTGAAGGTGATCCCATATTTATCTTATTTCCTGGTTGCAGGCAGACGTAATAATGGCCAACCTTGGACATAGAGAAAATGGCAGGCAGAGGCCAGACCAGTATGAAGCAATACATACTCAGGTTTATATTATTCATCATCCATATTTCTTCTGCATAATTTCTTTTTTCATTGTACATGTAAAAAATGGCTAAATCTGGCATCTATTTCAGTTGCTTTCTCCACTGTATACCGTGCTGAAGAAAATGCTCATCTTTTTAAAGATGTACGAGTCCTAGACATATCGTTAATCAGTTACCTGAAATGTAAAATACACTTTTTCTACAACATAAGTTAATGGACCTATGATTATTTGAGAGCTGAATGTTTGATTGCTACAACAAAGAAAGATAAAAGATGGGGATTCGCGTTGCCCAACTTTTTGGACCTAATGGCTAAGGTTACTAGTCAACCTACAAAATTATGCTCTACATAATTTTTAGATAAAATCAGAAAACAGTAAAGATACGGTTTGCAATTTTATTTCATTTTTTGCTCTTTCTGGAAGTTAGTAAAGACTTGCATTTCTCATAATAAATAATGTACCTCCTGGGACAGCATTCCAATCATCTCCATCGTTTTGTACTGTTCATATCTGATATTTGGTTTCGACTTGCCCTGTTGACGCTGTGATGCATGCTATTTCACGTTTTGGAATGATTTTTTATGGCAACAATTATGCAGAAATGCTTGACTTGTGAGACTTAGCATGCATTTTTGCACACTCACTATCTATATTGGACTTCTCATGTAACTTTGTTATCTCAATTCTACATCCTGTGCCCAAAATCTGTTCTATATGAGGAATTGCCAAGCTTAGTACTTGACCCCTCAATTGCTTCTCTTTGATTAGGACTATATCTAGCTAGTGTAAGGACTAAATGTGCATTATGAAACTTCATATATTGCCTTTTGGCATAAATTAGAGGTGACATACTCTTAGCTACCATCGTCTAGTGCAAGAATGTTTTTTTCAAGGACAATGGAGCTTACAGTATCTGTTTTGTGTTTGCAGTGGATGATGCCCCAAAGGCAGCTAAAGGACCATCATAGTATGAATGTACTTGCATTAATGAATGAGAAGGACCATGCCACCCGTGAAAGAGATCATGCTCTCGCTGAGAAGAAAGCCGCTATAGCTGAGCGAGATATGGCATTAGCTCAGCGAGATGCTGCTATGGCTGAGCGGAATGCTGCAATTGTGGAAAGGGACAATGCCCTTGCTGCACTTGAACTCGCTCGTACAAATGGATTCAATATGAATAGTGGGAATGGATTTCACCAAGGACTCCTCAATGGAACAAAGAACATACTACATACCCCACCATGACCAACGTTCTCGTGTTCAATCATCTCCATTGCTGTTGGCAGATTCTCCATATGATCATGTCAGAGAAATGCACATATCGAAAGCATACCCTATCTCAACAGCTCCAGGGAGTGTTGGAAAGGGAAAGAAGCCTAGGAGGAACAATTTGCAGGCTTCTCCATTGAAGAGGCCATCAGGTGTGCTCCGGAAAATTAAGAAAGCAAACTGGAAGAATGGGGTGGCGTCAGGTGTAGGTGAAGATCCAGATCGTGCTTCTATGTCGAAGAATGAGTGGAAGGATCAAGATCTTGGTTTGAACCAGGTCTCATATGACGAGTCAACCATGCGTGCACCTGTCTGCTCATGCACGGGGGAGCTTCGCCGGTGCTATAAGTGGGGGAATGGCGGGTGGCAGTCATCCTGCTGCACCATGAGCATCTCTGTGTACCCGCTCCCAGTGATTCCCAAGACGCGCCATGCTCGGATTGGGGGAAGGAAGATGAGTGGTGGTGCATTCACGAAGTTGCTCAGCCGATTAGCAGCTGAAGGCCATGATCTCTCGACACCGGTGGACCTCAAGGACCATTGGGCTAAGCATGGCACAAACCGGTACTGTTGGACTGTGTTTGGGCCTAGCCTGTACGGCCCATCTATGTATCTATAAATATGTACCTAGACCATATGATTAATCAAACAATTCATTCTATCATGGTATCATTAGCCAAACCCTAATCCCCACCCTAACCCTAACCCTAGCCGCCGCCGCCCCCCCTCCCCCCCATGGCCGGCGCCCTCCCCTGCGCCGCCGCCGCCGCCGCTGGCGGGGCCGCCCCTTCCCTGGCCGCCGGCGCCGGCGGACCTCTCCTGGCCGCCCCCCTCCCCACCACGGCCGGCGCCCCCCACGCCGCCGCCGCCGCCAGCGGCCCCCTCCTGGCCGCCCCTCTTCTCCCCATGGTCGGCGCCCCCCACGCCGATGCCGCCGCCGCCGCCGGGCGCCCCCTGGCCGCACCTCCCCTGGCAGCCAGCGCCCCCCCCCCCCCCCCCCCCCCCCCGCCGCAGCCGGCTGCCCCCTGGCCGCACCCAGCGCTCGCCCCCCTCCCTGGCCGCCGCAGCCGCCGGCTGCCCCCTGGCCGCCGGCGCAGGCGCCCCCCACGCCGCCGCCGGCATCCCCCACCTGGCCGCCGGCGCGGCCCCGACCCAGCCGCTGCCGGCCGCCTCCCCTCCCTGGGCCGGCGCGCCCCTCGCCGGCGCCGTCCCCTCCCTGGTCGGCTCCCTCCCCTGCGCCGGTGCACCTGCCACCGGTCCTGCAGCGGGCGCGTCCCTCATCGCCTTGACCCGGCCTGCGTACGGCGATGCGACTGGCCCCTCCGCCGGCGGACCACTTGCCGGCCCCACTGTCGTCGCCTTCATGACGGGCTCCGGACCTACTGTTGGCACTGCTACTGCTCCGGCCGCAGACACCTCCAGTGTCTTCGCGGATCTGGCTGCCTCTCGCGATCGCGAGCGGGCACTCGCTCTTGCCTTAGAGCAGGAGCGCGCCTCGGCGGCTGCTCTCTCGCACCAGATCCAGGAGAGCGCTCACCGACCGCCGGGCGCGACGTACGAGCCCACCGTGGACACCGGTGTGCACTCCGCATACTCGGCGTCGCTCACCGCCGCCCTACACGCCCAGGAGGCTGGAGTTCAGAACATTCGGACACTAGTGCCGACTGTTCTGAGTTGTACCTCTACCACCTACGCCCGCTGGCGTAACGAGTTCCTCCTCAGGTTACAGCGGTACCAGCTTGCGGACCACGTCCAGCAGGACGACGCCCCGTGGGATGACTCTTGGATCAGCATGGACAGTCTGGTCCTTGTCTGGATCCTTGGCACTCTCGCCGATGATCTGTACAAGCTTGTCAGACAGCGCGGTGGGGGGACCGCGCGCCAGGCTTGGCAGATACTGGAGCACCACTTCTTGGGGAACCGTGCGACTCGGGCTCTTCACATTAACGCACGGTTCCAGACTACAGTGCAGGGTGACCGCTCCATCTCGGCCTACTGTGGAGAGATGAAGGGCATGGCTGACTCCCTGCGCGACCTTGGCGAGCCGGTCGCTGACAGCACTCTAGTTCTTCGGGTCCTTCACGGCCTGAACGAGCGCTTCAGCCATCTTCGCTTCTGGCTTCTCCGTATGGAGCCGCCACCGACCTTCGAGAAGGTCTGGTCTGACCTTGAGCTTGAGGAGATCACAGCGGGTGGGTCTGCTACCTCTGGGTCTGCCACAACCTTCTATGGCTCCGGGCAGCCCTCACGCCCACCGTCTTCTGGGGGACCACTACCGCGACCACCTACTCCACCTACCACCCCGGGTGCCTCTGCTGGCTTTGGGGGTGGTGCTCGTCGACGTCGCGGCGGAAGGCGCACAGGCTGAGGTGCTGACGGCACTCCTACGTCCACTGCCCTACTGGTGGTAGTACTGGTGGCACTGGCCAGGGAGGTGCATGGACCGTCTCCGGGTCTTCTTGGGGCGCCACCGACTTCCTCCACTCCGCGCCAGCCACGTCCTCCGGCTGCGTACGTAGCCCATCCGGGCTATGGTGGACCTGGTCGCCCTGTGGCTGGATCGCCCACTCCAGCCTACGGCGGTGCTTCCTACCCTGCTGGGTACTCGGAGCCACCAGCACCTCTCCAGGAGCCGCCCATGTGGTGGGACCGTCAGGACTTGGCGTCTTCCTTCAGCACCATGCACCTTACACCACCGACTACTGATTGGGTGGCTGATTCTGGCGCCTCCTACCACACCACCCCAGATGCTGTTATTCTCTCCTCTACCCGCACACCTCATCCGCCGTTTCCTTCATCGATCGTTGTTGGAAATGGATCCGTTCTTCCAGTCACCTCAGTAGGTGACTCAGTTTCTCCGGGTTCATTCCATCTTAATAATGTTCTTGTTGCTCCAGACATTATTCAAAATTTGCTTTCCATTTGTCGTTTCACCACTGATAATAATATTTCTGTTGAGTTTGATCTTTTTGGTTTGTCTGTGAAGGATCTTTCCACCCGGCGTCTTCTTCTTCGATGTGATAGTCCGGGGCCCCTGTACACTCTTCGACTTCCTTCTTCCGATGCGTCTTCGTCTTTTGCTCTGGTTACGACAGCTTCGTCCGCTACTTGGCACCGTCGGCTTGGTCACCCTGGCGCTGATGCTATGTCGAAGTTGTCTAGTAGTTCAGTTATCTCGTGTACTAGGGGCACACATGAGTCATTGTGTCACGCTTGTCAGCTTGGTCGCCATGTTAGGCTTCCCTTTACCACTTCTGTGTCTCATGTGCAACATATTTTTGATCTTATCCATTGCGATTTGTGGACATCTCCTGTTATCAGTGTCTCTGGTTTTAAATATTATTTGGTGGTACTTGATGATTTCTCACATTTCTCTTGGACTTTTCCATTACGTCTGAAATCTGAGACATTTGATACTCTCTCTCACTTCTTCACTTGGGTTTCCACACAGTTTGGGCGTACTGTTCGTGCTCTCCAGTGTGACAACGGACGAGAGTTTGACAACTCGCGACTCCGTGACTTTCTCCTTACACATGGCACACAGCTACGCATGTCTTGCCCATACACATCTCATCAGAATGGCAAGACTGAGCGCATGCTTCGCACCACTAATGATGTCATGCGTTCCTTGATGTTTCAGGCATCCATCCCCGCTCGCTACTGGGTAGAGGCACTTCACACTGCCACCTTCCTCCTTAATCGCCTACCTACCAAGGCGATTCGGGCACCGACTCCTTTCTTTGCCCTGTATGGCACTACCCCTCTCTACGACCACCTCCGTATCTTCGGGTGCGCCTGCTACCCTAATGTTTCCGCCACTGCTCCACATAAGCTTGCGCCCCGCTCTACTAGGTGTGTCTTTCTTGGGTACTCCCTTGAGCATAAGGGATACCGGTGCCTCGACCTCTCTACCCACCGCATTTTGATCTCTCGGCATGTCGTCTTCGACGAGTCATCCTTCCCCTTTTCTTCCTCCACCTCTGGTTCAGCTGCAGAGCTGGACTCGCTTTTTTCTACTGACACCGAGGCTGCTCCACCACAGCTGCCTTGGCCTTTTTTTGCAGGTACATCACCCACCAGTTCTCAGGTGGCTCCCACGACGTCGCCAGCTGCACCTTATGCAGCACCGACACCTGTGGTGACTCCGGCTGTGCCTCCTACAGCCACAACTCGGCGGTTCACTGACCCTGCTCTCGTCTACCAGCGACGAGTGCGGGTTGGTGCCCAGGCTCCGTCGACCCTGGGGACGAGTGCCGCACCATGTGTGGCACCGACGTCTCCTGCTGCGCCACGCGCGGCCCCGACGTCTCCGACCTCGTCTCCTGCACCACATGAGGTCCCAGCGCCTTCTACAGCTGCGCCACGCGCGGCAAAGGTGTCTCCGACCTCGACTCCTGCGGCACACGAGGTCCCTACGTCCCCTACGGCTGCGCCACGCGCGGCCACAGCGTCTCCGGCCTCGACTCCCGCGCCACGCGCGGCCCCGGCGACCCCTACAGCTGCGTCACGTGCGGCCTCGGCGTCTCCGACCTCGACTCCTGCGCTGTGCGGGGACCCGACGACTACACCGGCTCCCGCGTCCCCCGCTGCGCCACGCGCGGCTCCTGTTCCACGGTTCGCCGATCCTGCTCTTGTCTATCAGCGACGAGAGCGGGTTGGTGCCTCTACGCCTACGCGTCCGGAGCCCTCGGTGTACCACCCACCGTTGCTTCACCGGGACCCAGGACACGTTTACCCGATGGTGACTAGACGTGCCGCTGGGGTTCTCCGGCCTCTTGAGAGGTTCTCCGGAGTGGTACTCTCTTCGACGACACCGACACCATCCACTTCCTCTTCGGTATCACCTATACCGACCTCCGTCCGTAGCGCACTCGCTGACCCTCACTGGCGCCGCGCTATGGAGGAGGAGTATGCGGCCCTACTTGCCAACCGGACATGGGACCTGGTTCCCCGTCCTTCCCATGGCAACGTTGTCACAGGCAAGTGGGTTTTCACGCATAAGAGGAAGGCGGATGGCTCCCTGGAGAGATATAAGGCTCGTTGGGTACTTCGGGGCTTCACTCAGCGCCCTGGAGTGGACTACGACGAGACCTTCAGTCCGGTGGTTAAGCCAGCGACAGTACGGACTGTTCTGTCGTTGGCTCTCTCGCGTTCTTGGCCTGTCCACCAGCTGGACGTCAAGAACGCCTTCCTTCACGGGACGCTGACAGAGACGGTGTACTGCAGTCAGCCGACAGGGTTCGTTGATTCAGCCCGTCCAGACTTGGTCTGCCGGCTGAACAAGTCTCTATACGGGCTGAAGCAGGCGCCTCGGGCTTGGTACAGCCGGTTCGCCTCCTTCCTGGCCTCGCTTGGCTTCGTAGAGGCCAAGTCGGACACCTCGCTCTTCGTTTACAGGCATGAGGGTGACACTGTCTACCTCCTCCTGTACGTGGACGATATTGTCCTCACGACGTCCAGCTCGGCTCTTCTTCAGCGCACGATCTCCGCACTGCAGCGCGAGTTCGCGATGAAGGACCTCGGCCAGCTCCACCACTTCCTGGGCGTTGCGGTCGAGCACCGTCCGGACGCTCTGTTCCTCCACCAGCGCCAGTACTGCCTGGATATCCTCGAGCGAGCGGGCATGGCTGATTGTAAGCCGTGCTCCACTCCCGTGGACACCCAGGCGAAGCTGACTTCGGCTGACGGCGCCTTGGTCGCCGACCCCACCTCTTACATGAGTCTTGCAGGTGCCCTGCAGTACCTCACCTTCACCAGGCCGGATATCTCATACGCGGTTCAGCAGGTGTGTCTCCACATGCATGATCCGCGGGAGACGCACCTCACGGCGATGAAGCGGATTCTTCGGTACCTGCGCGGCTCCCTCGACTACGGCCTTCTCCTTCGACGTGACTCGCCTTCTGAGTTGGTAGTCTACACCGACGCTGACTGGGCGGGGTGCCCTGATACCCGCCGTTCCACCTCTGGCTACGCCGTCTTCCTGGGGGAAATCTTGTCTCCTGGTCCTCGAAGCGGCAACCCGTGGTTTCTCGCTACAGCGCTGAGGCGGAGTACCGCGCCGTGGCTAACGGCGTAGCAGAGGCGTCTTGGCTCCAGCAGTTACTTCAGGAGCTCCACTCCCCTGTCGCCCGGAGCACGTTGGTCTACTGTGATAATGTCAGCGCCGTTTACCTCTCCACCAATCCCGTTCAGCACCAGCGCACGAAACATGTGGAGATTGATCTTCACTTTGTTCGTGAGCGGGTTGCACGCGGTGAGGTTCGAGTTCTCCATGTGCCGACGACGTCACAGTTTGCCGATATCTTCACGAAGGGACTCCCGTCGACTTTGTTTTCTGAGTTTCGGTCCAGTCTCAACATCTGTTGTGGCTAGATGTTGGGACTGCGGGGGGTGTTGGACTGTGTTTGGGCCTAGCCTGTACGGCCCATCTATGTATCTATAAATATGTACCTAGACCCTATGATTAATCAAGCAATTCATTCTATCAGGTACATCACTATCCTGTAGTTCTGTGTCCATTTGTGTATCTGCCATTCAAGCTGGTAAGGGGAAATCAGGCCAGCTGATGCTTCTCCTGCATTCTCTGAAGCCTCGCTGGTTCCATCTTTTGTAATGTCATTGGTTTCTAGTGGATGTGGGTAGACTTTTGTATTTACAATGGTGTGGGTTCTCCCGTTTAGGATCTGGTAGTTGTTTTCGTGGGTGAAATGCTGCAGCCCACGAGAGTGGAAGTCCCCGGGCGTTCATTGTGATATCGTTGTATAGTTTGACAGCCGGACTCAAGTGGTAGTATGGAAGGTGATTATGTTATACCCTTGTCTGAATCTCAAACAGCCGTGAAGAAAAGGAGCAGCTTATCTCAGAAGGGTTAAATTGGAACACCATTCAGGTAAGTCATATCCACAGCTTAGAAGCGAACTGTTTCCTTTGCAGCATAATAACGAACGGAGACATCAACACGAACGGAGACATCAACGTGAGCAATGCAAACATGAAAGATATATATAAGTTAAGTGACCCAACATCAGAGCCAATTCCATACCAATTCTGATGATTCACGAACACACATTGTGAAATTTCAATACAATACACATCAATCCTGTTCCTGTCCTCCAAGAACACAGATCCTCGATTTAGCTAGCCTAGCCTGCCAGTGGATTGGCGTGGATGGTGACGCGGTTGAGCCTGATCTCCGCGAGCGGGCGGTCCCCTGGCCCCGTCTGCGTCTTCTCCATGAGGTCGAGCACCTCGAAGCCGTGGATGACCTTTGCGAAGACGGTGTATTGGCCGTTGAGGTGCGGCTGCTTGGCGTAGGTGATGAAGAACTGGCTGCCGTTGGTGTTGGGCCCGCTGTTGGCCATCGACATGATCCCCCGCGCGTTGTGCTGCCGACTCACTCAATCACTCAGTCAGTCAGCAAGCAAGCAAGCAAGCAAGAGGGTTGGTTCGTGAGATGGAGAGAAAGCGGCGAGAGAGAAACTAAATGAACCAACCTTGAGGGACTCCCTGATCTCGTCGGCGAACTTGGCGCCCCAGATGGAGGCGCCGCCCTTGCCGGTGCCGGTGGGGTCGCCGCCCTGGACCATGAATCCCTTGATGTTGCGGTGGAAGACGGTGCCGTCGTAGTAGCCGGTGGCGCAGAGCGCCAGGAAGTTCTCCGCCGTGCGGGGCGCCTGGTCGCAGAACACCTCGCACTTGACGTCGCCCAGGTTGGTGTGCAGCGTCACCGACTACGCCCGTCCATTCATAGATTCGGTCAGCAGGGGAGAGGATTCGGGGTGGAAGAGAGAGTCAGAGTGAGAGGCAGACGGGAGGGGAAGAGAGAGGAGGCTCACCATGGCGCCTGGGGGCGTGGAGCGGGGGAGGCGGCGGTCTTCAACTGCACAGTTGAAGAGGCGGAGAAGAGACGGACGGACGACGGGTTTGCTGCTGTGGTGGTGGTTCGTGCTGCGTTGGCTGTGCGAGCTCAGCTGCGGCGAGGTGCGCCAGCCAGCCGGAAAATTAATTTGTTGGGCTTATAGGTTAGGCGATTTAGCCCGGTTTTACAATTGCAGGCCTGGTGGGCCGGTACATGCATGCGTTGCTGGACTTCCTTCCAAAGGAGTCTCGGTGGCTCGGCCTTGTTGCCGCCGTAGCTCTCTCGTTTCCACTCGGCCTGCGACTGCGATGCGTCTACCCTTGCGCAATCTACTGGCACGCGCGTACGCGTCTGCAGCAAGCCAGCAAGTACCGAACTGCCACCGGCAGCAGCGTGGCATGCCCGGCCGGCCGGCGACGTCGTCAAGAGACAACAGTAGCCAAAGACCAAGTTTGAAAGTTGACGCTCGGCGCGGCGCAGACGTGGCTGGCACTCCGGATCCTCTCCTTGTTTTGAAACTTAAACCGGTTGGGTCACGCAAACAAAACACACGTTTAACAAGGTAAAGGTGTCAGAGGCTTGGGTAACCTCGCCTCGCGCACCCGGATCTCGACGCACGGGGATGGTTTTATCTTAACTACGAGTCTACGAGCAGGAGCAGTGCTGTTTTGTACAGTAGGCAGCGCTTCTGAACAGTAGGCATCGGATTCCTCATTCCTGCCCTGCTGCGCGCGGCCACTCTCCTCACCTCACCTGCTGCCGGCCAAGACTGCCGCACGCAGAATGGGGAAAATGGCTCGCGCGCGGCTACGTGGGGTGGGGGCCACGACTCGGAAAGCTCACCACCGCAAAGTTACACAAAAGACCAAAACCACAGGGGCCAAACCGCAAATGGTCCGCGCGGTCAAATCGCTCCTCCGTGTCCCGAGACGACCCCGCATTTCAAATTTCCTCGTCTTTCCCTTCCTTTCCCTTCCGGGGAACCTCCTCCTCCAACCTCCTCGTCGTCGCCGGGTACATTCGAATACCTTGCCGCCGGCGTAGTCCGGTCCCCGCCTCCACCCGTCGTCCCGCCGCGGAACGCAGTGCCATGGACAGCGACGACGAGGAGATGCGCGACGCCTCCTCCTCCTCCCCCTCCACCTCCATGATGGGGGAGGGGGCATTCGAGGAGGCGGCGGAGGCGGACTCGAAGGCACAGGGAGTGGTGACGCTGGAGGTGGCGTGGTTCCAGGTGGACCTGGACTACGAGTTCGACGCGCCCAGGTGGTTCGACCTCGCGCAGGAGGAGGCGCCGCTGGACGCGGCGGCGGCGGCGCAGCGCTGGTTCGATTCCGCGCCGGACTACCCGCCCTCGCGTGCGTGCCCCCACCCTGCTGCCTCCTTTTTTCTCGCCTGGAAATGTCTCCATTTCGTTTGGAGCTTCGGTGATTCGGAACTGGGAATGAAGGGGTCAGAGTCGTCCGAAAATAGGAGTGGTTCAGTAGTTTGCGCTTCAAATGTGATGTTCCAACATTCCTGCCATGTTTAGATGTGCATGCAGATGCCTGGCGGAACGAAATCGCCATTTCGCCAGGTGTTTACAGTTCACAACTCCGAGTTAGATGTGCTGTCTCCTCGGTAAATAGTGGTCGAAGCTTGTTTACAACTCCGAGTTTGTGGGATTTATTAGGTGAGACAGACAGGAGCATTTTTAATCTTTTGAGCAAAATGCGGGGAAGTTTTGGTGCGAAACAGGAATTTATTACCATTTAAGGGCATCGAGTTTTATGGATTCATTGAAACGTGTGTGTGTGTGTGTGTGTGGGGGGGGGGGGGGGGGGGCTTGTCAGAACTCAGAAGTGTGCTATTACTGCAGTTCTCCATTTTTCAGAGGTTAAATTGGTGCATACATCTTGATCGCCAGCTACACATCTTGTTGATTGAATGGCTGTATCCATGAAAAACATTGTGTTGCTTTGTTTTGCTTCCTCAATGTCAAACATGCTAATCCTTCATCATCTGTTTTTGTAGCATTAATTGCTATGATGTTAGCCGAAGACCTTGGACTGCAAAACTTGAGAAGCACTGCAGATACAGATTCTATGCACTGTACCGCAACTTTGCATGAATGTTCCGGTGGTGCTGAAAATAGATTCTGTCGAGTTGAAGGTATCAAATAGCCAAATAAAAGCAAAGTGTTTGCTAAAGTCTACTTATATCATTTCTAATTATCATTTGTTATCTACATTCATATGTTGTGAATGTTTACGAGTATATTAATGACTGAACATATGTTTGTGTCTTAGTTCGGTTTCCTTTTTTTTGAGTTACCTCTTCTTACTGAGTATGGTACTTGGTACATCAACCCATTGATCCTATAATGTTTTTTTTTCAAGAACCATTAGCTCACATTAGCAGAAAAAAAAAGATCCCCAGTTTTGTTGAATTAACAAAATTGATTCCGAGACACGCAGAGCCTTTTTTCTATTCAAAGTTGAAAGGTGCCTGCTACACTACACATCAACACGTTTTGCAACATGCCTATCCGTACTCCGTAGCATGGCTATCGTCAAAAAAAATGAAAGACAAGTAGTCCTACGAGAATCAAAGGCTCTTGAATCTTTTTTTCCCAATCCATAAGAACTTCTGATAGAAATAGCCTACAGTTTACCTTTGTTCTTAAAGGCATACTTCCCTAGTTTGAGCCTGCTATGCATCCTAGTATGATTGTCTGCATTTTCGTTGATCTTTTCAAATTTCAACAAATTAATTATTTAGGTTTTGCTCTGGAAAATAGGACGAGGACCATGCAATGGAACATTAGAAAATGAACGAAAACCCGAAATCCGAAATACTACAAGGTGCACTTCCTCAAGAAGCTCCACGTTGATGAAGCCTACAGCTAGTCAATTAGCAAGGCAAAACAGACTAGTGGAAACGAAGAACTTGATGCTGTGAGTAATATTGTCTGAACAGAACTCCAAGTTATTGCGTTACACTTGCGCTTATATGCTGTTTTGTCAACTTAATAATACATTGTGAATTGTTATCCTCAGCAATGGCCAACACAATTATGCCACTTTTCTTGTTTAAAAATTGATGTAACCATAAGTACTTCTAGTTCTTCCCTTAGATTTTCAATATTTCCCCTCTTTTTGTTTCATGGAGATGCATGGTACAATTAGCCCCCATTTCATTTGTTTTGAGTAAATAACTACACGGCATTAGTCCTTTATGCTTAAAAAATTTTGGATCTGAATTTATGTTGTACTCAGGATTAAAAAATCAGTGGGGTTGAGAAGTGAGAGAAGTACCATGTGCTCGAATGATTGCGCTTATCAACCTGCTAAAAGGCAGAGATTAGAAAGTGGTCATGTTAACAAGGTATTGCAACATTTTCTTTCAGAGACATGAGTTTGCCAATTTTTATGGTGCTGAAGCTGTTTCTATTTCAGAATAAAGTGAAATTGCTCATTATTTGTTAATTGTTTTTGCTTAGTTGAATGCACAATGCATTATAGGTATCTGAGCTTCATTTTATTTGTGAACTACTCTGCAATGTTTATCTTGACTTTGAATTTTGTGAAGTGGCAATTGCAGATTATGTTGCACTTACAATGGCAGTAACGAAACTTTCTTACGTCGTCCCCTCTCAAGTATTAGTATCACTTATCTGCACTTGCGAGCTTTAGTGTTGTCATATCTTATTGGCCTCCCCTAGCTGCTGCATCGAAATGAATATAACATAAGGGGAGTTGCATATTACCTGCCTTGATGCTGGGCGAATATGCCAATGAATCGTGGTTCTGTTTTGTATACATATTAGATGAAGGGCAAGTTCTTTTTTGTACCACAAGATAAACATCATCTTGACTAGAAATTAGCATTCCGTGATACATTTTATTACTATTAGAATTGTATGTATTAGTGCACCTCTGTTTTGATAGTTGCAAACAGCTTGTCATCTTGATATGCTTGTGAACCAAGAGGTTGAATTCAATATGATCTTTACTGCATATCCTTTTTATTATTTTTTTCTTGCTATTTACTAAAGCTGTTTTCTTGTGGTACAGGGTGCTGCCACTCACCAACCTATGTTTATTCATAAAAATCATGAAAAGGTAAAAAGAAAACCATCTTTGAACCATCTAATATTCTCTTGACATCCATATTTTTGTATTTGTACTGTTATATTTATTGATCTGTTAACATAATATATCTATATATTTATTTTTTGACAACAACGTCCTGTGGGTGTTACAGAATGCTGCGGATCGTAACATTGATCGTACTACTCGTTTACCCAAATTAAAGGTTACAGTTCCTAGAGAACCTGAGTTGGCAACAAAGATAAGAGCAGAGAGGTCAAATATTCTAAGAGCAATGTAAAGTTATTTTCACTTTTATTTGTCTTCATTTGCTGAATATAAGGTACTTCTATTATGTTAGTTTTTTACACCTTTGTGTCTCTGTCTAATGATTGCAGGCCAACTAATACTAATACAAAACAGATAAATCAACGGCATGCACCATCTGCCACTACACTGCGAGTGGCACCAGCTAGAAAGGTGGGAGCTATAGAGCATGTATGAGTTGATTTTTTAAATGGTTATCAAATAGATTTGCATTTTGATATATACCTATTACTACCTATTCCTTAAGAAGATCAGTGTACCGAACCTTCCATGTAACATGTATCTGGACATTCCAATGTTTCTGCTTGTTTCTGTTTTTTTAAGGGTATTTGCGCATACTGTTACTTGTCTGCAGAGAAAAGTTGATGAGTAAAAAGTAAGTAAGCTTACAAGCGGGCCATACCATATTTACGATTACTAGTTAAGGCTTTTCGCATTTCGCTTGGTTTAGTCTTCTGACACATTAGAAATTGTAAATTTGCAACTTATTATAGACACAGCATTCTAGAGTCAGAGCTGTTTTAAGAGACAAGTAAAATAGAAAGCAAAACCAGCACAAGGCTTATCTCCTAACATGGTTGAGGGAAACCCATACCCTATTAAATCATTGCCAGTAAATTAGCTTCTTTTGCTTTGTTACCCCTGTATATCGTTTGGGATCAAATTCCATGTTTGAAGATACTCTCGTTTCTCCTATGCTTTTCCTATTAGTTGACTGTGCTATATTAGAACAGGTGCATCAAATTTTAGTTAGAGCTACTGACTTTGCTTTAGGTTTCTTAGATAATGGATGCAAATGGTTGTTCTCTTTCTTGTATGTTCTTTTCTTGGTTTAGATTCAAAAAACTTGTTCTTTAGCAGGTACTTAATCCGATTCGAGCTGCTGATCATCAGCATACAAGTGGACAACATGATGATGTTGGGTCAAATGTATCAGCATGTACATCCAATCGTTCGAGGCATCTTAACCAGTAAGTTTGTTTCACATGTACATTTTCGTTTTCAGTACAGGGACATGTGATGTTACCAAAACACTGGCAATTTTGGCATGAAGTATTGTCTATTTCTACACTTTCTTTTGTGTGCTAATGATCTTATGCATGTTTCACTGTTATATCCTAGCAGTATTGATAAAACAGCAGAAAATTGCAGAGGTGACCTGTTTAAATTTAAAGCTCAGCCTGTGGATAGAAAGGTAACTGACATGCACATATCTCCCGTGTCTATTTGTGAATGTATTTTAACTTTGAAATCTCTTAGTTTGAGCTGCCTTGTACCCTTACTGTAAAGTGCCTTTCTTAGACTGTTCAAGTGATGACAATTCTAAGTGTTTCTGTATTGGGCTCAAGTTTCATTTACTCTTGCCACATTAAGATGATAGAAATTTATTGTTTGACATATAGATGCACGGACAACTTCTATAGATAAACTATCACTATATGAAGGTTCCTGCCTCTACCTTACAGTTTGTTCAAACAGCAGATGCAACTAGTTTATCTATCTTGTACAGATTCTAGCAAGCAAAGGTGATGTTGGCGTATTTAGAGGCGCAAAAAGGAATAGCACTGTGCCTAAGGTAGTTTTCTACACTCTTTCTCATCGTTCTCCTTTGGTTGCCAGTTTGACACCTGAGAATGTATCTATTTCTCACCATATCTATATTTTTTGTGATGTGAAATTGTAGGAGTTCAACTTATCGAAAGGCAGGAAAGGCAATCCTGCTCCACTGTCTGAACTCTTTAACAAGGTTAGTACTAACAGAAATAAATCTTTAGCAAGGTTAGTACTAATATAACAAAAATAAATCTTTTAGCAAGGTTAGTACTAATATAACAGAAATAAATCTTTAGCAAGGTTAGTACTAATACAACAGAGATGGTCAGCCCTTACATTAGTTGCACTGACATTTACATAAACCATTTTGGCAGCTTTCTTTGACTACTGGGGGGCACTGTGGAATAGACCGTCAGACCACTGGTCTTCTGCCTAATTATATCAGTACCAAGGTTCCCTCCTTGATTTCCTTTCCTTTCTTGTTTGTTGTTACCTTGCATCTTTATCGAAGTTCTCAAAAAACACTTTTCGTATATTGCAAGGATTGCAAAGAGAACATGATTGGTAACATGCAATGCTAGCTCTGGTAAGCATCACATGTCTTGAGCTGATGTAATCGCTAGCATGCTATTTCTCAAGGTTTTTTATTTAAGGGTGACAATCTTCCATGTCTTTCCTTTTCAGACCAAGTCACTTTATCGAAATACAACATACGCGATTTTTCTTTTGATAATGACTGGTACGGTTTAGACTAGTCTCTCCATCTGCTCAAAGGTAATAAATATTAACGTCTTGATAACGTTATAGTTAAGCTGCTTTGTTGACACTTGACAGTGCTCCATATCTCCTTGTAGGCTAATCGTCTGTTTTGGACAGTAGGGCTGACAAGGGAACCATACATTATTTTGGCATTTTAGTATTTTACTAAGTCACCACCGCTGATCTGCCCATCGGACCATCTCCGGCATCGGATAGTTAACCCCGGGAACCAAATATTGTTTCTCGTCGTAGCCTGTTACAGCTAGAGAAACGTTGTTGCTGCCGGGCAGCATTGGCTGGGACGGTGTTTTGTACAGCTAGAGAAACCATAGTTCATAGCAAGCTTGCTGATCTAGCGTATTTGCAGTTCTGCATCCTGCCTTCCATATTATATTTTCTGATTGGAGACTCCTTTTGAGACCTCCATGTTAATTGCACGAAAATCTTAAAAATATCTCAAAAAAGCAAAACAGCCAGCCCATATTAATTATATATCCATTATAAAAATATTAATTATGTATACATGGAAAATCAACAGTTTATATTTACTAATTGGCGACTCCTTTATGGTCTACATGTTAATCGTATAAAAATCTTAATTTTTTATATAAAACAAACCATCCCGCCTTTAATTATACGGTCATTACAAATCAATGACTGATATTCTTAATGTGAATGCTATCTTTTAAACTAAGAAATATCCTTGCGGAGAGAGTCCAGCACGGTGACGTTATGGAGCTACGCCAATACGATTTGCCTCCCATAGTCCCATATACAAAGAGATGTATGTACTTAGGGCAATGCATAGCTGAGGACAAACATGTGCAAGTTGCCCAAATAATGTACTGGGTTGTGATGCACATGCAGCATGCCTTTGGGCCTATGTACAATACAAATAATTTGCATCCAGTTTGTTCATATTTACGTAGAGCTTTAGTCATTTTACTTTTTCTGTCAAGTGAAACTTCCATCATTTTGTAATATAAGAAAATTTAGCTCCTGGTTCTGCCTGGAGTAAATATAAAGTCTAAAACATATTGTTGTCTGAGTTTTTTTTAATGGCAGAGGTGGTTAACTCCCTCCATTTTTGAAAGTTTTGTGGCTTTATAATTTATTTTCGAACTACAAAATGATAAACTTTTAAGAACAAAGGGAGTATCAGATCTAATGGTCCATCCTATCAATCTTAAGTTATCCCCATAACGTCTTCTGATCTACAAAGTGTAACTGTTGCCATGGCTTGCCGAGTGTTCGGTCTTCACCATGCGTCTTTCGTAACATGTGTTCTACTCTTCGTCAGTGTTCTTCCGTGGTTCCCAACCCGTCTCAGTCACGAAACGGAGATGTTCAGTCACCTGCCGAACTTTCACAGTTGAAGTGGGCAGCGGTGGCCGTGGATCAGAGAGCGGTCAGGTCAGGGTCACGCATCGCCGGCTACCGACTTGAGGCCTGGAGACTGCAGTGAGATCCCATGCCGCGCACATCGGTTCGTCCCATCACGCCCGAATGAAGCGCAGGCGCAGCCCCTGTTCCCTATCACACGTCGCGGCGCGCGGACCCCGAGTAATCCTCGGACCTGCGAGCTTGCTGCTGCTGCTGATCGGACGGCACGTCGGCGGGCCTCGTGTCTCGTCCGCCGCCTCGGCCTCACGAGCGCCGCACCGGCTGTTGGCGGTGGGGGCCTTGTCGCGAGCCGCATGCGTGATAAGAATCCAGGATGCTCAAGTGAACAGCGCGCCCGGACATGTCCTCGCTGCTTCGACCTGCTCAGGTCAGCGAGAGAGTGAGAGCACCTGAAGAACTGGTGCCATGATGTGTGCGTTATCAGCTACAGTACTTGGCAACGTCTGCTGCTAGCCTGATAAACATAAGGCTTCCACGCTTCAGCTCGAATCAGTAGCAGCAGGCGGCTGTGCCACCTCGCATGGATGGGTCAAATCGAAGAAATGAAGGGGCATTTGCTCGCATAAAGTGCCCGTTGACTGCCAGGTGTCAGAGAGAGAGAGAGAGAGCTCGCCATACACCAGACAAGCAGAAGGCACCAAGCCGTACACATAATAGATTGAGCATAAATTCGTCAAAAAGGGTGGCATTTCATTTACACTGCCCAGCTCTGTCCAATGCAGGATGCATGGGTTCGATTTAACGCGTTTCCAGGATCAAGAAACTCGTGGTTCACGACTCTGAACCGCCACACATTTAAATGGCTCGAATTCAAGGTGCTCACGTGATACCCCTGATTCTTCCACCACTCCAGGTTTACACCAAAAAAAAAAAAAAACACTGCAACTGCAATCCTAGCAACAACAGAACCTTCAATTTAGTTTTGGACACTTCTAATAAATTGAACAAGAGCAAGGGACATCATCACCAGCTACTCGAATCCTAAGCCTATTTTCCTGCGCTGTGCAACTATGCTTTACTAGCCTCTGACTTCCAGATCTACCTGGGAGAAAAAAATTTGGGGTCTCTAGAGTTGTACGTAGAGAATTAATCATGAGATTGTGTGCTTGGATATGACCTCGCCGAACTTCACGAACCACTGCTCGTCGGAGGAGCTGTCGTCTCCGATGTCAGACACGTCGTGTGACATTCCAGCTGCTGTTGCCGTCAGGAAGCGCGTGTAGTCCACCGTCTTCGTCGTGGCTGTGAGCTTCGCCGCGGGGGCTGGCACTGGCAGGAGGGAGAGCAGAACCCTCGCGACCTCGTGCATGGTTGGCCGGTCGGAGGGGTGCCTCTTGGTGCACAGCAGGGCGAGCTGGAAGGCCTTTCGGACGAGGCTCATGTCTGTGCACGTCACTGACACCTCCGAGTCCACGGCCTCCATCACCGTGTTGTCGTCGGCTTTTGAGAGTATCTACAAATGCAAGGAAGGAGCGTCCAGTCATGCAATCCATTCCAAGAAATCACAGCATTACTAATCACTGAAGCTATGTTGCCTTGCATATTATGTGTAACAGAACGTGACTTACCAATTGATGCAAGTTTGATTCGTTGTCGACAGCCTTCTTCCCGGTGAGCAACTCCAGAAGAACAATGCCAAAGCTGTAGACATCTGATTTCTCATTGAGCCTTGATGTTCGGGCATACTCAGGATCAATGTAGCCGATGGTTCCTAGAACGTAAGTGGGAGCATGGGACTTGGCAGCAGGGACACATTTGGCGGTACCGAAATCCGAGAGATGCGCTTTGAAGTTCTCGTCGAGGAGGATGTTAGAGGACTTGACATCCCTGTGAACAATTCGTGGGTTGCAGTCATGGTGGAGATATGCCAGCCCTTGTGCAGCACCGACCGCGATCTTTAGTCGTGTGTCCCAATCGAGCTTCACCTTTTTCGATGGACCTGAAACAGAAGGAAGCACAGACTAATGAGGATGATACTTAACGAGACCAACAAAAAGGTTCTGAAAACTAGGCGGAGTAAGTTGTGGATCCTAACCGTGAAGAAGATCCCACAAAGAACCATTTTCCATGTAATCATAGAAGAGCAGGTTTCCATGTGGAGAGAGTGAGAAGCCATGCAGACTGACGAGATTCCGGTGCCGGATACTACCAATCGTCTCCAGTTCTGTCTCAAACTCACGAAGGCTATGGTTATAATGACTGTAAAGCCGCTTGACTGCAATGGCCTTGCCACTCTTCAGGATGCATTTGTACACAGTACTCGATGCACCATAACCAATGATGTACTTCTCACTCAAATTCTCAGTCAACCTCATAATATCCTCATACGTATGGAGAGCCATGTCCATTTGAAGGCTTACTAGCTTTGGTGGTCCTGGAACATCATCAAGAGAAGTATAGATGAGTGTCATCATATCAGGACCTGGCTCTGGCATAGATTGCAATTCAAGGCGTGACACAAACCTTGCACTGGCTTGTCAGATCCTTTCTCAAGTGGTTCTGGCCGGTTTGTTTTGTATATTGCCAATAGCATAAGGCAGAGCAATATTATGAAGCCTAAGATGAGGCAAGCAACCACCGTTCGAGAAATAACTGGATCGTTCATTATGTAAGCATGAGTTCAAAGCAAATAGTCAGTGACGTCTTAGTATTAGCTTAGGACTAGTTTCATACCTATAGTTCCATGAGAATGTCCACAGGCAGAGTCGCAGTATCCATGTAGCATTGGATTACCTACAAAGCTGCATTTAGGTACTGGTTTATATCAGGAATAATAGTTCAATAGAAAAAGGATACAAAAAAATACAGATGAAGCCATTGGTTATTACCTATCCATTGGGAATTTTGAGAAGTTCTTTGCGGACGGGACATGTCCAGAAAAGTTGTTGTTTGACAAATTTCTGAAACAGTGATCACACGTCTTAGTGCTGGCAGAGTCAGACGTGCTGGCGTCATTATCAATGATAACAGAACAAAGTTAGCACACAAAACTTACAAGGTATTTAGGCTGAAGCAGTTAGCCAGCTGAGCAGGGATCTCTCCAACCAAATTGTTGTTGTTAAGAATCCTGCATAATAAGATGCAGGTCCGTAAAATGCTAAGGTGGTGTGCAGTCTTGATAGTATTAAGAAACTTGACTCACAGACTATCAAGGTTCTGCAACTGGCCGAGTTCTTCAGGGAGATGACCAGACAAGTTGTTGTTGGATATGTCGCTATGCATTAAAATAACAGTTCAGATGAACCTATTTGGTCACAAGAGTACTAAAATATTTTTTTAGGGGACTAATATATTGCAAGGGCATTTACTTACATTACTTGGATGCTCCTCAAGTTTCCAAATTCAGCAGGCACAGACCCAGTAAGATGGTTTTTACTCAAATTCCTGCATTTACAGTTTGAAAGTAAGACAGTAATGCTATAAAAGAACACAAGAACTATAAAAGGCTGGTCCTCAGCATACAATTCAAGAAGATGTTCAAGATCACCAATCGTAGGAGGAACTGGTCCAGAGAATTCATTGTAGGAAAGATCCCTGTGCCAAAATTGAAAAAAAAAAGTAGGCATCAGAATAAAGGAGTAGAAAAAATCAACAACATAATGCAGAAAATTCATAGCACCAAGTAACAGAGATAGGTAAATGGTATCCTTACAGGGTATCCAAGTTGACAATGTGACCAAGTTCAGAAGGAATTTGACCTTCGAAATTATTTGAAGAAAGGTTCCTGTAAAAATTTTAAGCTAGTAAATGGTCAACTCTTATAAAATGGGATAATAATGTGTTGTTGAGTAACATTTTTCTAAAGAAACTGCTGCAAATGCAACTACTCACAGGAATGTCAAACTCTCCAACTTCTGGAAACCCGCAGGGATAGAGCCATTTATGTCACACCCGATTTTATTAAGCATAAAACCAGCTGCAAAGTACATGTATGCCAGGATCAGTTTCACCATACATGTACGACAAAAGTGATAAACAGTTCCATATCGCATGCAAACAACATTTATACCTTTAAAAGAGTTTTGAAGTAGCAGCGGAAGAGGAAAACTTTAGGGCAACCACAGGCAAGTTGACTGGCAGCAACGCGACCTATACACCGTCTTCACTTCTCACGGTTCTCATTAGGTCTTCTCTTCACTGAGCAGCATATCAAAAATACAACAAAGCAAGTGTGAGTACCATCTCGTGGTACTCCGCAAGTGTGGGAAATAGATGACATGAAGGCCAATCAAAAAGGAAAGGCTGATAATGGTTTAAGCACTATGCATTAAACCTATCCTTAGCTTTCATTAGCACCTACATCTAGGTGTATATTCCCAATCATAATAGAATATTAATAATAATAATAATAATAATAATGAATCAATAACAACATCATTCCCAAATCATCGTCTCAACCATCATCCCAACCATCGTCTAATTATGAATTCGTCACCAAGCCGCTCTTGTCCGTGAGCACGGCTGTCATGACAGTTTCCCAATCTCTGCAGAGAATGTATCCTTTACCCACAAGCCGTGATTTCATCCCCCGTTGCCGGGTGGACTAATCAAACCTCCCTGCTGCCAGTGGTGATCAACCACATTTCACACTTCCGTAGGTGTGCGGCCAGGAGATCACTACGAGGTCTTTACAAAGGTACTCCCGACTAGTGCTAGCCCTCTAAGGTTTCCACCACTGGGGATTCTCGGAGTAACCCTCCGCCCCAGAGCCCCCTCTTGAGCCTTGCGGATCCAAGAGCAGATCACCCGCATCATTCCCCGCACCATCCAATTACTAGCATTTCATCGGGAGAAACCTAATTAATTGACCAAGCTGCCCCATCTCAGTCTTGTGGCGATACTGTATAGCTTAGTGGCTACTCCATAAACCGGTCCTTAGAATCCGGCAAGGTTCCAACCCCAATCCCGGGTCTCGTGCGTACTGCACCATACCATTCAACCAACCCGCCAGATTCCTTTTTACTACACTTCATATTCCAACATCATAGTCATAATCATAATAATAAGTTATGAGTAACAAGTGTAGTTAAATGTATTCTCACCCAACTATTATGCATGGCTAAGCGTAAAGTAAATCCCGTTTATCACCCTTCCATGACCCATGCGACAAGGTAATGAGGATACAACAACAGGACATGATATAGGATTCATATTAATTAGCATGCAACTAACTAAACCCTTAAAAAGGTGCAAGATGGTCAAGGACACTTGCCTTTGTATAAATAGCTGCTCAGTTCTTCTTCATTGAACTCTTGATCTTCACATCTTCATGTAGCTTCTTGATCGTAGAAATACGAGTGCGTATAAACTACCGTCAAAAGAGAAATAAAAACAATCAAGAACAATACATCATACAAGCAATACAAATATCATGATTGAAAATATGTTATAACTATGATTAAAATTGGAGTTATGATGGATTTATTATTTTTCATAGCTAAATAAATGCATTTACCATTTATTTTCCATTTTTAATATTTAATTATAGGCTAAAATCATTTTTGATGAATTTTCTATAGCCAAAATATATTTTATATGTATTTTATAAATTTTATTTCAGCATAAAACATTTTATAAATAATTTTCCTACTATTTCCATATTTATTCTCTATTTTTAATATTTATTTATAGCTAAAAGCATTTTTATTAAATTTTCTATTGTTAAAATATATTTTACATGAATTCTACAAATTTTATTTTAGTATAAAAGATTTATAACCATTTTTCCATTATTTTCTATATTTATTTTATCACTTAAAAACATTTTCTATGCACAAAATATATTTTATTTGCATCTATAATTTTATTTCAGCCTAAAAATGGTTTATAACTAATTTTACACTATTTTCTATATTTATTCTATCATTTATAAACATATTTTATTCACTAAATACATTTTAAACTATATTCCACAATTAAATAATACCTCAGGGGTTGCTCTGTAAATTTTCCTAACTGAGGAGTGCCCTAAAGTGTGATTCATGAAAATTACAGGGGTCTCCTAGCAAGTTCCACAAAGATGCATGGGTTTTATCTATTTTAAATAAAGTTTGAGGTCTTTTCTGCAGGGCCAGGGGCATATTCATAATTTAATAAAAGTGCTTGAGGACTTAACTGCAAAATACCATTTTTCTTTCTATTCTGATTTACTTTTGTTAAGGAAAATGCATGAAATTGGTCCATGGGTCTATGGACCAAGGGGAGGAGGTGCGGTCCATGGTCCACCATGGACCCGGCGCGTACCCCTTCGGGGTCTTTTAATCCTAGCCGTTGGACTTGATCCAACGGCTGGGAGGGGGGGCGGCGGGGCAGGGCGGCGCCGGCGGCCACTAGCGGCGGCGGCATCGCCGGAGCATCGCCGGAGCTTCGCCGGAATAGTGCTACGGTGGCCCAAACTCGACATGGATTTGTGCAAAATGGAGAGGAGAGTGTGGGGGTTCTTACCAGGGCGACGTGCACGCGGAGAGGGGGCTGGAGATGGCGCCCGACGATGGGGAGCGGCGGTCGGACTTCGGTGCCGACAGGGAGGGGTCTAGGGCACCGATTTGGGGCCAGAAGAGGCGTTGCGGGGGCGGTGTTGCGTCGCGGTGCTCGGGAGATGGTCGGCGGCGGCTGGAGCGACTCGAATTCATGGGGCATCGAGCTCAGTGGTGGCATCTATGGCGGGCTAGGGTTCCACAGTGAGAGGGAATGGGGAATGGGGAGAGACGGCCTTGATTAAATAGGGGGGAGGGAGGCGGTTGTGCCGGGTGGGGGGGGGGGGGGGGAGAGGGGCACGGCACCGGGCCGGCGGTTGCCGCACGGCGCGCGAGGGGGGGGGGGGTGCGGGTGACCACGAGCAGGGAGGCGGCAGTTTGGGGAAGAAGCCCCTGACTGTTGGGCCCCGCGTGTCATGGGGTGAGGGAGAGAGAGAGGGAGGAGGTGGGCTGGGCGCTAGGGAAAAGGGTATATGGGCCACGAAATGATTTCATTTGGCCCAGCTAGGGTTTTTATTCTTTTCCCTTTTTCTTTTCAATTCTTCTCTTTTGTGCATTTTTTTTAATCTATTAAATTTTTATTTCTTTTTCATTGTTGAAAAATATGGGTGTTACAATTTAATTTATTGCCATACACATTACTGACAACAAAATAAACATGATTTGTCACGGAAAAGCAATTTTGTTTCAAATATTTAATAAATACATCATTAGAAACTCACAATTTGTTTAGTGCAGTACAAGAACTGATGTTGGCAGGAATATGACCCTCAAGATTGTTGTTGGCAAGATTTCTGGAGAAATGCAGAATTAGTCACAAACCAAACAGGTCAAAATAAAAACCGGTTTGTATACTTGTGTAATTATAGGTTCGTACAATTCAAATAATTCTGTGAGCTTGCCAAGCTCCGATGGAATTATGCCCACTAGTTCATTGTCATTAAGCTGCCTGGATGGAGAACAAATACCAAACATCGTCAAGATTGCATGTCAAAATAAACCCAAAATTATTTAATTAACAGCCACTTACAGGTAGCTAAGTTTACTCATGTTCCCCAATTCCGGTGGTATGTTTCCAGTAAGTTTGTTGCCATGTAGATAGCTGAAAAGAATGGTCGCACACATAATTAATAATTAGTGAAAGGGCAAAATATATGGTTTGGGGAAAGAAGAGTACTATTGATGATACTAACAGTTTGCCCGTGTAGGATAGGTTGCCTAGTATTGGAGGAATCGTCCCAACTAGTTCATTCTCACTCAGGTCTCTGAGGCATAATTTTGTACAAAATAACACATTAAGGGCAATTAATGAACCTAGCAAATATGGATTGAGATTTTGTATTTTAATTCTACTCACAGGACAGCAAGAGCCTGCATCAGGCCAATCACTGCAGGGATTTTTCCAGTGAGTCTATTTCCTTGAAGCGACCTGTAAAACAACAGCGCAACGATTAAACAGAAGGCAGGGAACATATTCACTAGTAAGTCAGCTAAAGAAACAGAGCACTGCAGTTTTGTAATTTAAATGTTTATTTGACTTGAAGAAATCAGGAAGACATACAGTGTGGCTACTTGAAGGTAACCTATATTGTAAGGTATTTCTCCTGAGATTTTGTTGTATGAAATGTCCCTGCAAATTCATACAAGCAATTAGCATCATACTGTTCTATCCTAATGAAAACCAAAACACTACCAGACCCCAAAAGTGAACATACAGAATCTCAAAGCTAGTGCAGTTTCCAATGCCCTCTGGAATGGTTCCAGTGAGATTGTTTCCCCTTACATCACTACAAATGTGGAAGGCAACCAATGTCAATAAAATCAAGCAGTGTCACATGCATCAGAATATACAGGGGAGGCAGAACAGTTAACTTACAAGTACCACAGGCCAGTAAGCTGGCACATGTCAGGTGACAACGTTCCAGTCAGTGAGTTACCCCTCAAGCCTCTGCAGATCATGAGAACAGATATGTCAATACAAGCAAACAGCTTCCAAGTAAAATGACATGATGCAGTGTTCTTACAGGTACTGCAGCACTTCATTCCAATAGATGAGCCTTGGGATATCGCCGGTAAGCTTGTTCTGTGCTAGATCCCTGTTCCAACAGAACAAATGGACACCTCAGTATCAAAAATACAGAAGAGATGTCGCCAAAATCAGATCTTCCTGTGCACATGGTATCACATAATGATGTTTTCTTTAAACAGTTATCCATTCTTCTAAACAGGTATCCATGTAACAAACGGGCAGGTTGAATAAACAGATCATAAATCGCTCAATACGTCCAGGAATCACAAAAAAGTAAAGAGTTAAGAGAAAGGTCCTAGGAAGCAGCTTACAAGATCTTGAGATTTGGAATCTGGGACAATGTGGAAGGAATGGGACCTGTGAGCTGGTTGTTCTTTAAAATCCTGCATGAATAAACGAAAGAAAAATACCATAAATGAGTATTCTCTCTGTCTATAAATATAAAGGATTCTAGATTTGGTCAAAAGTATTTTTTAAAACTTTGACCATCAAAACTAAAGATTGAAAATATTCACAAAGTTTAAATTATATATATAATTTGTAACCGGCAAAATAACTTGTAACTGTTTTGTTATATTTATATACTCAAAAGTAGGGCATTGCTCTGCTGTTCCATAGGTTCAAAAAAATTATATTATTGGATTTTCTGTAAAAATAGGTATCATAATATGTAACTGTTTCTATTTAAAACATTTTATATAGATTTTATCAGTCAAAGTAAAAAATAACTTCAACCAGAACTAAAATCTCTTATATTTAGGAGCGGAAGGAATATGTGCGAAGCAATAAATCACAGAGAAACAAAATCACCTGTACCACGATATGTTTGTCAGACTACTTTATACATGATAACAATGAAAAGAAAACTAGGCAACTTAGGTCCCAAATTTTTACTATGAATCTCCAAATATCCCATTTATTATATCTCAAAATACGCTAAAAGGCAGACAAGTAATCACAGAGAACTTACAGCTCCTCAAGCTGCTTGAGCTTGGAGAGGGAGAAGGGTATATCTCCATTCAGCAAGTTGAGAGACAAATCCCTGCAAATACAAGAAAAGACAGAGCCCAATTAAAATTTGACTAATTTACACCAAAAAGGTAATGACAATAACACAATAAAAGAAGACTTGGATAGGGAAAGCACGTACAAATATTTTAAGGAGGCACAATCCCCAATCTCATCTGGGATTTGGCCTGTGAGCTTGTTCCCCTTGAGATCCCTGCAGGAGCAAATCATTAGCGCAAATAAACTAATCGGCAAGCAAATCCAGTCAGGGGCGGGCTACAGTACAAGCATTGGGTTCAGGTGAACCCAATGAAAATTTGTAAAGCAAGCATAGTTAAATTGTTCTTACTAGTTTGAACCTATTGGGTTCACATAATTTATACTTAATTCACGCATATATTCTTAAGCGAACCCATTGACAAAATTTTCTAGCTCCGCCACTGAATCCAGTGGCGGCGGCTCAGGTAAAATACTAAAGAACCGTGTCACATCATAGCGTGAGGGGTCAAATCAGGTGTCGGATTAAAAAAAAGACCCAGGTGTAGTCAAACGCAAAAAAAAAAAAAAAAAAAGCTGATGCAAGGAAGGGGAAACTGTACGGGTACTCACACAGACTGTAGGCTCTTGAGCTCCCCTATAGCTGGCGAGATCTCCCCTCCGAGGTTTAGATTTGACAGGTTCCTGATTTTTTTTCATAGTAAACAATCTCATCAGAAGATTGTTCTTTTGTAGCAAAAGCAAACAAATAAGAAAAAAAACATTTTTTCTTGCAACGAAATGTGCATTAATAGAAGGAAACACAGTTCCATAAAAATATCAAACTCCTGGTACAGCAACAAAGATTTCAAGAACAGAACTTCAGAGCAAGAAAAGCATGCTGCGAGAGCTAGAATTTAAAACCTTCTCCGTTCTCCCGGGTGATTTGTCCCTGATGAAATATAAAAAATGCCAAGGAAAAAAAAAACGGAAGAAACACCACATGGAACACCAAATGCAGACAGGAAGGGGCAGAGATGGAGAATTCAAGGACGGCGTCACGCAACGTCGACGCGAAAGCAAACAACGGAAAGGAAGGAGAGGTTGAAGAGGACGCACAGGCCAAGGACCGCGAAGGAGGCGCTGTCGCAGGCGACGCCGCGCCAGGCGCAGTGGTCGCGGCCGCCGTCCCAGTCCGCGAGAGCGTTGGCCGCGTTCCCGAACCCCGCCTTCACCGCCATCAGCGCCTGCCCATCCCCGTCGCCTTTATCTCCTCCTCCCGCCTCCGCAGCCGGCGGCGCCGCCACCGCAAGAACCAGCACTACCGCCCACCACCATGGCAGCCTCGCCGCCATCCCAGGAACCCGCAAGCACCCCAAAAGGCACCACCTTTCCGGCCTCCTTCCTTCCGCTTACTAGGAACCAACTCGGCCGGACAAGAAGACACCGCCACGCTCTCGGCCGGCCACTAGGAGCATGCACTAGCATTCGTAGAACAGGCACCGGCAGCACCGCTCCATCATGTCCATGTGACGGGCCGCAGGATGGGTGAGGAGTAGGAGGGAGACGGGGTCGGCGTGTGATGCGAATGGTGTGATTTGTGGCGGTGGTGGACTGGTGGCGATAACGACGTGACTGTTGTTGCTTTCGTGGGGCAGCCGCTGCACCGCGCTCGCTGCCGCAGCCAGCCACGGCAGAGAGATGGTGCGAGGTGGTGGCAGGAGAGAGAGAGAGAAAGTAGTGTTAAGGCTGACGGTTTCGGGTCCACAGCGTCAGAGAAAGCAGAGGGGTACGGGGCCCGTGGCCTCCATTTTTTAAACTTCTCCATGGCCTTTGTGGGTTCGTTGCATTGCTAGCTCCCCTACTGTCCAATGACAAGCTGGTCCCATGAACCACGTGTCGGTGGAAGATAGAGCAGTCTTGAGTTCCACGTCAGCGTATCCCGTGCCCACCTGTCAGAGAGGTTGATGAGTGGGTGAAGGATTTAAGCGAGGCTTCACCTTCACTTAAGAGCGCGCGTAAAGCAGGGAATAGGTGGCTGTGCAGGTTACGCGGGCAGAGGCAGGCAGGCAGCTGCAATCGAAGTAACTGCTGCTGCTCTTCTCTGAAGACCGGCTGCAATGGCGATCGAGCTCTGCATCGTGTCGTGCACACACTCATATGTTGGTGCAGAGATAATTGGATTACATACGTACGCTCTGCAGGCGCCGAATTAATCCGTCTGTTGATCCATCCAAGATGTATTGCTGGATCCTAGGCAAGAGAGAATTTAATGGTAACACAACTGGTACTGGTGTCTTCCATGAACGAATAGATTATGACAACAACATTGCGAACCAGGTTAGTACTCCCTCCGTCGATTTGCAGTTTAAAGTGACGGGACTGGGATCTGACCGTATGATGAAGTTGCAATGTATGAGGGATACAGATTTGCTGTGTCATGCATGGGCTATCTATCTGGCCGCGCCATTTGCCATGCATGCATCTTACTACTGCTTGTGTTCCGGTTTTATTCGTGGCTTTATTTAACAGCTGGAGATATTACTTTTCAGAAATTTCGACATGTATAACAGTACAACACTCACCATATATATACAGCCTCTGCATGTAGTACGGCTGATGTGCGTTTAAAACTTCCCTTAATTTCTGCCTTTTAAATCAATGCATGCCGGCTTCTTGTAGGCTATAGGCCAGCAAAAATTACGCACAAAGGCAGGCACACAACACATGCAGCACAGTACTACCCATGCACACCATATGCAAACAAACAAATAATACTATAAACATTCCAAAAAGGCCCCTCTCTCTCTCCTACAGTACACACATTTTCGCTCTCTACATCGTCGCTCTGGCTCTCAAGAAAGGAAAGCCCAATGCCCCAATGGCATCAAAGCCTTTGCCTTCAATTTTGAAGCATGCAGTGGCCTGGCCGAATTAAAGCCTACCCGAAACCTTGCAAAGATGCATGCCTTTTGTAACTGGCATGCATGGCATGGGTGCAGGGAGCTAGAGCCGGGCAAGGCCAAGCATATCAGCACCTAGCCGGCGATGCATTATGCATCCCAACAAAGCAACTAGCACAGCTGCATGCTGGCTATTGTCACTACTGGGTACTGGCCGGCGGCCGGCCGGCCGGCGACGACACATGGGGCATGCTGCAGCGGTTGCGTGCCTAGTTTCGGACCAGTTAAAAGGTTGCTGCTGTTGAAAGAGAGGAGGCGGCTAGTAGGTCGCCCCGTGGTCTCGCTTGATTCTACTTTTCATTTTGGCGATCTCTCAAGGGCCAGTATATAACCTGTTTTTGAAGCAGAGGGTGTGGTGTTTTCTGTCATGTGTGTGCCTGTGTGGTAGGGGACCAACTGGTGAGCGGTAGCAGATAAGTTTCCAGCTTCTCCAGGCTTGATGTCAACTCTTTGGAAGGTTTCCATCCCGGCCAGCAACGTTCTGAACAGTTGCTTACAGCCAAGGTTGATTCAGCTAGCAGTCTCGTTTAAAAATAACGATTTTTTTCTTCTCAGAGAAATCAGAAATGCTCTGATACTGGCCCCTGTAATTTCTGAAGTATATTAAGTAGTGCGCACAAACAAGGAACGCTGCTGTGCTGCAACTGGTGTATGCAGAGTCTCGCAGGAACCCTTTTTCGTGCAACATCACATGCCCCATCAATCAGCAACAAGCAACTCTTGTTATTGTATGCAGAGAGAATTCTTTTTCTTTTATTAATGCATGTATCTTTGTACGTACTCCGACGTGAAGAAGTCATTCGTCGGGAATGGATTGATTGTACGCATCATGGAACCCTTTACTTGCCCTTCGTCTCTCTCTCTCTCCCCTCCTAATGATCTAGACATGATGCCGGTTGTACAACAGGCCATGCATGCGCTAAGATTTATTAATATTCTTGTACCAGCATGTATCGTATGTCTTGTTCACCCTCAACTCAAGTACGTAGCTTGAACCCATCCTTCAATAGTTTCTTGCTATGATGATTGGAATCTTGAAACTTGTTGTCCATGATAAACACTGCCCACCCCTTGCACAGGCAAACATTACAAGTCAACCCTTGTTATCCATGCAGTGAGATGGCACTTCAGATGCTGAGAGGGGTAGGTTTGCAAGAATGGAATGGTGGTGGTGGTGGGCCAAAGGAAGAAGGGCACAGTGGTGGTACCGACGCCCACTGGGACCGGTGGACAAATTAGTATTGCCGGCACAAAAGCCATGTGAACTGTGATGTGAGGCAGCGCAGAGCAGAGGCAGGCAGCAACGCATGATGATGGCGCCCAAGAACTGGAAAGATCCCATGAGAAAAAAAAAAAAAGAGGGGGCCGGGAAGCGTGAAGACGTCTTCCGATTTCACATAATCTCAAGTTTGGAAGTAACGAGAGATGGATGGAGAAACGAAAAGCGTGACGGAACGTGAGCGAGCTCCCACCAGTATCAGTGCCTCCAAATCTAAGGCATATCTTTGGACTTTTTTTGGTGGTGCTCCTCTTCTCCATCTATCATGGCTGGAATAACTCCATGCGACACGAGCTAATGCTCTGGCTTGTGTGTGTTTGTCTGTTACATATGAAGTTTCCTCGCGCATCATTTACAATGTTATAAACACTACTCCCTCCGTCCCGGAAAGTTTGTAGCTTTGTAGTTCAAAAATGAACTACAAAACGACAAACTTTTCGGGACGGAGGGAGTATTCCAGAAATGTGCCTTCTGCGTCTCTACCCAATGTGGACAGACGTGTCACAACCAGTTTGCAAGCCACTAACAGAGTCGCAAATCAAACGAGCACTGTCTGATCAACAGAGTCGCACATCATTGTCAACTCGAACCGAAATCCTCGTTCCATTTCTCCAGCTCGTCCCATTTGCTCTTCTGCAAGCTTGGTCTAATAACAGTCATTGCATTCTTGAGATCTTCATAACTCAAAGGTCGCAACTGAAAAAGGGTAGAACAACAGCGATAAAGTGGTGTACCAACAGTTCCAAATTTTTACTGAAAAATACCTACCAGTGACAAGATATCTAAAGTAGGAAAGCCACAAAAAAGTTCATATTTAAATACATTTTGCAAAATCAATACTTCTATATCAAACATCACGCTACTGTACAACATAAAACAATACCTGATTTGCTTTAATAGTAAGAATATTCTGTGGACCAAGCTCTCTTATTGGCATCATTGCGGCTTCCTCACATAAGGCTCTTAGGTCACTTCCAGAATATCCTAGGTACACATTTACTTCAGCACATAAGGACCACATCTTTTCAAAATAACCATGTACCAGAAAATAAATATACCTTCAGTCTCTGCAGCAACTCTTTCAAAATCATGATCTGCAAGGAATTAGTTCTAGATTAGAATCATGTGGTTAATTTTAGAGTTGTTTACATGTACAACTACGATCTGCACAAATAATGTAAAAGTCAGATTTCTAGGTTCCAGCAAACTTTTCTGTCTGCAGTATCACCTTCCAGTCCCTAAATCCTATACATCATTACATGATGTGTTGATAACAGGAATTCCAGAAAAATTAAAAAAAAAACACTTGTGTACGCCTTCAGGTACAGGAAGGAATACATTTAAATATACAACTATATCTCCTTCCCTAGACCTCATATTCTGTGAGAGCTTTCAGCACTAGGTACCCCTTTTACTTAAATAAAAAACTATATTTCCCAAGTGGTTCATGGACTTTGGGGACAAAAATAAAAAGAATACTTGCAACAAAGAAGCTAGCAGGATAAGCCTTAAAAGTTTATTTACTTGATAATTTGAATGCTTGTCCTTTGAGCTGATTTTTTAGAAGCAACCTCCGTACATTTCTGTCAGGTAGGGGCACATATATTCTTTTTACCTGTTTATAAAATTCAAAACAAATGCATTAAAATTAATAAAAACTATGTCACTATAATTTAAAAAGTTGTTATAAAATCAACAAAAAATCAAACGCACTGGCTTATACAAAACAGAATCAAGTGTCACATGTAATAGATGCAGTACTAAGCCCTCAAGAAGGTTCCAAATTCAGATGTATATCACTTATTACAACAACAACAACCAAGCATTTGTCCCAAACAAGTTGGGGTCGGCTAGAAGTATATCACTTATTACCAATAAAAATAGCTTTATGGTAGCCTTAGTTTCTTTTGTCAAATAGAGTAGGCAAATACAACAAGCTGCTTTATATAGTGAAAACCTGCTGTGTTTAACTCTTATTTTTATATGGATTTTGCCACAATAGACTATTGAAAAATGTCTTTGGGAACTGCTACTAGCTTCCATATAGCAGACTCTGAAAAAATGAGAAAACTAGTATCCCTCAGTACATATTTTGGAACTTAGCATCAATCTCACCAGTCTTCGAAGAACAGCATCATCCAATTCTTGTGGTTTATTAGTAGCCCCTAGTAAAAGAATTTCCATTAACAAATAGGAAAATAATACAAAAAAGAATACAGCATTCTGAAGATAACTAGAATGTAGGCAGTGCCTATGAAAGAAGATGTTGATGACTCCAAGCTGACAGGGAACAATACAATTCGTATTACTGACTCAATGATGCCAGCCCATCTAAAATGCTATGTAATGCCAGAAAGTAGAACCATTTTTCGGAATGACGGCTAACTCAAAGCAGAGTTTAAGTATATGTGCAGGTACCGAGGTCATTTAAATTGAAAACACAAATGTGACTTTATATATTCAGGGAAAAGAAATAACAGAATGGATCTAAGTACAGGATACTGTGTCCGAAACAGCAGCTGTGAAGAGAGTAACAGGGCTATCTGGTTGCAACATACAAATTCCAACTATGATAGATTTTTTTGACCGGGAATCTGCAGGGGAGATCCCCCGCAGTGTCCAACTATGATAGATTGATCATACATATTCTTACTACGCCCGAGTATAAGGCCAAAGCTAGCCACAATTAGTCAACTAGTAAAAGAAAGAAAATGATGCTAACCTATAACAATTACTAAATCATCTGGATTTGAAGAGACACCATCAAACTGGATAAGGAATTCAGATTTCAGTCGCCTGCTAGCATCATTCTCGTTAGCTAGTCTTGTAGACATGACGCTATCAATCTGTATGGTATATGTCAGCCACCATAAAGAAAAGGAAGTCTCAGATTGCACTCTTATAAGAAAACAGCTAAAATAACTAATAAGACAACCTTCCCCAAAAATAATCAGATAGACGTGAGAACCTAACTACAGATGATCGATATCAGAAGGATTTATAACAAGAACCTCATCCATAAAAATGACAGATGGTTGTCTATCAATAGCAACCATGAAAAGCGTCCGGACAAGTTTTTCAGCCTCCCCTACCTGTGTTGCCAAGGAGATGTATTAGACTATGCAAAATATAAGACCATATTACGAAAGGTGTTGGGATAACCACATACCCACTTCGATGTCAAAGCAGAAGCTGAAACATTAAAAAATGTTGCTTCTGATTCTGATGCAACAGCTTTGGCAAGCATCGTTTTTCCATTCCCAGGTGGTCCAAAGAGAAGCAACCCTAAAAAAAAGATATGAAATTAGCATTGAATCTGCTAATTGTTATAACAGGTGTAGAAAAGTGAACTTTCAGAATAGAAAAGCTCACCCCTAGCAGGTCTCCGTAATCCGGTGAATAAATCCCTCCGTTTAGTAGGCAAAATAACCATTTCCATAAGTGCTTGCTTTGCCTTGTCAAGACCAGCTACAAATCACAAGAAAAATCAACGATATTATATAGAACATTGTGCTGGAATGTACATCAAAAGATTTGCTGGCTGCATACCAACATCATCCCATCTGACAGAAGGGCTTCTATCCACAATGGTTGTATTTATCATTTCAACAAGCTTGTCATCATAGCTTCCACCAGCTCTTTGAGCCGGCTTGGCACCTCCAATAATATTTTTCTGAGGTCCAGACGCCTGGCCACCTCTGTTAAAGGTAGGACTATTCTGCAAAGTAGTTTTTTGAATGCTAGTTGCTGCTGGTCTTGAGTTCCTATTGGTAGGATTGCTTGCAACAACCTATAATAATGACAATAGTGTTAGTTCTAATCAACATATCAGTAAAATAGTATTAGTCAAACAGTGGTAAAATGCAGGTCACAATGGTTCTGCATAGAGTGTCTTTGATTGGTCTAATTTCCCTAAAACAGCCTTAGGTATATGATAGTGCAGATAAAACATCTGTAACAGTTTCAAAGTACCCAGATGAAGGCACTTAAATTCAGAAGCAACAAAGCAGGTATGCTATGAATTATAAGTTTGAAATAAGATAACATCACCACACATGCAATTATAAAAACTATACCTTCTTTGGTACTGCTACAGCAGAAGATCCTGAAACACAACAAACAAAATAGCACAAAATTAATTCTCAAGGAACTATGGTGAATAAGCCAAGCAGACGGAAATTATTCACCCGGCGCAAAAAAAAAAAAGACTGTAAAACTCATGACATCCTTGTACATCACATCCTCAACACAAATCAGAGAAGCACGAAAGTAACACTAGTACCCAAAAAACCAGGTCACTAATCATGCAATAGATCGTAAATTCACACAAGACTACTACTAGTACTGAATCCCTACATTCCCACTGATAAGAAACATATCCTACAGGCTACAGCTTGTAAGTGGCATCAATTATCCTAGACGCGAGGTGCACACACATCGGATCAAATTTCAGTGGCACATGACAACTCAACAAAATTGACGAGAAAAGAGTAGATACCCTGAGCACCCCTCTGGTCGAGCACTCTGAGCCGCTCCTCGACTTGCGTCTGCCACTTGGCGATCTTCTCCTGGTACATCCTGACCTGCCCCCTCTCGCTGCAAGCAGCAAGCACAGCCACCCACCCAGGCCGTGATCAATCAGCAGCGCCTAGGCTCTAGCAGCGATCGGAAAGCGAAAGGTAAGCAAGCAGACGCACCTGGACGAGACGGCATCGGGGACGCGGGCGGCCTTGGCCTCGAGCATGACTCGGAGCGCGTTGCGGTAGTGCGCGGCGGCGTCGTCGGGGATGCCCCACTCCTCGAAGCGCACGGCCTTGTCGATCTCTTCCTTGGCGAGCTCGAAGTAGCCCTTGAGCTTCACGGCCACGCGCTCCCCCACCACCGCCGCCGGCGACGGCGCCGCCGCCGCAGCGTCCATGGGCGCGCCCGCACCCGCCCCGCCCCCGGACGAGAAGAGCAGCGAGGAGAAGGTGTCGGCGAGCCGGCGGAGGAAGCTCATGCGCCGGTGGTGCGGCGGGGGTTGATGAAGGCTGGGAGGAGCATCGGGGACCGAATTTTTTGGGGGATTTTTGTTGGGATTTTTCCGTGAGCGGTTTGCGTGGGCGATCGGGTTGTTGTTGGGGAAAGTCAAGCTCCCGCGACACGCCAAGTGGACGTGAGTTCTGGGCTTCTGGCTAATGATTGGGCTTCTCGGCCCAGGACTGTAGTTGGGCTGAATGAGCCAAGCCAGTTGGGCCTAAATTGTGGGTTGACTGTCCGATTTTACTCTTAGCAGGTTGCCGGCGCTGTCCGACAAGATAAAAAATAATGATGGACATTCCAGCGTACACTATCACCAGTTTTCAAGTTAATTCAAAGTCGAACATACTAACTCAGGTCCTTTTAATTGTCGCTGCAGACAGGAAAACTGAACTAAAATGAACTGTAAAAATGTGTCCTAACGACATTTGATTGGGAGCGGAGGGAGTATTTTGCAAACGCACGAGAAACAGTTTTCTATACAGATTGGAAAATGGAACATTTCCTGATCATGTCATTCAGGTGACAGTGTTTGATCTTGAAGATGCGTGGTATCTTGTAAATTTTACAACACTGTTTTCAGCAGACAAGTTGTGACCAGCGTCAGAAAGGGGCAACTGCAAAGCAACAAAGTTCATTGTCAACGTGACTCATTCGGCTCAAAATAATTGGACCGAACAGGTCAAATACTATGTCCTCCCTTTTTTTTAAAAAAAAATATCGCTTTCTAACACAAAAAAAAAAGAGACAACAAACTTTTGAAAACGGAGAGAATATCAATTATACTTCAAGCCTGACTGGATCAAAGCTTCTAGCTGCAGAAAACTTAACAGACGTATTGCCTGACAGCATCTATTTTGGAGCAAACGAAAGAGAGATGCACGGATGATCCCAAACTCCTGCGTCGCTGCCGATGTTCTTGTCAAGTTGTGTTCCCAACTGCTCCATAATTTATTTCTGCTTCCCTATCCTGATACGCTCGCAGGATTAGCAAGGCAACACTCGAGTCGCTCCATGATACATGCTCCATAAATGATCCCCGAGTGCAGTTGACCTTGCAGTAGCAAGCAAGCAGCGGCAACAGCTCCAGCTCCAGCTTCAATGGCGTCCCAGATACTCTCCTTCGCAGCATCCGCTGGCTTGTGCCTGCTTCTGGCCCTAGCCGGAGCCTTGCTTGTTGCCATCCTCTACGTCCTGGGTGTCGTCGCGTCTTTCGCCGTCTTCTGCATCAAAGAGTTCGCGCAGAGAGCTCAAGACCGGCCGCCGCTCATCGGGACCATGTTCCGGCAACTCAACAACTTCAGCAGGATCTTCGACGAGCATGTGGAGTATGCTCGAGTGCATCGCACCAGCAGGCTGGTATATGCTGGCCACAGTGAGCTCTTCATCTCTGACCCAGCCGTCATTGAGCATGTCCTCAAGACCAACTTCAGTAAATACAGCAAGGTCAGCCGCTCTTCCCCTTTCATTTCTCTCGGATCTGCACCTGATAAAATAGTCCATTCTATATGTCAGATGCCTGAATCCTGCAACGAATCGGTGTCAGAAATTTCAGTAGTCTACCAAGCAGTCCATGCAAAACACATCATTAAGCTCTTGTGACTTGAAAGTAAACTGAAAGAGAAAGGGTTAGACAATAATACAAGATTAACTTAAAAAAGTATGGCAAACTACCATAATATGGGCTAGTGGACATGATATTTCAACACGTTTGATACGCAGGGGGATTTCAATATTGAAATTATGAAGGATCTCTTCGGAGATGGAATTTTCGCAACAGATGGAGACAAGTGGAAGCATCAGAGAAAGCTGGCAAGCCATGAATTTTCAACCAGAGTGCTACGTGAATTCAGCAGTGGTGTGTTCAGAATGAATGCTTCAAAACTGGCAGATAAGATATCAGCAGCAGCAGCTACTGGAAACACCATAAATATGCAGGTACCTCTATAAATAACCCTAAACCCTAATCCACAATGATACATATTACCTCAAACATTCAGGTATCTCTGTAATTATAACAATTTTAATAAAAGTAACCACCTCCCTTCTTGACTTGATGCATTAGAAAAATGCGAACAGTAAAAATTACAATCTTTGACTACTACTACCTCTGCCCCTAATTACTTGACGTTCAGGAAAGGTTTTTTAGTTCAGAATTAAATAACTTATCCTAAACCTAAGTAATTAGGTACAGAGAGAGTACTATTCGCAGGGAAGACCATAAGATGCAGGCACCTTTATGAATTATGACATCAGTAAGCGGTTTGAATAGGAATAGTTTCATTTAATGCAATAGCTGAACGTAATATCCAGATCAGAAAGAATTAAAAGTCAAACATGATACAAAAAGAATTAGAATTTGATTTAGTTCTCGAAAATATTCTTTAGAAGAACTAGAGTGATACATATCCATACTTTCATAGACCACCTTGATACTTGCACATATTGGATGGCAACAGTAAGTTATACTGATGCACCTTTTTTCAGGAGCTTTTGATGAAAACAACTATGGATTCAATCTTCAAAGTGGGATTTGGTTTTGAGCTGAACACACTATCTGGATCAGATGAAGCTAGCATTCAGTTCAGCAATGCGTTTGACGAGGCAAACTCTATTGTTTACCACCGATATGTTGATCTCTTCTGGCAGCTGAAAAGGTATTTCAATATTGGATCAGAAGCCAAACTGAAAAGAAACATCTGTATCATTGATGACTTCGTGATGAAGCTGATCCATCAAAAGCAAGATCAAATGGATGCACAAGATGATGTAAGGCTGAAAAACACTATCTGCGATAATTTTGTTAATGTGTAATGTGTATATAGTGCCTTTTCTGTTAGTTAATGTTTTTAAGTATCAAGTTGATGCACAATCATAAGGCATTAACATCCTAACAAGATGATAGTCCAAATCCGTAAATGTATGATCTGCAATCCAGTTAAATTGACAAGTAATTGTATTTGAGGGATAGTGATGATTTTATAGGTTATATGATCTAAATACAAAAACAACAAAATCTTTGTCCCAAGCATGTTGGGGTATGCTAGATATGAAACCCAACATCTTTTCAGAAAAAATGGAAGTAAAAGAAAGAAAGAGAAGAGTAAACAAAGTACGAGTAAATTAAGATTTCAGCACATGAATTGCTGATTTACATTTAGGTTATATGATCTGAATGTAGTCAATAATTGTGGAGCAATTTTTTAATCTACTACCAGTAGCTGATAGTAGCCAAAGCAAATATATGGGAAAGCTTTTACTTCTAAAATATTGTCTCTAGTTTTACTTCAAATTTATATTTTCCTTATTGATGTACACAGAAAGCCAGAGAGGACATAATTTCAAGATTCATAATAGCAAGCAAGAACGAGCCTGAGACAATGAACGATCGTTACCTGCGTGACATTGTCCTCAACTTCCTGATAGCTGGGAAAGACACGACTGCGAACACTCTGTCCTGGCTCTTCTACATGCTCTGCAAGAACCCCATAGTGCAAGAAAAAGTTGCCCTTGAAATCAAGGAGTCAGTTGAATGGGCTGAGGCAGACAACAACACGGAAGACTTCACATCAAGATTAAACGACGGTGCTATTGACAAAATGCAGTACCTCCATGCTACGATCTCAGAGACGCTCCGGTTATATCCTGCTGTTCCAGTGGTACAAATAAGTCTTCTCTAGCCTATCCTATGCTAAGTCTAGGGTCCATGAAAATAAATTCAATCACAACTGGATTAATTTGAAAATGCACCACTAGGCTACCATACCACAACAAGGCATCAGCATGCTGTTCTCAAATCTGTGAAATAACCAGGGAGATTAACAGGGTTGTGTCGGCAGAAATCGGGCCCTGTACGAAACTTTAAAGCAAGTTAGCGGCTACTTACCTGCTCTTGCTGAGTTGGTGTCACAACTCTGATGATCGCCGAGTGCAGCAAGGCGGTGACGTGAGATAAGAGGCCTGACAATGAGGCGGTTTGGGATTGGGAACGGGGAATCAGGATGGGGATGTCGCGGTTCAAGTAGAGACACAGGACACGAGAGGTGAAGCGGCATTCACCCGGCTCTGGAGATTAACTAGATGGCTGCATTTCTGCTGAATATGCACTATTGCAACATGCAAATACAATATTAATAAAGATAGGAAAGGGGTTATTCTATATCCATGTAAAATTATTAGAAGTTAGATACTATCCTATGATGTTTCTACTAGCTGTTTAGTGTTTACAAGCTGATTTGCTTTTGGAACCTGCTTTTATCAACACAGGAGGTAGGACATGAATGGGATGGGAATATGTTGTAACAAACCATAGGCAATTTCTGCTCAAGAAAAACTGGAAGCAGAAAACTAATGATATTTTATACAACAAATGTCAATAGACAGCTAATAGATTTAAGAATGCTCTATTAAATATTATGTTACTCTGATCTCATAAAGGGAATTTACCTGGTGAACTTTTTCTGCGGCGTTCTTCCAGGATGGTAAGATGGCTGATGAAGATGATGTACTACCCGATGGCTATAGAGTGATAAAAGGAGATGGAATTAACTACATGATTTATGCAATGGGAAGGATGACATACATCTGGGGAGAGGACGCTGAAGAATTCAGACCTGAAAGATGGCTTGTGAATGGAGTCTTCCAGCAAGAGAGCCCTTACAAATTTGTATCTTTCAATGTAAGTATAACTTGCTCAGCATACACTATTAAAACATAACTGAAGTAGGAAAATAACTTGTGCTATGGCCAATGGTACAAGCGACTCTTATTCTCTTTCAGACTGGGCATTGCAGGTTAACGTCAACTAGTTATAAATAACCACCTCCTGTTGTTTTTGATGATCAGGCGGGACCCCGCATCTGCCTGGGAAAAGAATTCGCATATAGGCAGATGAAGATCATCGCTTCTACCCTGATACACTTCTTCAGGTTCAAACTAGCAGATGAATCCAAGGATCCAACATACAAGACAATGTTTACCCTTCACATTGATAACGGTCTTCATTTGTGTGCATACCCACGTTCAACTTGAACATCCAAAGAAACCATTTCATCCTTTCTTTTGTAATGCAAAATGCACACATACCACGACTGTTATGGGCAAATTAGCAAAAACATATGCTGGTTGCTTCTGTTACAACAATCAATCAGAAAATCAGAATAGAACAATCTGCTAAGGAACATAATGAGACCAAAACGCATGGAACTTATTTTCAAATTGCCAATCAAGTATCCTATGCTTTCTCGATCGCAAATCACCCATTGTTGAACTCATTTGGAGAAGCAAACAAAAATGACAACCTGGAATCCGAACATGAATGTGTGTTTCACAATTTTCGTACAAAAGAGGGTACATAACCTGTGTTGCCAGTTCCTCACCACTTAACAGAGTAAGTTTGCTACGAATACAATAAACAGGTAAATGTAAATGATTACAAGGATGTATTTTCTGCTAGTGCTGGAATATGAAGTCCAGGTCTTGATGTCCACCCTTTAATATTTCTGTAATTCTCGATTACCTCTTTCCTTAGTATCTCACGAGAAGCATCCAAAGGTTTCTTCACCTTCAAAAGTAACCCACATGTTCAAACCATACAACAGATTAAGAAAGAAAAGTTCAGAAAAGGTGATGTAGATAAGGGAAGTTACCTTCGGGAATGACAACTTTGGTGGTGCCAGAACAACATCACCAAATTTTACTTTTTCACGCCCAGGGAAATCTGGAAGAGTTTCTGCCTTACCGCCCTTGCGCTTCTTTTTCTTTTCATCCAGATGCCTGCGTGCATGAATGTGATCTGTTGGCCTTGTACACCCATTAATGAGATAACAAAGTTCATACCAAATGCCCTACTTACTTCTTCCTTTTCTGCTTCTTCGAGACCGAGACGTTCTCTTCCAATTCCTTGAAGCGAAGGTCCATAGCTTTCCCCCGCTTTCGCTTCCGGTTTCCCTTGCTTCCCTCTGCATTCACGTTATCATCAGCAGTCGGGTCATCGCTCTTAATACCTGCAGCTTTGCTATCAGCAGGAGTCTCCGAATTTCGCTTCTTTGTTTCCTACATGAATCCAGAGAAAACAAACTTGAATGAAATGTGAAGAAAGCTAATATGTCGCATCCAAAGCAGCCTTCTCTCCTAGCAGCTAGCAAGCCATCAAGGACCATGTAAAGGAACAGTGAATCAGCTGAACCGAGCAAAGTGCAGCATAAAATTGCACATGTGCCCAAGGACCAACGGAGATAGCCAAATTCCGCCATTACCTTGTCTTTCGCCGGCTTGTTCTTCCCCACTTTATCGTCTTGCTTCCCTGGAGCGCCTCCGCGTGCTGCAAAGGCCAACCGCGTTCCCACCAAGAGCACGAGTAAAAAAGGCAAGTCATGGAACAGAAGATTAGGCAAATTATATACTCCCTCCTTTCTTAAAAGATTGTCACCTTTAGTTCATTTTTTGAACTAAAGGTGACAATCTTTTGAGAAAGGAGGGAGTACGTATATTCTAGTCGAGGTGGCTTATGGAGGCGAAGGGAAGGGCACCTGCGGAGGCGGAGGCGTTCCCGTCGGCGTTCAGCTTCTGGATGGCGATGAGGCGGCGGAGCTTGGACGGGAGGGCCTCGAGCTCCCGCAGCTTCGGTGGCGGGGGTAGGCGTGACTCCTCACCATGCGCCGCGCGGTAGTTCTTCTCCCTCCGCCGCTGCCCCTTCCCCGGCATCTCCTCCTCTTCCTCCTTCGCCGCCGCCGCTGCCCGCACACACGTTAGTTCGTTCCACAGCCGCCGCCGTCTGCTGCTCTGGGCAAGAGTGCAAGACAGAAACGAGGGTAGTGAAGTGCACATGGGCTTTTGGGCCAATCCGTGATCCGGGCCAAGACTTCTTTGACTAAGTGGGCCGGAAGCCCATAGTTCACAACCGCAGTCCTGTACGGCCCATGGTACTCGGTTCGCGTGCGCGAGGTTTCTAGAGGCCTCGCGTGGAATGGCGTCGGCGGCGAGTGCTCGTGCGCAGTATCTCCTTGGCTTCCGCCGTCGCGCGCCGCGCGCCGCTGCCACGTCTGCGTTTCCCGATCCCTCGCGCCTCGAACCGCCGCCGCGGCGTGCGCATGGCCTCGTCGGGTGAGTCGGCTCCGCCCAGCACCACGGTCGAGGTGCCCGGCTCCGCGGGCCCGATCCTCGTCGTGGCCGCGCCGGGCCTCTCCGAGGCGGATTTCAGGTCAGCATCTGGCTCCTTGTCGCGTTGCGCCTCCCGTTTGGTGAAGAGGAAGCTCGCTGATTAGTCTGCCTGCGACGCGAAGCGCAGGAACGCGGTGGATTCCGCTCTGTTCAAGCAGTGGCTGAGGAATCTGCAGACGGAGAAGGGCGTCCTAACGTACGGGAGGTTGAACCTCACGCGTATCCTCATCCAGGTGCGGTGATGTGTGATGCATCTCAATTGAAATGGCTCGGATTTTACTAGTATTTTGCGGTGCTAAGCAAATTGATACCGTGCTCGGTGAACGGGTGTCATTTCTCGTGGTGTGCATCTGAGTTTGCAGTGCTCCTTTCTGTGCAGGGGGTTGACATGTTCGGTAAACGTGTGGGCTTTCTCAAGTTCAAAGCAGACATTGTGGACGAAGAAACCAAAACCAAGGTAATTATCTTACATATGCTCATGGTGCTTGTTTTTGTTTTGACATGTAGTTTTCCCACGGTGAGCAGTTACTTAGTTTGACTGGAGATGGTTTATTAGTTTAATAGTTTGACTGGAGATGGTTTGGGACTAACATTTGTACTGAAGTAAGTTACACGGCCTGGTGGAGGCAGTAAAAAAAATTCACATTGGAACTTGTCGGTAATAGTAGATGCACTCTTTGCAAATAGAAGATGTTCTCCTTGTGAAACATATGCACCGTATGGTAGGTCATTTCCTTTGTATATCATATATGGGTGCTTCAAACGATCACGTGACACGGCAGTGGGTGAAGATCAAATAAAAGGGCGGTTGGGCGATATGTAGGGCAGAGCAAGCTGGGGTAGATTGAGGTGAGCGATAAAGATTTATGTGGTAGGAGAGCAGAGAAATATTTGTCTTGCTGATGTTTGCTAATGCTGAATATATAAGTTAAAGCAACAACTGTCTAATTTACAGTCTTTATGTTTGAGTGTTGATTGTAGCGTTAAAGTACTAAATGTTACATGTAACATGATTTCAAGCAAATCACTCAACTATATGCTTAGTTTTATCTTTATGCCAGATCTTCCTAAATTCACTGATGGCCACTTCTGCGTTTTCAATGTGGGTTTAATGGAAGTGTGGCCCTAGCAGGAATAAGGTTTTGTTCATATAAAGTTTTACAATATATTTAGGTTCCAGGAATTGTCTTTGCAAGAGGACCTGCTGTTGCTGTGTTGATTCTTTTGGAGTCTAAAGGGCAAACGTATGCTGTTCTTACTGAACAGGTACAGTACCATTATTTAAAGGTTTACTAAATCATATGATTGTTATTTGATAGCAATTTCCTTTAATGTCTGCTCCAAAAATTCTAGGTTAGAGTTCCTGTTGGAAAATTTATACTGGAACTTCCAGCTGGGATGCTAGATGATGAAAAGGGTGATTTTGTTGGTACGGCAGTCCGTGAGGTTAGTCTTCCCTTAAATTACGCTATGTGCACGTTTGCATTCTGTAATAATAAATAATTTACCATTATGTTGGTCCTGCCTTTTTCTGGTTTTGTTTCTCATGTCAGAAACCGCAGCTGTAGTCCTTTGTTTCACATTTTGGAAATGACAGCAATATGTTTGTTTCGCATGTCAGAAACCATAGCATATTGAAGTTGCTATAAGGAATTTTTAAACATGTTGATTTCCGTACATTTTTTTGTGAAGATCATTATTCGTGTCATTGTGTGACAGGTTGAAGAAGAAACTGGTATAAAGTTGAACTTAGAAGACATGGTTGATCTTACTGCACTGCTAGACCCTTCTACTGGGCAGAGAATGTTTCCATCACCGGTAACTGGCCGTTGCATCCTACAGATTCAGCTGTCTAGATTTCTAGTTAACTTATGTTCCTGAAAGAATATAACTAGGATGAACCAACTTAGCTTATCAGTTAGCAAACTAGGGGTCATCTGGTGCATCGCATTTCTGCAATAATCAGATGTCTGACAATGTTTGGATTAATAATTTTGGGGCTTGGGAACAATTCTCAAAAGTTGCAGAGAGATCTAAACCAGTGCTAGCTATCAGTACTATATTGCAATATTGTGCAAACCAAATAAATCTTGGGGTGGCTGGGAAATAGTTTCATTTTGCGCACACGATGCTTGGATGGGAATGTCTCCGTTGGTTTACATCCCCACTCGTGCTCGTGGTAACTGCGGCTAACTCTTCTCCTGTGACTAGGGTGGCTGCGACGAAGAGATCGGTCTGTTCCTATACAGGGGCAGTGTTGATGAAGAGACCATTCGAGCACTTCAAGGGAAGGAAACCGGGCTTCGGGACCACGGTGAGCTGATCAAGCTGCGTGTGGTGCCGTACACCCAGCTCTGGCGGTCAACAGCGGACGCGAAAGCGCTGTGCGCGATAGCTCTGTACGAGATGGCCAGGAGGGAAGGCCTCCTGCCATCGCCGCCGTCGGCCAACTTGTAGGATGCACGGAATTATGCTGTTGTTGTAAGTACTCGGGCCAGCTTTTTGCCTGGAAAATGTTCATGTATAAATCATGTACACTTTGTTATCTAAAAAATGTACAGTACGCTTTGGAGTATCTTGAGAAACAAAGGCACAAATTTTTTTTTGGTTACTGGTGGTGGGTTTCCTCGCTACGCCATGACACACCTTTTGTCGATGAAGCGCAGGAAAAGGGAATCGCGCAGCAAGCCGAGCGTCACTGATGAGCAGCCCCGCACATGCACATGCCTATGGTGGCGACCGTTGCCGCCGGCCGCACGACTAACACATGCAGGTAGCCGGACCGGTCCTTGCCGCCGGAGCTCTGCTGGTCCGTGGCCTGGCCGTCAATGTGTGGAGGTGCATGCTTGCCTATTCCACTTCAAAATTAGACAGAGGTAGAGAGACATGGATTAAGCATCAACGTGAACGCAGGCAGACTGGTTGCTGTACCTGCTGATGAACGATCGATGTGACGGGGTGGTCACATGCACCTAACAGATTTGGCCGTGCCAAGTGACGTCGAGGTTGAAGCTGAACACAGTCGCAGGGCAACTCTCCTTTGGCGGGGCCGGTGTCCAATCCGGTGAAATTAAGATTGATCGAGCTAAACGTAATGCATGTGTATGCATCATTAACGAGAACATGCATGCGGCTAACGTAGCGTGCATATATACCCTACGTGTTCTTTTTGTTTTAGTTCTAAAAGGTTGTGTGTGTATATGCAGCAGACATGCAAGTTGCGTTACGTATCTATACGCCCGATGGAGCTGCTGCATGAAGGCGCATGCATGGATGGATGAGCAAACTTGCATCCCATTCATGATTCACCCTAGCCTGACACACACACTGAGCTTGCCTGCTTGGAGCTAGCTAGGCATGCCGGTGCTCGAAACCTTTAAACACAAATTAATTTGTGGAGGTGGAGGTACTACCCTTTGCTTGAAGTAAACTAACATCAATTGATTTTTTTTTAAGAAGAAGGTTTGCGTTACGTTGTTGCATGAGAGTGCATATATGCATGGATAGCTCGATCTTTACCTGAGCGATCAGCCTTTGGATGGATGGTCAAACCTGCCAGAGGAGAGAGCTGCCTACTACTGTCTCCAGCTGTATATGCTAGTAGTAGTTTATTACTCCTAAAAAATATTAGTCTAACTGTCGTCAGGTTGTCATCTGCATTGGTGCAAGGGTCTGCCTCGAAGACCATGACCTCTCTTAATTGGCTTGCTAGGCGCTCCTCTACTTGGCTATAAAACCCTCCTGCTTCTCTGTCATCTTCGTCTTCCTGGTATCTGAGCTCTTCTTATAGCACCGCCTGCTCTCGTATCCGGCCGTGGCATAGCCCGAGGCATATGCCACCGGTGTGAGACCGCGAGAGGTGCACGGTGACGACTTGTGCCCCATGGTTTGTACCATGGATATCCTTCCCCCCTCCTGATTATATTCCTCCGGACCCGCACAAGCTTTATCCTATTCCCCGGCCACGATCGGGGCTCCGTCGATTCGGGAATCAGACGATCGATCGGTCAGGGACGATGGTTCAACTGGCTCCAAGCTTGTCGAGCATCAAAACGCCAAGGCCGCCAGTTATTGGATGGGAATGAGACGCAATGAGCTGGCTATGACAACCCGTCATTGCAGCGAGCCAGCGATCCTCTAACTGTAACCTTTGACAACCGGTGGGCTGCTTTGTCTCAGCGTCAGCTAATTCTCTGGTTCAGACAAGAGAAGGAAGTAGCTTGTTGATCGGCCACCTACCACATGGCACATCCTCTGGTTCTGAACGTCTGGGCGCAAGAGACGCCAGTAGCGGATCAGAGTACATCGACGAGCACTGCGTACTCGGTATTCACTCACACGAGGTCCAGCACAACGCCATCCGTCAAACAGACAAGAGAACAGAGGAGGACCCAATATCAAACCGATCGATCAAAATTTTGTTGAGAAAACCCGGTTCAGCCAATCAGCGATCAATTTACAGCAATCAAATAGACGAACATATTGCCCCTCTTCGGGCAACGGCAGCCTACCAGCTTCGAGAAATGTGCACTACTTATCACGAAAAATATCGCGTGGAAGCTAGGAAAGCCCTCAGAAGAGCGAGTTGTAGGTGAGCAAGGTGCAGGCGATGGACGCCGCACAGATCACCAGAGACGGCACAAGGGTGACGTTGAGGAGCTTCTCGATGCCCAGGTAGCCAGCCGCGGTGATCGTGCCGTCGGCGACCACCCTCGCCAAGGTCCCGGCTTCGGTGGAGAGGAGACCGCCGTTGTACGTGCCACGGGAGAGACGGGACGACATCACACTTGATAGGAGGGACAGGTTCACGCCTGCATGCAGTTGTATCAATACATTCAAAGGCTTTCTTCAATACCAGGATAGATACATTACATAAAGGATTTTCCTAAATAAGAGTACATTCGAAACATGTGCTGCTTGGAATTTCTTATAAACTTTAGCAGGTGCAAGAGTTGTTGTGCTGCCAACGTAGTTGTTACTCTTCAGAGCAAAAAAAAAAAAAAAAAGAGATACTGCGGCATGGCTTGAATTTCGTACCTTCAAGAACTTCAGCAGAGACAAAGGTAACCAGTGCCGAGCCAACATACTGGATAACAGAGTATGTACTCGTAACTTTGAAGCTGAAAAGAATGCCTACTATCAACATAATCTGAGACGCCATCAAAAGTTGCCTGTCAAAGCATCAACAAATTTAGTAACTTTGAATTTATATCTGTAAGTTGTAGGTTTGTCCATACAGCAGTTGCCCATGTGCTAGTACCAAAACCAAAAAGAAAAAAAAAATGGCAGGAGCAATGCCAATACTGAAGCATTTCACCAACCTGTCCTCAAACATGTTGCTGATATACGTCCCAACAACAGCATTAACAGGAAGAACTGTCAGCCCAAGGATTGCTAGAAATATTGCCACTGCGCTTGTATTCCAACTGAAATAGTGATTGGTGATAACACTTGACTCCGAAAGTAAAATCTCCATTGCATATTTGAGCATGAAGTATATCAATAATTGGACCTACAGAGGCAACGTTGAGTCAAGATGTCCAAAAGTAAACAAGGTATAATCGCAGGCTCTTCAGGTACATTTTAGCCTAAATCAATGTGGTTAAAATTTGAAAATCCTACTGTGGGATAGAGAAAGGTAGGATTTCCATTAAGCCTCATCAATTATGTGCAGCTTCAATATTCTAATGGCTTTGGTTTTTCATTAAGAAAACACAGTTCCCAAACACTTGCCTGTACCTACTTCAAAAAACTCTAGAAGATACATATTTTCAAAACAGGGGAAGTAACATGGAAAATAAAAAAAATAATATATTTTGTTTGAAAATAAAAGCAGGAAAAATACTAACCAAAGTCAGAGTCTGAAGAAAATTCAAGAATTAGTGTAACAAAGAATATCTGGCCTATCTCCAGTCCCTCAGTACTTGATAAAAAATTTCAAGAAAATGGCAAAGAAATAATAAATAAGAGGTTGATTTTGCATAATGACGTATTGCTACCTTTACTGATGGCGTAAGCAACCTGTATGCTGACCCAATGGATGTTGCTGGCTTGCGCGAGTCTTCAGAAGCTTCCTCACTGTCATCAACATCATCATCTTCATCATCGTTTTGTTTATTTGCCGAGTCTCTGAGCAACGGTTGAGCAAGTCCATTTTCTAGTTGTCCAAAATCAACCCTTTGTCCTGCCATCATGACAAAAATCCACTCAAATTAAACCAAACGCTTTCTGGAGAGTGGATCAGAGAACTATACTACAATAGCCATCAGGATATTAGAAATTAGGACTTACCAGAGGCAGGATTTTGTGGGGATTCATTCACTTCAGTAACACGGTTTGGTTCCTTGAATGAGATCCATAGCCAAACTAAGTACAATAGCCATGAAACTGACATCAACCAACCAGGTAAAGTTGATTGATTAAAAGTAACCATATAAATCTTGAATTTCCACTGAAGTAGACCAGCTAGTGCTGGCCCACAGGCCATTCCAAGAGCACTTGCACTAACAAATCCTGCAGAAGCTTGCATGCGTATCCTCGCAGGGACACAATCACTAATATAACGGCGGTTGACAGCTCTTGCAGAACCCAGCCTATATTGAAAATAATTTATATTCAGTAAAATATGAAAACATTAGGCAATGATTTAAACTTGTAAATACAAACAAGGCTGAAAAAAAGGCAGCTACTGCTATGCGATCTAGCATCTGGTGCAATCCTGCAATCAAACGCTCTCAGCTATTGGATTCTCATCCTACGGTAACTGCACTTTTACACATAAATCTTTCACCAGCCTGAGGGCAGATGGAGGGATTTATGTGTAAAAGTGCAGTTACCGTAGAATAAGAATCCAAAGGATGAGAACGCTTGATTGCAGGATTTCACCAGATGCTAGATTGCACAGCAGTCATTGCCTGAAAAAAATAGTTAACTGCCATGCAGGATATTCTGTCCAAGATTTCTCTTGACAAAACAAAATATTACAGGGAATCACATTTGAAACTTCTTCACATAGAGTGGAAAACACATGATATTAAGATCTTCGCAATTATATCCTAAGGTCTCTGACCCTATCCTAAGAAAGGATGCTTCTGAAGAGCAATTCTGGACATGAAAGAACAAGCTGCCAAAGTAAATAAATCATTTTCCTGTCCTACTATTTGATCTTCCATTAGAATATAAAGCAGAACTCTGATACGAAAAGGTTACAGCTGAAATATTCAAGTGACTCACAAGTCAAACTGTAAAGTTATGGACAGTGCTTCTATATAATTATACTCACCCACAGAGTAAACGGCCAGCGATAAGGACCGTCAGGGACTTCATATCATAGGCCATTGCATAGCATACATTTCCCAAGAAAAGAACAATGCTACTGAAAACAAGTGGTCTGAAATATGATTTGTTTGACCATGCGCTGAAGTAAACAGAGGAAAATATTTGTGCAACAGCCATTGAACCAATAACAACACCACAAACAGTAGAGGCAGCCCCAAGGCTCACTGAGTAGTCATCTGCAGTTGGCACAATGATGTATGTGTTGACCATGTAGAGGAATGTGTTCACCAGGTTCAACATTAGGGACATGAAATGATATTTTTTATCTTCAATTTCCTCTTCCCCAGCAGTACTAGGAGACTCCTCATCCGCAATCATGGCATGTTGCCCCAAAAATCGAAGAAAATTGGTTGACCGTGTCAACTTATCCACAGAGGAGTTTATCATGTCAATGATCGGATCCTGCAGTGCACCAAGAACATCTTGGTTAGCAGTCTTGAGTATTGTGACTACTCTGTTGGATCAAAAATATTTTCAATCATAGAATCACATGAGCAGTGGAGGATACGAACAAACCTTAAGAGCAGCCGACGGCTGATCATAAATAGACAAGTAACTTCCTTGACGTTCCTGAAGTTCAGCAAGGTTCCGTGACAAGGCACCTACAACAGCTCCTACGCCCTGGATGCAGAAAACAAAAAAGGTATATTAACGTATTGCACGTGAGATATTTCAACAGATCGTGAAGGTAAGACGCAGATACAAAAAATTATGCAATACAAATAATATCTATAATAACAAATTTGCATACTATTAAATCTGGACATAGTGCATTACCACGTGCTTGAAGACCTGTTGTAGCTGAGAGTAAGGGTGGTTTGATCTACTAGTCACATAATAATCAGTAAATCTGTAACCGAAGCGCTTATCAAACTTCTTCAAAATTTTCCGAATGCCAGTTGCATTAAGATCAACGAACTTGAGAAGCTTGATGAGATCCACACCAACTTCCCTATAAGCTTCTCGCAACTCAGCAATGGCAGATATATCTGGCTGCTCTGCTAGTATTGCCCTTTGCTTTCCTAACTTCTCTATCCTGCTTGCCAAACTTCCTTGTTGTTCCAACAGAAACAGGACAATCTTCTCAATCTGAAAAAAAATGGAGAATACAACATCTTTAAGTTGATACATTGATTCCAAGCGGAACAATGGAAATGGAATGCCCATACTCAAATCGATATCAGAACAAAAAGATGCTAACTACATAATGATTCACATGAAAGCATGTGATTTATGAGACGGTGCAAAAATCCAGAAAACTGCAACCGAATGTCTCTGACAAAGTCTTCTAATGATATAGCAAAACATTGTATTTTTGAACTAGCCATGGTGATGCTATAGTCAGCAAATTTAATATTCACAGAGAATAAAAAGTATGTGAGCTAAAGCAGATTAGGGAGGATGAAGTTAAAAAGTTTGCATAGACATCTACTTCTTAGGATTACCTGATCATCAAGCATCTTCGAGAAATCCTTGAGAACCCGGCGACGGTCTTTCTCACCCAGTTGGTGTTGCTGTCCATACTGTTTAACTTTCTTCTTCATCAACTTGTAGTTTATATAGTACCTGAAAACATTGGAATTAAAGGTGGCAATGGTCAAGCTTGGGAAATAATGATGTCATGATGGAAACTTTTACAACAAGGAGTGCACAAACGGAAATTTAAGCCTGACATGTCATGCTTGGCAGTTAGCACAGCCATGAATTTGGTGAAAAGGCAATCCAAGATTCAACAACATCAATGCTTCATTAGCAGTGTAAATGTAACTATGATTCTAAAATAATATAGATGCATTTCCCTGGAAGTAGTGGTAAACGTATAGATTGTTTCATAATTAACAGAAATATAAATAAACCATGAATCATACCTTTTCCATTCTGGAATTTGATCAGCCATCAATTTCTTTCCGAAGTTAACCATCTTGACTCTGATACGTTGATCTGCCAACAAATATGTTGTCAGTAGCATTAATAGGGAAAAAAACAAATATCGAATACGATTGCCAAAATTTGGGTGTGTAATAAAATGACAAAAAACTGTCAACAAGCAAGGTTACATAAGCAATCTCATTACGGGCATGTGTCCTCTGGTTAGCGTAAGTCAGTTGTAAAACTGAAAGCGGTATCAATAATTTAAATGGAACTCCCCTAAAAAACAATTTACATGGAACAAAACAACAAACTTATTGACGAGATGAAAGGTACGTGCACCCGAAGATGAGAAAGCCCCAGAAAGGCTACTGCCTAGTGTACAATCCTCCTTGAGATGCCCACTCCTGTCCACATGTTTTGCTATGGACTGAGACAAGTTTTGCTGTTACAGCCACAACCTACTTCTCTAGTCATTTTCCAATAACCGAACATAATTGATGGCCCAGTACAGAGAAAAGGAAAGAAAAAGAATCCTGCTACACTAGCTTGGACGGTCACGAATTGATCTCATGTCTCAGTCTCTCAAGGCAAAGGCGACAGCAAAGAAAAGTCCATCTTTGCATACAACGCCAATCATTTAATCAATTACCATGATTTTTTTCAGTATCAGCTTGACTTACAATGCAGATGCAGCTGACAGAAAACAAAAAACAAAAAAAAATTGAAACCAAGCTGGAATTAAGTGAAGAGAAACTAGTTGCAGCTCCAGAACACACAAGGGCAACATAACTTGATCTAAACCCGGCAGGTTAGTAAACATTCATAGTTAAGTTGAACCCGATCCATTCCATATTTACGAAGACATTTAGATTCGTTCCATCTCCAGAACAAGAGAGATGATATCCCAACTGTTATGTCGCTGCGTGGTGCCGAGGAGGCGCCCCGCCGGAACCCATGGAACTAACCATCCGAAAATCAGCGCGGACGAGCAGGAAACAAATGTTTCACCGGGCGGAACGAATCCGCCCGATTCGTAGCCGCAGAAACGAACACTCGAGGGATCATCAAGCACGAGCCGCACCATCTCATCCTCGGAACCCCGCTACCCTCTGGCTCGACGTTGAGCCGCGAATTGCCCGTCAACCCCACAAAAAAAAACGTCTCGAGAACCGGTGGAGCGAGTCAGGGCTGAGTGAGAGGCGGCGTTACCTGTCTCCGGCGAGCGCGGACCTCCGGCAGCAGCCGCCGCGGACGCGGGCGTGGGGCGGTCGCTAGACGGAACGGTGGGGGGGGGGGGGGGGGCGGAAGAGGAAGGGAGAGGCGCGTGCGGAGGGGCAGGCCCGTATTTATAACTGAATGGGAGGAGGAAAAGGAGAAGCCGAGGAGGTGGTGGTGGGTGGCGGCGACCGGCGAGAGGGCGAAGAAGAAGAAAGTTGCGTGGATGTTTTCTCTTTCCGCGGCGTCCCGGTCGTGTACTCGTGTGCGTGCGTGGCTTGGGTCCGCGATTTTCATTCCACGTCAGCGCGCACGTGGCCACGCCCCGTTCCGTTACGACTAACGTGCCGTGCCGTGCCACGGTAGCGGCGGTGTCCAGCTCGTCAGTGCAGGACTGCAGGTGCAGTGGTCCTATGCTAGCTTGCTTCTTTATTGCTTTGTTGCTCATCATCATCAATCATCACGGTTGTTGCGTAATTAAACCTGCTTTATGTTTGTCTGTTTACACCACTACAAAGTAGCTTCTTCAGCCAAAAACTGAAGCTCAGTTTCTGTTTTTGGAAAGAAAAAAAAAAGACTACAGTTTTTGCCCGTTTCCTTCAATCGATTAAAACTGCTTAAATCAGCACTACGATTGATAGTGACATTCACCAGAATCAAGTGGTAGCAGCTTTAACGGTTTTGGATGATTCTAGGCTCTGCATGGCACCGTTTTTTGTCGTCATCTTGAGAAAGAAGCAAGCGTCCAAGAGGGATACTGCTATCCGTACCATACGCACATCTGTGGAGTTTTCTGGTCTTCAGTGACAGCTGGAGCAGAGCAGAGGTGCGCAATCGTTGCGTTGTGTGGTCAGGAGGATTTCTGGCGGAAATCCGGTGGTTGCGAGACCCCGTGGCTGGCTGGGGCTCGTCCGGGACCACCGCCGGCGCGGAGCCCCGCCAACGCCAACCACCGGAGTCCGCTACCTCCGTCCCGTGATGCCACGCACTGGAATGCGCGTGATACCAAACAGCAACCTGTTTTGCTGACGGGAACGTAACGGAACGGACGGCGCCAGGCTCGCGGCCGAGGCCGACGATGAACCGTACGTGCACCGGAGACGAGGTACCGACATAGAGTGAAGCAGAAGGCGACCGGTGACGCCGCGGGCAGGGATGACTGACCGGTAAAGGAACCCGATCGATAATCACTCGTGGAACATTGAACAAACCACATCGCGATATGCGTTCGTTGGCCACCAATGCAACCAAACTGAGCAAGTGCATCTTCTCTGCTGACCTGAATTTCTTATCAAGCATGCAGCTGAATCCGGCCCCGCGTGCAAACGCCCAAGCCCAGCGAGATCTGATGAGATCGACTTCACGATTATTAACGTCATAAAAACAAAAACACACCGAGATCTTCGTCTCCATCTTAACCGTATCTGGGGCGGGCTATTCCACATAGGCCTGAATGATTGCAGCTGCTTTCATGTCTGACGGTATGTTGTCATTCATGGTGGGCGCAGAAACGGAGACGAAATTGATGGCGGGCAGGCCAATCATTCATCTTCGACGCGATCTATCTGTCTCTCAGTCTCAGCCTTTAGTGCCAGAAGGGTTGTGGTTGGTGCTGTCAGTGTCACGTACTAGTAAGTACTCCCTCCGTCTCCATGAACTTGTCGTTTTGTAGTTCATTTTTGAACTACAAAGCGACAAGTTTACAGGGACGGAGGGAGTACCAGTGCCGAATCAACCTCACTGCATCCAGTTTTTGGCACATTCCAATCCAGCGTGTGCCTACAAGAAGCACAGTGCACAGTGAAGTAGAGATCCCGATTGCAAATGGGCGGATTGCGATATCCTAACTGCACATGTCTTGGATTACAATAATGTCCTGATCTGCACCGTAACATGGTTTCTCCTTTTAGAGATGACCACGTGGTTTTACCAAGAGTTCCAAAAGACCCGGCCGGCCGGCAACACAAGAGACTGGTTTGTTTCCCAATCATCTTGAATCACTCCTACTACAGTGCCCAGCGCCTCAGCTCAGGCCCCGGGGACCGTGCTGTGCTGGCCAACGCGACACTAAACAAAAAGTTCATCACAGAGCAATCCTACAACCACCAAATTTATTATAGATGGCAACCGGTAGGCCAGAACAGTAGTACGTACATGATACAGAGAGTTGATTTGACCCGGCAAAGAACATTAACAGTTCAACCCGTTCAAAAGAGGCGATCGGGCATGACAATGGGGAAGTGACAAGATTCTTCTTACCAAGGAGCACTTCATTCATGCCCAATGGAGTCTCACGTTGGCAGAGCCAGACGACGATAAATAATAATAATAATAAAAATATCAAGTAAATTGCAGTGTACATACGGGCTATAAGTTTTGCAGAACGAATACCTGGGGATTGGCAAGTATCATGTTGTTATTACGATGAACTAAAAAAAAAAAGACATCGGCCCATCTATTGATCGATGCAGATGGAATCGAGCAACTCAGCAGTTCCTTCGCTGACCTCAACGTCTCCATCTTCAGCCTGTGCCGCATCCCGGGGAATTTCTTCCCAGCAGACGCGTACGTCCGTATCAACGGTTCAAAAACCAACGCGTACGGCCCAAATCCTTCTGTACCTTCTTCAAGGTTCCAACGAACTTCTCGGCTCCATCCACATCTTTGTTGAGTTCAAAGTACCCCATCAGTCTCTCTATCACTTCACGTGGTGGCACCCAGATCCAGCCACTGCTGCGGCTCTTCTTGATTACACGGTCGGCGCACCAGTAAGCCATCTTGAGATCCCCCTCCTTGAGGTAATGTTCCATGAAAATCTCCCATGTCTTGGCATTAAGCCTTCCGCCACGCATCTTGGCACGCTTCTTGAGTGCAATCGCCTTGTTCAACATACCATCCGCAATATAAGCTTTAATCATAGCGTTTGTAATTCAGGTGTCATATTTAGGATGCTTCAGATCGTGGGCCTCCGTGCCCTTGTCCTTGGTTCCCTTGACATCTGTCTGGTTATTAGGTGAATCACTTGAAGATTCAGTCTCCACTGTTGCAGCAGCAGAATCCTTTGTTTTAGTCTTAGGCGGATGGGTGTACCGCACTTCCCATTCTTTGAAACAGGCCTCAGCAGCAGGAAGATCCTTCAACTTTGTCAAAACATGGATCATGTTAAGATAACTCATGTTTGTGATTCTAGGACAATTACGCTTCAATGATCGCCAAACTGGATGAACTTCTACAAAATTTTGTGTTCGCCCATACAATGTAATAAGGATTTGGTAGGCTTCAAGATCACTACTGGTGTTCCGCTTCTCAAGCTCCTTAAGAGCAGCTTCTGCCTTCTCAAAAAGTCCAGCATCAGCATATATGGAAGCAAGGTTACTGTATGTTGTCCAGTCAGGAGTAACACGACCGTCCCGTTTCATCTCTTCGATCACCCTCTCAACCCCAGGTATGTCTTCACGAGCTGCAAGTGAGTGAGAAAAGGAAGGCCCGGACCTTGAGAGCTGGGCGGTAGAGCGCCTGCCGCCACATCCGGCGGACGCGAACGCCCACCTCCCACTTGAACGCGCGCTTCCGGCTGTCGAGGAAGCCGTCCACCTCCTCCCGCACGGCCTGCGGCGTCGACCCTTTCCGAACAGCCGCCGGTACAGCGCCTCCTCCACGTACTTCTTGGTCGGCCACCGCGCCACGTCCTTCACCCGCGTCGCCATCTCCGGCACCGCTTGCTCCCTCTCCTCGCCGGCGTCCCGGGGTTTTCAGGGGTTTGGCGGCGGCACCACCTCGGACTACCGCTCAGTCCTCACTCGGGTGATGGCTTCGGGCTTGTGGGCCTTTTACTGGGCCTTAATGGGCCGTGGGCTCTACTTAATGATAAGAAGGCCTCGGTTGAATCAGGGACAAAACTCCTTTGTGAACTGTCTCTTTTGCCCTCTGCTCTCCTGCACAGTGACGACTTACCAAAATCATCAGACGAGCACACTGCACACGCACGAGGGCAGTGACGACTTACCTAATCCTCGCACGGGTCCGGCGGCGGCGGCGGCGGCACGGCTCGGCTCGGCCCGCTGCGGCGCTTGCTCAAGGGCGACGGCGACTCGCTCACTTCTCTCTCGTGGCCGTCGTTCCTTTCCTTGCTGCAACCACTGGGCGAGCGGCGACGCCGCCCTTCGCCACGCCTTCGCCACGCCTTCGCCGGCGACGAGCACCCACCTTGTATGTCCGCCTCTTCCCTTCCCATCTCTTGTGCAAAACGGAGCACTCCCAAACCCTATTGTGTAAGCTAATTTTTGTATTCGGATCTGACCCAATTACATATATGGACATATATCATACCTAGTAGCTTCGATTCCCTTTCAAACAACCACCGTGTGTAGATGTGCGCACCCATGTCCAATACTGAGGCCGGTTACCTGAGCTATAGCCCAAGTTTCAACTATTCTACTTTAGTACCTTGAGCAGAACTCCATTTATGATGGATACAATGAAGCGTGGATGCCCCATTTATGTACTCATTCAATAGATAGGTGGAAACTAGAAAACGGCTACTGAGCCGACGTGGCTCTAGCTTTAGTGTGAATTTTCGGAGTTGTTGCAACGTGTCACGTACGTTCGGAATGGAAACTACCTCCGCTCTATAGTTTCTCAGCTGAATTGGCGGTTGCACAGTTCAGCGTGTAATTACCAAACTTGGTGTTGTGTGTTGAAGTTGAAGAATAAGTTTGACATTGTGTATCAGAACTTTCTTCGAGTTGGATTTGCGTGAATATAAGGGAAATGAACTGTACTTTTACAAAAAGGAGCTAAATTCTAGATCATGATAGGCATGAAAGTTCTGGTTTAGTTAAATGGTACTCCTTCCGTCCTCAAAAGTTTGTCGCTTGTTAGTTCAAAAATGAACTAACAAGCGACAGACTTTGAGGACGGAGAGAGTATGTTTTAAAATTGAGGCTATGAAATTTCAATGCTGTGAATGCCCAGAAGGGACTACAGCATCCAATATCATCAGAAAAGTATTTATCAGGTTTAACTGAATGTTCGCTCTTTCTACAGTGTTTGTTATTCAGACTTCTATTTTACAGCCATGATCAATTGTTTGCTTTTTTGTTACTTGTGTAGGTTAGTGGATTAGGCTGTGAGCAAACATGGATAATAGATACAAGTGATCTCAGGTGAACATGGAGCCAGTCAAACTTGTTCAGGGGTTCAAGTTTGGTGATCCGACTACAAGTGATGTCCGTGTTTGCTTTAAACTGATCGATGAGCAGCCAGAATGGTTTTCCTGCCACTCATCCATCCTTTCAAAAAATAGCAAATATTTTTCCGACCGTCTTGGCCAAAGTGATATTCGTTCTAGTAGTTGCATTGAAATTGAGTGTCCGAGAGTTGAGTATGATCATTATGTCAAGATGTTGAAGTTACTATATCTTCCTGGAGAATCAATTGTAGATTCATTTGATTCTGTTAAATCAGCTATTGGTGTTCTTCGAGCATCAAATTCTTTTGGTTGTGAGTTAATTACCAAAGGTTGTATTGAATACATCGAGGCTGCTTCATGGGATGAACATGAGGAGGAGGAGATTTTAGAAGTAGCTAAGTGCCTTGGCCCACAAGCAGTTTCATTGTTAGCCCGCCTTCAAGCCCCAAGTGCAGATGCTGTTAAGAATGTCTTCATCTCTGCCATACGTTTTGCTACCGGCATGGAAACTCCATTCCCTCCTTTCTCGGATGACCTCAAGACTTCCGCGCAGGAGCAAATTGACTTCATGATCCACGAGGATGAAGATACTGCTTTGGTTACGATGGATGATGATGTGAAATCTGTGGTGCTGGATGGTTTGAGAAAACTGTTATCTGCACTCAGGACTCGACTGGATTTGTTGGCCGCTGAGTTTGATCAATCACCTGAGCAAGCGGAGCAAAGGCTTCTGTGTAGCTTAGCTGACATTGACTGGGTGGCCAATTTCTTGACAAAGATTGAGATGATGCACAACTTTGTTTCTGGCTGGTCTGAAATCTCAGATTATGTTCTTTCAGCTATTCAGGACAAGAAGTATAGCTCAGGCTTGTTGGCTGTGAGGGCAAAGCTTATAGAAGTGACTGGAAGGGCCCTGGATGCTGTTGGCTATGGTTCAGTGGTGCTCCCGGCATCATCCAGAGTTCATTTCCTGAAGACATGGCTGCCATACATTCAAATGACAAAGCTCGTGCTTGATGGAAAGACTGAGGATGAGCCATCTCTGCTGATGGATTCAGACTTGTGTCAGAACGTTGAGAGTGCAATAGTCGCAATGGTATTAGCATTGCCATCAGCTGATCAGGCTGATATCCTGACGGAGTGGATGAAGAAAGCAGAGCAGTTCAGGTATCCTGACCTCACTGAGGCATTTGAGGTGTGGTGCTACCGCAGCAAGACAGCAAAAAGAAGACTAGTGGGAGGATTAAATGGAGCTGGCAACCCAACAGTCAGCTTGTAAGGCTACTGATAATTTTTTTATTTATTTTGTTCTAGGCTGTTCAGCTAAATTAGGTTGGTGGTACCAAGTATATACCAATCAACTTCTCATTTTTTTTTTAAGATAATGGAAAAAAGGTTCCGACCTTCCGCGAGGTTATGGCCGAACTTCTCATTGTTGTATCTTGTAATGGTTTGAAAACATTAGAATATTCTTGTTTTTCCTTGTAGAAATTGACTGACTTCATCCATTGCTTGTACTTGGAGTCAGGGATATTTCAGTGTGTAGTTTAAGAAGCAATTTCTTAATTCAGTTTAAGAACCAACTTAGTTATATATAGTGACGTAATCCTCCTTTTTAATATTAAAGCTCTCGTTGGTTTGCCCCCTATCTATTTGTATATCCTGAAGGACCTCATGTATGTTTTTACCCTGCTTCATGGGTGTTGTTTTTTTTTATGAAAACTAAAACTTGTGGGAAACCATTAATAATGATTAAAGAGCTATGTAGCATATTCATAATAAATAAATAAATATGCTAAGATAATATATTTGAGTAGATATTCAGCGTGTTATGATTGTTCGGAATGTAAGATAGGTTAAGCAAAGAGCACTCTCGACTCTGAGCTTGCATCTCGTATTCTCAACAATCCTTGGCTGCTAAGACTATCCACAAAGGCATACTGGAAAAGTAAAGGAAGATAAGTCTTTAGAGGATGCCTCTGCGAATAGCCTAAGCACTTGGAAGAAAGTGAACTATTGCGACCTTTTCATAATTCTTTAGGAGACAAATATGGAAAATAGGCGGGTGTTCCAGATTTATGCTTTCAGTTCAGGCTGGAGCAGCAATGAAAGCTCTCAATTTGGCCAAGGCCTTCCATGCTTGGCCCAAAGTGATGATGAATATGGCAACAAGGGGCAAACAAATTAACAGTCAACAGTGCTATTACGATATTTGAACTTGAAGAGCCTAAAATCGCTACAGAAAACTCTTAAAACTATTTTAGAGCATTTTTGTTAAATAGCTTAGAATAAGACTCTGTTAAGCACTCATAATATACCTAGAATTAATTTAAAAAAACAATTATGGCTGGTCTAAATTTTGTATATTATATATAAGTAGAAATTTGAGTTAGCAATAGCTTCTTTAAAGTAAATTTGTTGGAAAGCACAATATATACTACCTAGAAAGACTACCACATTATAAACTCATAAAACAATATCAGTCATGTCATAATTTCCAAGCACATGATATCAAACCATTGTGTAGTTTGTACAGAATATTCTAATATTACAAGCTAAGACGTGGAGTTTGTGACTTATCCCTGCTACAGAAATGGGAAATACAAATGTTCCCATTGAGCTGTATTCTATTGGTGACTTATCAAGTACGAGGAAGGTTATTCTTTTGCTTGTACAGGTTAAAGAAGTGGTCCCTCAGATAGGTTATGAAATTTAGTTGATGGAGATGATTTTCTTAAATGATTTGATTCAAATACTCAGGCTAAACTATAGTTCGTCCCGATCCAGCTGATTCCTTCTCATGCATCATTAGCCACTTCATTCCTAACCAAACCGAACCATTAGGGATTTGGCACTTCTGGCAAAGCAGTGCATGAGCAAGTTGTCCCCATGCGGCACGAGAATCTTTTGGCCGTTTTATTAGCTAATCATCATCAACTGACTGCAGCCATCATGAGGCCAATCTTACGCTAATCATATCTTAAATCATGCCGATCGCTTGATTAAGTACATCTAGCAGGTTTAGTTGTGTACTTATAGGTGGAAAGTGCTTTGTTATACATATATGATAGAAGGAATCAATAAATGATTGCTAGCAAATGTCCAGCTCCATTCTTCCAATCTCCTGAGGTGTTAGGGTTAGCTAGAAAGAAAGAAGCTTTCCTCCTAGTGGAACATAAAGGAGGGGGATTAACAACTGGTTAGGGCTCTTCTTGGTTGGTGAGATTCTTTAATCCTCTACCTAATTGATCATGCGTGTTCTTTATGATCTATATTTTCTAACAATTAAGTAAACAGTAAGGATATTCAGATTTAGAACTGGTTAGGAGTGCCATACTGCCATATGAGGCCATCCTAGTCAACTCTTCTTCCAATTAAGCAATCCCTAAAAGCGGCCACATGAGCACTCTCTTCGATCTTAAGTGGTTCTGCTTTTAAACGGTGACTCCAACAAGTCCAGTGTGGAGCTTGAGTTGCAAGGATTCATCTTTCACCTTCTCTGCTGGCTTTAGCTGTTTCATCTAGGTGTGCATATATAATGCGCCAAGAAAATTCAGCGAACCGCTCCAACTGGGATATTCAGAACCAAATCCAAGCAGGCCCCTTTTCCTTCAGCTACAAACAAGCCAATCTCTATGATGCAAGGTATGATTAGATGACGTGCGAATAGTGAAGGCCACTAATGTCATTAGGCACCAAAAGAAGAGTATCTAGTGCAATGGATCAAATCATTGTACTTGGTAGTGGCGTTGAAAACTTTGATCTGGTCTAACCAACCTAATCAAGTTATTAATCTAGACGAGCGAGGAAGAAACCGGTTGCATGCTCATGCTTCATATAGAGACATAAATATACTTGCATATATACATATGACTATGTATTTAAAGTCTTATAATTATACTATTTCTTTTGTATTATACTACTATTATATTATCTCCTCTTATTTCTGAAGCTAATATATACTAAAACTGTATATTCATCAAGATCTATGATCTGATGATCAAGTCCACACTGTCAAAAATTTCCGATCTTGATGCAGCATCTACGCGAGGGCGGCCATGGCACGGTCAGCACTGGACTTGTTGGAGCCGGAAGCCGGTGGCATGCACGCTACTCATCTTCTGAACCTTTTCTGCCGTTACAGCATCAGAGAAGCTCCACAACTTGGAGGCCTCCTCTCTGCTGGCGCCCAGCCTCGACGGCGACGCCTCGTTGCAGTCGGCGAAGTACTTCCCGGAGAACCCGGCCACCGCGGGGTGCACGGCGACGTAGCACGTCGTGGCGGCTGCCTGATCGATGAAGGAAGATTCAGAGGTTCAGATGCATGTAACCGATCGAGTACGTACAGAGTAGGGCGGTCTGGTTCTGGTTGTGAGATGAACAGACCTGAGGGATTGTCTTGAGCAGCTTGGATGCCAGGAAGAAGACAGTATCTGCAGTCGTTAGAACATTTAATTGAGAAATTTCAGCTCAAAATAAATGTTTAATTGGGAAACGGATGTTGTGCAGATCTTCTGCGTATTGTCGAGAGGAAGGAGAAAAGGTTGAAGAGAGGAAGACGCGCGCGCGTACTGGTGAGGAGGCCGTCGCGGTCACGGATGAGCCGGGTCCTGACGATGCCGGGGTGGACGCAGTTGGCCGTCACGTTGGCGTTCATCGTCTTGAGTTGCTCGGCGAGCGCCTTGGTGTGGAGTACGTTGGCCAGCTTGGACAGCGCGTACGCCCGCGTCGGATCGTACGGTCTGCAACGAACGTGAAACAATCGATCAGGAGTAGTGATGAATCTTCTATATATTAAGCAGTGCTGCGAGCATGTGGATGGGTTAGTCAGAACACTACGTACATCCTCCTGCGAGTGACGCGGTCGAGGTAAGCGACGGCGTCCTCGCCGGAGAACCAGCTGTGGATGGTGGAGGAGACGTTCACGATGCGGCCTTCAACGCCGGTGGACCTCGCCGTCTCCGCCATCTTCTCCAGCAGCAGCCGCGTCAGGAAGAAGTGTCCTGGATGTAGATCAGCAGTATAATTAATTGATCTCTCGGTTAATTGATTCCCTGATGAGAGATCTAAGTTATATATATCCATGCGTGGGCCATGGCAAGGAGAAGAGGTCGAAACAAAATTAAGGCTTAATACGTACCCAAGTAGTTGGTGGCGAAGGTCATCTCGACGCCGTCCTCCGACACGGCGAAGCGGTCGGCGTACTTGCCGGCGTTGTTGCTGAAAGCAAGTGAAACCGTTAATTATCCATGCATGTCGATATACTAACTACGACATAGAAAGAAAACGTTTGTAATGCATGCATTTAAACTAAGAGTTTATAGCTTGTAGTAGTAGTCGGTAGTAGTCATGGTCACGCTTAAACAACGATTAGTAATAGCACAACTAGTCGTCATGGATTATCTCGGAGGACGTACACGAGGAGGTTGAGCGGGATGCCGAGCTCGAGGAAGCGCGCGACGAAGCGGCGCACGGAGGCCAGCGAGCTGAGGTCCAGCGGCAGCACGACGACGTCGGCGCCCGGGCACTCGGCGCGGAGCCGCGACCGCGCCTCCGCCGCCGCCTTGAGGCTCCGCGCCGGCAGCACCAGCCGCGCGCCGCGCTTCGCCAGCACCCGCGCCGTCTCCGCGCCGATCCCCGACGTCGCGCCTGCAGATATATACAGAGATGTACGTGCACGCGTCAGTCCAACTCCTCAAACTCCATAGCCATAGGCGGGACACGAGCGACGAACGAACGTGCGTACCGGTGATGATGGCGGTGATGTTGCGGAGGTCGGCGCAGTCGGCGGTGGCCTCCTCGGCTGTGGTGCGCGAGCCGAAGCCGCTAGGCCCCGCCGTGCCGGCCAGGTACCTCAGGGAGGTTAGCATGGCTGGTGCTACCTCCCTACCGACCGCTCTCTCTGTTATGCAGCCGCCTAGACGCCTAGTGCTGATGTGATGCCCAAATGGCAATCCAAGGACGGAGCGAAAGAGAGAGAGGGAAGCTTAGCTTGACATGAGAAGAACTGGTGTCCTTGCTGGTGCGAGGAAGGAGATCGACGACCGGTATAAATAGGAGCAGGGGCCGGCGCGTGTGGCTCTCTTCCTTTTCTTGCTTGCTTTCTTCCTCGCGCAGTTGCACTGGCCTACCCTAACTTTGTTTACTCACCAAATTGATGTCATTACGATACCAAATCTAATTCAAAATTTAAATTAAAAGTATTGACGTAACGACAACTAACAATTTAAAGACGGAGAGTATTAGTTTGCACGATTGATTAAGCGATGGTAATACACAACTCGATTGATTAGTTTCGTCCGAGTGAGCTGTGCGAGCGTGTCACTCAGTCGTCGTCCGAGTGAGCTGCCCGGCCGCATTACCGTCATCAGGCTATCATCAACAATATCTTGCGCTTTGTTTTTCACCGCGCTTAATTAACGCAGTAGAGACAAGGGTCGCTCTCCTGGAGTGGGAGTGAGGTCCGGCCATCAAATGAAAGACAGTGATTAAAATTTGGTGGTTTAAGATAAGTACGTACTAAATTTAAGCAAATGGAAGACAAACACAAAGCTAGGCCTGATGGTGATCGTTGAATCGTCTTGTCTCTTGCAATACCTCTGCAGGTCGTGCGAGACGTCGCCTTCTCCTTCCTTGGCGGATTTTGTCACGCATTTCAGCTGCTAATGCTGCTGCTCGTCGCTCTCGGTACAAACGAGCCTGTCGGCTGTCATCGCTGCGTGCGTAACTGGCCACGAGCGCGCTTATTGCTGATAGCTACGCGAACGCCCATTTGCTGATCGTGCTGCTCGCATTATTTGCAGCTCGTCTGCATCAACACTGTTACTCTAAATATCACGCGCATTTCATGAGCCGAGGAAGAACGTTTTGACCTGAAATGACCACTACCTGAACGTATTGTAGAGCCTGGTTCCTTTTTATGAGCCTGATTACTCAAAGATCTGATTGTCACTTGGGTTTACCGAATCAAATTCAAAAGCTGAAACAGAGCAGTGGTGGTGGGTAGGGAGCAAGCAGAGCTCCAAGGCTGGAAGCGAAGGGGAGCAGGTCAAATTTGCTGAAACGATATAACAAAATCAAACGGCAAAGGAAAAGATGGAGAAAAAAGAGCAAGTGATGGAGACTGGAGCTCAAGAACAGCAGTTATGGTGGAGCTCTGAATCCATCGAGGGATTTTATTGGCATTGTTTTTTATGTGAGTGTGCGTCGTTGCAGACGTAACAAGTGAACTGAAAGATCACAGTAGCGCATAAGTTTTTGTTGTTTTCTTTATGTAACCCTATCTTTTTTTTGCTCATATTATTTATGTAATGTATACTAGTAGTACAGTAATAATAGGGAAAGTGTAAGTTCGATAATCATTTAAATAATTAAATTTGAACCTTCTAGAGAAATGGTTGGCCGGTACTATAGGAGAAGAAGGTCCTTTTCCTTTTGCCATGTGATTCATTTGCTTCTTTTCAGGAAGAGGGTCCCATGAAGATCCTCTTCATGCAAAAGATAATCTCTTCAACATTTGTACCAGACTGTTTGTGTCATGACCGGTCTTCCAATTATTGATACATAATAGTATGAGATTAGCAACTCCTTCGCTATTTTTTTTTTGTGAACTCCCCTTAAAACAGAGCTCGGTATAACAACAACAACAACAACATTGCTGTTAGTTGGTTTAATCCTGCACATAATTCTCTCCTTCTGTTACAGTGTTATACTCTAATCAACGAAATAAATATATTTTCACCCTAGTTCTTAGGACTTCCAGATCAAAATGACACCACCTGCGTGTCAAAACTGACAGCAATCAGTAGTCTGGTAAGGTGTCACCTCGATGGATCCCCTCGGTGCACGGCTTGCTTGACTCTTGTTTTGCCTTTTGCGCTCATGCTACAACGTTAAAGCCATTTGGCATGAACCGTGCGTGATAAACAATGCTGCAGGGAAATAGATGCTCCATCAGCCGTGAAGGTGATGCCCATATTGGCTACAAATGGTTGTCGCAATCATTTCTCAATCCTTAGCTCCTTGTTTAGAGCTAGTCCAACTAATCCTTATTATTTTCTTCTTCGTTTATTCTAGGGTCTAGAAAGCAGTCTGACTATCAGAGTGCACACTCTTACACATGTTATGCAGAGAGTATTATCAGTGATGTGTAGAAAAATAGAGATACACAAGATAGTCCTCGGTTTTGACATGATAGGACGGGAATGCATAATGTTCCAGAGAGAGATTTTCAATACAGTTTTGTCATGCTTGTTCTTGTGGATTGTACAAAAATAACAAACTGCAATTCGCATCTGAAAAACATTGTCCCCAATCTAAACGGGATTGATATTAGCGAACTGGTTTTGGTCAGTCAATACCCAATATCCGTCATTAGCTAGTCACCATCCTTGGCCCCCTCTTTGTATTACGACTTACGAGTACTCCCTCCGTCCCAAAAAGTTTGTCGCTTTGTAGTTCATTTTTGAACTACAAAGCGACAACCTTTTTGAAACGGAGGGAGTACTTAATACTGAACCCTCTTGCAGAAAATAGCAACAAACAGTCCACTTATTGCAGCCAAATATGGGGGGAGAGGTGTGCTTTGAAAGGCAATGCACTACCCCAGGATCGGGGATTTCATCGGATTTCCTTTCTCGGTGTCACCTGCTCTTCCAACAAGCACACAAACCAACGGCAACGATCCCATAACTGTATCTTGATCCTGCCCCACACCCCACTCATAATTCATGTATAGTGTGTTCCAAATCAGAAGACTCCCTGTTTTGCTCATACAATAATAGTACATACTCACCTCCATCCTCCAAGATTCTTTTTTTTTCTTTTTGGAGAAAATCCTCCAAGATTCTTCCTTGATGCACACAGGCTTGGACTTTGGACCATTATATCATGTACTCAATCGAACACGCCCCATACTATCTCCTTTCATGGCACAAAAATACAACACTTTTTGGCTAAGATCACGAGTGTGCATAATGTAATAATGCAAAAGAGAGAGTTTGGGGTGTGCACTGACCGGAAGCGCACTTTCCCAATGAGAACCACGAGTGGATCAGCTCAAATCTTGGCCGATAGCAACTATGTAAGTGGCCAAGTCAAACAGTCTCATCAAGATACTGGCACCAACTTCCAACATCCTACAAAACCATAAATTAACCCTTAATGATACATGACTATGTAAAGTGGCCATGTTTAATGATTTTCAAGTGAGAGGCATGATAGAGGTTGGAACTCTCAGAAAACCCTCTGCACGCTACAGGTAGTCGAGGCCTAATCAACCATGCAAAGGAGTGTGAAGGAGAGACTGGAAGGCAGGCAAAGTACCACTTGTGGAATGTAAATTTGTAACTATGAGCTTCGTGTTATTGATTTGCAATTTTTAACAAAGGCTGTGGTGTTCAGTTCCTTTCTATTTCGCAAAGCAGGATGTTAACTATGACAGAGTACACGGTATACTATATGATTTTCAGAAACCTGATGCCTGATTACCACTGCACTCTACCAGAAATGATATTTATCTGTATTTAAAGAAATGGAATCCTACAAAGAGAACATTACAAAGAACAAAAATCATTGAAAATAAACTTGTCAACATATGATGCTGCTTTTCAAATAGTTTGCATATCACAAAACTGTTTGCCAAAAATCTTTATGTTACATCATATCACAAAGACGCTTGACGCATTGCATCCAGGAGTCAGTGCTACTTTTCTTGGCATCTATGAAGATAAGAGATATTGGTCGGAATTGGTCTGTTGATATAAGTTGAGAAAAGAATAGAGGTTTTGTTATTCAACAACACAATTATGAGAAAATCAACACAACATATTTAGCTAGCTACAGAAAACAAGAACTAATTCAATGATGAGTGTTGACATGGAACGCACTTATCCCATGGAGGATACACAGTTCATTCAGAAAAGAGTCTGCATCAATTTTTTTCTCAATTCAGACAGGAAAACACTTGCCCGTTGGAAGATTGTCATGTGGTAGGATCGTATGGAAGGATCTTGAATACTGCAGAGTGAATTAGTGATTAGATGTTAAGGGTAGAAACAAACAGCATTATTCATTTATTTGCAGCAAAAATCCCAGAAATAAAATCTGGCAATGGTGCAAGTCGAATGCCAACAAGAGAAGCATGTAGGGGTCAATGCGTATGGAAGAAAAGAATGGCACCCGAGGTCATGCTCTATCAACCAATAGACTAAGAGTGAAAATCAAAACAGAATGAGCAAAAAATTCATATCCAATTCAAATGTTTCCAAACATTAAGATCTCAAAAACAGGCACACTGAATGTTCAACTTCTAAAAATGATGAGCTTGGCAATCAAAACTACTTCTGTTACTTCTGTGAGAAAGGACCCTGCTTCTCATGTTCTCCGCATGTATTTTCCACCAACGTGAAGCCTGTCCCCTGTCAATTTTGGTGAATTGTTGGATAAAATAGAGACTAAATTATGCAACACTGTGACCAGATTAATATGTTGCTAGATAGATAATTTAACTTGGAAAAGTAATGGAGCACAAACATTGCAAGTAAAATTATGAAGTAATGGTAAGAATAAGATGTCCTAAAACATCATATTTTACAACTAATGTGGTAATTTTCAAAGGTTACCTGGAAGCTTTGGCTAAATTTCTGTAGTACGGTTGGCATTGCAGTTTATTGTTCAATTTACTCCAACCCTTTTTGCTTGTTATTAGGACAAGTTGCTGATATAAATTTGTACTAAGTGGCTTCCCCTAGTGGCAAGAAAAAACATGTAGGTGGTACATAGTAATTTGTAAGGTTCAGGAGCAGCAAGCTAGGAAGAAACATGTAAAGTAAAAGAAATTTAAAGCATTACTGAACTACAATTGCTAAATATTACTCAAAGAATCACTTAGATAAGTTTATGGCAGGATGTTATGCTCCAATATATGCATCCTGGTCAATAAGAAAAATAATTCATTAATATAAATCAAATAGTACAACAGGGTGACTGACCAGTCAGTTTTCGCTCAACATTACTCCACTACCCAATAAAAGAAAATTGATCTCTGATTGCTTCTCAAGTAAGACGTAAGAACAGACACAAGAAATTCAAAAGAATTGATCCAACGTTGCTCTTTAAACAAAAAGATTGCACATAAAAACTTGTGCCGTGGTACCAAGACTCCGTCAATCCGTCTTGGGGATCTCGCTCTATCAAATACAACTCCACCTGAACCAATCGTACAAGGAGGAAACAAGTAGGGATGGATTGATCACGAGACGAATAACCATCCACGCTTGTATGCTACAAGCGAGGCCACAGTCACTGCGGACCACAAAGCCATGACCCACCAAGCCGCAAGCAATGCTGCCTCCTTCATGGCAACAGACCATCCTACGAGCCAGTCCAGACCCTCCAAGCCCTCAAAGAAGTCCTTCTCTTGCACCCGCCACAGCACGAGAAGTGACAGGACAAGCAGTGGTGGAGCGACGAGCTGTGTGGCCACCGAGCAGAGGTGGTGGTTGTGCAGGAACACCTTGGCCCGGCCGTACTCCGTGTCTGGCGTGCGGCTCACGTGCAGCCGCTGGTACCAGCAAAAAACGGCCTCGTTGAGGTACATCTGCACGGCCGGCCGGGCGGCCAGCAGCTGCAGCCCGGCTGCAGCAGCGAGAAGCTTCACCTCCTGCTCCGCGCCGCCCAAGTACCCGCAGCATTGCAGGACAGCGGCCGCGGAGGAGACGAGAACGGCGAGGTGGAGGAGGAGGCGCGCGGGCGCTGAGGACGCGAGCACCGCGAGCCCGGTGCGGGGTTGGTCAGTACCGAGCCAGAACGCGCGCGCGAACCGCGCGGCCGGGAGCACGGCGAGCGACGCGAGCGTGCCGGCGAAGGGGCTCGAAGACAGCAGCGTGGAGACGAGGAGCGCGCCGAGCGCGGCGGCGAGCTGGGCGGGGCGCGGCGTGGGGAGGACCACGTTGCGGAGGAGCGCGACGAAGAGGTAGGCCGCGGGGACGAGCGGCGCGAGCGGGACGACCGCAGAGCGCGCCGGTAGGAGGAGGGCCGGCGGGAGGAGCGCGAGCGGGAGGAGGAGCGCGAGGTGGAAGACGGAGAAGTGCGGGCGCGAGGCGAGCGTGCTGTGGGAGAGGCGGAGGCGGTAGAGCTGCGCGGAGCTGGCGTCGAACGGGGAGGCGTCGGCGGCGCCACGCTTCTTGGAGGACGATGCAGGACCGGAATTTGATCCGGGCGGGCGGAGGACAGCTCGCGGGGTGGTGGAGGGCACGGCGTCGGGGTGGATGTACGTGTGGACGGAGTAGAGGAGGAGGGAAGGGAGGTGGAGGAAATGGGTGACCGTGGCGAGCACTAGAGACGCCGCGGCATGGAGGAGCGCCGGCGGGATGGGGAAGGGTAGGGACAAGGCCATCGCCGGCTGTCGGAGCTGGGTGGGGAGCAGGTGGGTGAGTGGATCACTGGATCTGCGGGGTGGGTGGGATCACAGCTGCACTGAGGTGGACGAAAAGCGTGGGTGACCTTTGGGCCGGAAAACGTTGGGCTTTAGATCTGGGCTGGTTTGTAGTGTACTCCATACCTAAATAAATACTCCCTCCGTTCCGTACCAAGTACTTGTCATCTTTTTAAATTTTTTTACTATAAAACGACAAGTATTTGAAAACAAAGAGAATAACGTCTTAAAACTAAAATTCTAGTCAAAACATCATTTATTTATGAATGGAGAAAATAGAATCCTGAAATCTTCCCACTCTTCTTACTTTTGTTTTCTCCTGCAGAAATTGATGTTTGTTCATCATCACGCCTTTGTTTTGACCATCTGACCAACCAGTTACTCTGAAGCATCTACTGACGAATTATTATCGTTTTACGTTCCAATTCAAGCAGGTAGTATACAAGTATTTAAGTTGGCGATCCATACCCACATTGATATTACAGAGGCAGCAAGGATAAATTAATTCTTATTGTGTATATCATACAATTGCACACAACTAATCAGTGTTCCTCTAAGAGCGTCTGGAGGAAGAGTAGCAAGAAAATCTCTCAGTGATTCTTTATTCCAGCTAGACCAAAATGAATAAAAGCAGGCAGAATAATGATACATCACGGCTTCAATACAGTAAGAAACATATCTCACTCCCCGCTCAGGATGGGGTTGATCAATGGCTTCATCTGAGCAAGGTACACGATCGCGTACCTACAGAAAAACAGCAAGGCACGGTTAATTGAAGAGCAAAGCAGCGCTCCAGACACAGATGAGTGGTGGTTAAACATAAAAAGAACTGATGCGGTGATAAAGGAACGTAACATAAAGGAGCTAAAACAATTTTATTTCCAGAAACAGCAGCAAGAGATAGAACAAGGATGCCCTACCCACACAATAAAAGAACTGTATGGATATGTGAACCATTTCTCTAGTTCCTACCTCTTCTACGAAACTAAGAAAAGCGAAAAAAAAATCAAATATCCCTAAATTTGGCGGCGGCGGGGATCTGGTGGCGGCACCGCCTCGAGGGGGTCAGCAGATGCGGCGAAGGGCAGCAGCGGCGAACCGGCAACGGCGAACCATCGGCGGCGGCCTGGGCCAGACGAGGCGCCCGGGCATGGCGTCCGGCCCAGAGCGCCTGGACGCCTAGGCGTCGCCTAGGCGACGCCTGGACAACGCTGTTAGGGATACACCTAAGCAGTCAGTGGGGGGCTTCCGGTGTTTATAAGAGGTATCGTATAAGGTTATCAATCACAAAATAAACTTTTATTGTTATGTAAATAGTCCACCCGTGACAATCTAGTCAACAATGATATGGCTGCTTCATAAAAATATAAATAACATAATGAATACAAAATTAGGTGATTCATTTAATTTAAATTGACTGGATATAAATACAAGAGCAGTTGCAGGGAAGTTGTTCAATACAGCTTGTTGCATACAAGAATAAAACCTTATCTTTCTAGTTAACTAAAGATTATATCTTAATGTTATGTGAGTGACAGAAATATTCACAGAAACCCACTTGTCAGAGCTATATTGCCTCTGAAAAAACTAAGGTAAAGAAATCGACCTTATGTAGCAAAAAGTCAACAAGAGGTTAAGAACTTACATCATCCAGGCACAAATTACGGCTGTAGACACCAGGGTCAAATGGAATCTGCATAGATGTGCCACCAAAGTCAATTCAGTATGCATCAATAGCTCAAAAGCATTCAAATACAGAGACTCGCATTTTAACTGTCAAACTTGATCACTGCAAATTTTCTTAAAGAAAAGGTAATGATAGCCAGATGGTGATTGTGAAACTGGACCGTATTAAATATTGATGAATTATAATGATGGTGGGTGTCATAAAAAATGAGCAGGCGCGTAAGTAATTAAGATGAAGAATATGGAAATTTATCTGTGCAAACGCTCAAACCTCATGGTAATTGGTAATTAAGAGGACACAGAAAAAATTACAAATCCACCATTTCCACTTTCATATCCAATGCATGTGTTAACAACCAGTTGCTGCTATGGCAACTATCGAAAGGAAAAGGAAGCCGCATAAACGTTGAACAACTGTAGATGTGCTAGCACAAAATATAGGGTTTTTTACTAGGTAGCGACTAGAATGCAATCGGAGATTTGGTGCAGTCGTGCAATCAATCATCATCAACCGTTGAAACTCCATCTTATTATGATGCATGTTTCTTCCTTCCTACGTACTATAATCTATGATTGAGAAGGCTAAATAGAAAACATGCATCAATCATAGGATGCAGATCAATGGTTAAGACTAGTTGGTTGCATGATAGCACCGAACTCCTGATTGCATTCTATTAGCTTCCTTTTTACTCCATCGAGAGGCTAACGTGGATACATTATCCCACCACTTTACAGCTCTTAACATAGTCCGATCAGAGGATCAATCGCTTGGCGGTGGATCTCAGGAGACAAACCCTAAACCTAGTCAATCATCCCAAATCTAGATGAAATCCACAAACCGATACAACCGCAATCGATCCGCGGTCAAATCCACCACCCGTGATCCCATATCCCCGTGCCACCAACCAATTGCACAATAAAACCATCCCGGGACAAGGGCTGGAAGGATCAAATTGAGTGCGTGTGAGAGAGATAGAGAAAGAAAAGGAGGGCAGGGCGAAGCGGGCGTACAGGTTGGTGGAGGCCCCTCGGTTGCAGCAGAGGAGCGTGAAGAGGGAGGCGACGACGCCGGCGAGGAAGAATATGGTCGTCGTGACCAGGAATCCCATTGCCGACGAGCTCGAGCGGTGGAACGCGGGATCTCACACGGTTGGGTTGGAGTGGGCGATGCGACACGGAGACTAGAGGAACCTGGTGGAGGAGATGAATGGGATCGTGGTTCGATTTCTTGACAATGGGCTGGGCTCTAGTTGGCTACAAAACGTTACGGCCTGCATCTCTGGAGAAGCCCAAGACCAATTCAGACTATTCCGAGTGGTGGACACGATGAAAAAGCTCATGAACTCTTAAAAAAAACTAACGTTTGTACTCATTCCGTTTGGAAATATATAACGCCGAGTATTACAATTTTAAAATAATCAACGTTAAAATATTTATAACCGAGATAATATATGCAACCAAAAGTGAAAGGAAAGTGGCATAATTAAATAAACCACCTTGAAAGTTATTTTATTGCAAAAATAACACACGTACTAGATTTTATTGCAAAAAACCACCCTAATTCGCACATGTCTAGTTCATTCGGCCCAGTTTTATTCGTTCCGAGCAGTTCACGGTGTCCTTATCAAACTTACAAAGTGAAAGGAAAAGTGCTCTAAGAAAAAGTGAAAGGAAAGTCTGCCACAATTTGTTTTTTTTTCGGAAATAGTGATGCAAAACTTATCATATTTGTTGTATATGGTTTGTGACAGAAATGAAACGTAACAAAGACTGTCTAGTCTTGTGCCATGTCGCTGTCAGGTGTCAACGGTCACATGAGAAGTCATACCTTCCCGTTAGACAAGGAGGAAGGATTGATCCATTCCAGCTCCAGGCAGGCTGCGTGTTCTCGTTTAGAATTCAGAAGGTTTGATTATTTTCGACGAATCATATGGTTTGATTTGAATTCCATCGCATCGTCCACGCGGCTGCGCGTTCAAAAACTTTTTGCGAGATCGCGTCCAACCTTGAAGCTGATGGAGACAACACCATCCATTTTTTTCCTTTTTAATTTGGTTTGATTTAAACAAGAAAGGAAAAGAATCAGACTCCGTCTCGTGTTGGGTTTCTTCCACGTAGGCCGCGCGAAGACGCCGAGAACGCGCGGCAAGCGAGCGAGCCAGCTACTTGCCGCTGATTGATTAACCTGGACTGCTAAGCTTCGGTGCTGTTTCGCGCGCGCCATGCGAGAAGCTACTCGTCGTCCTCCTCCCGCCTCCCTCCTACTTTCCCCAGCAGGCCAGGCTGCTACTACACCCTTCACGCCATGCACCGGTATAATAAACCACCACGCGGCCTGCCCCCTTTTGCTAGGATATATCGACTACTCGCGCGCGGCACCGTAGTGATCGAGCTCCTTGAGCGTACGTGCGCGCGATGTCGTCGTCGTTGCGATTTTTCTCCAAGAACGGCGGCGGCGGCGGCGGCGGCGGCGATGGGTACTGCACCGGCACCAGCGCCGCGCTAGAGGTCACCATCCTGTCGGCGGAGTCGCTGCGCCTGCCGCCGTCGTACTCGCCGCTGCCGCGCCGGCTGCGGCCGTACGTCACCGTCTCGTCGGACGCGTCGTCTGCCTCGGCGGACTGCTACAGCACGGCGGTGGCGTCGTCGTCGTCCTCGGGCGCCGGCGGCGGCGAGCACTCGTGGGGCGACACCGTGGTGGTCCCCGTGGGCGCGGAGTTCCTCGAGGGCCGGGCCGACGTCCACGTCTCGGTCCTCTCGGAGGCCAGCTGCCGCCTCGTCGGCGCCACGCTGCTGGGCTGGTGCGGCATCCCCGCGGCCGACGTGCTCGACGGCCTCCGCGCGCCGCGCGCGCTCCGGCGGCTCAGCTACTCGCTGCGGTGCCCGCGGCGCGGCGCCCCCGCGTGGGGCCAGCAGGCCGTCGTCCACCTCGCGGTGCGGGTGCTCGGCCTCGGCGGCCACGACGACGACGCGCGGCTCGGTATTGGTGCAGCGGCGCCCCTTGCCACGGCGCAGCAGCAGGGGTGGTGCCGCGTGGCGATGGGCATCCCGGTGTCCGGGGCGTCGGCCGCAGCCGCCGTCGTCGGGACGCCTTGGCCGTGGGGTTCGCGGTGAGAAGAGACGGCCGGCGACTAGCCATGGAAAAACGGTGGAAGCTGAGCTATCGACAGACGCGACCAGGTCGCTGGCGGCAACTTTCCCGTCTCGCGACGAGAAAAGGGCAGTAGTGCATTGGTCAAATTCAAAACCGGCGTAGTTTCCATGCAGGTGTGTAGGACCGGTCCCTCTATGTACATGTAGTAGGTTAGAATGACTGGCTTGCATTTCATGTTTTTACTGCTGCTGTAACTGTAAATGGGGTACGTTACATAATTAACTGAGAGAGGATATTATCCGTTTATTTTCTAAAAAATAAACTGATCAACATTACTTTAAAAATAATAGAGGAAGTATTTCTTAACAGAAATATACTTTTACAGTCAACAAACGGAGAATAGGGAGGCTTAGACCGTCCGCACCGGTGTACGCGAAAGCATACGCGACGCCATCGGTAGCGGTGGGTCCCAGCAAATGTCCCGCAGCGGCTGTACGCGAAACCATACGCGACCGCTGAAGTATCGGGAAGTCACGGGAACATTTCCCCCGGCCGACACTCTCGCTCTCGCCCTCTCTCGTTCGCTTCTCTCGCAAGACGACTCTCGTCGTCTGCAGCGAGGTAGCCTCCGGCCGGCATCACGGCGGGGCACGGGAGCCGCGGGAGTCGGGGGCGGAGGGCGGTGACGGACGTAGGGGTGCGGAGGTCGGCGCGACTTGGCGGATTGACACCGACGAAGAGGTTGTCGCCGGTTGGATCCCGAGGAAGAAAGCGACAGCGGGAGGTGCGGTCGACGTCGCCGGCCATCTCCGACTCCACTGCGTCATCTCGGAACAGGTCTGGCCATCTCCGACTCCAGTCCCCTATTTTCTTCTCCTGTTAGGGTTAGGGTTTGAGTGTCCGGCTAGGGTGACGATGCTCCCCTCTCGGCTTCCGGCCTCCAAGCCCATGCCAAGTGACGCAAGCACCGTACGGTGTACCTGCGCACACCGGCGACGGACTGTGGCAGCGCCGGGGACCACCTGCCGTCGGCGGATCCAAGCCGCATCGGTGGCGCCGCCTTTTCCTCTCGGTTTTTCTCTCCGCCGGGAGGGTGAAGGGGAGGGGAGGGCGGTGAAATGGGTTAGGGTTTCTAGGGAAACTGCATAAGTATCTCAGCGTCAATCTTGGTTAAAATTTCAGTAGCGACACATAAAGTGTCACTCCCTTCATTTGTAAATGGTTCTATGATTTAATATGTGGATGCATATTTCTTTACTAGATATGTGGTCTTTTTAGATTGTATGTTAGAATGTCGTATAGAAGAGTTGAGTTCCCAGGAATGTTGCAGTCCCCTGTTCAAATACAAAGAAGATCTCAAGTTCTGGGAGTGGAGGAATGTTGAAGTACTGGGACAAGTGGAGGAATGTTGAAGTCCCCATTTCCCAGGAATGTTGAAGTCCCCATTTAACACAACTGCAGTCTGCGGACAGTGCTTAATAAGTCAGAGCAAATATGAAAAATCTGAAAATGCTTGGTCATGTTACTATGATTCTTAGTATGTTAATATGTTTCTTATTCTGTTACTTGTTACTTGAACATGTTACTTGATTGTGATGTAGCTATGGGTGAAGAATGTTTTTTTCCTGACCTTTTCACAGTTTTACAAAATATACATCAATTACTTGGGTCATGAGATTAGTTCCAAGTTCTTGTTAAACTGTTATTGCTCTGGACTACCATTTTCCAATTAGCTTTCCCTTTGTGGTAATAGTTACAATGTCCAGTGAAGCTGAGAAGCTTAGGAAAGCATTGCTTTCGTTGACCGACGTCGTCGACTCGTCGTACCACAAAGTTTATAGCAGAACGTACCTACGTGAGCCTAACGAACAGGATATTTCTAGAATATTAAACACAAATGCGAGACGCGGGTTTCCGGGCATGTTAGGCAGTATTGATTGTATGCACTGGACTTGGCTTAAGTGTCCAGCTGCTTGGAAGGGCATGTTCACAGGTCGTGGTAAGCATGCGTCCATGATCCTTGAGGCTGTAGCGACACATGACCTGTGGATATGGCACGCGTATTTCGGTTTGCCAGGTAGTTGCAACGATATAAATGTGTTGAACCGATCACCTGTGTTCCAAACCTACTTGGCCGGTGAACGACCTCAGGTGACATTTACCGTCAACGGCAACACATACAACATGGGATATTTTCTTGCTGATGGTATATATCCCGACTGGCCAGCGTTTGTTAAAACTGTAAGTCATCCATATGATCAGAAGTCACAACACTTCGCACAGGTACAAGAAGGTGCGAGGAAGGATATTGAAAGGGCATTCGGAGTGTTACAAGCTAGGTGGGGGGTCGTTCGAGGCCCGGCATACGGTTGGAATCGAGACAACCTCCATGATATTATGATAACATGTATAATATTACATAACATGATCATCGAGGATGAGCGCGAAGTAAGAGGTCTTTCAACAGATGTAAACTTCATATCCGTAACAGGTGAGCCGGAACAGTTAGTGGATCCATCTCTCGGAAGTGTGTCCGCGAGGTCCGGCTTTGTGAACACTCATCATACGCTTAAAGACAAAGCGACAGCCCTTAGGCTTAAACGTGACCTTATTGAACACAATTGGAATCTATTTACTGCACGATGATTTGTAATATTGTAATAGTTGTATGTGTTCTATCATATTTTTTTCCAAGTTGTATTTGTTTTCAACTTTTTGTACTCCGATGTAAAATATTTCTATGAGTTGTATCGTAGTTGTAAAATATTGTCAACTTTATTACGTATCGTATTTGTTCTGCATTTTTTCATAAATATTTACCGAGAAACAAAATTAACAATAATAATATTGTAAGCGGCATTGTTTTTTATTATGGCAACAAAACAAATGTAAATATATATATATATATATATTAGGATGGTAGTTGATGTTGAAAAGTTAGTTGATATAGAGTATGTTATAGAGTATGATGAGCGCAGAGGAGGGCGCTGGAAATTTAGAGTGCGCTGGAAAGGACGCTGGAAATTCTGCGGGGTCCACACTTTTAGAGTATGGTTTAGAGTATATTGGTGCGGATGGTCTTATAGCAAGTTAAGCAACACGGCCAACGGGGGATAGTTCAACATGAAAAAATGTTTTTTTTTTCACGGATGGGAAGGAAATACGTACACCATTTGTCAGTGTTAAACTAACTAACATCAAGTAAAATCATTATCTAAAAAAGGTCAAATAAAATGAAATGGGGGGGGATATTAATTTTTTTTCCAAGCGACAAATAACTTTACAACAAATGAATCAAATATTTATTTCTTTCTACAGAGTCTGTGTATGTGACTACACGTATAGTTGCATAAAAGACCTACGTTAACAGAAGATCAAACTACAGTGTGCATATTTGCTTCTGATGGATGATGCAGCAGCTTCTTTCTCTGCATCTGCTATAACGACAGGACGGCAGCAGGAGGAGTGAAGGGAGCGCGGTAGAAGGGAAGGATGGCCTGATCTGAGTCCTTCTCTTCCTCCGGGCTGGACGCCGACTGCTGGCCGTCGCTGCTGCTGAGCTTCCCGGAGCAGGCAGAGTCCAGTAGTTCAGGGCCATCAGGCGGCTCTTCCGGAGCTGCCCGTTTCCTGAACGAGGCGATGCCGCTGCGGCAGAGCGGGCAGGGGATGGAGCCGGCGACGTCGTACGACTTGATCACCGAGCAGAGGTCCAGCGCGCACTTCACGCACAGCTCGTGCCCGCAAGCTGTACGTTGTTGGGACGATACATTGACAAGGAACACGATCAGTTTTTCAGCTGCATGAGTGAGCTGATTTTTTTATCAACAATGTTGTTGAGACTGAGCCCGAACCTTCGGCAGCCACGTTGCAGGGCCTTTCCAGGCAAACTGCACAGGCGTCGCTTTCGTCGTCGACGCTGTCGTCTGACGGCGACGAGCTCAGAAGCAGGCCGCATTGCTGCCTGCAACTCGTATAGAGAGTCACCTTCATGATCAGATTCAGAAGAGACGACAGGGTGCTACGACAGCGACCACTGATGAGCTCGAGCATACTACTACGTACCTCGCGAGGTCGATCACGCCGGCGAGCGGCGAGGAGAGGTAACCGGACGGCGGGAACTTGGGTATCGGCACGTACGACTTGGGCGACAGAACGTGCTCAAGCCAGTGGCAGCCCCACGTCCTCGCCACGTCAACCGGGAGCCACCTGACTAGCAGAATCGTCGCGGCAATGAGCAATTTGAAAGTTCAATGGAAGGCGGAGGACGTTGACGAGAAAAATTTTTTTACCCGTTGCAGTTGATGGTTGTCCTGTCGGCTCCTCGCGACACAAGGATCTGAGAAAGAATTAACAGCACGTACGTCAGTGTAACTGATGAACGTTCTGACGACGACGATCTGAAAATGGTGGGAATCGAATGGTCCGGATCCGGACAGAACCGACCGACTTGCCTGGCAGCACTGGACCTCGCCGCCCGCGGCGGCGTAGTGCAGCGGGGTGCTCCCGGCGCCGATGGAGCCCATCGGTGACGCCGCGCAGGGGAGCGTCTGCGCGGCCAGGTCCCCGTGCTGGTCCACGAGCAGGTGCACGCAGTCGACGTGGCCGTGCAGCGCCGCGAGGTGCAGCGCCGTCAGGCCGCCGCTCGCCGTCTTGTTCACGAAGCTGCGAGGATAACGCAGACCAAGGTACGCGTTATATATTACAGCGTTAGAGAAAAACAACCATTGCCCAGCAGAAATTAAAGAAGCGCGATGGTTCACCGTTAATTCCAACGCGACGCCGCTCACCTGTCGCCGTCGTCGCCGCCAGCGTCTACGGCCGCCAGCAGCAGCCTGACGCACTTGACGTGCCCTCCGGCCGCCGCGACGTGCAGCGCCGTCCGGCTGCTCAGGCTGTCCAGTTTCCACACCTTCAGTTCAGATCAGGGGCAACAAAAAAAACGATAGATAAGCATTTCGCAAGAATCACAGCTTCAACAGAACGAGCAGTGTGCTGGACTTTTACGTTGCATCTGAAAACCAACAGCGTCTGAACCACCTCCCAGTGACCGAACCGGCACGCTTGCATCAACGCCGTCTTCAGTTAATTTGCACGTGGAAACACATGAGCATCAGCGCATCGTCAGCGAAGTACGTTTCGACCCAAAAGTGAAGAAATTGCCAACTAAAATGCCGTTGGGTCGCTCACCTGTCCGTAAATGTTCCGCGCATTCACGTCTGCTCCGTTCTCCAGCAGCAACGCGGCCATCTGAACACACACACCAAGTTTGTTAAGAACAAGATCTCGCGACTCGTCAGAAGCCATGCATGCAGACAACATGTGGATTTAAACAGTGATGCTCAGCTGAGACGACGCTAAGCAGCTGACTAGTTCAATTTAATTTGTTGGGTCCGAAACGTCAGGCTCGTCAAATTTTTATTTCGATTACGTTCTGATGCGATGGAATTTAAAATTATGAGGCGGCCGCGCTGGGCTGTATGACGCTGCATAGCGTGCAAGTTTTTTAAATGCTTGCATGCTTAGAGCAGGAATATAATTTTTTTTTAAAAAAAACTAACCTTTTTAATGGAGGAGAACGTTACAGGTTAGATGATTTCGCGTCACTGTTCTAGATTAGTTGCGCCTGCTATCAACTTGCAAATTAAAATAAAAAAGGATGGTGCATACTGGAAATTACCAATCGCCATCAGGGTGACACCAACGCAGAGAGCCAATTAGGCCACTTGCCGATCGGCGACGTTACATCTTGTAATAAAAATCCTGGCTTTCACGGGTTCCTTTGCCACAAGTGTTGTCGAAATGGTAATCGTGGCTAGCTGTATATACAATGGCCATGATTTTGGCGAGATTTTTAGGTCTCGTGTCACCTCATGAATTTAGCCCGAGAAGCAGTTGATTGGCACGTGAATTTGTTGCGTGACACGGAGAAAAATATCAAAGGGGGCGGATATGATCTATCTACCCGGTTGGGCATGATATCCATTCACTGGGTGCATTTTAATCATGTGTCACGTACTCCTCCATTTTTTTAATTGTTAACGTTGATTAACTCACTAATTATATATGCTTATATGCTGTGGAATAGAACTTTTTAAGATGGGTAATGGAAATAGATGCCGCTTTTTAGATAAAACTAGCTAGCTCAAGACATTTTAGCTCTGAAACCGTATTAAAGAAAAGATTTGCATGTTACCCATTCACAAAAATAAAGTGATAGTCAGGATTTGTAAACAGTAGCTACACTAGTCCTGGTGAATGAGTAAGAAAGAAAATGAAGAAGAGCAGTGGTGAACCCCTTGGCCTTAATCTAATAGGAGTATTAGTACAACAACCACCGGCATGCAGTGATGCAGATGCAGGGCTCACGTACCTGGTGGTGTCCCTTCGCCGCGGCGAGGTGGAGCGGCGAGTTCAGGCTGCCGAAGGCGGCGCACCGCGCGAGCCCCGGGTTGGCCGCCAGAAGCCGGCGCGCCTCCGCCGTATCGCCGTCTCTGGCCGCCGCCGCCAGCCGCTCGCCGAGGCCCGCGCAGCCCAGGGCGTTGCCCATATATACGCGTGCAGGCCGCCGCCGTCAGCAGGCAGCCCAGCTTCTTCTTCCAAAGCTAGCTTGAGCTGTTTGTTGCTGTCGTGCTAATTAAGCTTCTTCTTCTTCGTTTGTTTCGCTTGGTTGGTGCTGTGTGGTAACCGGTCGCGCTTCAGGGCGTGAGGATCGGATCCAGGTGGTTGGCAAAAGCTAGCTATTTGCGTTGAGCGACACGCACTTTGTATCTAGTTTTATAAACTGATCTACTCCAGCCCCCACCAGTGCTGGCCATGTATGCTAAGTTAGCTACACATATTCGATCTCTCTTTTTCTATCTAAAATTGACTTGATTGCTCTTGGTCTTGTTAGGGCAATGACTACAATGCAATCAGAGTTGTGGTACAATCGTGCAATCAAGCATCTACAACCGTTAGATCTGCATCCTATGGCCGTTGCATGTTTTTATTTAACCCCTCTAACAGGTGAAGGGATGGTGAAGGGGGTTAAATAAAAACATACAACGACCGTATGATGCAGATCCAACGGTTGTGGATACTTGATTGCACGATTGCACCGAATTTGATTGCATTCTAGTCGTTCCCTTTGGTTAGTGCATTAATTATGTGTGTGTGGTCGATTTGCAAAAATGCCACTGTGATTTTTCTGATTACGTGTAGGAGGTACGTAGATATTCCATTTTATTGATATTTTCATCGAGTGGAAATAAACAAAATCTTTATTTCCCCCAACTTTTATGTGCGCAAACTGTACCACGCAACTATGACGAACGTATCTAATGGTGAAAGCTGTATATGAAAGAGAATTTATATATCCTTCCTCTTGCCTAATTTATAAGAAGACTGATTTGAACCCAAAAACTCTAGCTCAAAAGTGGATAGACTCACAAACTACACTATTATAATTGATTGCCCCAGACTAGTTGAGAATATCAACTTCATTCTGGGTTAGACCGCAAAATCCATTGACACGTCATCACGAAGAAGTATTTGTGCTCAAGCATCCAACTACCAATTCACTTACCTGCGAATCGGCGATGATTAAAGAAATGTTTGGGTTAATTAGTACTAGTAGTATCTGTCGTCCTTGCGTAAGAAATAGAATCTCACAGAGAATCCGAGCGCACCAAGGCAGGGCTCATGTCAATCTCATCAATAGCCATGAGTGTCGGATTCTTGCACTCATGGAATCTGGTAGCAGGGTACACGTAGCCAAGAGAGGTGTCGTGTGTGTTATTGACAGGGGAGACAGAGACATGCGCAAAATGCAATTGCCCCGCACGGAATCGCCAGCTCCCACCCAATGGGATTACGGCGGAGTCGGCTCGGCTTACGTGTCCCCGTATCGTTGGCGGGACACGTCAGTGTGTTGCGTTGCGTAGCTTCCTTCCTTCTGCCACTTGCGTGTCCTTGGTTGGGTTCTTCCTATCATCCTATGGTCGAGGCAATGGTGATCGTGCCCCTACCGTGCACGCCTGTGGCTACTTCAGTTATATTCTCTCCGTCTCAAAATATTTCTCACTTTACAGTCTATTTTCTTTAAACTAGAGAATGACAAAATAATTAAAAATGAAAGAAGTACTTATTATTTTAGCTTATGTCATTTAAACATATTTCAGTTAATGAATGCAACAAATTCTGTCTTCATGTTTCAAGCTACCACAACAGACAATATACATTTGTGGGGTCAATGAGCTCAGCATGGACCCAGAAGAAAGTTGCTATAGTCCAAGAACTCCAAAGCTCTTGAGATTACTCCCTCTGTTCTCCAATGATTGTCGTTTCAGACAGCCAGGAGAACTGAAAATGAACTAAGGGATGTTGTCTGAACGACAAACAATTAGAAACAGAGGGAGTATGTGAGACGAGAAGCACGTTGCAAACATCAGTCAACGCTTAAGATTATTGGATCCGAGATATTAATGCCAACAAAAGACTGTTGTGAGCACCTCACAGAGTAGAAACGGAATCGGTTTTACACTCTCTTCCTCTTCTGTGATAAACATACAACAGAAAGAAGCAAATCTTCCTACGTGCTACTCATTTTTCAGCCTTAGTCCCACAGGAAGGCATCCAAGTAAATCAGAGGGCGTTGATCATCCGCTTCATGTCAGCAGACCTCCTTGGATCAGGTTCTGCTATGGCCCTCTCCGTCAGGACATGCTTTATCCGGCACATGGATTTTTTCACCTGAATTATGTGACCCAGATAAGAAAGGCAAAAAATTAACAATGCTGCTATTGGAAAAGATACGCCACACACACACACAAAAAAAAAAATGACTTGTTCACAGACGGATTTAGGATCCTACACAAATACTACCTCCATCCTAAAAAGCTTGTCGCTCTGTAGTTCAAAAATGAACTACAAAGAGACAAGCTTTTTGGGACAGAAGAAGTAAAAAGTAGCCTGATCCTACAAAAGTCTGACAACGCAAATGAATTCAAGATTGTTTTTATAATCATTCACTGATCATTCCAGATGTTCAAATGTCTCTGTTGTTACTTACAATGATGACATTCATTTTTAATAGGGTTCTGGTGCACAAATCTCAGTTACAGGCTCCAGTTTTCAAGGATATTCAACAACAAACACAGTGTAACTTAATGCAATCAATGTACTGGGTAATTTAAAATGACCAATAGATAAAAATAAAAGGATGGTTGCCACAGTTAACAATCATATATCTAGATCCATAGTGTTAATAATGACTAGCAAAACAATGAAAGTAAAACTTCAAATGTAAAATATGTGGGGACAAACCAAGAAGTAAAGGTTACAGAAAATTTTGGATTGAAAAAAACTTTTGGCATGCAAAAGAATAACAGAGTAGAAGTCTTAGCATCAAGATGATGAATGAAGTATATTTCACATAGCATAACAAAGTTATTCAATCAAATATAATTCATTCAAGTTCTGTTTGCCATGGACAAGATTCTAAAGAATTGAAGTCTCAAAAAGTTTGTAATAATTTGCAGGAAGAAGAAGAAGAATATTTATGAGCAGTGGCAGTAGAGACCTTGGAAATGCGCTCTGGATTTGGGAAACGCAAGTTTTCTGAATATAGCATCTGCCGCTGACTCATAAGCATGTTTTTCTCCTTCAGAAGAACATACCACAGCTTCTGAAGGTCGTCCCAAGATTTCAGACGTAATTCAGAAGCCTTCCAACTACGACCTACCAAATAATGAAATGAAACAAAGATGACCAAAAATAAGATTTTAAGTAAACAAAGACAGCATAAGTAACTTCACTTGTAAGAGCAGAAATTTCATACTGTAACCCAGGCTAAATGTAGAATAGTAAAGCTATAAAATGAAAAGAAAGACTAACTCAACAATCTAGATCAGTCACGAATGCAGCATCAAAGCTAAAGCATAAAGATATTTGAGTATGTCCCTGAAGAAACTAAATGTATGCCAACATGCAAAGCTGCACTTGCATAAAAGTGAAAGAAGTCCTACCTAAACCTGGATCAATCAAAGCCCAATAGCCATCACACAAGGTTGGTGGTTGGAACATTTGAGAAGCAATAAGCATCTTAAACACGCATGGAAAGAAGCAACTCGAGCATGTCAGCAACCATAGAGTACTGAATTCAACTAAAATAGAGGGTGCACCTGTACTGTGCAAATAACTTGTTCTATGAAAATCGGCTTACATTTGAGATTCAGATTATTAATGAGTAGTGAGTATCCATGCAAACGGATGATTTTTGGCATTAGATTGAACAAACTAGAGTTTCGGTACAAGTAGAAATGCGTGAGTTCTTCTAATAGGCAGGGGCAATGTAATCAACGACATGTTCCCCAGTACAATGGTTCAGATCCCATCCATCTGCCCAACACACGATTAACAGAGGAACATTCCGCGCTAATCTGCCGCAAATCTGTGAACTACAATGAAACCAGGCTAGAAGTGTCTTCCCGTCGAGGCAGGGATTTAGGGGATACCGTAGTGGGGAGGAGGTTTGTCCTCCTCGGTGACCCTTTCGACCTCGAAGAACTCCTCGAGGGGGTTCTGCGCCTTCCTTACCGCCGACGTCGACGCCGCGGCGGCAGACTCGGATGCGGTGGTGGCGGAGGAGAAGAGCCGCCTCCCCAGCGCCCTCGACAGGGACAGCATCACGGCGGGCCTGCAGCGCAAAGGATCGGAGAATCGGGATGAGAGAAGGTATGGACTCGAGGAGGGAAGAGGGTTTGGCAGGGAGGGATCCCGGTAGATGTTACCGGCTGCGGCGGCGGAGAGGAAGATGCGCGAGGGTTTAGATGCGCGTGAAGGTAAACTAGCGCTCAGAGCTCTGAGAGGTGCACTGACAGATTGGGCCATACCCTTGTCTTCTCTGCACTCATTTTGCTGCAGCAATGCAATGTGTTGTTTTCATCACGCTTCAAAAAGGTGCTCTCATCTCCGGAGATTAGTGTAACTTTTGGAAAGGAAAAAAATCTTGATAACATAAAAATTTTGAGATTAACACTTCAATCTTTAAAAATAAATTAGTCGGCAACAAATAAAAAGATCTAGAAGGAACACGAGATTATCACTTACTACCTTTGTATCGGAATAATTGTCGTCCAGACATAGCACAACAGTTCATTGGCAGTTCATTTCCTTGTCTGGAACGACAACTAATAGGAAACGGAGGTAATATTTATTTTTTAGCTCAACTGATCGTTGCTCCTGCGTTCTCAGCAAACGACAATTCATCCGCAGTTCCTATTTAAAATTAAATTTTCAAATATACACCACTGAACAAAACACATATTGACGCAGATTCAAAACTTCAACGGAAAACTCACTCAAAATGTTGTGCACAGAGAAGACAAAACAAGATCCATCTATCAAATGTCTCTTTTGAGCCTTTTTTTAGCCTCCAACAGTTTCTCTATCATGAATATTCATTTTGCCCTTTCTACTCCATGCTTTGCAAAGATGCAGACCCGAAACAAGGTAAGATATCGTTCGTCGCACCCGCTCTCACACGCGATGCGAGGCCCCTTCCCCTCCTCGTCTGCCACGACCGCTGTCGCCGTATCGCGCGATGCGCTGCTCCTCCTCGCGAGCGCCGCCGTCGTCGCAAACACATTGCCTCTCTTCTTAATTGCTTGACTGTTGGAGACAAGGAAAAAATCCTTTCTCGAAATATAAATATACTAGAGCACTAGGCAAAGGTTTAAATGCAACACCATTTTACATTCCATTGTTTAGCGTTACTCAATCCAATCGCGACCCCAACCAAACCGCCCGAGCCGGCCGCCAGCCTAGCACGCGCTGCCCTCCTCCACCTCCTCTGTCCCCGTCCCTTTCCCCATCGGCGTCGTCAACACACCTCACCCCACCCGCCGCTTCCGGGCTCCCCCCGCCCCCGCGCGGCCTCGCCCAGATCCCGTCGCCGTTAGTGCTCCCCCGCCGCTGGGACGGCCCGACCCCGAACCCTAGGCGGCCCCGCCGAGATCCGGCGGCGGCTGCGGCGAGGATGGGTGACTTCAACGTGGCACTGGTGATCGTGGCGGCGGTCGTGAGCCTCGTCGTGCTGCTCGTCAGCTTGTACCTGCTCATCAACTACCAGCACCCTGACGACGCCAACCAGGCCTACTTCCCCAAGCTCGTCGTCGTGCTCGGCCTCACCGTCGCCATCCTCTCCATCCTCATGCTCCCCGCCGACGTTGCCAACCGTCAGGCCTGCAAGAGGGCCATCTACAACGGCGCCTGCCACCTCACGCTCCCCATGAAGACGCTCTGGCTCGCCGTCTACATCGTCGACGCCGTCCTAGTCTTCCTAGTCATCCCGTTCGCCATGTTCTACTACGAGGGCGACCAGGACAAGTACGATCCTCATTGCCATTTGCCTTGCATCTCTAGCTTGATCTGTTGCTGTTCAAAGGTGTTTTTCTTTTTTGTCCTAGCTAATGAGATCTGCCTTGCCGTCTTCCCTACAGGTCCGTCGGGAAGAGGCTCAAGACTGCCCTTGTGTGGGTCGTCGCGTCAGCGGTCGTTTGCGGCCTCATCCTTGGCATTCTATATGGTGCGGACAATTCACCATTTCACTTCACCACCGTAATGCTATGCTCTTATGAATTTTCGAGGAAGGAAAGGAGTTACATTTTGAGTGAAGACTCCCTGTTGTTGAAGAGTTTGGATGAGGAAACCAAATTTCTTGTCCAGCAGACTTTCTATTGCACAAATTACTGGTCATTAACGGACACACACATGAGACTGGCCCATGTCATGTTTTCCTGCATTGTTAAACACTTTTTTTTACAATTAGTGTTTACCGCGGTTGGCTGAGTGCACTTTCATTTTGTTACTTCAGCACTTGTTGGGAAAGTGGACTTCACTGTTAGGCACCTATCTTCGTCGGTCCAGACATTTCCGAACTCATTTACTGGATTCTCTAGCGGTCAACCTTGCATCAGTCCATTGACTCGTCAGGTAATTCATGGATGGAATCACCATTTTTAATCAACTACTTTTCTCTTTTATGTTTGCTGAATGAGTGCTAGGCACTGTTTTCATAACTATTTCTCAAAATTCTTAGTTCCCTAGTTTCCCACTTTATCTGACTATATGCTTGATCCAGTGCTATTTGTCTTTTATCTTCAGTGTGCTGCTTCTACTGCACCCGCTAACTCTTTAACAACTTGGACAATGCGCGCCACCTTCCCTGAATATGTGGTTGCTCTTGCTACTATCGTCGGATCTGTGCTTTTCACGGTGAGTTTATTTTAAACTTTATAATTTGCATTAACACCACCTTTGATACAGCTATAGATGCTATATTTGGACATTGTTAGCTGTATGGGAAACAAGTAGCATGTTTTTATCATTCATAACGCTGTTACCATTCTGTAATTTGCCTTCTTTAAAATAAAAATGTATGCTGTTTGTTTGCTAGATATTTGGTGGTGTCGGCATTGCTTGCCTTCCATTGGGACTTATATTCTCATTTGTCCGACGTCCAAAAGCTGTCATTACACGCTCACAATATATTAAGGTGAGTACATTTGCATATACATCGTTTCAGCCCTTAGTGATGCTTGCCACTTTGCCTACACTTGAGAGAAAGCATTCTGTCGATTATTGTTATTTGCTTGTTTCATTATCGATCTGCCATTTTCTCCTGCAGGAAGCAACTGAATTGGGAAAGAAAGCCAGGGAATTGAAGAAAGCAGCTGAAGGCCTTCACCAAGAGGAGAGAAGCGGGAACAAGGGCAGGAAATGGCGGAAAAACGTGAAAGCTGTGGAGAAGGTACACCGAATTTCGTGTGATTCTTTCCGAGGGTGATGATATCTAGCTATTGCAGCAAATACACACTCACACATACCATCTTTTAGTCTTTTAGGACTTGTGTTAGAAATCAAGAGCAGGAAATGAACTTTATACAACAACAACAAACAACAAAGCCTTTGTCCCAAGCACGATGAAGTAGACAGGAAACCAATTATATAGCATTTATAAATTTGTATTTGACAGCTGTTGGCATGCTGTTTCAAAGATACATGTAATGATAACAATAGGTTATGGAGGGGCCTAGTCTCCCTTGTAGCTATTGGGAGCTTTGCAGTGCTCTTAATATCATATCTACACATGACCAGAATAAAGAATATATAAGTTTGTATTCTTTTGGCTTAAACGATAAGTTAAAAACATTTTTAACATGTATTTATAAAAGCCAATTTTGGGATTTTGGTAAGCTGAAAGGTTTGCACTGAGTTGGTATTTGCATGCCACATGATGTTTGTACACGTGGTGTGTTGTCTATTCCTGATTGGTATAGTTGATCTTTGTCTCAAGTTCTGTCATCCTTTTTTGTGTCTGTGCGTCTCCATGTGTATTGTATAGTGATTCTAACTGCTGTGACCACTCTTTTAAACATCAGGAGTTATTACTTCTGGAAGATGATGTGAAGGCTTTGGAAGAGATGTACCCTCAAGGAGAAAAGGTAACTTAATGAAAACAACAATTATGTTACAGGTTTTTTTTTGTTAGATTTGCCCGTGACAACTGTTCTGGCTTAGGCTGAGGCCACTTGGGCATTCACAGTCCTTGGATACATTGGAAAACTTATATTTGGTGTTGTTGGGTGAGTGTAATGTTTTAATTTCCTTACTGTACTTATTTCATGACTGAGTGTACTTTCTGCAAGTATGTTATTCTGAAAGTGTCATTATACATGCAGGTTAATTGTATCAATAGCCTGGGTTGCGCACATTGTGATATACTTGTTGATTGATCCTCCTCTATCTTCTTTCTTGAATGAAGTCTTCGTAAAGTTGGATAGTGTTTGGGGTACTCTTTATGATCTTTCTGCAATACTGCAAACTTTACTAATAGGAAGAATAGTCCAATCGATCTTCTGATTTATGCACCAGGTCTGCTTGGGACTGCTGCCTTCGCATTCTTCTGCTTCTATCTCCTTCTTGCAGTGATTGCTGGGGAGATGCTGCTTGGCCTGAAACTGGTTTTCATCACCATTCACCCAATGAAGTAACTAGTTCATCCCCAGCATGGTATTTTCCGTTGCATTTTTTTTGGATTTCATTAAAAAATAAATCAATTTGTTTCAGATGGGGTGGCACTTTAATGAACTCGTTTCTGTTTAATGTTGGACTCATTCTACTTTGCTCCATCAGGTTTGCTATCAATGCCTCCTTTTTGTTTACACGTTTTGTTAGTGGATTGTTTCTGCGTAGCTGTATTATGTGTTTATATCTGAAACTGTTTCTAACTCGCACATATTTGTATTATGTGCAGTGTGATTCAGTTCTGTGCCACGGCTTTTGCCTACTATGCGCAAGCAACTGCAGCGCAAGAGATCTTTGGCCACACGCTGCAATCTCTTCGTGGAATTAAGTATCTTTACAAGTAAGTCTTAGTTGCTTTTGTGTATCGCCGCTGCGTGCATAACATTTCGGATGTATTCTCATTCATTTAACCAAAAATATGCAGGTACAATGTTTTCCAGTATGGCTTTGTCGCTCTTGCCATACTCACACTCTTCTACTACGCCATATTTGTGAGTCCTTTCTTTATAAGTGCCTATAATCATTCACAGTAAAACCTGGAAGAAAAAAAAATGCAGGCTTGACTTTTTATTGTTCCGAACGATTTTCAGGGATGGCGAAAGCGGAAACCAACAGGACGGTTCCAGCTCTCAAGTTGATTCATGGTTTGGTCTTCTGACAAATTCAACTTCGCATCCGTCCCGAGTGATGGTTCAGTTACAATGTATATGATCAGAATCAGACCATCTGGAAGATGTGAAGAATTGCAACCGGTGTAAATTAGCTACCGTGAGAGCTTGAAGGTGAAAATGGGGAGCGGCTATTATTTCGTGATCGGCTAGAGTTATTCTTGAGAGACGTATGGTGTGTTTGAGTTTGTTTTGTTGGGTGCGTGTCTCGGAGTTAGAACAGTGCATTTATTTTCTATTTATCATTCTGTGATTACAAGATGAAATTTATTAGGCTGTATTAATGATCTCTTGATAGTCTCTGTTACTTCGTCTGTCCTGGGTTAACATCGCTTTTAATTCAAACCAAGCGTGATTGCGTGAAGAATTGGCAGTCTGGTGACAGATGAAAATGCGTTTGTTCTATGTTACTCATTTATGACAGATAATGTAATTCAAATTGAACTAGATTTTTTGTTCTAAATGTAAGTATGTGAAATCAAAATGCTTTGATCTAACTCTTATTCCTAAAGAAGAACACTTGAAAAAAATCTACAGTTGGGGCCCGTCCAGCAGATGACGCTGCGCTTGGCAGCAGAAGGCCCGTCTATCGGCCCACTCTCCAGGATTAGGGCTTTTGTATGATAACGGCACGTGGGCAAATACTTTTTTATTTTAGCATGAATTTTTTATTATTTATTATAAATAGCTTTTGATTTTTTTTTTCAAACTAGTCATCTTACTGTCTGCACTGTAGACGGCAACGTGGCAGAGGAGCCGTCCACAGCGTGGATGGTTTGCAACGTGGACAAGGAGCCGCCCACACTCTAAGAATACGGGGAACACTTGTTTTCTGCCCGATAAGAACGTAGGAATATGAAGAACACCCGTTTTCCGCTTCAATTGCAGGCTTACTTGAATTGGAAATGCATGAAAGCACTCGCTCTGTCCCCAAATACTTGCATAGAATAGAACACGCATGAAAGATTTATGATGTTAGACTGAATGGTTTCAAATTCAAAGTATTCTATATGATTTAATCACGTGTTACTAAAGTTATGTCAGAGAAATTTCATGAACGAATCAAATAATAAAAATCCTCTACTTTTTCTCCATTACAAAGAGGATCTTAGATTTTCTGCATCCATTCCAATTAAAAAAAAAACTAAAAATCATCAGTGCAGAGCCCCACTACTCGGGTTTCCTTCTTGAGAGAGGCCACAGTGGCAGAGATTGGCAGCAGAAGGCCCGTCTAACGGCCCATTCTCCAGGATTAGGGTTTTGCATAATACCGGCACCCGGGAAACCTCCCACGCCTCCTGCAAAGCCGGCGGCGCCTCCACCTCGCTCTTCCTCGGGTATCTCTCTTCCCTGGCTCCGCGCCTCCAAACCCACCGCCATTAATCTCTTCCTCCTCGTGTTCGTCGCTCATTCGCGTTCTCCACGATTCGAATCCTCTCGTGGCAGGTGTCCGGCTAAGGTGCGAAGGGAAGCGAAGATGTACACCGCCAGGAGGAAGATCCAGAAGGACAAGGGCGTGGAGCCCTCCGAGTTCGAGGACTCCGTCGCCCAGGTGAGACCCCCCCCCCCCCCCCCCCTCCCTACCCTTCTTCTCTCTCACACACCCGTCGTGCTGTTCTTCTCACGCGTTCATCTTAACCTCTCAGGCTTTCTTTGATCTGGAGAACGGCAACTCGGAGCTGAAGAGCGACCTCAAGGACCTCTACATCAACAATGCAGTGTAAGCAGCTCTGTGACTGTATGGCACGTTCCAGCATCTCTCCTTGTCCTGTGATAAGGATTGGCCTTGCTGTTTTGTGCCAGTTTCCCTGTTGAGGTGTGATGTCATAGGGGTGATGATTGTGTCGTCGTCTTTGCAGCCAGATGGACGTTGCTGGTAACAGAAAGGCTGTGGTGATCCACGTCCCCTACCGCCTGCGCAAGGGCTTCAAGAAGATCCACACCAGGCTCGTCAGGGAGCTGGAGAAGAAGTTCAGCGGCAAGGTGAATTGCTCTTGCCTCATCACGCTGGTTCCGTGTGTGGATTGCTCGGACACGTATAATTACAGCGCTACTGCCTATATGAACTGTGTAGTCTCAAATTATTTTGCACGGAACATAATACAACTATTGTATTCCATGTCTATATGCTTTAAGAAATGCAGCACCAAGGTTACAACTACATTTTAACACCATTACCGTTCTGTGGCACCAGCATATGCGAGGGTAATACTAATACACTAATACTGGCATTCTAAGTTGACTACATCTATTACATGTTGACAATTAACAGCCTTGTCTCATAAGTGCTGATATCTTTTAACATGCTCGCTTGTTTGATAATTATAAAGTTAATATTTGGTGTTGTTTTACAACCTAATTAATTGCATATGAGCTTAATTTTGACATCTTTGAAGTTTGTGTTCTGCATGTCAGTGTATGCTTGTGCTGCATATACATTTTGTCTGTTTTGTGAAAATGTTCTGTTGAACATTTGGTGTTCATTGATTCCGTTAATCTAATTTTGAGGTGTGGCTTTACCCTCAGAAACCCAGATTCACTCTGCATGGTACCATCGACTTTCGTATGATTATAAAATCTGATTTATTGTTTGGTTTTACCATGATCATATTTTATCTTGTTCGCACTTTTTGGTCTTTAATTGATGAGAATCTGCAATATTAAGGTAGTACATTAATGGTCTTCTGCCTTGAAACTTTAGCTAAATTTTATCAGTGCTTCAGTTATTAAATGGGCTTCATCAAAATACTCAGTGGATCTTGCTTACCCCTTCATACAGGATGTTGTCATTATTGCAACCAGGAGGATCGTGAGGCCACCCAAGAAGGGTTCAGCTGTTCAGCGCCCTCGCACCAGGACTCTGACTGCTGTTCATGATGGTATCTTGGAGGATGTTGTTTACCCGGCCGAGATCGTGGGGAAGCGTGTTAGATATCGTTTGGATGGTTCCAAGATCATCAAGGTAGATGATTTCAAGATTCTATTCTTGTTTTCTTCTTTTAAGTCAAGTGTCGAATGGATAACTGAAGCAGTTTACAGGCATATCTGCACCTATACGTATATCTTTTATTTGCTGATACAATCTTTATTCTTAATATATACATGTATAAACGCTACATTTATCGCATCTTGTTGTCCACAACTTTCTAGGCTTATTTTGCATAATAAATAACGTTAAGCCAGAAACCAATGAAACAACATTTTTGCACGTCTGTGATAGGCTTTCTGCAGTACTGAAAAACTTTGTTGTGATGCTCTTCCAGATCTTCTTGGACCCAAAGGAGAGGAACAACACTGAGTACAAGCTGGAGACCTTCAGCGCAGTCTACCGCAGACTATGTGGGAAAGATGTGGCCTTTGAGTACCCTGTGACCGAAACTGCATGATGAAGACATCTTGCATATCTCCAATTCGTTTCTTTTGAATCTGGGTGGTTTGTGTTGAGAACTCAGCTAGTTTGCTCCCAATGTACTTGAGAAATCCTAGTTTTGTTGCCGAGGTTGTTGCTTAGATTCAGTGATCGGGAGTGGGCATTAGACCTGAGAAATATTCAAGTTTTGAACGTTCGGATTATAGACCCTTACCCTGTCAATTCTTGCGGTAGAATCCGTGGTTTGTTTTCGTTCTTAAATTGATTTTAGTTTAGTTGCTGAGTTTGTGGATGATTCAACAACTAAGTCTTTGTTCTAAACAAGAGTCGGCTAAAAATTAAGCTTAACAATTTTTTAAGAAAAGTAATAGAAAATAAGATGAGAGTAAAAAAATACAAGTAAAATAAGATTCTATATTTTATTTATTTAAAAAATGGATTAATAAGAAGGAAGATACGAGTAACAAAATATAATGGGTTTGTGGATGATTCTAGGCATAAAATTGGTTATGCTATGATCAGTTTCAATGTCAGTGTTGTTCAGCCTATCGCATCTATAGTGATTCTGGAAATGCTTTACTGCTCGTGAAAATAATAATAATCGGATCCACTTCTACCGTTAGTGGTACCCTCTGTTTTGTCTTGGAGGCTAGTATACACTTCACAACTTCATGTAATTGAATAGTAAGATTTGACCGCGGATGTAAGAGCGATTTAATGAGGGTTAAAATGTATCTCTGTTATGAATTAAATAACGATTACGACTGTTAATTTAGTTCATTTTTTTCAGAAGGGGGGAGTAGCAAATGAAGCTACTGAAGGGGTGGTCGCGGCGTAGCAGGAGAGAGGACCAGGCGTGTGTTTAGATTGTACCAATAGTTACTTTACTAAAATTTAGTAGTTCATCATAAAATATGAGTGGATTTGAATTGAAGCTAAAATTTGGCAAACCAATGAACTAATGTGTTGTGCTAGTTCATTTTCTTTACCAATGGTGGTCAAACTTTAGATGGTCAAATCTTTCAACAAAATTTGGCAACACCAAACTTTGAAAAGATAAACAAGTACTCCCTTCGTCCCCATGAACTTATCGCTTTGTAGTTCAAAAATGAACTACAAAGCGATAAGTTCATGGGGACGGAGGGAGTAACACAATCCAAACAGGCCTCAGGTCCTGTTGCACACGACGGCAAGCAAAATGCATCGAAAGCAAAATGGCATCGAAAGCCGCATCGGACAAGGAGTAATGCTGACTCCAAGGCAACCACCCAAAAAAATGTATCTATACTGGTCTTTGGGTTTCTCCAACCACGTGAGTGAGTTACTCATATTTTTCTATTTCCAACGCACGACAAAGATGGATACCGAAAAACGTCATAGTGCCTGCTCCCGCCAAAAGCAAAGCGTGTCGCTAGCTCCCGCCAAATAGCACCCTGCTCCCGAAAAAAAAAAAAAAAAAACGTCTATCGCTGACTGCTGCTTGCGTCAGAGCGTCGCCAACGACTCATATTTGCATCTTCGGGGAGCAGCTCCCAAAAGTAAACGTATCTATCTGCGTCTTTGCGTTGGAGAGTGTTTTTTATCGATAGAGTAGGCATTTACCGTTTGAGTCATTCAATACGTAGTGCGTTGGAGTGTGGAGTCAGCCTAGTCTTACCGGTGCCTCCAAGACCAATGGACACGTGTGAGAACGTGGATCTACTGAGAAAAATGAGGCATCGGAAAGCTCAATCACATGCAAGATGTCGAGCTAACGAACAGCTGAAAATGAAAACGGTAATAGTAAATGTCAGTCACCTGAAGCTACAGCGGATGCTGACTCAGGTGATGTAGCGGGTCTTCTTCGACTTTAGTGGTTTTGTTAATATATTTTTGTAAGATTACGTTAGTTATAAAATAGTCAAGTAAAATAATTTTATAATTGATTAATAAATTAATCACAATGATTAGTTATTAATGATAGTAGTTGGTTGTTAATTATTTATTGCCTATTTTTTTCTTAATTCCAGATATCTGAAATTAAACGCATCCAAATAAAAAACACGACGAGCCCAACTAGAACACGACGCTCCAACATGAACGAACGAACCCAACAAGGCACGAGCCGCTGTCGACCGGCCATAGGATCCATCATCCATCCATGTCGACGACGGGCGGCAAGCCAGGCCCGGAAGTCCGTGAGCCGCTGCTCCCTGTCCCGGCGCCGGTGCCGGAGGATGGGCAGCAGCAGCAGGGCCTCGTCGCGGCAGAAGCGAAGCGGCTGGTGCGGCTGGCCGGACCGATAGTCGCCAGCTGTGTGCTGCAGAACGTCGTCAACATGGTGTCCGTCATGGTCGTCGGCCACCTCGGGGAGCTCCCCCTCGCCGGCGCCTCCCTCGCCACCTCCCTCGCCAACGTCACCGGATACAGCCTACTCGTACGCCACCCCTCCCTCTCCACTAATTCGTTCTTCTCGTCCCCGGAAAAATCAGGACTCATCGACTAACAATCCCCTGGGCCACATAGAGTTTGTACATGTTTGTGATTCCTTTACTATTTTGCGTGGATGTCGCAGGCTGGCATGGCGACGGCGCTGGACACGCTGTGCGGCCAGGCGTACGGCGCGCGGCAGTACCACCTGCTCGGCGTCTACAAGCAGCGCGCCATGGTCGTGCTCGGGCTGGCCTGCGTCCCGATCGCGCTCGTCTGGGCGCGGGCCTGCGACATCCTCCTCTTCCTCGGCCAGGACCCGGGCATCGCCGCGGAGGCCGGCGCGTACGCGCGGTGGCTCATCCCGTCGCTCCTCTTCTACGCGCCGCTGCAGTGCCACGTGCGCTTCCTGCAGACGCAGAGCGTCGTCCTGCCCGTCACGGCGAGCTCCGGCGTCACGGCGCTCTGCCACGTCGCCGTGTGCTGGGCCCTCGTGTACAGGGCCGGCATGGGGAGCAAGGGCGCCGCGCTCAGCAACGCCGTCTCGTACGCCGTCAACCTCATCATGCTGGCGCTATACGTCAGGCTGTCGGGCGCTTGCAAGGGCACGTGGAATGGCTTCTCCAAGGACGGGCTCATGGAGCTCGGCCGGTTCGCGCGGCTCGCCGTGCCGTCTGCCATGATGATCTGGTGAGGGACACTTCTTCTTCGAGTTCCCAGCAAATCTTTTCGTTTAATTCGGACGCTAATAATGATTTTTTCTTCTATTTTCCTGCGTGCAGCTTGGAGTGGTGGTCTTTTGAAATCCTCGTGCTGTTGTCTGGTCTTCTGCCCAACCCTCAACTTGAAACATCAGTGCTATCAATTTGGTAATTATCGGTAAACCTTCACAAATAGGACACTTTGCAATTCAGATATGCCTTTCCACACATTGGTATGCAATTAACAGCTATCAATCCATTGCTCTATTTTGCAGCCTTAACACAGGAGCTCTGCTCTACATGATACCATTGGGGCTTGCTTATTCCATAAGGTGCCCTTCCTCAACATGACTCTTCTTCATAATCTCGCTGTTCAACACAGGCATTCTTTCTTAATTTCAGCAACCGATTTTCTTATATTCTTCTTCAGCACGCGTGTTTCGAACGAGCTTGGTGCAGGGAAGCCTCAGGCAGCAAAACTGGCGAGCAGGGTTGTCATGTACATGGCATTATCCGAAGGATTGGTTATATCCCTGACCATGACACTGCTACGGAGTGTGTGGGGGTATATGTACAGCAATGAGCAGGAAGTGGTTACATACATTGCAAAAATGCTGCCGATTCTCGGGATATCCTTTTTTATAGATGGGCTTCACAGCTCTCTTTCAGGTAGGCTGAAATATGAATTTAGATTTCACCTTACAGCTGTTTGACCCAAAATGCTTAAATTCAGAATCTAGATGAACATTCGGTAGCTTCGACAGCGTAGTACTAAGTGCTAACATGAATTACATTGCTTTGAACTTGCCAGGAGTGCTCACAGGCTGTGGAATGCAAAAGATCGGGGCAGCTGTAAATCTTGGCGCTTTCTACTTATTAGGCATCCCAATGGCCGTGCTGCTTGCGTTTGTTTTCCATCTGAATGGAATGGTACGACCACTCTTCAACCTTTCCTCTGAAAACTTGCACGTTGCTGAAGTAAAATAACATGAACATGTCTGAAGTCTGAAAACTGTTTTTGCTTTGAATAGGGTCTTTGGCTGGGCATCGTGTGTGGCAGCATCACCAAGCTGTTGTTGCTTCTATTCTTCTCTTGGTTCATTGACTGGGAAAAGGAAGTAAGCAAAGAACAAACAATTAACAATATCATAATGAATAATCGTTTCGTTTTACTCTAGGTTGACCAGTGTCCTTGTTTACAATTTCAGGCAGGCAAGGCAAAGGACCGGGTATTCAGCTCATCGCTACCGGTTGCATGAAATTTTGGAGCATCACATGGCAAGCTGCAGGCAACTGATAGGACACTAAATAGATCTTATCAATTGGGTGCACATATGCATTTACTCCTCCGTTTCAAAATAAATGACACTGGTTAGTTTTATTTTAAACTAACCATCGTCGTCATTTATTTTGAAACTGGGAGAGTATCAAGTACTTCAGGATTCATATCTGCAAGGGGAAAATATAGCTCTGTTATGAAATGATGATCGGTAGAAGTAAATGAAACTACATACATAATGACGTAGGATGTGCCCATCATAAGATAAGCTGTGCCTCATCCAACAATTTTGGAATACGGGTGTCGTGTATGTTTAATTTCGCGGGCAACAAGTATGCTGTCCTTCCATGTAGAACAAGTGATGGTACTGATGGAAACTGTGACGTTGTGGGTAATAAATATGCTGTCCATGTAGAGCAAGCTGATTGCCATTCGACTCGTCGGGGCCTTCAATGTCACGAATACGAGGGTTGATTAGTTTTGATACGTGCTCTCGGGCTTCCATTATGTCACTCGATATAAATGCGTCTAATTGCATTCGGAAAACAGAACTTTTACAATGCGACATGGTAGAAAGGATTCAGTTAACATGACTGCCACTTTCAAATGTTTTTTTAAAAAAACTTATTTGGTTGATAATCGGAGGATAAAATATCTTTTTATTTATTTTGAAACCCCGGTACAGGCCGACGTATTCATTAAGGAGTGATAAATATTACGGTGTGACCTTTACAACCAGTGCTTCGAGCCAGAGCAAGAGGAATAGGAGGAGGACTATAGCTTAATGTACAATTGAGAATGAGAAAAGGTCTTCTGCCGCAAGAGCGACGGAGGGAGACTACGGTTGCGGCTGCAGGAGGGACTTGGCTCCTGCTTTGGACCAGTCATGCGCATCCTGCTTGATTAATTTCATCAGTCTCCTTGTAGGGTTTTCAATAGAGTGGAAAATTCTGCCGTTTCTTTCTTTTCAAATATTCCAGCAGACGAGGATCTTAAGCGTGTGTAAGACCAGGTTTGCCGAAACGTTTTTGTTGTTGCAGTTTAGGCCGGAGTACCACAGTTTCTTAAAGAATGACTCAAACCGTTTTATATATGAAGTATGATAAAACTGATTGATTTCATTACTTGCTCTCTCGTCGTACAAAGACTGCATCTTAGAAAATGAAACAGAGTAGCAGCCAACAGAGTAAGATTTCACTATTGCATGTTGACAAAGTTGTTCAAACAAGAAAGGGGTGGTTCAGGTGTGCTGAAAGTCTTCAAGTTTGGGGGAATGCAAATGAATAACTTAGCGCATATCACATCATACCTGACTAGTGAAAATTGCTCAAATTAGTCATGTCAACCAAGATCTTTATCAAAATCTATGGTTTTCTCCGGACTTACTTGGCTATGCTTCAGAATTATAAAGCAGTCCGCAATCTCGATTTTCCTGTGTTGCCTTTTCTTCATCATGTAACACTTCATTCATCTCGGTGGAGAAGCAAATAAGTCAGGCGGTCACATAATTGATGGCAACACAACCGTGCTCGGTTGGTCTTTGAAGACTAAACCCATCGTGAATTGTTTTACCATAATCACAAAGATGGTAGCATATAACATAGTCAGGACAACTTGTGACAAAGATATATGCATTGCACTGGTAGGAAATAAAGCACCAGTTGAGCAGGTAATGAAATGAATTGACAGCACCCGTTTTTATTTTCCACTAAAATCTCAACTCGTAGGTATAGCCAGATACATGACTGCGGGGGACGACCTGCATTTCAAGTGTTGATCAAAACAGTGCTACATAAAATTCTATAGAGGCATGGAGATTATATATATCAAGCCATAGACCAGATTCTGTTAGCTGGTGATTCATATGGTTTAATTGCATGACCAATAGTGAGAAGTTGCTGACATTCCAAAATCGCTAACGGCGCTGCACAAGCATAATGTTGATATGGTTGGATTGCATGATCCGGTCCAGATCGCATGTACCAGGCGAGGCCTAGGGTAGCGATGGTTCATGCCCTCCTTATTTTCGCCTCATCACCTCGCATGTTAGCTCTTAGCTTAAGGTATTCTGTATTCTGCCATGGATGATTTGGTGGATATCTCGCTGCAGAAAGTATGAATATTTTCCTAAGGTAATGCAGCTGGAATTGATGACGGCGATTTCGATAACTGACCGTTTGTATCTTGGAGTTTTTTTTAGATAATGGTTTGTATCTTGGAGTTACCTCTAAGTTCCCGGTGAACTATTTTGGTGGTCTTTAGAATTAGCAAATCAAGTACCTTACTTGTTTGCAACTAAAGAAAACGAGGAGTGGGAGGTACCCTAGAGTCTGAAGTCCGAACTATAAATTAGCCATGGACATGCTCTTAAAAAGGGGCAAAATTATAAACTTTTTCTTAATTGATTGTTATTAGAACACGTCTCTAACATTTCAGTTCATTTTGGCCTGAAACCAGAAATACAGTTCAGTTTCGTCAGTTTTAGGTTCTAGCAGACTATTAGAAGAAATTCCGTAAGTGTTAATTATCTTGATTCTCCTTCGGTAGGCATATTGAGAAAGAGACACGACCAATAATTCCAAAACATATTAATTGCCAAAATTTGAAAAGAAAGAACAGACACAAACTTGATAATGTGTTGCTTGGGAGTTGCATGATTCACAGATCACAGTACTTTGGCAAACTGAGCAACCTCATTTACTTAGTATGTAAACAATCATATAATAACGTCACAAGAAAATGGAGAAACACAAAACAGAATGGTACATCTGACAAAGGCGGATCTAGGTCCTTTAGTTACGAATGACCGATGTTGCACACTATTGACAACATTAATATTCAGTTTCCTCTCAATCCAACCAATTTTTTCGGGGTGGGAAGAGGGGAGTTGAACATAGTCGTGCTATTTCATATCCTGATGGAAGTAAAAGACATACCAGACTTTCTTTTAAACCAAGAGTATATTGGGTATATATTGTACAAGTGAACTAATTTATAGGCAATGTGATTTACTATCATGACTTTCAAGTTAGACGAGCATGACTACTTTAACTACACATGAAAATAAGAAGAGCATGAAGTAAAGCAGAGAACAAATTTCAGTTGAGTCGGCAGAGCAGAAAGTGTGGTGTTGAATTGTAGAACTCGATCGTGTGCAGGCTAGAAGCAGACCAGGATGAAATATTATTCCTCTGAAGATTGTATCACACGGTCTTTCGGATAGAAAAATGATACTGTGTCACACGGCCACACGGGAAGTCAAAATATATTTGTGTGCGCGCGAGCTAATGAGAAATCCAGTTAAACAGCTGGAGGATTGTGGCAATTTGAAGAAGAAATCATTGCAGAAGTTATATGAAAAAATGGCTCACATTCTTGCTGACATAAATTTTTGACGTACATGAAAACATAATGTGAATTCAATTCAAACAATGATAAATATATTTTCTTCATAGACAAATTCAAGCAAATAAATATAATAAAAATAACCCGATATTACAAAATAAACATCCAATTTGTCGTGTGCCACGGAAGAAATATACATGATGAAATAAATAGGGAAATACGGGTGATGGTGAGATATGGGCGAATGTACATATAAACCCATTGGTTAGTTAAAGAATCCAACTAGAGTAGAACAGTTTATTGAATTATGATTGTATATTTGTTTCAACTTATTAATTACAAACTAAATTCTATTATCCAGATGGGAAACAAATATGCTCTCATCATTATCTAAAAAAAGCAAATACGCTCTCATACAGCTACACTGTTGACATTTACCCAAGCTGTACGGGTACAACTTATTAATCTTCGAACTAGCCTCTTCCGTACTCTCTCCGTCTCAAAAAGTTTGTCGCTTTGTAGTTCAAAAATGAACTACAAAGCGACAAACTTTTCGAGACGGAAGGAATAAATGCCAGCGCAGAAATTCATTTAAGCCACCTGCGCATTCCTGAAGATCATTCACACGCAGCACCCGTGGCCCTCGTTTGTCCTCTCGCGGCATTTAGTGCCACGCTGTACTCGTATTGCAACGGGCATGCGTTCACGCCACCCTGGCGTGGCCCGCACGCGAAGCCGTGGCGAGTAGCTGGGTCACAGAGCGCCACGCGGGCAGCCACGTGTGCGTGCGTGCGTGCGCAACGGTAAGAAAGAACGGGGGGAGGAGGTGGGGGTGTCACGTGCCGCGCACCTGACTCAACGGTCACATTGACCCGGTGAGGGAGAGTAGAGAGCACACGGCCGCGCAACGGTCACATCCCGGACACGCCAGCCGTCCGCTTCCGATCAGACGGCGCGCGCAACGCCTCGTGATTCGCGCCGACCCACGCTGCCGCAACCGTTGTGTTTTTCTCCCTGCCCCGGGCTGGCGGGCTTCTTCTCCCCCTTCCCTCTCATTCCAGAGGTAGAGCGCGCGCGGTTGTGAGGACAGGTAAGGAGAGAGATCCAGACACCACAGATACACAGAGAGAGAGAGAGAGAGAAAGAGAGGTGTAGAGCTGATGGTGAGGCAAGAGGAGCAGTAGTTGTAGCAGTAGGATTCAGTAGTAGGAGAATAGGAACACGCATCAAATCTCCATCTCCATCGCCATTGCATTGCATTGCATTGCATCACAATGGAGGTTCCGGCTTGCCGCTCGCTGGGTTTCACCGGCGCGGTGCGGGCTCTGCGCCCCGACATGCTCATCTCCATTGTCCAGTCGTTCTAGATGTTTTAGGCTGTTTAATTGGTCTGATATATTCTTTGATTCTTTTGTACTAAGAGTTCTTCTTCTTCTGAACCCCCATTCATTCATTCCTCTTCTTCTTCTGAACCCCTCATTCTTTCCTGCATATACAGCATAACATACACTTTTCATACACATTGAATTCTTTTTTCCCCTCTCTTTTTTGACCAAAGGGAACTGACAAAATTATTTCCTAGCAACAAGATCCTCTGTTTCATTTCATCTCCTCTTTCTTTTGAACATCGGTCATATACAGCTCACCTCACAGAGATTACAACCCATTAGCCACCAGATAACACAGAGAGAGACAGAGTTGAAGGTGAGTGCAACAGAGTGAGGAGTGAATCAGCAGAGAGGAGGAGGAAGAAGACGAAGAGGAAGACACCGAGGAGGAGAGGAGCGGGTCTCTTCTTGCTACATCGAGTCCGGCCTTGTCTCCCAGCTACGGGATGCTGGCTGGTTGCTCCTTCTCATCGTCCAGGCATCAGATGAGCGCCGCGCAACGCTTCGACATCCTCCCCTGCGGCTTCTCCAAGCGGAGCAACAACCAGCGGGGCGACGGCGCCGCTGCCCCGCGTGTCGCGGCGGCGGACGCCAGCGCCAACTGCTCCTTTCGCGGCCATCCGGTTCCGCCGGTCACGCAGGCGGTGTCCTGGGGCGCCAGGCCGGAGCCCAGCGGCAATGTGGCCGCCGGCGTCTGGGAGAGGAGACGATCCGTCAAGCGGGTCCATGAGGACGACGCCGTTGAGGAGTATGGCGGCCCCATTGTTCGCGCCAAGCGGACGAGAATGGGCGGCGATGGAGATGAGGTATGGTTCCGTCGATCCGTTGCAGGGACAGTGCAACAAGCTGCACCAGGCGAAGGAGAAGAAGCTGAGGAAGAGAGGGTCTTCCTGGTGCCGAGCGCCGCGGCGTTCCCTCACAGCATGGCAGCCGCCGCGGGGACGTCGCTGGCCGCGGCCAAGCGGGAGGAGCTCAGCAACTCGCCGTCGCCGGCCTCGTCGGGCGGCACGGACGGCGGCTCCTCGTCAGCGCTCGAGGTCCACGCGAGGTACGGCGTGCCCGCGCCTGGCCAGGCGGCCCTCGTGGGCGCGCTCACCGCGTGCGCCGACTCCCTCGCCGCCTGGAACCAAGACGCCGCCAGCTACTACCTGGCGCGGCTCGGCGAGATGGCCTCACCGGCCGGGCCCACTCCGATGCACCGTGTAGCTGCGTACTTCGCCGAGGCGCTCGCGCTCCGCGTAGTGCGCATGTGGCCGCACGTCTTCGACGTCACCCCGCCGCGCGACCTGACCGACGGCGCCGTCGGCGATGACGACGCCATGGCGCTGCGGATACTCAACACCATCACCCCGATCCCGCGGTTCCTGCACTTCACTCTCAACGAGAGGCTGCTCCGCGAGTTCGACGGCCACGATCGCGTCCACGTCATCGACTTCGACATCAAGCAGGGGCTCCAGTGGCCGGGCCTGCTTCAGAGCCTGGCCGCGCGGGCGAGCCCCCCGTCGCACGTGAGGATCACGGGCGTCGGCGAGTCCAGGCAGGAGCTGCAAGAGACCGGCGCGCGGCTGGGGCACGTGGCCGCCGCGCTCGGGCTCGTGTTCGAGTTCCACGCCGTGGTCGACCGGCTCGAGGACGTCCGCCTGTGGATGCTCCACGTCAAGCGCGGCGGGGAGCGCGTCGCCGTGAACTGCGTCCTCGCCGCGCACCGCCTGCTCCGCGACGACACCGGCGCCGCCCTCGCCGACTTTCTCGATCTCGCGCGCAGCACGGGCGCCGCCATCCTCCTCCTGGGCGAGCACGAGGACGCTCTCAACTCCGGGCGGTGGGAGGCGCGGTTCGCGCGCGCGCTGCGGTACTACGCCGCGGCGTTCGACGCCGTGGACGCGGCCGGGCTGCCGCACGCGAGCCCCGCGAGGGCCAAGGCGGAGGAAATGTTCGCGCGGGAGATACGCAACGCGGTGGCGTTCGAAGGCGCGGACCGGTTCGAGCGGCACGAGACGTTCGCCGGGTGGCGGCGGCGCATGGAGGACTGCGGGTTCAAGAACGCCGGCATCGGCGACCGGGAGGCGATGCAAGGACGCATGATCACGAGGATGTTCGCGCCTGGCAACTACAACATCCAGGCCCAGGGCGGCGACGGCGAGGCGCTCACGCTTCAGTGGCTCAACCAGGCGATGTACACGGTGTCCGCGTGGACACCGACAAGCGGCGGCGGCGGCGGCGGCGACGCAGGACGAGCAAGCACGGTGTCTGCATCCGTATCCACCACAGCATCCCATTCTCAGCAAAGCTGAATCTGAATGGGGAAGAAAAGAACAGGATTTTTCAGTGGTTCTTTTGCAGTTAGCTGATCATTGATTAGTTCATAAAAATACAGTCTGACAATTCTTTTATACATTCAGAAGAACCAAAAAAATATATAAAGTAGTAGAAACAGATATTTGTAGGTTTTGTTTCATAGTAGTAGATAGGATGAAAGATTCAATTGTCACTAGTTGTAATTCTTTATTCTTTTGGCTGCAAAATTAGCTGCATGTTATTTAGAAGCAAAGGAGTTCTAGATGTTGGCAGGACCGCTCATGGCTTATATTGTACGATCCAGTTACTATACATTTCATCATATTCATTTGGCATGTAATTTGTGTTCAGACAAAATGATCATCCTTCATGCAGGGGCCTGCATATGGTTATGGTTTCTGAATTTTGTATTTCGTCATGGGAAGGAGAAGGATGTGCTGTGCCCCCAAGCTGTTTTGGTCTTATTGATTTATGTGATTTCTGATGGACCTATAGGCTCGATGACTTCTTTTACCGGAGCCGGGCTTTTCAGCTCGCTGGAATCGTTGGTTCGCTTACGGCTGAATCATGGGAGCCAGACCGGCTGAACATGTGAGGTAACAAGCTTGCTTTCAGATTAGGCTTAGCGAATTTTCTGGTAGTCTAAATCTGGCTGCAGAGAATTTTCTGACTGGCAAGGCCTTAGTCGCTGAAGAGTAAAATTTGTCATAATTCATATTTAGTGATGGTTCTAGAGCTGGTTTCTGGCAAATGATGTAGATTTTTATTATGATGTTGCTGAGCTTTCAAGTGGACCCAATTCAGCAGAAACCAAGGACCACAATTTCCAGCATGGCATCAGCGTCAGTTGTTCTCCCAAGAGGCCGCTGAGAACAAACGCATGCATGGGACGAAAACAGACATTGATTAAGGCCCGCTCAAGCCATATCAGTTTTTGCGATGACAGTATTCAACATTCTGAAAAAAATTTGCAAAGGAATCACTGATGCTATTTCACAGTTCTGGTGGGGTGATGAGGATGACAACAAAAAAATTCATTGGGCAGCATGGTGGAAGCTTTGTTTCCCTAAGGAGAAAGGAGGGATGGGTTTTCGATACCTGCACACTTTTAATACAGCTATGCTAGCAAAACAGTGCTGGAGGTCGATAGAAGAACCAAATTCCTTATTTGCAAGAGTTCTTCAAAGCAGGTATTATCCAGATGGTAATCTGCTAAAGGCGAAACTAAAGAGTGGAAGCTCATTCACATGACAGAGTGTTATACAAGGGCTTCAGGTTTTGAATTGTGGCATCATTTGGAGAGTGGGGCAAGGAGATCAAATTGATATATGGGAGGATGCATGGATCCCTTCAAGTCCAACAAGGAAATTATATACTCCAAGAGGATCTAAATTATTTCGTAAGGTTTCTGAATTGATCGATCCAATCACGAGACAATGGGATGAAGAGTTAATTAGAGATAATTTTTGGAGTATTGATGCAAACAGAATTTTTAAGAGTCCTCTAGCACCCTCTGAGATGCAAGATTTTGTTGCTTGGCACTTTACGAGAAATAGCTTATTTACTGTCAGATCGGCATATCACTTAGAATGGGAATATCAATTTCGAAGACACCACCAAAATGCTTTTAGTGTTGGTGGCTCCTAGAAAAGTCAGATATGGAAGAAATTGTTGAAACTCAATATTCCATCAAAAAATAAAATTTTTGGCTCGCGTGCTTTGCGCGGATTTGTGTCTTGCAATGGTGTTTTGGCAAACCATCATGTCGGGAATACAAGTCATTTGCTATTCATATGCAGTAGAGCTCAATCTGTATTGTCCAATCTTGGTATATTGAGTCATTTGAATGAAGCAATTAGAGTTGATCAGTCTTGTTTCTTGGCTCTCGAGCATATCATATTAAATATGGGAACATGTCCAAACTTCTATGATATAGGTTTTGCAGAACTAATACTCACAGGCACATAGTATATCTGGTGAGAAAGACGGCAAAGTACACATAGAGGAAATATTCAGAACGCATAGAGTAGTGCTATGTCAATTAGAGTCCTTGCCACAAACTATTAGAGATAGAAGAAAACCAATAAACAAGAATAAAGAGTCTTGGATATGCCCTCAAGAAAGTATGATAAAAATTAATGTTGATGCTGCATGTAATATTGATCAAGGAAGTGGAAGCATGAGAGTTATAGCACGAGATTTTAGTGGTAAATTCATTGTTGCATGTTGTAAAGAGATCCATTTTGTTATTGATGCTATGATGCTAGAAGCTTATGCCTTTAGAGAAGGAATTCTTATGGCACAACTTTTAGGCTGCAACAAATTCTTCATCCAATCAGACAGGTAATTGAGAGTATGAACTAAGAAGGCTTCTCTTCAACCTAGTCGGCTGCAATTTTTTATGACTGTAGAATCTTGTCTTCTGGCTACGCAAATGTTGTTTTTGAACATTGCAACAGAGAAGATAATCACAATCACGTAGCTCATGAGCTTGCTAGTCTTAGTTTTTAGAATCGGGTTGATTGTTTTTGGGGACGATGATCTCCTAATTTTTTATTACCAAAACTCATAAACGATGTAAGTTTATTTTCTGATCAATAAAGCTCGAAACTCATAAAAAAAAAGAATAACGCACCTCGCCCAGTCTAATGCACCAGAGGTCGCTCGCTAATTTTCATCATTGGACTCATTACTAAAACACACAAACAGCTGGATTCGTGGCTGCTACCAGTCAGGCAAGTGCAGTGCGATATCGTGAATCGCGTAATCACAAGACAACTATCAACAGAATACGAGCACAACGTACATTTCATCGGGTTCAACCAACCCATTCCGCCTTCCAGTGAATGGATTATGCACTACAAGGCATTTTGTTTTTCCTAACGATATATGCGGTTGAAAAGATAGCAATTTCAAGCAACCGCTTGACCATTTAAATGACCATGGTACCGCTTCCGCTTCAGCACATATACAAGCTATCAGACAGCGGAAAAGTAATAGGCTGGCATATAATAGTTACAAATAAAATGCATCTAGGAAACAACTGCCATACAGTTACACACGGAATGCATACTAAGAAACCTGTATGCAATGGAGAAATACGCACTCTCTCCAATGTATAATCAGAGCATGTATACTCCACACATTAAACAGGCACAAGTGCCTCAAGATACAAATAAATGCATGTCAAAAACATATCCTGCAATAAGCATCACCTGTAGGATGGCACAAAAGCGTCAACCTATCATGTTTAGCTAAGTCAGAAACCATCAAGCAAGACCAGTATAGCAAAGCTGGAACAGCAGAAGGTACATGCTACCGATCCTAGTACTATGGGGGGCAGGCATATCTCTGGATAGACAATCAAACTAACATCTCACATGGGTATCTGACGCGACCAGGCCTACAAAAGGGTGACAGAAGCAAACAATTAGTGTTAGAGTCGTCTGAGAACTTATCATGGTCAACTCGATGAACTTGTAGAGCAAGCAGATCGTGAATCACCTGCCAAAAGTAACGCCAAGAACTTAACGCCTAAAACGAGCACCACCTGGTCCTGAAGTCCCCCTTGGACCCGTAAAACGAGCAAACTGAAGGCGCAAATGGGGCGAATTGCGATCATGTTCATCAAACTTATAGCCTGCAAATTCAACCATGGAGCTTTATGATTCATAAAGTGCCGACGCTTCATCGATAAATTAGCTTACAGAAGGTCAACAAATCAGAGCATAGCACTCCACACATAGACACAACATTATGTCCAACATACCCCAGAAGACACCTTCACAACTCCTTGCAAACATATAGACTGACTGCAGTATCTTGCTACAAATGTTGGTCATGAATACCTGGTGAGAGATTGAACATTGATCCCTTTTGCAGGAAATAAGTGGCCGTGCCACCCAACATTCGCTTCATTCAAAGCCTTCATGGCATATGTTAGAAATTAATCTTGTTTTTTAAATAGTAGGAGTCGTATTAGGATAGGAATCCATAAATAAGACAGAAAATCCATAAACTAGGCAGGTCATATAGATGGAAAGGTTGCTGCCATTTAGATTAGAAAAGTAAAGTCCCGGTAGGAAAGTAGAATGTGAGATGGAAACAGAATCAGGGTGTCATAGGCTATATAAAGCTGATCAATCAATGGAATAAACGAATCCCTCACTATTATTGATTTCTCTCGCATAGATTTCTAACATTTGGAATACAGAGTCTTAGGTTTTTCGATCTCAATACGCTGCCCCACGAGGACATGCTCTCGGGGGCGGCCAATCCGACAGGACCGACGGCGGCAGCTGCTGGGCGCCTGCGACAATGGCTCGTGCGGGTCGCACATGTTGGTCACGAGGAAGCAGACTCTCATGGCTGCCAGGGAGCAGAGGCTCGCAGGACTGCGCGTGAATCTTAATTGAGCTCAAAAGGAGTGCGGAGGGCCAACGGCCAAGATCGGCGCGAACCACAGCAGCAAGCTAACTGGAGGCAGGCAAGCCGCCGAGCGCGAGATCCTCCGCGTATTCCTGTGCCTCCGTAGCACCTGGTTGGATGAGGCCCAAGCTCGCATCAGGAGATCCATCGTCTGGTCAGCGTGTTTGGTGGCAGCAGGAGATGTGGACGCCGACCTGGAAGATTCAGCAGAGGCAGCGGTGGTTCCCAACAGCAAAGTACCCGGATCAGTGACTTGGCAGGATTGGTCACCAATGAGCACGGTGTGGTCTAGGCTTGTTGGCCTGCGATCTGTGCTTGTTGGGCTCTGATCTGGGTCGGAGGAGATCTGGAGGAGGGCTGGGCAGCACGTGGATCCAACGTGGCGCGGAAGACAGCTTGCGGAGGCATAGGGACTGTCTTGAGCGCAAGCAACTAGACTACTAAGCGTAGTTCCATGTGGACGATGGTCTGTTTCATGTGGAGTTCGGCGTGGCAGAGGTGGATCCAGCCAGAGGTGTAGATGTACCCTCCGTTCATGGCAAAGAGGATGACCCTGAGCATCTCATATCGAAGTATGCTCAGGATGAAGATGTGTTTATCCCTAGTTTGAGTGCAGGATGAGAAAGTTGTGTTCCCATCCTGAGGATGAAGATGTGTCCATCCCGAAATTGAGTGCAGGATGTAATTGGCTAAATAAAACCAGCCAATCAATGGAATAAATGAATCCCCTCGTTATTGCTAATTTCTCTTGACCAGATTTCAACCAGCATAATATATAGCATACCAAACAGTGGTCACATAACAGGTCAAGGTACCTGTGAACCACGAGGGGGTCCACATTATTCTATGTTTAGTATGTTTCAGAACAAATCTAGTCCCCAATCAGCATTATACAACCTTAGTGGGACAAACTAATAGAAGACAAGATCTACACAATTTGAATTTGACTGGATCCAGTACTTAGCACAAAGTAAAGGCTATCTTGTACTCTAATCACTTGAAAAGAAATATACTACACCACAATGACTGTGTTGGCTCTAGGGTTAAGGTTCTAAATTACTGTCCCCATAAATTTCCGTGGAAATAGAAGGACAATGTAGCAGTCTAAAGAATGGAGGAAATAAACTAGTCTCACAGTTATCTTTTACTTGTAGTTTGACATCAAGAATCCCCATAATACACTGTTAAGCATTATTTTTCTAATTATGTGCAACGCAAATACAATTATACAATCAATGATGAATATACCTATATCACTTCCATGTGACAAATTTAGATAGTGATATGTGTAAAAGAGATTGAAACCCTTTTTAACACAGGTAAAAGGGAAGATAGATGTCGACTCAAAACAATACTGCCTGAGTCATTCATGGAAAATGAAAGCTGGTAAAGTCAATGCCAGAATATCAAGGAAAAATGCATGCTGATAAGCCAATGCCAAAACACAATGCAGTGATCATTTTCACAAAGGAATAATAATTGATACACTTAATAGACCAGACGCAGTTCAGAAAGCAAAACTGATGTATGGCTCAGTATCAACCGAAAATAGTTCAGAAACAATCTGCATATATCAAGTTCATCAATATCACCTTGCAAAGCATCCAAGGCAATAGCAGCTTGAGCAGCATCAGCAAAATCAACGAAACAGAGCACAATTGGGTCACCACCAGGCTGCCAAGAGCAAAGGGTTCAACAGGATAAATGGAAATAAAACATGAGGAAAGGCTTGACAAAAAACAAATAGTTCACTTACATGTTTCGGTTCTTTGTTTACAAGTCTCACCTCACTAAAACCAACAAATGGTCGGAAGATATCTGGGAATAAAAGTAAAGGACAAATAGCTACAAGATGGAGATGTACCGTGCATGCATGATCACACCCCACACCCACAGTTTTGTGCAAACAGATATTTAGAAAAAAGAAAAAACAGAGTGGCATCAGAAGTACAGATTCAAGGATACGTGAAACTTCTCGACGTGTACAATCAGTAGGAACACCTTCAATGAATAAGGTGTTTGAGGCATCAGGTGGAAGTGGACGTTCAGTCATTGCCCCACCATAACCAACATTTCTGCTATTCATACCCCTAGCAGCCATCGTTGGACGATCATCAACTGGGTAGCCAGCATTGCCTCCGACAGCAGGCCTAATAGGTTCTCCACCAGGTCCAGCACCGTAGGATTGAATTTGCTGAAGTTAAAGAAAAAAAGGGTTAGCTGTCTGTTTGTTTCAAAGGTGACTACAGAAAACTAACGAACGGTTAGTACCCCAGTACGCAGAAAACGCTCATAGGCTGCATTAAGAGCCTCAGTATCTCTGGCAGGACGATACCCTGCCCTTTCTTCATCACGCGGATAATAACCAGTCATGTCAGGTGCGCCGGGTGCATCTATCCAAGGAACAAGACAGCAGTAAATATCAAGCCACATGGCCACTCAGATTTTTGCAGAAGAACTATATGCAGCTAAGGAATTACACACAGAGCTTTGTACGCTGTCCGTGTTGCGGCCTTTTCTAAGACAATAATTGCAGGGGTGGTAAAACAAGTGGAACACAAAGAGCAGTTGTGAAAAGAATAGCTGCAGTCTTAATTTTCTACATGCCATCACGAAACAGTTCCAATTATAATCAATCAATCAAAGTGTTTGTTCAGGACTGAGTTTGCCGTCGCAATCTTCACCAGACTAAAAGTTCTAAAATTTGAATATTGCTTCCTAAATCATTTATAACCAGATCATATAACTAGCAAAAATTACAGACATGATGAATCTAGAGTATGGGTCACCTTAAATAAAAAAAATTAATGCGAAGTCCGGTAGTAGCCACCAACACCACTAAACTGATAGTCATAAAATCGTGCACTTACCATGCGAACAAGACTTGAGCCGTTCAGTGCTAACAAATCTAATACAAACAGTGATTTAAAAGGGTGCCTGGACGCCAATGCACCCGCCTAGGTGACCGGCCAAGGCGTCCAGGCGGGAGCGGCTGGACGCCTAGGCGGCGACTAGGCAACACCTCAAAAACACTGGATACAAAAACCTACATCGCCACACTTCCTACATAGAGCAGGCCTAGAATGAAGCACTTGGCAGCATCTGCGTACACAGTTCCCACTGACGAAGAAACTGGATGGGGAGTAACGAAACTACGAAGTTTAATAGTTTATTCACGCGATCTGACAGCAGCACAAGCCATGCAGAGGTTCAAATAACTCGTTTGGTGTCATGGCCACTGGATAAATTTGGGACATGCTAAGTTCGTTCAGCTTATAACCTAGCAAGAACAGAAGCTTTCTTCTCCCACCGATATGATTTGCGACAGGTATCAGGATCTAAGCATGCTAAATATGAGAGGCAGTGGAAGTCGATATGGGCGATCAATGTACCAAACAAGATGAAAATAGTTCTCTGGAGAATGGCTCATGATTGCCTGCCATCAGGATTTCAATTGCAACACCACCATATTTCGGCTGATGATAGATGTGTTTTTTGCGGTATCTCAGAAAGAGTAGAACATCTCTTCCTATTTTGTCCTTTTGTGAGATCAGTCTGGAGCTCGGTTAAAGAGCAATTTCCTCTTCATCTCCGTCGTAAGGATCTGCGCAATTCTAAACAATGGATCTTTAATTTTTTTTTTTTTAAGAAAGGGAGATTTCTATATCGGCTACCATATTTGGGAGGCGGGGAATGATGCAAAAAAAAATGATGATCAGATGCACCCTCTGCATGTAGCAACTAAAATTAAGGCTTATGTGGATATGATCACTACACACTGTTCAAAAATCATCAGTTGTTCGCAGGGGTGATGATGAGTCGAAGGTTTCTTGGTCTCCACCTCCTGCAGGGATTGTTAGTATGTGTGGACACTGCCCTTTTCCGGATCAGCGGGGGATGGGGTGGGGTGCAGTTGATCGTGATCACAATGGAGCTTTTGTTCTATCCTTGTCTAAAGAAGTAGAAAACTTCCCGAGTCCTCAAATGGCTGAGGCTCTGGCACTAAGGTGTGCCTTGATAGTACTCCAAGATCATGGTTTCCATCGGTGTCTCGTGGAGTTGGATTGTTTGTCACTGATCCAACATAAGTGTTCGTCTATACAAAAACCGTTTTGTGGTGGGAGCTGTGGTGGGCGATATCAGATCCCTTGCTAAGGGGTTTGTATACTGTTCTTTCCAGCATATTTGAGATTTCAAATGTCGCAGCGCATCGTTAGCTCGCACTTCGAAGCACTCAGTTTATAATTCCTTGTTATCCCGGAGGCGATCCGGAATGAACTTTGTAATGGTGTTATTTCAATAAAATATAACATTCCCCTAAAAAAACTCGCGCATTGTGAACGACAACAGCGCGCAACAACCGCTAAAACACTAAACACCCGAGTACTACGTGGCTGTTCACAGATCGAGCGGGGCAACCCCTGAAAAATAATTACTGTATAAAAAAATCGAGCGGGGACGTGGCAGCAGCAACAGGCGAAGGAAGCAAAGGAAACGACGCGCGGATCAGATCGAGGGCGTGTGGCGCCGGGCCGGAGACGAGAGAGCGGTTTTACCTGAGAATTCGGTGGGGCGTGGGCGCTTCATAGGCTGCTGTCCACCGGCGGCGGCGGCGGCGGCCATCTGCGAGGCAGCCGGCGGGGCGCCCGGGTGCGGGCCGGCGGGGGGAGGCGGCTGGCGCGGGTCGGCCGCGTACCTCCAGTACGCCTCGGCCATCGATCGAGGTTGGTTGGTCGGGGAGCTTGGCCTCTCTACCCGCCCGGAAGGTTCTAGGCTCCACTGGAAGGAAGGAAGGGGAGGCGAGAGTGGAGAAGCGGCTGCCGCGACTACGCGAGCGAGAGTGTGGAGGCGGTGGTGAAATGGCGTGCGGGAGGGAGGAGACGGGAAAGGAATCGTGGGTCGTGTGACTCGTGAGAGAGAGGCTTTTGCGCCGTTTGGATCACGCGAACGGCACGGCTTTGGGCGTCCACGTACAATGCGGCCCAACTTGTTACTTTCACGGGCCTACGTTGTGAATTGGGCCTTTGGCTGGCCTGTTAGAAAATGCTCACTCCGTCCACAACTATTTGTCAGTTGTTAGTTTAGAAGTGGTAAGTATTTGTAAACGGAGGGAGTAGCAACTGGGCCTCATTGATGTTATGGTTTCGGAATTTTCTCTATTTCTCTCTCTAAACTACATTATTGGTGTTTAGAACCTTTTGGTTCAGGCTCTTGGAGCAGCTCAAATCCAAACCAAAAAGGTAATTAACATGTACTCCCTCCGTTCTGAAATAATTGTCGTTTCAGACAACCAAATGAACTAGAAATGAACTAACGAAAGTTGTCCTAACGACAATTAAAATGAAACAGAGGGAGTACTCCCTTCGTCCCTAAAAGCTTGTCGCTTTGTAGTTTATTTTTGAACTACAAAGCGACAAACTTTTTGAGACGGAGGGAGTAATATTTTACGAGATATATGAATTTTAATGTCTGTGGATGTGTTTAACTTTGAACTTGGTTAAATTCACCTCATATATTGAAGTCTTATGTGCCAATGATTTTTTTTTCATTTACTTTTCATGTGTGCATCGTTGTCTTATGAATTTGTATGTGATGTCTATTTTTTCTTCTGTTTTTGATTCATCAGGCTCCCAGATTGGTGTGGATGTGGATGCAGCTTTTTTTACCTTCCGCATGGCTTCTGCTGACGAGTTCAACGTCGGAAACAGTATTCTAGCGAAACGTATAAAAATAATAAAATGGCAAAAAAACCAGTAGCAATCAGTACACTTTGTTCTTAATAAGGGTGGATGCATCGTACATGGAAGAAAAAGGACTCATCAGCTGCCCAGTTTCATTATATTTTCCACTTGTGGTTAGAGAAAAAGGACTCGTTTGATGTAGCTTTTTAGTTGAGTCAACAACAGGATTTGTCAACTAGTATGTTGAACAGAGTTTAAACATAGTCCCTTCGTTTTATTTTATTTAACGTCTTGCACATGCCCGTTTCTTTCACTGCGTGTCTGCATCATCTTACTGATACAAAAAGAATAGAAAAGAATTGCAATGCATTCTCAACAATGCTCTGAGCATGCCATTGGTGATTTTGCACATTTCAGTGGGAACATCGTGTGAATTAATTACTAGCAGTATACTCCATCCGGTACACAAAAAATTGTCATTCTACACTAGAGTCAATAGTGCACAAAAAATTGTCGTTGTACAATACAACCGAAGAGTTCATCTGGAGAAAACAAAGTAATAAATGTTGTGTGCTTTCCCCATAGTAATTTCAGCAATAAAAGACCTACAAAAGTGGAGTAAAAATGTGGTATTCCGCATGTCTAGAAATTGAACCCACATCTTTTTATTTGGCAATACGTGGAGCACACCACTCAGACTAGAGTTGGTTGTGACAGAAAAAGAATCTATTTAATGTTTTTTTAGTAAGCGAGAACAAGTTTAAAACGACAGTTTTTTTACACCGGAGTGAGTATATTATTCGGATGAGCGCCCGTGTCCTTGCAATCAGACCAAGCGACGCGACGTGGACGGTGCCACTTGGCCGTGACGGTGACTCCACGTGAGCATGCATGAAGATTCGGGTGCTCATCTACAGTACTGCAGGTGCACTAGAAGTGGCTAATATGTGGATCCCACATGCCACAAGTGGCCGGTGCGTGTCCGTCTGACTTCATCGTAATTAAATTGTTTGTTAAAGGTTTACTGTCACCTGGGTCATTACTGGTTAAGCATACTTAGCTCGAATCTAGGAGTATACTTTTCCCCTACAAGAATGGGTATCTTAAGCAGTTAAGCTCGCGGCAACAGAGAGCGTGCCCACAAAGCACACAAGTACTGAAAGCCACAAGCACGTCCGTGACCATCTACTTACTTTTTATGGTGTCATCAACGGAGCTAGCTGACGTCGGCAGAGCTCAGCTCAAACAAGCACGTTCAGGTACTTTTATCTAGACCAACAATCCAATGTTCAGGTCGACCTCTGAGGCTCTTCTGAACTTGAAAAGAGAAAAAAAAAATACACACTGACCTAAAGTCAGCAGTAATTGAGAAACGAAAAGGGGAAAATATAAAAGATACTGACACTGCTATTCTACGACTTATGTTTTTTTTTCCTAAAAAAAGAGACAATTATCGGCAGGCAGAGCTGGCTTTCTTATTTTCAAAAAAAAAACAAAGAAAAGAAAGAAAGGCAATATGCTTAATTGCCGTTCTCTCGTTTACAAACAAATTGAATCAGACTAAACCTCTCTCCAAAACTCGCTATCGACTCTCTGGACTTGCCATTCTACGGTCTAGAGTAGCAGCTCGATCGGGGCTCATCAGTAGTTCCAGAGCGTGACATCACTGCCGCCACAGCCAGCGGCGCCGGTGCCATCGTCGTCGCCGTCCGTATGCCAGCTGGTGGTGGTCTGCCAGTCGTCGCCGCCGCAGCCGCCCATGCCGTCGTCGTAGTAATAGGAGTGGTCGAACTCCATGTTGCTGTACATGGCGTAGTCGTACGGCGCCGCTTCGTCGTCCTGCTGGCTCGCCGCCGTCACGGGGGCCGCCGCGTCGACGACCACGGTGCCGGACGAGGCGGCCGCGGCGTCCTGCTGGCAGCAGGAGGCCTCGGCGAGGTCGATGGCGGCGCGGCGGATGTCCTCGGGCGTGGCGAGCGTGGCCGGGTCGACGCGGAGCAGGCGGGCCGAGTCGGCGAAGTTGAGGCATGCGGCGCGGCCGCGGAGCGCGAGCGCGGCGACGTCGTGCGCGCGCGCGGCGGCCTCGGCGGTGGCGAAGGTGCCGAGCCAGATGCGGGACTTCTTGTTGGGCTCGCGCACCTCGCAGACCCAGCGGCCGGCGGGCCCGCGCCGCCGCACGCCGCGGTACACCGGGTGGCGCGTCTCCCGGAACTTGGTCCGGCCCGCGGGGCGCTTGGGCGGCGCCGACATGACCGTGGCGTACTCGCCCTGCCCCTGCCCCTGCTCGTCGTAGCTCATCATGTCGTGCTCCATCGATCGATCGATCGATCGCGCTGTGTTATGGAGTACTGTTATGGTGAAGGCGGTAGCTTAAGCTTAGTGGTGGTGGTCCTCGGCGAGTGGGGAACGTGCGTGTATTTATAGGATTTGGTGACCATATGGATGGTGAGTGAGGGCTGATGGGTAGATGAAGTTTTGAAGCGTGGCGGTAGAGGATGGATGCGACGAGCTGAGCTGGAAAACGGCTGGACGCGCGGCGTCGGGACGGACGGATGGACGGTGGGGAAGCCGCGTTGCCGTGACTTAACCAGGTGGGCATGACGTCGGATTCCTTAACCAGGAAAGGGGTTGTAGAGTGAGTGACTTCACTCACTGGGAAGTGGCGTCCCGTCCCGCGCCCGGGCGCATGGGGGATGGGCCGCACGTGCCGGACCGGAGGGGGTTTGGCTGCCGCTGCCAGCGCGGTTGGGCGCCGCCCGCGGAAACGCGTTTACTTGTACGTCGTGCGTGCGTGCGTGGGCCGGCGCGGACCATGCTGCTGCCGGCGATCGATCCGTCGACCATCTCGGGCATCGAGCCAGCCCCGGTCATCTCGGCAGCGGACAGGGCACACCGTGCACGTGATCGCAGGCCGCAATTCGGGTCATTTGCCGGCGGCGCCTCCTTCATTCTCAACAGCGAAGAGGCCCGCAGCACATGGCAAGGACCAAGGATTCGTAGTTCATGCATCCGTTTCAATTTACCAGTTTGTCGGTACCTTAAAAAATATACACCCTTTGAGGTTACAGAAATCTCAAGGGAAAGTCATCTACTTGGTTTGAAGACCCTCGGAGGCCCACTTGTCAGACATGACCGGACCCGCTCCTCCAACATAGTTAATCCCTGGTCGCCACGTGTACGACTAACTCGGAGCTACCTCCCACAAGTTGGAAGCTCCGGACCACGTACCAAAACGGCACCTCCGGACTTAACCCCAGACCGAGAGAAGCTCCGGACCTGACACGTGTCTGGTAGCCCCGGAGCTACCTGCTTCCCACAGCAAGCTCCAGAGCTGCCACGTGTCAAATCGTCGGACCTTCCAGCTTCTAATCTCCGGAAGACCTTGTAACGGCTCCGGGTCTTCAAAGGAGAGTCAAGGACTTAAAGACCTAGTTAAGTGCCATTAATACCATATTAATGACACTCAATCGGACGATCTTAACACCAGTAACGGTGCTGTCAAAGCCTGTTACAGGATCATTAAGAGCAATTAATCGTGTATCAATACCAGTAACCGTCGGGGCCACATGTCGTGTCAGGCTAGCTTGTAACGGCCTATCCTTGTACTATAAAAGGACAGGCCGACGATACACTCAGGGACGTTCACAGACGATCATACGCACCCCACTCGTTCGTGACAAGCTCTTACCGCTAATACAAAACCAACACACCCGTGGAGTAGGGTATTACGCTCAGACGGTTCGAACCACATAAATCCTCGTGTCTCCTACATTACTTTGATTTTCACCTTCTTGAATCTCCGCGCGCCCACACCGAACCACAAACTCCTTCAACACTTTACCACTGTCGGGAGATCTGCCGGATCAAAACAACCGACAGTTGGCGCGCCAGGCAGGGGCGCCTGAGATTTAAAGAATGGTGAACTACGCTGCTGGATCATCCAATGGTCAACTCGCTGTTCAGGCTGTTGGAGGCAATCCCTCCAATATGCCCCCACCAGCAAGAGCCTCAGCGCCAGCAGGAGTCACACAACCACCGCCGCCGCCTCCTCCAACAAACCAAGTTGGACAACGCGATGGACCGGCATTTCAGGAGCTGAAACAGTTTCTCACCACCCTACCAATCCTGGTAGCTCCGAACCCTGGTGAGCCTTTATTGCTTTATATTTCAGCAACTGACGAAGTTGTTAGTATGGTTCTGGTTGCGGAGAGACCAGAGTCGCCCCATACTCAGGACTCCAGATCCCTTCGGGAGGGTCCGGATGTCCCTGAAAATGAGTCGGGGTCTCAGCTCCCAGACTCGAACCAACAAGGAGGTACTTCAGAAGACCCAGACCCCTCCGGGAAGGTCCAGGTCGTTGCTGAAGTAGCTCCGGGTCCCTCCAGCCAGGATCCGGAGATCCCTGAAGAAGTGTCGGATCCATCTGCAAGGATCCGGGTTGATAAAGAGGAAGCTCCGGGCCCCTACGGGAGGGTCCGGACCATCCAACGCCCAGTGTACTTCATCAGTGAAGTACTTCATGACGCCAAGACTCGATACCTAGAGGTGCATAAGCTGCTCTATGCAGTTCTTATTGCCTCCAGGAAGCTTCGCCATTACTTCCAAGCTCACAAGATTTTGGTGGTGACCTCTTATCCACTCCGAGCAATTTTGCATAATCCCAATTCAACTGGGAACATCGCAAAATGGGCAGCGGAATTGGCTGAATTCGATCTCGAATTCATTCCGAGGCAAGCAATCAAGAGTCAAGCATTGGCAGATTTCGTGGCGGAATGGACTCCCTCTCCATCAAACCCTGGGGGCCCCAGTGAGCAGAAGTCGGAACACAAGACTCCGGTCTTCACCGAGCCTCACTGGACCCTCTACTTTGACGGCTCCATGCAAAAGCAGGGGGCCGGAGCTGGAATCCTTCTCCGCGCCAACCGGAGAGAAGGTAAAATACATGGTACACCTTGACTTCAAGGCAACCAACAACATGGCGGAGTACGAAGCACTCATCTATGGACTAAAGGTAGCACTGTCATACGGTGTCAAGCAACTGCTGGTCAAGGGAGATTCGCAGCTCATCATTAAGCAAGTGAAGGGTGAATGCTCCTGCAACAATATCCAGCTACCTGCTTACCTTCTTGAAGTCTAGAAGCTTCAAAAGGACTTTGAAATCCTAGATCTTCACCATGTTCAGCATGCTCTCAACGCTGAAGCCGACGAACTCTCGACGAAAGCATCAACCGGAGCTCCGGCTCCTGATGGAATCTTCGTCCGGAGGTTGTCAAAACCCACAGCTCAACCTGCCGAACTGAGCGAAGGGGGCGAGATCAGCATCCCGAAGCTGACGGTCCCGATGGCCCTGTTACCATGGCAGCCATCAAGGGTCGTAGGTGCTGCCGGAAGCTCTGAGCAACCCAGCACGCAAGACTCAAATGCTCAAGCTAGCTTCGATGCATGGATCTCGGAGATCCGGAGCTACTTGAAAGATAACATCCTTCCTGACGATGATGTATCCGCTGACCGGATAGTCAGATTGGCTAAAAGATACACGTTGGTAGAAGGGGATCTCTACCGAGGCGGTGTCAACGGCGTCCTAATGCGGTGTATCACAAGGGAAGAAGGTTGCGAGCTCCTCGCAGAAATCCATGGAGGCAAGTGTGGGAACCACGCGTCCTCCCACACGCTGGTCGGTAAAGCCTTCCGGCATGGCTTCTACTGGCCTACAGCGCTCCAGGATGCAACTGATCTGGTGAAAAAATGCGAAGCATGCCAATTTCATGCAAAGCAAATTCATACACCGACTCAGCCCTTACAAATGATACCTCCTACATGACCCTTCGCCGTGTGGGGGATGGACATCTTGGGACCCTTCCCAAGAGCCGTCGGAGGTTACAAGTTCCTGTACGTCTCCATTGACAAGTTCACCAAATGGCCGGAAGCAACTCCAGTTGTGAAGATCAACAAGCAATCTGCTATCAACTTTCTACAATCCATTGTGAGCAGATTTGGAGTACCAAACAAAATCATCACTGATAATGGGACTCAATTCACAAGCTCCGCATTCCAAGGATATTGCGAAGACCTCGGCATACAAGTCTGCTACGCCTCCGTAGCTCACCCAGCCAGCAATGGCCAAGCCGAGAGAGCAAATGCAGAAATCCTTAAGGGACTCAAAACGTGCACCTATGAGCGTTTGAAGAAACATGGAGCCAACTGGATCGAAGAGCTTCCGCCCACTCTATGGGCCAACAGGACTTCTCCAAACCGGTCAACCGGAGAAACACCCTTCTTTCTGGTGTACGGAGCTAAAGCAATCCTTCCTCCGGAAATCACCTTGGGTTCGCTCCGGGTCCGGACCTTCGACGAAGCCGCGCAGGACCAGCTCCGGCGTGAAGACCTAGACCTCCTCGAGGAGGGAAGGTGCCAAGCAGCTGTTCGGAATGCCCGATATCGCCAAGCTCTACGGCGTTATCACCAGCGGCATGTACACAACCGACAGCTCGAGGAAGGCGATCTGGTGCTATGGAGAATACTATCCAGAGAAGGGTTAAACAAACTCTCCCCCAGCTGGGAGGGGCCCTTCCGAGTGATCAAAGTATCCCGTCCCGGAAGCGTTCGCTTGGCTACCGACGATGGGACACCTCTCCCAAATCCTTGGAACATCGAGCACCTCCGTAAGTTCTACACTTAATACTACGGAGGTGAGTCTTGAGTAACTTGAGATGTATGTTATAGAGTCATTGTACGGAGTCGGGTAGTTCCTCCGGTAGAGCAGCCGGACCTTTCCCGAAAGGTCCGCAAAGCTCATGCAGCACTTGTCACAGTCTCCGGACTAAAAGTGTGGCTAACTACCCTGGATCAAACGAGAAACCAAACACACTTAGTCTGGTTCTGTACCCTAAGAGTGTACTTGTTTCCCCTGTACCCCGGGCCTATAATGAAAGACATCTTCTTGTGAAATAGACTCCACGTGCATTTATTTTGTACATGCTCAACATTTTTATTTTTCTCTTTATTGTCTATAACAAAGACGTGCAATTCTTAAGAAATTTTAGTTTGACCGGTTTTTATACGATTCGAGTTGTATTGTCAGTTCTTTTGGATTCAAATATCGCTCATGGCCAACTCGCACGAAAGCCGCCAAGCCAATCTAGGGCCGGAGTGTGCTATCGACTTAGCCTGGTCAAGCACCCTAAGTACGTCACTCTACCTACACCCCGGCAGGCCGAAGTAAGGCGAGTCCATGAACAATTGAATCTAAGAGAAAAGGCAACGCATCCGGTTGTATTTAAAATCGCGTTCAACTTAAAGTTTTCTTAAGAATCGTAAGCCGCGACGAAATTATAGACAAGGAACGAATTTTACTATTTTTCTTGGCTTAAGTGTGCAGGAAAAATAAACTCTACGTTGATGGAGAGAAGCCGGGGCTAACTAAGCTCCGACTCCCCTAAGGGGGCCAACCATCGACGCTGAATATAAGATGGTGAGAAGACCCCGTAAATGGAGGTTGCTGCCAACAAACCAAGTGTTGGCAAAGGTCACTGCCGGATCTACCCAGCTCCGACACCCGGAGGACTAACTATCGACGCTCTAGGTGTTGATAGAGGCTAGTGCCGGAGCTACCAAGCTCCAGCAATGGACAATGCCGAAGCTTCTAAGCTCCGACAACCTCAGGGGACCTTCACTATCGAAGACTTCGGACCTAAATGCTACAAGTTTGGAGCAAATGAGTCTTCAACAAAACTCAATATCCTTTTGGTACATGTTCACAATCAAATTGTGTACATCTACCACGGGACCAAGTGAAGATAAAGATGTTGAAGACAAAAAGTGAAATTCGCAAAAATTTGGGGATTTCATTCATCTGGAGACAGGAGATTACATCTGGAGACAAGGGATTACAAAATTGAGGAAGAAGAAGAGAAAATACAAGTGAGAGCTAAAGAGATGGTCCTAGACCCTATGGAAGAACTCAGCGACTTTCTGGGCGACCTCCGATACGCTGGCTCGGGTAGCTTTGCCTTCTCCTTCGACGGGGCCTTCAAGCATCGGGTCCAGAGGAAATTGGGGGTTCCGGCTGGTGTAGCACGTCAGCACATACACTGCAACGTTCTTCGCCAGGGATTGCCCCTCAACCTCCAGTTGGTCCGCGAAAACATCGCCCACCTTGGAGAGCTTGCTACCTGCTGCGCTCAACGCCTGCAGCGCAAGGTCCGGCTCCGGCTCCGGATCATCCGGGCGCACGGGGCTAAAACCCATCGGCGTCAGCGCATCATTGTCCTTGCCCAGGAACTCCCAAATCTGTAGGGAGTCCGCTGTCCTCAAGCTCTTCATCTCTTTCAGGGATCTCTTGGCCGCCGTCAGTTCGGAATTCTCACGGGCGAGGCGCTCAACTTCTTTGGCGTTTTGCTGAATCTTTGCAGCAACCCGCCTCTCAAGTCTTCCGAGCTCCTCCTCCCGGAGGTGTATCTTGTTCCGACGATCGACTAGCGCTCTTCCAACTTCTTGGTGCGCTCCTCGAGGCCCTTGTCAGCCAGAGCTACTTTCTCGGCGAGCTCCTCTTCCCTCCTCACGACGTCATCCCGCAGCTCCAGGAGTTTCTGCTCTTCGTCCTCGAGCCGTCTCTCCCTCTCTTCAAGTGCCTCTCGGCGTTTGATGAGTGCGGTGTTGATGGCCTCAAGCTATTCGTGCCGAGCATTGGCCGCGTCGTTGACAGCTTTGGCCTGATCGTGGATCTCTCGGGATTGAGCGTCGAGGGCATGAGTCATGCTCTCCCTGTCATCCAGCAGCTTGCCCCAGTACTCCAGGCGGGTCTTCTCCCGCTTGATCCACTCTTTGTCATCCGCTAGCCTCGACTGCGCCAGCTTGGTCTCAAAGTGGAGTCAGTTACGCCACCGCCTAAGGGTTTGGCGCTCCTCTTCAAGAGCCTTGCTGTCGTGGAAGAAGGCCAGTTGGACTTGACACAGACTGGAGCAGGCGTTGTCGATAGACATCGACAGCGGGATGGGCTCCGGACCTGCTGGGGTCTCCTCCGCTGGTTCCACCGGGTCTTCACATACAAAAATTGGGTCTCACTCTACGAGAGCGGAACCCTGAGCTTCCAAGGCACTAGGGCCGTCCTCCGGGATGGCCTCAGTCGCCATCAAAGAAGGCCCCGCCGCCAAGTCTTCGTTCACCTCCTCGGGCCGGGGGCCAGCGACTTCGCTTGGGCACTCCGGCTCGACCGCAGGTACCTCCGACGTCGTCGCCTCCGGAGCAGGAGCTGCTACTGGCTCTGGTCGGGACACCTCTTCCGAGGGAGGCTCGAGCTCCATCGCCTCTTCAACCACCGGCTCTATGATCGGCGCTCCAACAATAACTGGCTCAGCGGCCGGTGCTTCGGAGGTAACCGACTCAACTGCCGGAACTACCTCGACTTCCGGCTCGCATGTCGGGGCTTCAGTCACCTCTGGCTCAACCGCCGGAGCTTCGACAAGTTCCGGCTCCGAGGCCGGGACTACTACTTCCTCCGGCTCAACAGCCGCAGCTTCCACCACTGCAGCACCAGGACCTGGAGCTTCAACCTCCGAGACAAGTGCCGCTGGCGTGTCTTCACTCCCGTGGTCCGGCGCTACCACGGGAACTTCTGGGGACGAGTCGAGGTTCATGACCACGACAGCCGGCACCGGAGCTGTCGCAGCCTCAGCCACCACCTGGGGCGGCACCGGGACAGGAGCAGAAGCTCCCACGGCCTCAGACATCGTAGCCGAGGGTGAGCTTCACTCCCCTTCTTGGGGACGCTGCAGAGGATGGACAAAGAAAATTAACAAACAATCGCTACAATTAAAAAGTTAACCAAGGTAAAGATCAAAAATTACCTTGGAAGGCTTCCGCACCAGCTTGCGCGGAACCTCTTTCCTGGACGTTCTGGACTGGCCACGGTGAAAGCATCTAGGCCCCATGAGGTACGGTTTCGGTGATTAATGACAACCATTCGATATTACTAATGAATTTGTGAATGCAAGGTCTCAATAACACTCAATCAAATGAAATCAAAATTACATTGGAGACCCATATAAAATCAACGAATGAGATCAAATCAAATCATATGAAGACAAGAAGTGAAAGCTCTAACTTGATATCACTCAATGCTTGAAGACAATCAAAACAACATTTCAAACAAGTGTCAAAGAGGTCACAAGTTCAAATTCCAAAAGAACAACTCAAAACAACTCGAAGTCAACAAGTTGAACACACCGGATCATCCGATGGTCTTTGAGTTGACACACATCGGTCGAGTTGGTTCAACTAAAGAAGAAGACCTCAGACAAATGCACTCACCGGATCATCCGATGTGAGTGGCTCAGTGACATCGGTCCATCATCACAGATTGCAATACCATTGGACCAAGTGAAGCACCGGATCATCCGATGTGCAGACTTACACACATCGGTCGATCACTCCAGTGAGCCTCAAGATCAAGCAAAATTCTGGAGGAAGAGCCACCGGATCATCCGATGAGAAGACAGATCAACATCGGTCTAACAACGGTCATATCTGACACAGTGACATCAACTAATTTGGCTTTGACCGATGTTAACTGAAGGGGAGACATCGGATCATCCGGTGTTCGCAGAGAAGTGATGTCAGCCTACTTTTCCAACGGCTATCTCGTGGAGGCTGGCTATTTATACCCCTTCAACCTGTCAAATTGAAAAGACTTGAAGCCCAGACATACTCTACACATCCTAGAGCATTCAAGCAATAGAGCTACCACTTTCACATCATTTGTTCATCATTTGTACACCAAGAGATAGGCTAGAACTAGCTAGAGATAGTGCTTGGGTGCCTCCATTCTTGGTGATTGGAGTCTCTAGTGTAGTGAGAGCCATAAGGGAGTGTCCCTTGGTGTGTACAACTTCCGGAGCTTGCCAAGAAGATTGTGGAAGCCCGGAGGATCCCAAAGTGTACAAGGCTTGAGCTCCACCTTGTCGAGGTTGGCGAACGGAGAAGAATAGTGAAGAAGCCCCTTGTCTCGGTGACTTGGGAGTGGCAAAACCCTTCGGTGGGTGCCACAACGTGGATGTAGGAAGATCCTTGTGATCTTGCCGAACCACGGGATAAACTCCGTGTCCCTTGAGCGTTTGCATCCCTCTCCCTTTTACTCTTATGCAATCTTCATTCCGCAACTTTAATTTACATTGATTGCATAGTTTAATAGCATAGGGAATTGGGCTTGAGGTCGTTAGATCTTAATTGTTTTAAAATTTGAAAGAAAGCCCAATTCACCCCCCTCTTGGGCGTTTCGATCCTTACACACGATCGGCGTAGAAGCTCCAGAAGGCCCCTCAGAACTCGTCGCAGCTACGGGCGTTTCCCGGGTCGAGGCTCTCCTCGGTCGGGAGGAACCCCTGGACCTGGAGGCTCCCACCATCCCAGGTGCCGGAGTCGTGCGCCCGGAGCTAGCACCCCAGGAGGGTTCCACCACGGGGACAGACGCGCTCCAGGAGGATCCTACTGCAGGAACGGTATTGTCCCGGAAGGACCCCACTACGAGGACAATCGCCACGGTGGCAGAAGATCTTCCCCCTCTAGGGAGAAGGGACCGAGGCGAGAGTAGCGGGCCTGACGGACCTTCCGTCGGCATATCGCAGCTTCCTCTTCCGGCTCTCCGGCTCATCCGCCAGCTCCTTACCCTTGCCGACGACCTCGACCCTCGGCTGCGGGGTAGGGGCGGAGCCGTCTTCAGGTATCCCGGGGATCGCCACCCTGGTGGTTGATCTTCTCTCAACGACACCAAGGTCGTCAAGTGCAGGCATCATCCGCCAGAGCTCCCTGCTGAACTCCACTTCCACGTTCAGAGGGAGAAAGGCCGACAGCGGAGTCAAGTCGTCACCGTCGATGTCGATGCCGTGCTGGAATTTCTTGAGGTGGAACTCCAAGGTCTTCCCCACCATGTTGGACTTCAACCCGGTCCTCGTCCATCACGCTGTTGAGGGTCCAAGCGAGCTTCTTCCTCCTCATCAGCGGCGCCCACCTGTTAGCCAGGAAGTTGCAAAATACCGCCTGAGGGGTCAATCCCCCCTCCACGCATTGGCGGATCCTGGTCAAGGCAGGGTCGAAAGCTTCCGCCAGCACCAGAACCTCACTCCAGATCGTCGTGTCGATGCCGGGCAGACCATCGGGCAGCTCCAACTGCTCATGCTCCTCCACCGTGACGACTATCCAATCTTTCTTCCAGTCATCCCACTTCTCGAAAGGGAACGACCGAAGGTACTTGAATGGGCACTTCTTGCGCTTCACAAAGTAGTAGAAGCCAAGATACTCATTGCTCCGGCCGGTGGTGTGGACGGTGAAGAAGGTCCGAAAGAGTTCAATGCAGGGGGGATGCCCACCCACATCTCACAGAAGTGGACAAAGATGGACACGAGGAGAATGGAGTGAGGGCCAAGGTGGTATAACTGCAGACCATAGAAGTCTAGCAGCATCAAGAAGAAAGAAGAAAAAAGTGGGATCAACCACACCATGACGTACGAGGAAAAGTACACCATTTCACCGGCGCGCTCCTTCTCGAAGGGGAGCTCTCCGCCGGCACGGACCAAGTGGTTGAAGAAGTCCGAGGACCACCCCATGAGGGCCCGGACCTTCTTCAAATCATTGTCGGTCTTCAAGCGACTCTCGCGCAGACCCAACTCCATCGCGGCACACCTAGGCAAGAGAAGAAGAGCGAAGCACGAGTTGGGAGTTTGAGCGCAAGATCAGATGAAAGGCGTAAAGAACTCACGACGGTGCGCGCTTTCCTTCTTAAGTAAGACCTCGCAACGCTTGGATGGAAACCGCAGGGAAGTCGAAGATACTACTCAAGAATTCAGCCCAACCGATGACAAGAGGGCCCGGGACCACCCCGACGATCAAGTCGAGGCACTTACCCAGACGAACAGTGGTCATCACGCGACGGGAAACCCAAAGGCGGCGGTCTGACAGGGCGCGCGGAACCGGTACGGTTTTCGTATCGGGAACCGGCGACCTTCAATTTCGTGAGATCCGCACGTCAAAGATCTCATCTGCCGCCTGAGATACGCCACGTGGCGGGATTTAACTGTAAATCTTTGCCAACAGCACATTCGAAGACCCTTGAAGACCCAGTTCAAGAGTCGTAAGGATGGACCCACCTTCGACAGAATGACTTCACCCCAGTGATCTTTCTCGGAGGTAAGTCCAGGGGGCCACTGTCGGTACCTTAAAAATCATACACCCCTTGAGGTTACAGAAATCTCAAAGGAAAGCCATCTACTTGGTTTGAAGACCCTCGGAGGCCCACTTGTCAGACATGACCGGACCCGCTCCTCCAACATGGTTAATCCCTGGGTCGCCACGTGTACGACTAACCCGGAGCTACCTCCCACAAGGGGGAAGCTCCGGACCACGTACCAAAACGGCACCTCCGCACTTAACCCCAGACCGAGAGAAGCTCCGGACTTGACACGTGTCTGGTAGCCCCGGAGCTACCTGCTTCCCACAGCAAGCTCTGGAGCTGCCACGTGTCAAATCGTCGGACCTTCCAGCTTCTAATCTCCGGAAGACCTTGTAACGGCTTCGGGTCTTCAAAGGAGAGTCAAGGACTTAAAGACCTAGTTAAGTGTCATTAATACCATATTAATGACACTCAATTGGACGATCTTAACGCCAGTAACGGTGCTGTCAAAGCCTGTTACAGGATCATTAAGAGCAAGTAATCGTGTATCAATACCAGTAACCGTCGGGGCCACATGTCGTGTCAGGCTAGCTTGTAACGGCCTATCCTTGTACTATAAAAGGACAGGCCGACGATACACTCAGGGACGTTCACAGACGATCATACGCACCCCACTCGTTCGTGACAAGCTCTTACCGCTAATATAAAACCAACACACCCGTGGAGTAGGGTATTACGCTCAGACGGTTCGAACCACATAAATCCTCGTGTCTCCTACATTACTTTGATTTTCACCTTCTTAAATCTCCGCGCGCCCACACCGAACCACAAACTCCTTCAACACTTTACCACTGTCGGGAGATCTGCCGGATCAAAACAACCGACACAGTTCCTCATTAGAAATACTTCCTCTATTTGCTAACATATGAACTGTTTGCAATTCAATCAACTTTGTACTGTATATTAGGAAATAAAGGGAGTAAAGCATAGCGCAAGATTCTGATAATTTTTTAATATAATTGAACAGAAAGATTTAAATAGATAGTTTCAGAATACGCTGCTCTGTAAGTTAACAAGTGGCACCCAAAGCATCATTCTTATTTGGCGACAAACAACTGTAACTGAAGCTATAAACCACAGAATACAGCCAACCGCAAAGATTATTAATCAAGTCATACATGTCTATGGAACGGTATCATGACCGTAGCTAACACCAACCAGTGCGTCAACCCAACAAACTATATATATGCTTCACGGAGGGTTCTATCCGGATTTATTTTTTGTCGATGGGGATACGATTGATAGGGGACACACAGGCTGCCCTCAGGCAGATCACTTGCTCTTGGCTGGGCTTGGAAGCAACTGTCAAGGAGATAATAAAGAAAAGAAAATCAGGCTTTGGAAAGTCCGGTGACTATCACCACAGAACAAGTCAACAAGACTAGTATAAAGGTCGTACCTGGTAGCAAGCAATCAGTGAGCTAGCAAACCCGAATGCCCCCGTGACACGAGGAGTGACCTTCTTCGGAGCCAGTTGCAGTAGCCCCACAGCAACAACTATGTCAAGGCTCGACCTGATAAGAGCAAGAAGCCTCTCGTTGGACTTCTGCAGCTTCATCCGATATTGTTCATTCTGCAAAATGTTAAGGAAAATAAATAGGAGCAAACTTGTCATGGTAGCACCCAACTTAAATAAGAAAAGAAAATCACCTTGTACAACTCTTGGTGTTTAATCTCCTTCTCTAACTTCTTCATTGATTTCGATAACCGTTGAAGCTCAGCTAGCTAAGATCAAGAATGAATAAGATGTTACTTCCACATGGAAAAATAGTAATGTCCAAAATCATAGGGAAGCTAAAATAGATTAGCTTCCTAAAGGTTACAGGATAAAACAAAAGAGAAATATACCTCAATAATGGTTGTACAGGTATTAGATCCAAGGAAGCAATAAAATGCTATACGGCCGAGGAACTCCGCTCGCTCCTTATTCTGTATAAGGAATAGGGTTATTTTTACATCCCTTCTTTATAAACATGCAAGAAGTACAGGGCAATAGTTTTCCCATATGATTTCTTTAACAGGTACAGCAAGGTAAAACAGTATTGCGTAAACCATTTTCTCTAATGACGAAACGATAGGGCAGAACTCCAGCAAATAGAAATACAAACCTTGTATACTCCAGTCCTTCCAGCCCATACAATTTGGTCCAAAAAGAGGAAAGTTGATAGCAGCGCATTCTTTGACTGAGAGATACATGAAACAAATTACAAAGTTGAAAGCAAACAACCTTCAGCTGATCAGGGGAATACAAAAGCTAAGTTTCAAGATTGTAATATCACTTTCAGAGTACCTTCCCAAGTAATATCAGTGGAAGTGGAGTTCCTTTTGCAGGAGGGCTAATTAAAGCCTGGAGGTCGTTGACAAACTGCAACAAGTGATAATCATGTGAAGATGCAGGAGCGGTACCTTTCAATTTGCTGTTTGTACTAAGCAAACGGTTTCATATTCATAAACTACCTTAAAAAGCCGGAAAACTTTGCGAGCTAGGCTAGTTGACTTGTCAACATTTTGTGCAGGCCCTGGTTCACCATTGCTCAGGAACTTCGATCCATACTGTATCGCTCTGCAGATCTTATCTCTTGCTTCAGCTTTGTTCAAGTATAATATAACCAGAGCAAGATCTCCTCTCACGGTCTCCAGAGAACTCATACCGTATCTTCAGTAGCTGCATAACAGAGGTTTGGGTCAAAATTCAACACTCGTATATTGTAGTGAATAATTCGACTCACTATGGGAATCTTGAAGCACAAGACATATACTTGAAACTGAAAATAATGTGGACACTCAGTGAACTGTGATTTGTTGCATATTAGACAACATGAATTGTCATTTCTTTTTAAACAACAACTTTTTCAGACAAGATTCAAGCGCTGTTTCTTCTCTTGCTCTGTATTAAAAACTTTGGATCATTGCTTCACGCAAGTGTGATGTTTGAGATACCTATTACTAACGCAATCATCCCATAACTTGAACACTATCAACTGCTCGGCAAAATCTCCAGATGATAATGCAATCATTGAGACAGCTAGCGATTAACTGTCCCCCAGGAAACATGTCTATAATTGAACTGAGCTTAGTATAGAACGCTACCGAAAATCTCTGAAAAAAATACACTCTTTGACCATAGACGATGTTTGCTATGCTAGAATACAATCTCAGACGAGCTACCATTAACACGGGGCAGGATCCAATCCGATACGGGAAAATTTGTAGCAACCGTGAAGATCGGGCCGTTTGCGCCGGAATCACCCCAAATCTAACTGCAAAACACAGTCCAAGGCACCCTACCAACGGATCGAGCGGGCACGAAGTAAAGCCAAACAGGATGGATAGACACGGGAGTACATGGGGATTGTTTAAGGCGCAGGTTCGACACTAAAATTAAAAAAAAAAAGTTGGCGACGAATTCGCGTGTACCTGATGAAGGAAGGAAGGAAGGAAGGCGGCGGCAGGGGGAAGAGACGGGGGCTTGGATGGCGATGGCGGCGGCGGCGTAGGTTGCGTCTTGGATGGAATCGCCCAGTCGAGGCCGTCGTTTTAATGGATTGGGACAGCGAAAGAAAGACCCCACGCTAAGCACGTCTTCCGCCCGCAAAGGCTACGTCTACGCACACATGGAAGTGTACCCGGTTACGCTTTTCGGTGTGGAGATTGGTCTGTCCTAGTGGGCCTGATCTGCAGTAAATGGGCCTGATCTGCAGTAAATGGGCCTGCTCTGTTTGGAACTGAATGAAGAAGACATAGTTAGCGGGTTGCACTTGCAGAGCCCACTGGTTCCGGTAATACTAGAATGTGTCGGTGCCCCGTCACTGATGATGCGTTCTCACTGCACAAATTACTTATCTTTTAGAACAAGAATTTCAGTTCATTTATAAATATAACCGGTGACTGGTTTGACAGGGCGACGCGATTTCTTGGCAGGATCACAGATTTTTTTTTCTCCTCCTCTCCATCAAGTGAAGAACAAACAGCTCGGACTCGGCTGGAAGCACCGAAATGTGGCTGGCCTGCCGCAATAAAGAATTCAGCAGCGCACCAACCCTGCACCATTCATTTCTGAAACTGAAAGGGAGGAGGAGGAATCAAACCTGACAGATATGCGACAACTGACGCAGCAATAACAAGCAACACGAGGCGACAACAAAACCCTATATTTAATTATTATTATTTCTGTCATTACAGTGACCAGTCCCCTCTACTATTCAACAACAGTATTGATGCATGTGCATTAGGTACTTGTTCAATTTGTGTGTGTATTGTGTGCAGGCATCAACCAATCGGAGTTGGAGATCAACAACCCTTTTCTGACTTATTCCCAATCTGAATACACTTGGCTTACCCTAATTAACCAACTCTCTTTCCCCTCTCTCTCCCTCTTAATATATGCACACAAAAGAACATCAAACATCTGAGGAACAACAACAACAAGAAAAACAGGGAAACGAACGAACTGTATGATGAGACCGGGCAGGCAAGGCGAAGCAACTAGCAACCTAAGCTAGCCCAATCATCATCTCATCAGGACACGCTCACACCCACATCCTGTCAGAGATTCTGCCGGGAACGGGTGCATTTCTTCGCGTCTGCATTGCGCTGGTGACCCGTCGGTGCCCTCATCCTCAGAACAGCATCCAGTCGAGCTTGTTCGCCGGCGGCGCGCCGGACGACGCCGTCGAGCTCACGGTGGTCGTCGAGGAGGCCGACGACGTAGAGGGCAGCGACGACAGCAGGTCCGACATCTCCCACCGCGTCTGCTGCTGATTGTGGTAAGACGGCTGCTGCTGCTGCTTGGCGACCTTCCCGCTGGACTGCTTGCGGACGATGGCGGCGTTCTTGGCCATCACCGCGTCGAGCGTCTCCACGTACTTCTGCACGCGTTTCACCTGCAACGGCAGCAGCCGGACCCGGATTACATTCCATTCATTCAAGGAGGGCCCCAACTGTCTGATGGATGAAAGAGACGCTGCAACCGAGCGAATTGATGGGCAGGATTGTCGTAGTACTGTGGATTAGTCAATGCTCACCTGCATCCGCCTCTGGGCCTTGACGTCGCCGTCGGCGACCACCGCGTCCAGCTTGAGCAGCTCGTTCATCAGCAGCTCCGTCAACTGCATCGCATCGTTCTCCGCCACCTTCTCCCCCTTCCGCACCGACGCGTCCAACGCCGCCACCTGCCAAGAGGAGCAACAATTCGGTTCACTCGGGCTCGGCTCGGCTCGGGAAAAGATGCAATCTTGGGACGATTGATTATGGCAATGTGTGGTCTGCAGCGCCAAGTGAGTAGTACAGTACTACCTTGGGGGCGAGCTTGTTGACCTCGGCGGTGACCGCGGCGACGGCCTTGGCGGCCTTCTCAAGGTGGCCGCTCCGGCGCTCCTCGATGAGGCGGCGCGCGCGGGCCTCGGGGTCCTCGACGACGACGACCTTGGACCGATCCTTCACGCCAGCCATGTCCAGAAACGCCTTGGAGTCCCGCTCCTTGTCCTTGTACAGCACCTTCAGGTCGTCCGGGTGCAGCCCCGTCTTCGCCGCCGCCAGCTTCTTCAGCTCACCTGGACGCAATCCAATGCAATCCCAATCAGATGATGATGATGCTAAAGATTGAATTGGAATGCGGAGAGGAATCGTGGCACTGACCGAAGGACGCCTCCGAGCTGATGTAGATCTCCTGCGTGACGCCGGCGTGCTTCACCTTGACGCGGATGGTCGGCACCGGCTTCACGTTGGCCGACGTCTCGTCGTCGGACAGCGGGCCGCCCCTCTTCTGCACCAGCATCCCGCCGGGCCGGACCTCCCACACCTCCTCCGCCGAGACCTTCCCTCCCGCCGGTGGGTTCTTCATCGAGCCGAGCTTCGCCGGCGCGCCTTTCCTGGCCTTGGGGGTCGTCGCTCCCAGCATCCTGCCTCTTCTCTGCACCTCCTCGCTTTATTACGCTTCGGAGCTTCGAGGCAGGTACAACGGCGAGAAGGCAGGCAGCAAAGCGGAGGGGAGGGGAGCTCGAATATTAAGGCAGTGGGGGATCGGAGCAACTGCCGAGACCGATGGACGTGATGTGATGGACAGCGAACAAGAGGAGGAAGAGGAGCAAATAATAGAAGCGAGCGAGGTCGATGAGGAATGGAATGTATACGCCAAATAGAATAGCGGCCACTGGCCACATGGAAGACACATTATCAACTCCAAAGGGAAGACGATTTTAAAATTGCAAACCATTTTTTATATTCATCATTTAAAAAAGTAATCTCCTTTAATTCATTCATGAAGAAGCTTCGGTTTGAACGGACCTAACCGGTTTCCTTTTTCTGTTGCTAGTAGAATGAACCTGATGCAGTGTAGAACTGTAGAAGTAGACACCGCACATTGCACCAGCTAACTAGCTGCCTAGCTAGATGATTAGAAATTGCGAATGGAGCTATATAAAAATAAGTTATATTGTTGCGTGTTTTTCTCCGTTTTGTTGCGATTTCCTGTCTGTCTTTCCTCCACCAGCCAGAATTTCATTTTATTTTTTCAAAAAAAAAAGAGAATTTTATTTTCATTTACAAGGATGTCCAGGGTCTGATGATTCGTTTTCGTTAGGTCGGGTGTTGATTCTTCGTAGACTGTCGGTTGCTTCTCGCAGTCCTACGCTTCTCTTTTCTCCTCTGTTTTGACGCGTTAATCGCGATGCGTTGTTGCTGTCGATATAAACGTCTCAACCATGCTGTATCCAAGTAGTACGTACTACGTAGAATATTAGGCGGGGATCGAGTAAATGTTAGCAAAAATTATTCGAGACGTGATTTAAAACAGTTACAGCTTCTGGAGCTAACTACACTACTTCATTCGTTTCCAAAAATTTGTTTATCATCACCAGATCATCTGCTGCTGCTGATGATGAAGAGCTGATGTTGTTCGGATGGCCACAGCACATGCACCTAACCTTAACTGAAATAATCACGGGAACATTATTAGCGCTGGGGCATAACCATGATTCCCGAAACAAATTTTGCGGTACTGATTGGGCTCGTCGGATCTGTAAAATTCATCATCGAGTCTTGTGAAGGAAAACGGAACAAAAGCAAAATTATGGTCGCGACGACCGTAGACTTTGGCGAACAGTGGATCCGATCACGGGAAGTGAGCAGTGGGATCTGCAAAAGCATTGCGTTTTCTGGTCAAAGTCTAATGATTAAATGGCACAAATCACAAGCTGTAGTTGTTGTTGACTTGTTGTTTTTACCGCTGCAGCCAGAGTCAGCAGAAGCACCAACTTGCAGTGTTCTGAAATCTGAACAGGGAGGAGCCAGCAGAAACGTGACGGTCTGACTGAGCTCCACCGACAGTCAGTCAGGAGCCCCCACGTGGGCGTGCCACGCTGGCAGCCTCCACCTCCACGACGCTAGCCTTTGCTTTGCTTGCGTTGGTTGAGTTGATCTCGGAAAAAGACACGGCAACCTACCGCCCCTAGCTCGCTGCCGTCCGTCGGTCCGTTCGTTCAAATTCAATTCCGCAGAAGCCAAGCCAGGGATCCGATTCCGAAACCACCGACCACGTTTTTAAACTGCCCATTTGCTTTCCTTGATTTATTTCAGATTTTTTTTTAAAAAAAAGAACTATCCATCATTGAAGACCAGAAAAGACAGTCAATTCAATCACATCACGTATAATTAATACACAGCTCATTTGGCCTGCATTTCCGGTTCCAGATTCCTCCGACGCGTTTCATTTCCGTTCCTGTTGTCTTCTGCTCCCTCAGGCACAAAGACCTGGAATTTCACTCGCTACTGATGCTCGAGCCGCGTCAGGATGCTCGGAGAGGCCTCGGCCTCGCCATGCATGTGATGGCACGCATGATGATTAACATATGGGTGGGGAGTCATGTCGCGATGCGCCGATAGGGAGTTGCACGCACAGTTGCAGATGCAGAGCAGGTACACGGGCCGGGCATTGCGATTTGCGACCGGGAGCTGGCTCGGAAGGTGCGGGTTCTCTGTCACGGAAGCTGTGCGACCGTGTGGAGGAGAGAGAGGAAGGTGCCGAGTTACCGTCAGCTACGCGCAGCACAGCCCCGGCGACTGCCTCCCGTCACCTAATAGTCATTGGTGGTGGTAGAATCTACTCCATGATTAATTGACATGCATGTGCTGTGAGATTAGCGTCTTCAATGGAGAGATTAATTGCCCTGTTCCATGCCTTTAACGGCCGGCTTTGTGGACAGACAGGCAGAGCTGAAGCTGGATGCCTGAGTCCACCAACAAGCTTCATTTGACCCTTGGGGGAAAAAATTTGATCAGGATAAATAAAATTTGGCGAGATATTTGATCGAGTGATCATTGGGAGTAAGCTTGGATCGACCACGCCCGAGTAAGAGTTTGGTAGTTGCATCAGCAGTTGGCACGATACTGCTACTCGGTGGCGTGCCTGTTGGTATGCAACAAAAAGCAATTATTGGCACATACATACAGTTGCCTGGCAAGCGCCATTGCAGGCCATGCATTGTAGAAGAAGAGGTGATTTTCTCCAAAAGTGTGTTCTCCCTTACACTACACAACTCGAGTCCAATTGCAGGAAATCGCATTACAACAAGACCAAGTTTTTTTTTTTTGCAATAGTCCACGACCCACATAACGCAACATCCAGTGTTGTAAAATGCTCGTTGTCAATTGAAGAAGATTCCCGTTCCAGAAATTGCAGTATATGTGTGCTGTCAAGGAGCTGCGTTTGCTGTCTGGAAGCCTGGCACCAAGTCATGGTTTCTGCTGCAAACAAACAGGTTTCTGTTGTGTCGAACTGCAGTCACCTGTTTGTTTGCAGCAGGAACCATGACTTGGGAAGTCTGATCGATGGGTTAGGGTACGCTTGGGGCTCGTTTGGATTTGATTAGAGGAAAACAAAGGAATTTCGATTCCTATGGACGGGGGTTTCTGTAGCAGCCTTTGGATTGGAGGAATGCCACATTGGTGACGCTTGGGTTGCTGTAGCGGCCTTTTCATTGGCCGGTGAAAAGTAAAGGCATCGGGGCTTATATTACTACCATTTAGCTACTTGCATTCCTAATTTCGGATCTAACGAACCATACCGCTGACCGTGACCGATGAAAGCCTGACTGGAACTGTTTGACCATTGAAGCAAACAGTTTCGGTCACAAGTCAAGACCGTTGTGGCCGAAATCAATCCCACTGACTTTAGGGTGTGTTTGTTTCCTTGTATTGACTTGGATTGAGTTGGATAGAACGGTACAATCCAGTGTTTGTTTTGCGGTCACGGTGGATGAAGTCATCCCAAGTACAGAATATTCGGGGAAGATCCCGGATGAGCCCGTCCGGAAAAATCGGTCGGGCAGCGCTGCCCGCGAATACGCCTTCCGAGCTCGTCCGCGATGCACGTGGGCTCCCTCGGCGGCCGTTGCTCGCGCGCGCGAGTGAAGACTGGCGAGGCGGCGCGACGAAGCCGGCGAGACGAGGCTAGGAATGGCGGAGGAGGTGGTGCGGATCTACACGGCGGCCGCGATGTGGACTCGGAGGAGGACGACGGCGACGGGGTAGCTTCTTGCGACGGCCACGGAGATGTAGAAGTTGGCAGCGCCGGCGTCGATTGCGGGGAAGGGGTCGCTCCTCCTCCGAAGACGACGATCGACCGTAGCTTGTCAACGTCGTCAGCCCCGCGTGCAGCTCGTGAGATGAGAAAAGGGCGGCACTGTTGAGAACAGTCGCGATGTGTACTCGTAGGAGGACGACGGCTGCGGAGCAGCTTCTTGCGACAGCATCCGAGAGAAAAGAAAGGGACGGCGCGGTTGAGGGTGGCGTGGTGGAGGCGGAGGAGCGGAGTCGAGGGCGGCCTGCTAGAGGCGGAGTTCGTGTTTGTGTGGGCACCGGATCTGGACGAGTCCAGGTCGTAGGAGACTCTGGAAAGTATGGAAATAAATAGAGAAGAAGGAAACGAGAAAAGAAAAGGAAAAGAGATGAAATAAAAGGAAATAAAAGATAGGGGAAAGGAAAACGAAAAAAAGGAAATAAAGACAAGGAAAAAAGGAAGAAACATTTGCAAAATAAAAGGAAATAAAAGATAGGGGAAAGGAAAAAGAAAAAAGGAAATAAAGACAAGGAAAAAAAAGGCAGAAACAATTGCAAAATATAGAATGGACCAAGAAGGGAAAATGAAAGAAAATGTTATGTTGGATCATCCAGTAATTATTATATTGTGTTTGACATTCATATCCACACAACCAAACATTAACTTGGATCATCCAATACATCTCTCATCCAACACATCAAACAAAAAACTGGATCATCCAATTCATCTAACCAAACATTAACTTGGATCATCCAATACAGAAAAACTTGGACGACACTATCCAGTTCAACTTTGACACGGAACCAAACGCACCCTTAATAAGGAGCTGGTGTTGGGCTAGTGTAGGCCCGTGGGAACCATTTCGGGCCGACTTGTTGGGTTTAACGGGCTGTAAGAAGGCCAACCATCCATCCAGCCCGAGATGTAGTAGTGGACGCGGCCAACTCGACGACCCGGTCCTGGTGGCTCCGCTGATCATGACGGTTCAATCGCCGATCGCTGCATGCTCTGATCTAACCGCCCTGACCCTGTCCTTATTATAACCGACGCGTGTCTGCGGCATCACGCATCGCCCTCGGCCATTAGCTAGTACTGCAGCTACGAGTGTACGACTGCGCTCGCCATGGCCGACGTGCTGCTGGGCTCGGAGCGCCGCGTCCTCATCAGCGGCTACGGCCTGCCGCAACAGCAGCCACCGGAAAGCCTCCTCTGCCGGCTCGACCAGATCGACCTCCGGGTACTTAATTACTTTTGCGCATTTCATGCATGGCGACATCAATCCACGTCTCGGATATATGTATGTATCATGTATGCACGATGCGATGGGCGATGCCTTATTAAGGTTTGGTCTGGCTTTTTATTTGTGCCCTTGTGCGTGCAGCTGCGGCAGCTGGAGGAGCAGCGGGCGCACGCCGCCGACGGCTGCGACGTCGTCCGGAGCCGCGCGCAGCACCAGCACACCAAGTCCCTGCCCTCGGCGCTGCAGCACGTGCAGCTGAGGGGCGCACTCATGGACCGCCTCAACCTGCTCGAGTCCCGCATCAGGCAGCTCAGCTGCGAGCTGGACCTGGACGACGCCGGCGGGAAGGCCGCAGCTGGGACCTACGCCGCCGCCGCCGCGCTGGGGCTGGCGGGGAGCTCGTCGTCGTCCGTGCCGGAGGCTGAGGACCGCGAGTCGGCGCCGATGCTGGAGCCGTGCAGGGACCCGCCGCCGATGATGAAGTCGGCGGCGGCGGACGGGAGCTGGAGCGCACTGGAGAGGGGTGCGCGGCAGCTTCCACGTAACAAACCCAACCCTTCAAATAAGGTTAGTACTGTACTGTACTCGATGCGGCAATTCAAAAGGACGAGGAACTATATATTGCTATTCTGAAGAAACTGAAACTTCCTATTTCTTCCCCCGTCCCCCTCCGTAAGGTGAAGAGCATGAAGGAAGCGAAATGTGCGTGTCAGAAGAAGGAGAAGGAGAAGATGAAGAAGCCTGAACGCAGCAGGACACACCGGCGATGGTTCGGAGTCGGATGCTAATTTTTGCAGTCAAGAATACAGCGTGGGTGAACAGAGCTTATAATATTTTTTTTCTCGTCCGTAGTTTGGTTTGTGTTTTTTCTATCTAAACCTGTAAATGGAATTGTATGGGTGTTCTTCTAGATCTTTTCATTTGTCGCCAGCTAGTTCATTTTTGAACTAACCGATGACAAATAAAAAATCCGGATAGAGTATTTAGCAGCACTGTTAGCAGCCATGCCGTTAATTACATGTACTTGATTAATTCACCTTTCATAAGAGATAATGCCACTTTACTCAACGTTAAATAAGGAGCATAGTACTCTCCAAATTGAAGTGTCTAGTGGAAACAATCCGATCTAAAAATGAACCAAGATAGACAAAAGGCTAAATTGAAGTTAGTTGCATAATGAACAGTATTGAAACATATTTCCTCTGTTTCCATTTACGTCTAAGAACATAAACAATAGAGACCGAGGGAGTATTTTCTCTAGCTGAAACAGAGAAACACCTAAAACGTTTTTTTTTCCCAAACCAATGGCGTCCAGCATTCTGGCAGAAGCAGGAAGACAGATATCGCCTGACGCGCGGGGCTGGTGGGGCGCGCAGCTCGGTGTTTGACCTGGTCAGCGTCCTCTGCCCACCGCTCCAAGAGCGGGTCAAATCTCCTTGCTTAAACTTGGCCACCATAACCCGCCATTTCTGCCCGCCCCCTCCCTCTCCTCCGATCGGCCCCACGGACCAGCGAGAGAGAGGGCGAGTGGGCCCCAGCAAGCAACCCCGGCCTTTTCCCTGCAGCTAGCTGCTACGTCGTCCAGAACAGAGCGCGACTAGCTCCCCCCGGCCCCGCGCGCGGTGGCGGTGGTTGCTACTACGTTGCGGTGCTGGTCGCGTTAACGTCCATGGCGCGCAGCGGGGTGACGCTCCCGCTGGCGCTGCTGGCCGCGCTGGCGGCGCTGACGGCCGTGGCGGGACAGGGCCGCCCGGTCATCGACGACGGCGCCCAGACGCCGCCCACGCCGTCCACCTTCACCCCCAAAGACAGCTTCCTCATCGACTGCGGCAGCGCGGAGGCCGTCAACACCACCGACGGCAAGTCCTACAAGACGGACGCGCAGGCCAATCACCTGCTTGCCGCCAAGGACGCGTTCCGCGTCGCCGACGACAAGGTCGACGTGCCCTCGCCCGTCTACCGCACCGCGCGCGTCTTCAAGGAGGAGGCCGTCTACAGCTTCCCGCTCGCCGTGCCCGGCTGGCACTTCATCCGGCTCTACCTCTTCCCGCTCAAGGGCGGCGACGTCGACCTCGCGTCGGCCACCTTCAGCGTGGTCACCGACGCCAACGTCCTGCTCCACAGCTTCACCGCCGGGACCAAGCCGGTCATGAAGGAGTTCCTCGTCAACGCCACCGAGAACCACCTCGCCCTCAAGTTCCAGCCGCTCAAGGGCTCCGCCGCCTTCATCAACGCCATCGAGGTGGTCAACGCCCCCGACGAACTCATCACCGACACGGCCCTGGCGATCGCGCCGCTGGGCCCCACCGCCGGGCTCGCGGAGGCGGCGTACCAGGTCGTGTACCGGATCAACGTGGGCGGGCCGGCCATCGGCCCCAAGAACGACACGCTCGGCCGGCAGTGGGACACGGACGCGCCGTACGTGCAGGCCAAGGAGGCGGTGAAGGACGTGTCCGTGCCCACGAGCACCGTCAAGTTCCCCGACGGCGTGTCGAGGCTCGTCGCGCCGGCTCTGGTGTACGCGAGCGCCGCCCACATGGCCGACGCGGAGGTCAAGAGCCCCAACTTTAACCTGACGTGGAAGTTCGACGTGGACCCGTCCTTCGGCTACTTCGTCCGCCTCTTCTTCGCCGACATCGTAAGCGACTCCATGAACGACCTCTACTTCAACGTCTTCATCAACGGGCGCAAGGCCATCTCCGGACTCGACCTATCCACGGTCGCCGGCGACCTCGCGGCGCCCTACTACAAGGACTTCGTGGTGAACTCCTCTTCTGCGGCCACGACGGACAAGCTGAGCATCCAGGTCGCGCCCATGGGCCAGGACACGGGGCGCGTCGACGCGCTGCTCAACGGCATCGAGGTGCTCAAGATGAGCAACTCGGTGGGGAGCCTGGACGGCGAGTTCGGCGTGGACGGGAAGAAGGCCGACGACGGCACGGGCAGCCGCAAGGCCGTGGCGGCGGTCGGGTTCGCCATGATGTTCGGCGCGTTCGCGGGGCTGGGCGCGATGGTGGTGAAGTGGTACAAGCGGCCGCAGGACTGGGAGCGGCGCAACAGCTTCTCGTCGTGGCTGCTGCCGATCCACACGGGGCAGTCCTTCACCACAAGCAAGGGCTCCGGGTACGGGTCCCACCGGAGCGGCAACACCTTCTCGTCGACGATGGGGCTGGGGCGGTTCTTCTCGTTCGCGGAGATCCAGGCGGCGACCAAGAACTGGGACGAGAAGAACATCATCGGCGTGGGCGGGTTCGGCAACGTGTACCTGGGCGAGATCGACGACGGCACGAAGGTGGCGGTGAAGCGCGGGAGCGCCGAGTCGGAGCAGGGCATCAACGAGTTCAACACGGAGATCCAGATGCTGTCGAAGCTGCGGCACCGGCACCTGGTGTCCCTGATCGGCTACTGCGACGAGAACTCGGAGATGATCCTGGTGTACGAGTACATGCACAACGGCGTGTTCCGCGACCACATCTACGGCAAGGACCTGCCGCCGCTGTCGTGGAAGCAGCGCCTCGAGATCTGCATCGGCGCCGCGCGCGGGCTGCACTACCTCCACACGGGGACGGCGCAGGGCATCATCCACCGCGACGTCAAGACCACCAACATCCTGCTCGACGACAACTTCGTCGCCAAGGTGTCGGACTTCGGGCTGTCCAAGGACGGACCGGGCATGAACCAGCTGCACGTCAGCACCGCCGTGAAGGGCAGCTTCGGGTACCTGGACCCGGAGTACTTCCGGTGCCAGCAGCTGACGGACAAGTCCGACGTCTACTCCTTCGGCGTCGTGCTGCTGGAGGCGCTGTGCGCGCGGCCGCCCATCGACCCGCAGCTGCCGCGCGAGCAGGTCAGCGAGCCTTTTCTCCTGGTTTTTGTATATATTGACTCGATATGATATCATATACAGTTTACTCTTGGAATTTTTATTTAATAAGTAAAATCTTCACTTATATCGGCCGGTGGAAAAAAAAACAAAAAACAGGTGAGCCTGGCCGAGTGGGGCATGCAGTGGAAGCGCAAGGGCCTCATCGAGAAGATCATGGACCCCAAGCTCGCCGGCACCGTGAACCAGGAGTCGCTCAACAAGTTCGCCGAGACGGCAGAGAAGTGCCTCGCCGAGTTCGGCAGCGACCGCATCTCCATGGGCGACGTGCTCTGGAACCTCGAGTACGCGCTCCAGATGCAGGAAGCCAACCCGCCCGACCAGCCGGAAGGAGACGACCACTCCTCCTCGTCACCCGACGGCTCAACCACCATCTCAACGGGGAGCGGCGGCGGCGTCACCAGCGTGCCCGACACGTCCACTACCGCCGCCGGCGAGCTCTTCCAGCAGCTCGCCGACATGAAGGGGAGGTGATTAGCCATCATCGACGGATCTCCCAATTAAGCCGACTGGGCGCCCCGGCTCGCATATAGTTCTTCCTTCGCGTCTGCATTCAGCTCACTGATAATGCACGGTGAAAAGGAGAGAGAGGATCAAAAGATCGACGAGTGTATATATATGTACGTGTGTATCATGCGCCTCGTAAAATTGTTACTGTCTCGCAGGCCAAAAATCGATGAACATATACGCCTTGATGTATGGGTCCGTCTATACGTCAGGTCATGAAATCTGAAAAAAAAATCAAACACAGTGTAATCAGTAGCTAATTAGTATTATTAATAAATATCTTTCTAATTAATCATTAATTTTATAGGTTAATCAATCACTTATTTACAATTAGCAAAATTAATAATTAATATAATTAGCAGTTAAGTGATGTTAAATGTCAATCAAGCAGTTTTGCACGAATTGTGAAACCATCGCCACCTGTCATACGACTGACAAATAGTATATTCGTTAATGTATTCATCCGTTGCTAGTCTGAATTCTCTTTCCTTGATCCAGCCATCCAGGGACGGTCAGTGGAGTTGAAGTTTCGAGTAAGAGTTGAAGTCAAAACTTGTCACATTTTGTCACCCTCAAGTTTAGTTAAGTTTGACCAACTTAGTCGTTCTTTAGTTTATAGCCATAAATGTGACAATATTTTTTTACAACTAACTAGGCCTCACAAGTCAATGACTTAAAAAAGTGTTGCAAAATTCCCTTACTCTTACTAAGTTGTGGTTGGGATTTTGAGCATCTAAGGTTAGTCAAGCTAGGCAAAAATTTATGGCAAATTGTGGCAATCCATTACTCTTCTATGACCATCTATATTGGGTTTGTTGGTCATTTTCAAGTAGAAACACTTGTCAGTCTTAGTTATGCTCCGACCGTTATAAGCTGCAATAATAAGGTAAAATGAGGCCGGCCCTATGTAAAGCAGAAAAAAAGCAAACCACGATGAAAGAAAAAGAGAGTTTGTTGTGTGCGCGGAGCAGAACAGCGTGGTTGGTCCACAAACGGAATTGGTGAAAACACCGATTACGATACCCACACATAAGTTGACGTCAAAGAAAGTGGGCCACCGTTTCATGTGACCCTACACGTCATTGACAGTTCCCATTGTTTACTCGATCGTATGAAGAAGTCCATTCCCATTTCTTCACGAGTTTACGGAACCGTAGGACCGGCCCAAGGAAACGTGAGGCTTACACCATGGGCCCGAGACGACACAAACCTCCTGCCGTGGTTTCGTGTGCACTCCGCGGCGTGCGAGTAGAGTAGCCTCACGCGCTCCCGGTTTCCCCGTCCCCACATCCAGCCACCGGCACGCCGCCGCGCGGTAAATCTCCGCCTTCCAGCGCGATCCCGCTTCGATCCGACGGCTGGTAGAGCGCCCGCGGTGACCGTCAAGGGCAGTCAAACACAGGCCGGGGCCGGTCACCCGCGACTGGTGCCGGTAATCTATTTAACCGGTTCCGTCGCGCACGGCGAGAGGCCTTCTTCGCCTTCACAGACGAACGCACGAAAGCGAAGAGAAGAGGTGCAGAGAAAAAAAAAAACACCGCTGGTACTACCGGCAGCAGCGGCGGCGGCGCTAGTGGCAACAGTAGAGCAAGGTGAGATGACGATTTTTTTCTATTCTTCCTCGCACGCGATCGAGTGTTAGATTGGTTGCTACCATGTTTGAGTAATCCACCCCGTTCGGCTACGCTTGGTGGGGATTTTTTTTGTTGGATTTTTGTCCCGGGCGATTTTTGGGGGCTAGGTCGACGGGTGGCGGTCCCCGCAATGCAGCGCCCGGATTTCTGGTGATAAAAGAGGCGAAATTTCCGCTCTTACTCGTGCTTTTGATTCCTTTGCTTGCCGTCTTGATTTGGTTAGGGTTGCATCCATGCGTGGGTAGCGCAAGTTTGGGGAATTCTGTCGTTGCGATTCTCCTAATCTACTTGGTTTCAATCTTCCCCAAGCTCTGCTAGCGGACCCGAATCAGGTCAACAATCCTCCCTTGCCTTGTCTTGCAGCTATTCGCTTCGTCACCTACTTTTCATTGAGTAGCGTACTACTAGTATGTATCTCTGTTATGTTGTTCTCCCCTTCCTGGACGGAGGTGGGAAAGGGCAAAAGCGATCTAGGATTTTAGTTGTTAGTAATATTTGGGGATTTTTATTTCCCCATTTTACAATTTCATACTCTCCTATTACTTCGCGATGTGTGTTCTCTTTAGATTCTTAGCCAGTAAAATGTTACGTTTTCCTGCTTCTGTCTGCTGCATGGAACACTGATCTGCATTGGAAACTTGTATTTTTTTTTTTTGGAAGCTAAGAATTAGAACTCTGCTTAACTGCTGGATCCTTAACAAGAGAACTGCTCCATAGAGAGTTACCTTGATCCACTGATGAATGCTTAACTGATGAATGCGCTAGTGGCAACAGTAGAGCAAGGTGAGATGACAATTTTTTTCTATTCTTCCTCGCACGCGATTGAATGTTAGATTGATTGCTACGATGTTTGAGTAATCCACCCCGTTCGGCTACGCTTGGTGGGGATTTTTTGTTGGATTTTTGTTCCGGTCGATTTTTTGGGGCTAGGTCGATGGGTGGCGGTCCCCGCAGTGCAGCGCCCGATTTTTTTGGTGATACAGGCGGAAATTCCGCTCTTACTCCCGCTTTTGAATCCTTTGCTTGCCTTCTTGATGATGTTAGGGTTGCATCCATGCGTGGGTAGCAGAAGTTTGGGGAATTCTGTCTTGGCGATTCTCCTAATCTACTTTGTTTCAATCTTCCCCAAGCACTACTGGGGGATCCGAAACAGGTCAATAATCCCCCCCCCTCGCCTTCTCTTGCAGCTAGTCAGCTACTTTTCCTTGCGTAGCGTCCTAGTATGTGTCTCTGTTAGGTTGTTCTCCCCTTCCTGGATGGAGGTGGGAAAGGGCAAAAGCAATCTAGGATTTTCGTTGTTAGTAATATTTGGGGATTTTTATTTTTCCCGTGTTTATAATTTCATCATCTCCTATTACTTCGCGATGTACGTTCCCTTTAGATTTGTTTTTGTACTGTATAGTTTCTCCAAGCCAGTAAAATGTTACGTTTTCCTGCTTCTGTCTGCTGCATGGAACACTGATCTGCATTGCAAACTCGGTAGTTTTTTTTGGAAGCTAAGAATTAGAACTCTGCTTAACTGCTGGATCTTTAACAAGAGAACTGCTCCATAGAGAGTAGCTTTGATACACTGATGAATGAACCAGTAACTAGAATTCTGGATTTTGGGAACCAAAATGCTTGTTTTACTTTGAAAGTCAGCTCATGGTAACTTATTTCCTGCTTGTAGTTTGATCCACTAAAGTTTTGGTCAGTTTGTTCTGTTGGTTACCTCTATTACAGCCCTTCTTTATCAGCCTTGCCTTGTAATTTGATTCTTTAGATCACGCAGAAGATAGGCCTTTGCAGAACATGGTGTGGTGGCTCTTGTTATTGTGTCGTAACACTTCTTTTGCTTTTGTTAGATAATATGCTACTCATTTTTTCTGATCTTAGCTAGTTAGTTGTGCAGGTGCTTTTGTTAGCACAAAACTGCTTCAATACATTATTACCGCTGTTTTATGTATTTGTGGGGAACAGTTTTAAATCAGTTGGATAATGTGGGTTTTTTGAAAGATAAAGATAATTCTTTTATACAATTCTAGTGTGATCAGCCATGGCATTTTGATTTGTTATTTGATCCCCACTTCCCCAGAAGTTTTATTGAAACAACAATATCTGCTTTTGTGACTTAAGTACTGGGAGATTGCTAGACTGTTGGTGCATCTTCTAATTGCTTATAGGGAAAGACACTGACAGTTTTTTTTTACTTATATATTTGTTTTGCTTGGCTTAGATAATATTTTCTGATATAACCTCTCAGTAGAGGTTAGAACAAATCATCTGAAGATCTTTACAAACAATTTATGTGCCTGGCCTGCATGCAAGATTCTTCAAGGTGATGAACGGAAGTCAACCCTGGAACTCCATTTCTGGGGGCGCATGCTCCAACCTTGGACATGTTCCCAAGGACATGGATGCTGGTGCGCCAGTTACCAACACTAATTCCTCTGGGCCAAGCATTGGGGTTAGCTCTTTGGTGACAGATGCGAACTCATCACTCTCTGGAGGTGCCCAGTTGCAGCCAAGTACTAGCATGAATGCTGATTCATTCATGCGTCTTCCGGCATCCCCAATATCATTTTCATCAAATAACATATCTGGCTCTTCAGTAGTTGATAACTCCATCATGCAGCAAAGTCCACCCCAAGAGCAGGTGCAGAGGCGGAGATCTTCAAGTGTAACATCACAACCTGTGTACGAGGCTGGTGCTGCAGTGCATCCCCAAAAGAAATCGAGGATTGATGTTAGGCAAGATGATATCTTGCAGCATCAGTTGATTCAACAACTGCTCCATGGTCAAAATTCTCTTCATCTCCAGGGGCAGCAGAACGCACAGCTTCAAGCTTTGATCCAGCAGCATAAACTGACACAAATTCCACGACAGCTGCAGCATTGTTCACAACCATTTTCTCAGATACAGCGACCTCAAGTTGGTATACCCCGGCAACCTCAGCTTAGACCACCACTTCCACAACCTGGAATGCAGCTAGGGGGACCTGTTAGGGTTCCTGTTGAGAGTGGGCTTTGTTCTCGCCGGCTAATGCAGTATTTATATCACAAGCGCCACCGCCCAGAGGTATGTTTTTGCACAGTACTAATTGATCATGTAATTGTTATATGTGTGGTCTTGGCAATAGAATTTATTCATCACTGTCTTGCAGAATAATCCCATAACATACTGGAAGAAGCTTGTTGAGGAATATTTTGCACCACAGGCAAGAGAACGATGGTGTGTGTCTTCTTATGAAAAGAAAGGGAATTCTTCAGTTGCTACTCCACAATCAACTTTGGTTAGTTAATAGTCCACCCTTACATTATTCATTATCATTCACCGCGCTTCCACTCTTCACTTTAGCATCACTTTCTCTGTGATTGATTAGAATATTCTTCAAGTTTTTCTTGGAGTACTAAACACATATTGTAGCCTGTGGTAGCTGAATGTAAGGCCAATTCTTTGGCTTCTGTACGTTTCACTCGATTCAGAGGAACTTGTTCTGTATATATAATTAGATGGATACACGGCTACAAGGATAAAATATACATTTTCCATATAATCCTATTTTCTCTATGTTGCAGGATACATGGCGCTGCGACATTTGTAATGTGCATTGTGGGAAAGGATATGGTTAGTTCATTTCTGACTGCACTACCACATTATATTCCTAATGCTTCTCTTACGTTTAAATTCTTAGGTTGCCATCTGTTAGCCAAACTAACATATCATGATAGGCCGTTTCTTCTTTGCTAAGGACCGTACCATTTCACCTCGTAACAGAAATGTATGCAATATGTCGTGAGGCCAAATTTTATTCTATGAACCAATTGGATGTATTTGAAATGAATGAATCTGTCACGTATGAACAATATTGAGACAAACATGGCAATCTCCTAGTGATTTTCTCACATTGGATCTCTACTTGTAAAACAAGATTGTTTTATGACTTTGTGTTCCTTTTGTGCATGTCGCAAATGCTTTTATGCCAACAATAATGTTGTTGGAACACCCTAACATCTTTTCGTCGAGTTGCTTTCTAATTTGTTCCTTAAACATCTGTTTGTTACTCCCATACAGACCATGATTTTCAGTTTTCCTTTATTTATTTTAATTGTCATGAACATAATTCTTTGAATTGAAATGATATTTTTTTTTTAAAAAAACTATCTCTGGTCCATTGACAGAGGCTTCCTATGAAGTACTTCCCAGACTTTGTCAAATCAGATTTGACCATGGCGTTATTGACGAATACATGTACCTTGACATGGCAAATGAATTCCGGTTGGCTAATGGCCAAATGCTACTTGAGCATGCAAAAGTTATTCAAAAAAGTGTTTATGAGAATCAACATGTTACACACGAGGGGCATTTGAGAATCATTTTCACTCCAGAACTAAAGGTATGCTGCTTGGTGTGGGGTTGCACATGTCATTAACAATTTTTGCTAATATGTATATCTGTTGTAGCAATTGTGGACATAAAATGATTTAAGTGAGGTCATTTGACAATCATTATTATCCACTGACAACCTTTGAATTGTGTAGATAATGTCCTGGGAGTTCTGTGCACGGCGACATGAAGAGTATATCACTCGCAGGATTCTGGCACCACTGGTGAAATTCTTAGATCTGCTTGCTGGCCATGTTTAATTTGGCAACAAAAATTAGTTGATTCTTCTTCCCTAGATGAATAATAATCTGTTTATTGCTTTTTCTTGGCACCTTATACCTCAGGGAAGTTAAAAACATTAATTAGGTGACAAGGATAGATCCATCTTAGTTGCATATTGGATTGGATGAAAAATGTGTTTCTTGTTATACAACTTCTCCCATAGATGTTTTGCATTCTCTTTATTTAAGTACTGCTTACCCTTCGGGACTAAAATTTTAACTTCTGTTCTACCCATGATTCTGGTAACCTTGTTCTGATCTGTACTCTTTGAGGATATTGCCCAGTACATACTTTTCTTTTTGCCTGAGTATGACTCTTGGATGACATATTCCGATATTTGATACATTTGGTGGTCATAATATCTTGTATTTCGGATTTTTTCAGGTTAATAATCTGCTGCAAGTTCCCCAGAAATACCAAGCTGCTGTTAGTGGAAGTGGGCAAGCTGGGGTGTTAAACAGTGGTGCACAAACCATCTGCAACATGTTAGTGAGCCTATTGCACATTAATACCTAACCAAATCCATTTCATAGTGCCCCTTTGTCATGTTAAATGAAAATCCTGCAACTGACTATACTTGACACTTTTTGGTTTTCTGAATTCCAACGAATTCATGGTTTTTTCTTATGTACTCTTAGGTTTGTAACTGCATCGCGACAACTAGCGAAAAATCTAGATCATCACACCTTAAATGAACATGGGCTTTCTAAAAGATATGTTCGCTGCCTGCAGGTAATCAGAGTCCTCCTTACATCACATTCTCCTCCAATATTATCAAAGTCGCTGAGACATTACTTCATCATTAGCCTATGCTATGCATTGTACATTAAGTTCTGTATGTAGATGTGACTCCAGCACACTGATGAGTATCAGTCCTTGTCAGATATCCGAGGCGGTGAATCACATGAAGGACTTGATTGAGTTCAGCAACAAGAATAATATTGGTCCTAAAGGTGATTATCTTTTTGGATGATGATGGCTCAGCCTTTTTTTAAAGTTGATATTTTATGAAGGTGGCAGGAAGTAGTTTTAAAACCTACACCAAGTTCTCTTCAGAAAAATATTTGAAATGCTAGGGAAGTTCTGACGTGTAAGAAAAATCTAGAGCTTTATGAATAGACACAGTGAGACAAACCCAGCCAATGTGATGCGATAACACAGTACACTCTTGTTATCACAACCTAATGAATCGGGTGGTTTATACTTTATAGTAGTGAATGCTATATTATTTGGGCTGATCTGTTCGTTTTTCCTGAAGTTTTAATGTTATTTATGCTCACCTGCAGAGAGCCTGAATAATTATTGCAAACAAAATATACCAAAGCTTCCTGTTCAGAATATGCATGAGGCAAGGCAACCTGTAGCTGCTGCTGGCATTGCTGATAACCAGAGCAACGCCCATGTCATGGGGACACAACAGGAAATAAGCGGCCATATGAACAACGGGTCTCCTGGTGTTGGAGCCATAGGCAACAATTCTCCACAGAATGCTGCAGCACTAAGCTGTTATCAGAATATGCTCAGAAGTTCCAGAGCAAATCAAAGTTTGCTCCAGCAGGAGGCATCAAGGGTCTTCAGAGGTCCTGGAGCAATGCACAATGGCATGCAGATGGAAGTATCCAGATCGTTCAGCGGACCTCACCAAGTGCAGCTGGCACAATTCCAACACAACCTCTCATTCCAGAAGCCAATGTCACAGCAAAACGTTGTCCAGAGCTTGGGTGCGAGCCCACAATACCAGCAGCATGTGTTTAACCAGCTGCTGCAGGAAGTTAGGAATAATAACAACCGTACTTTTGGGCAGCAACAAGCGCCAGGAACATCTAATGTTAATAATGGTCTTGGATCAGGAGCGGCTGTCAATAGCGCTGCTACTGGAGAGCAGACACAGGGTATCAGTAACAATAACGGCGGAGTCAACAGGGCAGCTCCAGTGAGTACTGTGCCTAGCAACGTGATCAACTGCAAAGGCAGCAGTGCCCCCAGCAGGAGTAACAGTTTCAAATCGGTAAGCAGCAATCCAGCTGCTGCTACTGGAGGCAATGCCTCAGCTTCGAAGGACGAGTCTTTCCATGAAATGGAGGATCTCAGCCACCTCATTTCCAATCAACTGGCAGAAAGTGGGCTGTTCATGGGGGAGCAGGGCGGCGGATTCCCGTGGGACATGTGAAGACCACAAGACTACCTAAGCGCCTCATCGCTCAGTGATTTCAATGTAAGCGTAAGCAACAACAGCATGCTTGGCTGGTGCAAGTGGTGATGGAAGGTTTGCCTAGACTGTTTTAGTATTTGCTAATGTTCTCCTTTTTCTTTGTGAGCTTTTGTATTGCCATTTCGAACAGTTTCTTATGACCATACTTATGTAATTCAGATGTGGGAGAGTCGGGTTTGGTTTGAGTCGGTTTTTCCAGATCAGTGCACCCTACTTAGAATGTCGCCTACCTGCCATGTAAATCATTTCATGTTATAGGAACCGTAGTTATGTTCTCATGTTATTAACAGTGTTTGAAACATAGTATTGTCATTTAATATTACAGATCCTCTCGTGATAACCCATCATGTTAGTAACCGAATATAAATTTGCTTTGAACAGAAATAAAGAGGCGCATCAAGAAAAGAAGCTCTAAACGTATTATAAGCTTGTGAAGCACTAGTACATCTGTGCCAAAATGAAATGCCAAAGATAACAAAGCACTGATAGCAATCATTATAATAAAATGTCATTATTAGAACATACTTAAAATATGTAAAAATGTACTATATGATTTTTTTTTAAATGAAGCACGTTCATGTACCGTCCCATACAATTTCACGTGTATTGTTCCTTACATCTAACTAAATAACCAACTTGTATCAACTCATCCAGGGCTATCTCATTAGGCTATCCACACTCATTTTCTTTAAAACATATTCTATGCTCTACTCTTTTAGCATATTCTCTAAACTTCTTAGTATGTCAGTATGTTCACTCTCACACCTGCTCTATACTTTCAGTACATTATAGTCCAGTATCCTTTATAATATACGACTACAGGTGATCTATTATGAACCAATCCATGGAGGACCTGCACAGTTCAACTTGGGACAACCAGTTCCATCACGATTCTGCATGCATTTCTCTTCTGTTTCCTACTATCTGCTTCGTGATAAATATCCTATTGTTTGCGGCCTTCTGTTATGCATTTGCATCTGCACGCATCACACGGAAACGACGGGCTGCGAGTGCACGCACATATCTATTCGGGCCTGCAAGTACTCGGTAGCAAGCAACGCTGACTTCGCGCCAGTTAGAGCAAACGCAAGTCGCAGGCCTAGTAAATCAAAAGCACTCCAGGATCGTCGTGCTTCAATTCAATATGGTTACAAGAAAGGAGAGACCCTAAAGAACAACAGGTACAAGTGGAATGCTACGAAAATGATACAACTGGGGGATAAAAAAAACGGACATCTTCAAAGGACAGAATGATACGAAAATGATACTTGCCATGTCTAGATAAGATGCATCCAACTTTATCCGAAATAACAAAAAAAAGTTGCTTATATCATGTCTCCCATGCTGGTGAAAAAAAAAAAGCACATAGTCCTGCTTTTGACAAACCATGAGCTCAATGGCTAAAAGCGATGTCCTCTCATTCATTTATACAGGGGCAGAACAAACATAAAACCAGTGTCAAATTATTACCGTGGGGGGCACATTTGCTTCAGGAAAGGGAAAGCCATTACAGTGATTCATTCTTTTCTAGATGACAACTTGTTCTAACAAAGAGATAGATCTCATGTAAATATTCAGAAGTTGCTTCACCGGTAAAGGGAACCATGATGATATGCTACCTCTCTAGTTTCTGCCCATGGCGGCCCTGTCCTGCTGCCTCAGCCTCTCACCTTCGCGGCAAAGGTAGCCATTGAATTTCTCCTACCAACATGTGAGAGAACAGGGTTTATATAACTACCGTATAAGAGGTCAGATGACATCAAAAGCTAATAGATTTAAAATAGACAAACAAAGCTGAAAAAAGACATGCACATCATTAATCCAGCATGCAAAGTACATGAATTTGGCAGTAATCATAAACATGCAATTGATACACTAAACACTGAGATTTTCTGTCCACCTTGAATGGTGGTATACCACAAAAGGATCACTTAATCAAATACCACAAAATGGAACTATGGTTCCACACAGCATCACTTGTTTGCTTTACAAATAAACTTGGCTGTAACGAAGAGTGGAGTAAGTAGCTTACAAATAATCGATCTATCACACAGTATTTGAAAGAAGAAATGAACAAAAAACACCCATATTATCGAATCTGCCTCGAATCAGCACTTTTCTTGCCTCTGCTAGGTCTCAATTCAACATTATCTCACCCAGCAGCGGACCTTTCTACCCCAACCAGAATCCGCCCCAAATCTAGGGTTCTTAACCCCCCCAACAACGCATCCGGGATGCGTACCTTCCTACCGCGAATCCAACGATCGCGAACGCAGTAGTAACAAGCAGCAAAATATCATGCACATGCTAGGCAGCAATAAAAGGAGATGGGATGCAGGTAAAGGAGCGGAGGGCGGGAGGGGGGGGGGGGGGGGGGGGGCGGGTGCTACCTTGCCTCCGAAGAGGAAGATCCCGGCAAGTCCGGCGGTGGCGACGCTGCCCCAGATGACCACCGTCGACGAGAGCAGCGACCAGTTGCGGTAGATCATCTTGGCCTGCCGTCCTCTCTCTTGGCTGCGCTGCACCTGCACTGCGGTCTTCCTTTCCTTCTGACCTTCTTCTTGCTTGCGATGGATGGATGGAAATGGAACTGGTCCTTGTAGCAATCAAACCTGGGCCTGCAATGCTTTTGAGACATTACTCTAGATGTCTCAAAAGCCTGACACAGGTGTTGGGCCGTTGGACTAGATGGCAGCTTCTAAACAAGAGGCACCACATGCATGCAACAAGACTTCAAGCAGCAGGCATGGTTCTCCTACAACTCCTCCCAATCATCCGTCTAATTTTAATAACCCGTCTTAATTACCACAAATACTCTTATAAATATGCTCCATCTCGCCATTGTCAAGCCACCACCTCCACACATCTAACACCTCCGGCCAATCCTCCTCCACCAACCAATAGAAACCCGGCTGCCGGTGCCGCGCAACCGCCAGGTACAGCAGCCGGGGGAACAGCCATGGGTGCCTGCGCCAGCAAGCCCAAGACGTTTGAGGGGAAGGCTCCCGAGGAGGAGGCTGCGGCGGCCGCCGCCGCCCCCGTCTCATCCACACCCAAGGTTGCACCGGTCGAGACTACGACCACCGCCATCTCCTCCACTGAGGTGACGACGGTAGTTGAGAAGGTGGTGGAGGAGGAGTCCAACAAAGAGGACGATCCGCAGGCAGCTGCAGCGATGACGGTAACGACAGAGCTGCTGCCTGCCAACACTACCGAGCCGCCCGAGGAGAAGGCTGAGGCGGCGACGTTGGAGATGACGGTGGTCGAGCCCGAGCAAACGAAAGAGGAAGCTGTCGTGGAGAAGATCGTCGTCGAGGAGGAGAAGGAGCCTTCATCAGAGCCCGCCGCGGAGGAAAAGGCGCCTGCCATCATCGAGGCGGTGGTGGACGAGACCTCATCATCATCAGAGGTGAAGAAGGACAACACCGAGGAGAAGGAGGAGGAGGAAGAACAGAAGCCAACACAAAGCTGATCGATCAGCCATGCATATCTCCTGACGGATCGATTTGCGCGACGCGTGCTTTGATGATGATGCACACTTACCTCGCTAGAGCTGCCATCGGGAGCGAGAGAAATCCCACACGTGTAATCATCGATCGATGTCTGTCGCCTGTTTCTCCTCCATGGTGTTCTGATTAACGACGCTACTCATGGGCTTAATTCACGTGCTGAAATATTCTTACGCAAACAACCATTTGTAGGCCTGCAGGCCCAACTGTCCGCTCAAACGGCCCACTTATAGTCCCATCCGTCCGAACTGTCTGCTCAAACGGCCCATTTAGAGGGCCGAGAAGCAGCGCCGCGCCGCGCATTCCAGAACGTTCCGCCCGTGCTCCGTAACCCGCAACCACGCACGCACGGCGCCGGCGAGGCGACACCACCCCGCCCCCCGTCGCCACCGACATGCGTCTCCCCCACGGCGCGCGCCTCGCTCTCCTCCTCGCCCGCCGCTCCCTCTCCGCCTCCCGCTCCCCGCGCGCCGCGCACAGAGGTGAGCCTCGCCACCACACTAGGTCACTCTCCCGAATCCTTGGACGCCCGGGCCCTCCCCTCCCCTGATCTCTATCGCTTGATTGCGTCTCCGTCTCTTGCAGGGACATGGAGTGAGGTCGCGCGCGCGGCGCCATCCTGGAGGCCGCCGCCCTTCTCCTCGCCGGGCAGCAGCGTCCGCAGGTTCTTCCATGGTGAGTGGGAATAATGGGCAACGTCTCCACAGGTTCTTCTCCTCCTCTGCTCAGACGATTGAAGTTGATGGCTGATGAGTGATGCTGCAGGGACCAGGCCGGTGGCAGCCAGAGACTACTATGATGTGCTTGGCGTCAGTAAGAACGCAAGCCAGGCGGAGATAAAAAAAGCTTATTATGCGGTATGGATTGGTTGGATTGAATTGAACCCAGCATTCTGCAGGAATTAGCCGTACTTATTGAATAGTAATATTGATACTGTATAGTGTATACCTGGAATATAAATTACCAAAGTTTTTACTTTTTAGCACCGGCTACATCTAAAAATGAACAAATGGCTTGTCAAGTTTAGTTGGTAGATGTTTCAAATTCCAAATGCATGATAACCAAGTGGTAAATGTCTGCAACGAGCACTTACAGTAGAGTTTGTGGCTAATTTTTCACTGCATCCACCTTTTGAGTACCGTTGCTGTTTTCACTGTAGTACATGATGATATTCCCCCTTTTATCCATACCATACACAATCCACTTTTCTGTTTCCATTCTCTGCAATCCGCCTTACCATGCCATATTTGTTTATGTTCCACTTGCTCCAAAAAGCTTGCGAAGAAGCTTCATCCTGACACAAATAAAGGTGATGCTGAAGCAGAGCGGAAATTTCAAGAAGTTCAACGAGCTTATGAGGTGCTTGATTTTCATTTGATGTTGTGTGCTACCTTGCATAATGCTATATAGCTCTCATGGACTCTAACACATCCATCCAAACTCCAATCCAATGTAGACTCTGAAGGACGAGGAGAAAAGGTCGTTTTATGACCAGGTAACAATTTATAACCACCTTTAAAGCTATTTATGTTCACTTTTATACTACACATCCAAACATGGCTTGTCTATTCCATAATACTTTCGATGAGTATGCAAGCAGATGTACATTTGAATCTTATAGTCAGTTTTCATGACCACACAATTAATTTTCAATTTTTTAAATACTCGGGTTGCTTCTCATCCACGTTATACACCAGGATGATCATGCCAGCCCTTTAGCTTAATAAAACATGGAGCATTGGCAGTGATGGAAATAACACTTTACTCCCCTTGGCCTGATTCTTACAGGTTGGCCCTGATCAATTTGAGAAAGCGTCTGCTAGTGGAGGTGGAACTGGTAGTCCATTTGGGGGTGGTTTTGGCAATCCATTCGAGGATATTTTTGGCGGCAGCGGCGGTGGAATGAATGATGTATGTCGTCTCTATAAAATTTAGTTTTCATAGCCCATCATTTCCTTGTTATGTTTTTGTTTGTCTGCTTCCTTTTAGAATGAACGTACAGAAATGTTCATTGTGCTCCATGAATTTTGATTCATATTTGTGCTCTTTATGGGATAACTTCGATCTAAGCTATAAAGTTGTGCTTTTGTGGTTGCCCAGTACTATATGCCTTTTTTAGCCTATGTTATATGTTGCAGTGGATGCCCCTGAAATTTTGTATTAAATTGTCCTGAAAGGCTGAAACACTGCTGACCTCATATTTAGGAAATAATTACTTATTTCTTTCATTTCATTGTTTTATAGTTTGCTTAACCTGTTAAATGCTTGGTTATTATATTTCTCTTTCTTGTTTCATCTTCTTGAATCTGTAGCTGAAGACAGTTCTGTTATTGGTTCTTTATATATCCTTGTTCTTATTTCAGTTGCTTTACTGAGCAAGTTCCTTATATACCGTTGTTCTTATTTCAGTTGCTTTACTGAGTAGCTTCCTAACTGATGGCTTTTGTTCTGTTTTAATTTTATCCTCTTCACTAAAATCTAAGAAATCTATTTTTCCTTTTGTTTTCTGTTATGAAGTTCTTTAAGAATATTTTTAGGGACAGAGAATTTGGAGGGCGCGATGTTAAGGTGATTTCTACACTCATTTTAATTGCATACTCAGTTGTACTTTGCGAATTGTTGTTTCACTGATCCAGATTTGCAGGTTATACTTGAACTATCATTTATGGAGGCAGTTCAAGGCTGCACCAAAACAATCAACTTTCAAACTACTGTACCATGTGAAACCTGCGGTATATATTTGCAGTTTATTTAGTGATTTCGTTTTGTAGTTAGGCTTAATTTGTGAATTATGTTTCCCTGACAAGAGAATCTATTTTTTTCCCAGGCGGAGCTGGCGTGCCTCCTGGAACCAAACCTGAAACGTGTCTAACTTGCAGGGGTTCAGGATTTGTTAGTTCTTCCTCCAGCCCTTTGCAATCTATTCATTTGCTACTATTTAAATTGATAGTACGCTGATCCATTTTTCTCTAAGATCAATAGATCTTCATGCAAACTGGTCCCTTCAGGATGCAATCAACATGCACAAAATGTGGAGGTTCTGGAAAGACTGTGAAGGTACGACTTTCCTTGTAGTGTGACGTATTTTGCACATCACATTTATACTGACTAGTAACTATTTGATGCTTCTGCCTGTATTGATAACTTAAGCTTGCACAGAATATGTATTGGTAACATGCACAAAATATGTATTGTTCTAGGTGGATAGAGTTGTGAGCATTCAAACTTCACTATAGTACAACTTGAGCTCGTACATATCACTGAAGCCGAAATTCTGAAGCCCGAATATCAGCCTGAACCTTGTCATGTGTTATCTTGCTCCATTAGTTATAAATAGTTAATGTGCTTACAACACTTAGCCAGTTCTCATGTTAGTCATTTATAGAGATATATACTTGAGTTATATTGTTCCCTATATAATGCCCGTACAGTTGTATAGCTTCTGAATTCTAATTAATTTCTGGGATATGGTGGCTATGATCCTTCTATCGTTTTAGGAATTCTGCAAGGCATGCAATGGAAACAAAATTGTTCCTGGAACCAAATCAATTCGGCTCGATATACATCCTGGTGGGTTTCAAGTTATTGTGACTCATTTTAATGGTGCAGTGGTGCCAACATGCTTTGGTTATGTGTCGCGAAATGAACCAACATACTTTGTTGGTGCAGGTTCTGATGACGATGATACTATAAAGGTGGCTAGATCAGGTGGAGCAGATTCTGATGGACGTTCTGGTGATCTATATGTAACTCTTAGGGTTAGTCCTCTTTGCCTTTTTTCTGTTTAGCAGTTCAACTGATGACCAATGAGTGAAGATAATCTTCCTATTTTTCCAGGTTCTTGAGGATCCTGTATTCCGAAGAGAGAGGGGTGAAATTCATGTAGATACTGTCATCAATGTGACTCAGGTAATTTGAAGCACTCATTCTTATGATCTGTGTATGAAGGGCTTGTAGTGCACATTACATGGTACTAAAATGTAAATTCCATTCCGAGAGATCCAATCAACATTTAGATAATGCTTGTTGAAGACAGACTGTTAGTTTCTTTATGAACTCTCGGGCAATCAGCAAACAATGTCTCGTTACATAGATCAGACTGGCTTATGAATTATGATAAAGTTCATGGGGTGACTACATTAAGGGACTAAAACCTTGTGTGTAAAGCTTAAATGAAATTACTGTGTACTAGATATCTCATTACTCTTAGTATATTTTATTAACATTCATACTGTGCCATACTCAGGCAATTTTGGGAGGGACCGTTCAAGTCCCAACTCTCAGTGGAGATGTTGTTTTAAAGGTAAATGGCCCGCACCAGTTTTCATTATTATGTTTACTAAGAGGTAACTTCATGGGTCCCACTACCTTGTTGCAGGTCAAGCCAGGTACTCAACCTGGTCAAAAGGTTGTTCTAAGAGGAAAAGGTAATGTGCTGTGTAGACTCTGCTGTGTAGACTGTGCTGTGGCCATATTCTCTTTAATTATACGCAATGCTGCTGCTATTTGATTCTTGCTGGTAGTCTTTCTCTCACATCTGTTTTAATCAACTTGTAAATTAAGTTTCAAACTATCAGAAGCATCTGCGTGCATCAACAAATGAAGCACGGAGAAGCTGAGTGAAAAAGGAAAACTAAAATTATCAGCCAACATTTGTAATGGGGACATAATCTATGCAAATGAAGCCATTTACCAATGGTCAGTCAGATCTCCTTTAGCTTGAGGAAAATATAACTGGCATTCATGTGAACTCCCAATCAACTGCCGTTCAATCAATGTACTGCTAGGACATAATGCCTATATGGCTATAATATTTTGGTGGGAAATAGATACTGCTGAATTATTTCATGTCAGCCTAAATATTGACGTATCCTTGCAGGAATCAAGACAAGAAACTCATCATACTACGGAGATCAATACGTCCATTTCAATGTCAATATCCCTGTGTAAGTCCCTCATGAGCGAACTACTATCTTGCATGGCGCATTTGGCTTTTACAGTTGAGTCTTACATGTAATTTATTGCAGGAATTTAACACCAAGGCAGCGTGCGCTGATCGAGGAATTTGCAAAGGAAGAGCAAGGTGAAGATGAGAAGGATGCGAAGGCAGCTGGGGCATCAGGATAGCCAATTTTCTAGCATTGATTTAAGTCGGGAGATAGGATAGGCTGCTGCCTGAAATTTTCACAGGAGCAAGATATAGTTGATTGCGATGGAATTTCCGTCGCAATATATAGATCTTTGTTTGAAATTTTGTAGCTTCAATAATACTACACCACCCTGCTCCATGTGTGTAATCTCCAAAGCTACTAGCGAGACATGCAGGGACTTGTAAGGTTTTCAGGATGACATGTAACATCACACGGTACCATTGTCATATAACTCTACAGTTGAAGAATGTTTTCCAGATGGGCGATCTGTGTTCTTCTATTTACATTGTAAATTTTAGGCACCTTCCTGAGTCATCAATTCAAATCGTGTTTCCTAAACTAACACCAAATCATCTCAGCTCTAAAAATGGTGAACACGACCGTCGTCGCTTCTGCTTTTTGGTTCGCCACGAGGTTCAGACTTCTCACAGGATAAAATCATCAATATGCAATAGTGATAAGCTTAAGCTGAGGCTTCTCAGCAGCAACATGAAAACAGGTCATGCTACAACCGCGACTCATTATCAAGAGGACCACCGAGGATTCCAGCACAGAACTATAGAATACAGGACATTGAATCCATATAGGAAGTCGCAATTTCGATAGTGAAATAGATTTACAACTGAATGGATGCAGAATTTTCTAAGACAAATGCATTCCCAAGCCAGATACTTTCAATCTCTAATAATTACAGAGTACACTACATTCAGGTCGACACATCACATTAACCAGAACAAGGCTCCATCGAACTATTAAGGGAAACTGCAACTTCACGATTGTCCATTCAGTAGATGTGGTATTATCCTTTTAACTTGTGAGCTCGGCATGTTATTTGGTCCATGATATGCCCGCCCCCTTCTTTTAACGTTGTTGGTTCTCCCTCCTACGAGCATAACGGGTCCTGTCATTGTACCTAGGCCTATCTGATGCTCTCTGTGGCACAGGCTCTACCCTCCTTTGCCTCTCCGGGGGCCTCTGAACAATTTCCCCATTGACAAAAAGCTCAGCTGCAAAATTAAATGATTTAAGAGCATTAATATTCTATAAACATAAACACCACCCCCTTGAAGAATAACTAAAGTACATCATGCAAAGTCCTAACGACATCAACCCTATGTGAATAAACAAGTGTTAATACAAAAGACTGGGACATCCAAAAGAGCAAAATTGAAGTAGCCATGAATGTGTTGTTAGTGTTTCATCTAGATTGATCTACCACTCCATTGTTGTGAAGGGCAGAACCAATAAGAGATTTTTTCTCTAAGTCCATTAGCATTCAAAACAAGACATCGTTGAATGACTCTTGCTTTGCCAAGATGGACTAAAAGAAACCATGGTGTAAACAACGCATATACTCATAAATGGATTCTTTTGAATCACAAACAAGACAAAGCAATTATCCTAAACACACAAGTAATTCACTAAACCATAACAAATGGTAACTGATCATAGCAATGTCTCACACCTACTGCTCTGAGACTCATTTTATTGAGGAGCAGAACCGTTGGAGAGACTTTTTATTAGTCCATTAGCATTCAAAGCAAGACATCGCCAATTAGGCTTACCGCTTTGCCAAGATGGACTAAAGAGTAGAGAATCACTTACGTAAGGAATAAAGCAGCAGAATGAAGTCATCAAATGAAGAGACAAAAATCCAACATGTCTCGTCCCTAATGATCCGCACCCCATTTCATTGTGGTGCAGAACCATTAGAGAGGCTGTTGTTAGTCCATTAACATTCAAGGCAAGACATTGCCAATTAGGCTTACCACTTTGCCAAGGTGGACAGGAGAGTATAGAATCACATAGATGAGGAATAGTCCTAGCGGCACTAGGATGGTAATGCAACAGAACAGAATTCATCAAATGAAGAGAAAATCCATCATGCACCACCTCTAATAATACGTGTTCCATTTCATTGTGGCACATAAGCATTCAAAGTGGGGCATTGTTTGCGAGGCTTCAAGCTTTGCCAAGATGAACTAGAAAAAATTGTGATATCACACTGGGCACAAAGATACAGTGACAGCCAAGTGCTATGCACAATGTTCGATTTCAATGAAGCAATGCATGATAACAGAGTTCACACTGCAGTAACAGTCAGATGTTTTTCCTCTCTAGGACTCATGACAGTATGAGGGGACATATTACGAAAAATGCTAGGAAATCATTCAGGAAACTAGATCCAATCTACAACAGGGCTCCCAAAACTGCCATCCCCAGACACAAGCATACAAATTAGCTAATTGTTCTTAAGTAAAACAAAAATAAGCAGTTAAGGAAGGTACCTCCATAGTCTTTGTATTCAGGATCAACATAAGAATCTGGGAGCACGAAGAGAACGCCAGGTAGCCCTGCAATACAAGATAAACGACATTGCATCGGATAAGTCTCTTCTTCAGGGGAATAAAAACTAAAACACATCACGGATGAAGAGAGAACAGACCCTCGAGTTTGTTAGATGTTTCCTCATCGATCTCGCAACCGAACCCGAAGTAACGCTCACATGAGACGTTGTAGATCTTCTTCTTCGCCTCTTCCTCACTGAAGAATAGACAGACCAACAGATTAGTTTTCCAGCTCAACTACCCCGAACGAGACGACGATGAATCATGTTTCCGAGAAATGAGATGATGCGTCGGCGTGCGGAGCTGTACTACCTTCCGAGGACCTTGGCGAGGGTCTGGATGTAGCAGTCGATCATCTGCTGCTTGGTGGCGCCCTCCCCGCCGGGCTTGTCCATCACGATGAGCCAGTGCTCGTAGTCGCACCCCGGGAACAGCGGCGCCATCTCCGTGGGCGCGCGGTCCCCACCGCCCGATCGCATCGGGGAGTACCCGTCCCCGCCGGGGCGCCGCGCCATCCCGCGCGGGAAGCCGAGGCGGTAGGCCGCGATGGCAGCCGGACGCAGCAGCTGCTCGGTGGCTGCTCCCGTAGGCCCACGGCGGAGGAGGGCGGAGAAAGAGGAGGCGCGGCGGGAGAGGAGCCTCCGGGCGGTGGCGGTGGCGGTGGCGGCTGCGGCCATGGTGGTTAAACCCTAGCTGAGGAAGTGGAGTGGTGAAATGGACTTTTGCGAGGAGTGTTTGTGTGTAAAACGAATTTAAAGCTGCGTGACGGAGAGGTTTAGGTCCAGTTGGTTTAAGAAGACGGATGGGCCTTAACTGGGCTTTTCGTGTCTTGGATTGTGATGAGGCCCACTGGACCAAAGGTTTAGGCCCGCTTTATTTCATATTCGAGATTATCTGTAGCCTGTACTGTACTGAACCTGTGAAGATTCAAATGCTGCAACGCCACAAATTGGCCGCATGGAAAACATATCCCGATGCAATACAAAAATCGTGGAAACGACGTGCATGTTGCAGCACCAAAACTTTGATAATAAGATCAGCAACCAAACGAGCAATGAATTACATGATTCCATTTTGCTGAATATAGCAGTCAATGGTACTGATGACAGTGAAATACAGTGTCTTTCAGACGACAACACAGCCGTGTCATAAAAATCAAGCGAATTACACATTGTGCTGTTACTTTGTGCACTACTCCATCCGTTTCTTTTGTTGTCACCGACTAGTTCATTTTTAAACTACTCGATCACAAATAAAAACATGGAGTAATATCTAGCAGCTAATGCAATCACTATTTTTGTGCAACTATGAAAGCAATTAAGTCTAGAGGATCTTTATGATCATCACATTTTTTTTACTTAAACCCCTTCACTTGGCAACAGTGTCCGCACTTTCTTTTTTCAAGTTATGTTACCGGTGGAAGGTTTAAGTGAAAAAATACAATGAAAGATCGACCAAAAAGACTGTAATAAAAGGAGAAAAAAATAACAAATATGTATGAAAGTGAGGTATAGCTGTCTGTCTAAGCGCTTGCAGGGTGCTGCAGCGTCAGTTTGAAATTCACTGCTGCGTCAGTCTGCAAAATGCTGCAGTTGACTCAACAAATAGAAAGAATTAAAGACTGAACCACTTGATTCGTTCGGCTCAGGAAGTATCATCAAGTTCAGGAACAACAGCTGCGGAGGGTTCGATGTGTGATAGCCGCGCGGCTCCCAAAAGTTGCTCCGGGAGCTCGTCGAATGTGTTTGCCTGCAGTGTAACACAATTAAAAAAAACACATGTAATTTCACCGAGGTTATAGCGGGGATAAACTTAATGCTGGAGTTTGGAGGGGAGAAAAGATCTCGGGGTTTGCCTGTATAAGAAAAGCCATGTCCACAACTAAGGTGGTAACAACACCAAACACCAGACCCAAAACTCCATTTGCAACTGCAGATGAACCAATATCTACGTCTACCTGCAGAAGAGTGACTATGTAAGAATGCAAGCCACGTGTCTTTGTACATGACAAAAAGTTTCTCAAAGGATCAGTTGCTCCAGTTACGCTTATTCGCACTGATCAATACAGTGCTCTCCCGTTCAAAAAATAAAAATAAAAATACAATGCTCCTTTGATCATCAAAAGAGAAAAACGCTTTGTTGTTCATAACTAAATAGAAATTGTGTCATGACTGTATTTAGTGACTTACTTCCAAGTACTCTGGACCACGCAAATAGCTGCAATCGACAGCCTTCCCCAGTAAGCAAGGGGTGCTTCCAACGCTTTGCCTCACTATCCAAGATCCCTGCAGAATTTGGGTATGCTAAAGTGAGAACAGCTAGCAATAAGCAGTCAATATGACTTTGAACTGGAACGGACCTTCGGAACAGATGGGATAAGCTTCAATCTGCTGTTCCGAAAATCATCATCACCATCCGCAAAACGCTGCAGTAGTGATCCTTTCTCCAAGGAGCTTGTGACAAAATAGAGGACCAAGCTGTAATGACTTGGACCAGGAATCTGCAAAACCATACCGACTCAAATTTAAAAAACATAACTTATTTACAGAAGAAAAGGGCCATAATGGTTTGTTCCTGAGAGCTCACAGAAATAATCTCATTTAATTACGAAAATTATTAAAGCTGCAAACCAACCTATTTCAGATATACAATAATGCTACAAACCAACCATGCAAGCAGTGTGTTAATCCTTTGAAAAGTTGCACAATAATAGACTGCCTTCTCTTATTTGAAATGTTTATAAAGAAATACTCCCTCCGTACCAAAAAGCTTGTCGCTTTGTACTTCAAAAATAAACTACAAAACGACAAGTTTTTTGGAACAGAGGGAATACCAAATAGGCCTTATAAAAGAACAGATATTGATTGCATTATGCAAGAAAATGTGCAGAAAGGACAAAGAAATGAATGCTGGGGGAGGGAGTGCGGAAAAACAAGCTTACTTGTATGTTTACCAGAAAACTGAACATCCCCTTTTCTGCTGCAACCTGCGTAATTAAAGGACTGGTTAGAACCATCATGTAACAATAGCATTGGATAAGTTAGGTCAGTCCTAACTGTCGGCAATAAATCACTGCTATTTGCATGAATGGTCTGATTCTCCAACTGACACCTCAATTGGTGAAGGACAATGCACAATGAATATTTCAGTTTCCAACTTGGCTTAATGTAATATAACCTTAGAGCCAGCAAAAATTCTAAAATATAATTTTTTTCAAATGCAGAGAGATTGGTTTGTTCCTATATTGATCCAGAGTGCATCTGATTATTAGTCACATGTAGACTGCATTACACTGGCGTTATTCTTCGCGTGATCAACAGAGTAAATGAGGCATGTAAAAGGTACCCTCCATTTTTTATCTGGCATTTTTTGTTTTCTATGGTCTCCAAAATATGGTTTTGACTGCTATACTTTGTAATCTTATATGAAAGTACTAAGTTATGCTTCTCTAAAAGCATTTTCATCCATCTAGCCATCTGGACAGTTAGCAATATATCAATGGTCAAACTTTACAAAGGTCGACAGAATGGCGTAAAGACATCAAATAAACCAGAAAGAAGGGTGTATATGAAAGTTCTCTTAGATATGAGAAATCATGGTCACGGTGTGTCACCCAAATTCAAGTCCCCTTCAACGCCAAATTGAGTGCCTAGTTCTTTATTTATTTATTTATTTATTTTGAAAAGAGCCTAGTTCTTAACATGACAGCCACCTGGTTCTTCTTAGATTTGTCTAGTTGTTTTTAGATATGAAATAGATCATTAAGTAACCTGATGTATTTATTACCTGAGCTGCACATCCTTTCCGTCTAGCAACATGATCCATACGCTTGGTGTCCCTAAGCCAGTCAACCGCGACAAGCTCCATAAGGTACTTCCCTGCTGGTACCTGTAAGCCAACATACTATGCCCTTGAATACCTTCTAGGCTTTTTTATGCATCAAAAAGTAAAAAAAAAAAAACGATTGTGGGACCTGAATGTTTTGACCTTTGATTTGTCATGCGGAAAGTTCATGCTGCGAACTTTGAAGATCTTGCTATCAGGTACAGTCCAACAATTACGACTTTTTTCATTTGTATCCAGACGAATAATGCCAGAAAAGCAAGACAGATCTATTGGATCTGTAGGATCAACAAATATAATGCAAAAAGTGTTAGGTTAAGAAATGGCCAATCACTTGGATCCTGTTACATATACCAAACTAGAAGCATAGAGTTAGATAAAAACAAACCTGGGTGCTTAGCATCATTATCAGATTTGGTAGGTTCATCTTCCTATATATGAATTGCAGTGGAACTTCATTGTGAGGTGATCGAAAGAAAAAGCTAAAAATAAAGCAAGCTAACAAAGTGGTATGCATACTATGGATGAGGTATGACTGTAAAATAGGCAGTTCACCTCCAAGTCAGCTTCAGGAACATGATAATCATCATCTTCTTCCGACTCTTCATCTACCACATCCAAGCTTTTGTTCTCAGCCTGTCCTGAATCTGCTTGTTTGGTTTTGTCACCTTCTTGGTACTTCTGGTCCTTTTTTACTGAGACCGCATTAATCATAGTATGCATCATCGGAATCCTTGGAACTGGATGAATTTCGTCTGTCTGGAGAAAATATTCACGCAATCCTGAAATAAATGTAAAGGTCAAAACTTCCCGGGCACCGACCATCAGGAAAAGACCATCATGCCTTTTCCGTATTTCTATTTTAATAAATTTAATGAAGACATCATGTAATTACAGGTTAAATAGTTGTGTGTACTTTGTACCAGCAACACAGTTCAGCATCTGCAGCAAAGAGTGGTACTGGAATGATGGAAAGTAGTTCACACCCCATCCCTTAAGATCAATTTGCATAAGGTGTTGAACTTGAGTGCGTGGTCTACCATCAAGGCATTTGAGAGGAGAAATCTTGAAACCTCCACCTGAGCTAGTACGAAGTTAAAGAAAAAAAACAAATGTGACAAAACTTAACAAAAGAAGGGTAGAATTCCCGATAAGCACAAGGAACATTACTTTCGATGAAAGCCCTCACAAATCCTGGTTGGGGCCCACAGTTCTGATGCTCAGTAGATCGAAATAGCACAACTGTAAGTTAACAGAAAGCATCAAACATGGATCTGTCAACGGATGAGTAACCACAAAGGGAATCATTTAAAAAATTACCGTAGCTTCCATCATCGTTGCGCCGCCAATATCGTACATAACAAAGATCTCGAGGCCACACCAACCTGCATTTACATATAAGAGTTCCAAATCTGAGTGACCTAACCAATTCTGGGACAGTGCTACTGATAAAATTTTGAATCCAACGCTTCAAGGTGCTGCCACACAGAAGCAGATTTTTCATCCTTCCCCATCATTTGTAAAACCCTGACTAGAGGTGCCATTACCAAAGCAAGACTTCCAGATATATTTTACAAAGCTGATTTTGTGTGGTTCAGTGTCAATTTAAACATTTTGAATGGACAAGGCTTAAGTCAGGATATACACAAACACTATACATTAAGTATTATGTCTAGGTACATTAAGTCACCCAGACACTAGAAAGAAACCTTTTTTAGTAGGTGTGCAATCAACATCAATCTGCATGGACCCTATATGTGTCCGATTCAATAAATTCTCAACAGGATGTACCACACAGACACAACTTGTTAGAAAGAATCAGATGATGATAACTGATCAGTAACAGAAAAAATATAGTAGTTACATTGAACACCAGTTCAGCTGTAGTCGATGATATAGTATTGCAGTATGACCATCAACTTCTTCCACTAAACTCCCGTATTGGAAGCTACAATCCCACCTACAATGAAGAATAAAGGATACAAAGGTCAGTGTCCATGGAAGTATGACAAAAAAATTAAAACAAAAAACACTTACTCATATCGCATTACATCCATACTCATTACAAGCCCAAAAATAGCCTCACATGTGGCTTCCACGACTCCGACAGCCCTCATTGCCCTACTACAGCTTCTTGCCTACACGTGAATAACAACAGACAAGTTTGCTCAATTCTGTAAGTGTTAACAGGATTTCTTCTTCCATTGCCCAACAGTAAACGGGTAAGAGGAGGTACATACAAGATATTCAACCTCCACAAGCTCTTCAAAGATGCGCAGTCCTGCCAGTGGTAAAACAGGATACACTCAGTTCTAACACCATCTGCCTTAATTCAGTGTCCTCATATAGGAAGGGTTAATAATTGGTAAAGGAACTATAAACTTGCCGTTCTGGCACCTAAGTAGCCGCCAGTTCTTCCTGGAGAAAGCCTGATTGGTGTCATTGGGATTTGACAGCCCAATATCAGGCACTTTGGTCCAGTCATGTACTGAATCAGGAGGGCCTATCAGAATACATGACAAATTAATTATGTAGCACAACCTAAACCAATCTGAAATATTCATGAAGTTTACACTTCACATGAATGGAATAACTGAAAAAGAACTGTCTACCATTCCCTATTGTTGTCCTGCGAAGCAAGGTAGGTCGGGGCACTTCTTCGTCTTCTGGTCTGATAAAATAAATTCCCGATTAACAAGAAGAAAGGACTGATATTCAATTTTATATATAGAAAAAAAAATAATCTTGCCCGCTGTCATGATCAGAGAACGAAAATGGCCCTCCAAGATCCATGTCAAAGTCCAACGATGCGAAAGCTTTACGGTTTTTAGCTGTCGTCGTATCCTGTTGCTGCACAACGCAGACCACCAATATTTATCATAATGGCATGCAGCATTTACATTACAAAATATTTTGCAGTTTGGCAGAATTCGACATTTCATTCATCTGAAATCTTTGTCAATGACCAACCAGGTGTTTGGTATGTATATATTTAGTGCATTGCAAATTTCGTGGGAGTTGGCCGTTGAAAGACCTTTTTAGGAACTGAAACGAAACATATCAAAACCTTTACTATTTATTCAATACTTTCTCAAATAAATTGATTCACATGCATACCATGACCGCCAAACAGGAACATATAATCATTTTTGTGTTCAGAAATGTCATATGCACAGGGGAAATTGTTTGAAGAATACAGATAAAATTAGTCAGACTTACTATACCTGATCAATTAGAAACTCTATCTTCCTTTTCCACGCCAGGGCATCCTCAAAATCATACGCACCCATCTGGTTGAAAAACAGTTGAAGTAATAGTATTCATATCCGTTGTGGAAGATATCAGCCAAAATTGTTTTATCAGAAAGATAAAGTGGCTAACAAGACAAGCTGAAACACTGCATAAAAAAACAGCTAGAGAAGTGCAGAATAATATGAAAAGATAGATGCAGCAATAGTTTTCAAAGGTTGCTAAAACTTGCCAGCTCATAAAATCATCTTTACATTTGAAGCAAATTGGGGTCTTAGGTGGTTTAGTAGTTGAGAGTCAAAATGAGTATCTGTTGGTTGCCTTTCTAGCATATTTATAATGGATATGTTGTACGATTTGACTGAACGACCAGGCAAAACAGCTGGTCGTGTCTTGCTCTGGCCCACACGCAAGTCGTACAGTACAGTACAGCACAGTACAGTACAGTTTGGTCATACAAGTAAGTCGTATATATAGAAAGACTTATTTGTAATAGCACAGGATAATGAAGAGAAATATCAGTCAAGTACATGTAAAATGACATATTCAAACCTCCATTTAAAAATTAATTATTATGACATACAGTCAGATAGTTCTGAAAATGTTGAAGGACTCGGCATGAGAACTGACCGTGATTTGATTCTCCTTTTCTTTTTTGTTGTAAATGCATAGAACATAGATCATCTGCAAAAATTACCAAAACTAATGATGAGGAAGAGAAAAGTAACTACCCCAAACTTATGTAAATGAGGAATAACCAAAAAACATAAGTTAGAGACTAGGCATAACACTCATTAATAAGTAAGCAATAGAAAAATGTTGAAAATATAGCCTCTCAGATGATTGCAAAACACTTGTAACATACCTACCACTTGGTAGGGGCTTGAGTGACCCATACGGTGTGTGCAATGGTGTTCTAACCCGAGGTTGAAAGTTGAAATGACTTGTAGCAGCATACAATGTCTTTTGGACACCAACATAAATTTCCAGGTTCACGTGAAGAAAGGTTCCATGCGTGCATAGGCCTGTCCCAAGTATGGTATGGGTTTGGGTTGCATCTCAACTCAAGGAAGTTGTGGGATAATATCAGAGCATCAACTCAAATAGCATAAGTATATGCTGACCATTGTGGCCGCCGGTGGAATGAAGGTTTGTACCAAGTGATAGCTTGGGGCATCTATTTCGTTTTCATATTGATGTCGGCAGCTATCGCATGTTCAGGAACATCATCCCTCCAAGGAATGTAAATGGTGGAATGACTCCAATAAGGTTTGTAAGTAAAATATTGTAAATCTATTCGGGGAAAAGCTATCATCAAGCTGTATAGGGAATTAATGTGCATGTGCCTTGTAACTGAAAACACAACAAGCACATGCCACACTCATTGCTTATGATAGACGATGTAACTAAGAGGGAGCAGAAAACATACTTGCCCATGATGTGTTTTAAGACCTCTATCCTCAACTCTGCAATTTCCATCAACAAGAAGTGACTTGAGTGGCATCTGAAAATACACAAATATCCAGTAAAAATTCAAAAACAGTAGCAGTGATGTCCCTTCACGGACTATTACCATTAAACCATGCACGGAACAGAAAAAAAAAATAGAGAATACTTTCCTTTCTTTTAGTATGAAAATATTCTCGTTAGACACAGCAAAAGATTAATAAAGCATTCATGAACTTTGAAAGGGTCTGCAATTGATTGCGACTTCGAAAAAAAGATAATACCATAGATATGCTTTGGATTGATTAAAGCAGCAACTTTACAGTCAATCATTATTTTGAATTATTGGAGCACTAAAAACGTCCAGACGGGCCAAATAAGTTGCTTACATGATTAACACGGGACTTCATTAGTTATCGTGTCATTAATCAGCACTTCTCTGACTAATATAATTAAAGCATCTAATTACGGAATCGGTCAACAGTTACAACCTCAATAAAGCATCTGCTATTTAAAATAAAAATCCCGCAGCATCAGAGTTCACAATTGGCATCAGCTGGAAATGATTCCTACGTTTAGAAACTACTATTCCAACTGCTCCAGATTTCAGACCCACTTCCATGCATCTCAATCTGGTCAAACCCTCTTCAAAGTTCAAAAACTAAGAGAGGTAAATCCCGATGACTAATCATCTCATCAGGGATCATGCATACGAATTCCAACAGCGGGCCGACCTCCGCGGTTATGAAAACAAAGTAGAGTCACAGCGAGATTTTGTTGCAGAGTAACGCATATTTCCTCGGCAAACGGATCACAAAATAACGACCCCAACAACATCAAAATTCAGAGCATGTGATCACTGCAGCATGTACCATGTTGTCCTTGGGCTTCTTCTTGTAGTAGGCGAGCATCTTGTTGTCGAGGACGAAGTAGCGCGTGTGGAAGAACGACCTCCCGATCTTCCTCCGGCCGTACCGCACCATCCACCCTTCGTACCGCGCGGCCGGCGCCGCGGCGCCCCTCGGCTGCTCCCCGCCCCGCGCCATCGTCCGCGGGAGCTCGCCGCTCCTCGCGGCCTCCCGCCTCGAAGCCGACGAGTTCAGCATCTGCGGTGCCACTCCCGGACCGTCGCGACTCCTCCGGGCCCCTCCTCGCCCCCGTCAAGGAACCGCCATCCCCGGGCGGCGGTGGTGGAGGTGAGTTTGTGGTGGCGCGTGACGGGGACCGGAAACCCTAGGCGCGGTGGGTCCCGGGAATCGCCGGCTCCGCGCGGCTGCCGGAGTCCGGCGAGGGGCGGAGTAGGCGGAGAAAGGGAGGGAGGGATTCAAGGCGGGGGAAGCGGGGAGAGAAGAGAGCCAGACCAGACCGCCAGAGTTTAATTATTATGATGAAGTAGTTACGTCATAAATTAATCCGATGGTCTTGGTATCTTTTTTTCTTTCATGTTTTGTTGTTTAGACCTTGTGTTTGACATAATTTACATTCTTTCGAGCAGAGATGAAGTACATCCTCCATCCATTCCAAGTCCTAACATTATTGTTGTTACAATTACAGATCTAAAATACTTTTTAAATATTTTTTAATAATAATCAATTTAGTCGGAAATAAATAATATTTATGACGGTTAAATTAGTTCAACTTAAATTAAATTAGACGTCATAAATGTCAATCATTTCAGAACATAGGGAGAAACAATTTACAAACTGAAAGGGACATGAATCTTGTATGCAAATGCACGATCTTAGGATGTATTGATGAGTCTATCCATTCATATGAAACTAACTATTCATAGCAAGCAAAGAAAAAGTGGATTCACTTGTGTTTGTTCTCCGTGGAAGATGGCGCCACGTGAGCGGCTTTCCGGAAGCCATCTAACTCGATTGCAAATGGCCAGTGGGCAGTGATTTGGCGCTTTTTTCCTTTTGCCTTTGCCTTTGCCTTGACTGATTGGCAGCGATTAACACGTCCAATACTACGTACAATTCTATCAGTGGATAGTGTTAATACTCCTTCCGTTTCAAAATAATTATCATTGGTTAGTTCATTTTTGAACAATTATTTCGAAATGAAAGGAGTATTTATGAGAAGGGGTGCGCTGTAAAATGTTCTCTAGGCCGCGCTCCCCGCACGGAAGCCGTTCGAAAGTTACGTCATGGCCACGCAGCCTTCACGCCGTATATGCGGACAAGTGGACGGCCGAGATGCTGGCTCGCTCCCTCCACGGCTCCACGTCCGGGGACGGAGCGATTGACTCTGCGGCCAGATTCCCCATTTAGAGCATGACTAATATTTTAGTCAGCTGCTGGTTTAAATACAGTTGCCATGTCACTTAGAGCTACGCACTTAACAATCTTGCCAGCTATATGTGGGTTGGTTAGGAGGCTCCCTCCGTTTTTTAAAATTTGTCACTTTGCAGTTTATTTTTGAACTACAAAGCGACAAACTTTCGCTGATGGAGGGAGTATGATGTATTGAAGATGCAAGTAATCGACGGTTGCATGTGCTTTGTGCATACCATCTGATATGGCCGACATGTCTGTGGCCATTTCATCAAATAAAATATATGTTCATCCAGCCATTAGGACCATCAGGACTACCGAAACAGATCCTTCAAGCAACATAGTTCAGTTTATTAGTATTATATTATCTAGATGACTTGCATACATACATAACCTGATGGCACATATCGCCATGACACCGAAATTTTTAAATGATGGGTTAAAGTCTCTGACGACAGGGCAGCACGCAGTGGACGGTGAAATCGATCCCATCCCACCCCCACCCAATAATAAAGAAACACGAGGACAGAGAAAATGATGTCCCTTGATAGCACATCAGCACAGACGTGGACGCAAAACAGAGAGCAAGCAACGTGCCATCACAACCGTCGGAGTCCACGAAAGCTTAGCTGGTTGGGTGGGTCCTTGACTCAGCAAATTCCCGTTCCAGTTCCAGCTGCCCTTTTTTTTTCTCAAGCTGTATGTAATCTTGTGAGTTTTATTTTATTTTCTACGTAGAAATAAAAAAGGCGGAAAGAGGGTGTATGAGCTAGCAGGCTGCAGGCCCATCTCAACCCGATACTAGCAGCAGCAGCAGCCCAACCGGTGTAGATGGAACAGCATTGGGATAGGAAAGGTAATTCCAGCCCAAGTTGTTCATCGCCAGCCCAGCCGTCGTCGCGCTCAACGCAGCCCATCGACGGCGGCGATCGCCGTAGCACGGACCTCTCTCCGTCGGTGTTCCGAGCAAGTTGTTCATCGCCAGCCCAGCCGTCGTCGCGCTCAACGCAGCCCATCGACGGCGGCGATCGCCGTAGCACGGACCTCTCTCCGTCCGTGTCCCTCTCTCGGATCGCGTCGACGGCCGACACGAACTGACTGTGACTGCACTGCACGCCGTAACGCGAAGGAAGTGGAGGACGGCGATCCCGAACCCCCACCTCCGCTCCGCCATCACCACCGTCGAGATATCGAGCGCTCCGGCTCTGCTCAGCTCGCCGCCCTATGGCGACGCGGAACCGGACGCCGCTCTACGGCAAGTACCGCGACGCGCTGCGACACGTCCGCGCGCCGGGGGAGCGGGCGGCGGGGCGGTGATCGCAATGGATGGCCTCGCTGCTGCGCTACTACCGCGCTTAGGCTCCTACTGTTAACACTCCTGCTACTCTAAATTGCTCCGAATATTCCCTTCTTTTACAGTTACATCTAAAAGATTCTCAGCTTTACAGTTTTATTCTCTCCACTCGTTCACCTCTATATCGCACTTCTATATCAACCACCACATAATTTATTTATTTATCTTTTTGTTTTCCTTTTTCCCTTTTATTTATTCTCCTATTGTTTTCTTTATTTTTCCTCTTTTTTTTTCTTTTTTTTTCTTTTTTTCTCTTTCTTATTTCTTCCTTATCTTCACCGTCCTCTCCCGTTGCTTCTGGAAAATTCCTAGCGCCTTTTATCTTTATCGTCTAGCCTTCCGATTTCTTTTTTTCGAGCAACGCCGCCCTCCCCGCGGAGCCGCCCTCTCCGTCGAGCAGTGCCACCCTCCCTCTCTGCCTCGCCGCCCACTCGTCTCCCGATCTGTCCTCCCGGCGCATTGTCCCGCCTCCTCCCATCTCCTCGCTCTCCCTCGCCGCAAGCGCCGCCGTGCCGGCCCCGTTCTCGCGCCGAGTGCCGCCTTCCCCGCGCTCAGATCCATCGCCCCGACCCTGTTCACGCGCCGAGTGCCGCCCATCTCTTCTCCCCGCCGCCCCACTTGGCTCCTCCTCCTCCCGCCTCCTTGCTCTCGCCGTTCGTCGTCGTCCAACGTCGCCTCCGGTCCCTCGCAGCTCGTCGCTGAACTTCCGCGTGGCGCGAAGCCAACCGTCGTCGCTTTAGCGGTGGCTACAGTGCAGCTCCACCTTTGGCGATGTTCTGTAGCAGTCGCTAGTATAACGGGCACGCTATGTGCTCCCGGTGCGGTCCTCCCGACCTTTAATGTTGCGTAGCGGCCCATATAGAGGCCACTGGTGCGAACACTCTTAGCACCAACGACCCCTCCCCTCCGGCACCGGGTCTCACAACCCTCTTGCAGCTCATCTTAAATGCGTTGCTGAGTGACGACGACGTCACAATTCGTCAACATCTTCACAAAAAGTCTTCTTTCATCGATGATCTTTGAGTTCAAATCGAGTTTTAACATCTGTCGCATCTAGATATTATGACTGCTGCACTTGTATTAGTGGAGAGTAATAGGGTGGGTCATTGACGTGTACCCTATATGTGTAACTTGGTGCTATTATGGAAATGATTATTCCCTTCCAATTACAACAACCGTTTCATCCTCTACAGTGTGTTGGGAGGCAAGAGGCAAACATTTTACTGTGTGTTGCAGTTAAAATTGCATTTTACATTTTGTTTGGAACAAATCCACGCTTTTATGTGTCAGCTAAAATTTCCTTAAAAATATTGCACGTCTTCCGTAACCAGAGCTAGTAAACTTTTAACCAACCTTTCAACCTGCTGCGTGCCGCAGGCACTGTCTTGTGCCTTTATCTCGCGGGAGCGACTAGTATGCAATCTGAGGTATGGTGCAATCGTGCAATCAATCATTTTCATCTATACTCGATATATTACTGTTCACTATATATTATTTTAGAGGTTCTATCTGCACCAGCATACTCTAAAACATACTCTATACACTATTTTCCTTCAGTTTTTATAATATATACTCTAAATTACACTACGAAACAGTTTATCTAAGTATACTTTACAGCACCGCGGACGGTCCGACCATAGTAGTTCTTCAAATGAAGAAAAATAGTCGGCACAGCTGTCTCTGAAGTTTAACATCTTGGTCTGGTCTGGTCTGCAGGCTGAGCGGACGCAGAAGAAAGGGGGCATGGTTATGTGTGCCACTGTCCTTGTCATTCTGATCTTCATCATGATAATCCTCCTGATTTTGAAGAATATCATATTCTGACGTAGCTATTTCTATTAACTGTCGGTGGACGGTATATCCAAGTGAACACAACGCTCATCTAGTCTCATTTGAGTGATTATACAGTGCCTGTATATTGGGAAAGCCGAGTTCATTTTGAGGAGTGCAATGCTGGACATGTTCATAATAACTGGACCAGCACTGTGTTCAATCTTCAAACTTTTTCCGGCACTGCCAATCAAGAGATGTCATATTGGTACGTGGCTCATTTTTTTTAAAGAAAAAGGAAAAAATGAAGAGTCGTTTTGACACATACCTTCTAGTTTGTATTGGATCCATTAGGTTAAGCTCCTCTGTATAGAGTTGTATAATCCAATTCTTGGAAATCAGAAAATCGCTTCAGGTTCTTTGCTGGCGTCTCTGCTCGAATATTGTCTGTCCCGGAGTGATGTCTCAGTGGACCAGATAATCTCGACATTTCTGTGATAATTTTTTCTTTCTTTTGCACTCATTCTGTATCGATTTTGTATTCATTTATATGCTACGATGTACCTGACTGACCATATTTCCCATTAACATGAAATGATTTGAACACGATGTACAGATGATGAATTGCAATTTTGTCAGTGACACTTGTACAATGGGGATTTTCATTTCAGGTGTCGGCAATCAGCATCTTGATGCTACCATTTCCTCACACAAGTTGACCAGATGACTTTGTTGATTGTTGCTGCAATTATACTGTTGTGTTCTGGCTACAAGTTATTAAGGGTTTTTGTTTGGAGCTGAAGGACAATCAGCAGTCAAGAACCAAGATCATGGATGTGTTCTTCTTCGTCTTACTGTTGTCTAATTTTGACCAGCTGGTCCCGAACCATGCATGCATGCGTTGCAGCCTGTACTACCATTATTGGTGATGTAAGATATCTGTGCCCCACATTTTTGTATGTAAAATTCAATTCAGCCTTGTGCTGTCCTTTTGTCCCCATTTATAGTGGCTCTGGCTGCTTCAGCTGTTGCTGCAACTTGGACAGGCAGCCTATGTCTTCTCATACTAGGCATCTATTTAGGTTTTCTATACTGTCTATCAAGCTCAAGCACTGCCTGCTGCTGGCGGGAGGGGCAACCCTACAAAAGGCCCTAGTACTAGTAGATGGAGAGATCGAGAGGAGAGAGAACAGTTGTTTTGTTCTAGGAGTAGTAGCATCTTTGTAGACTGATACGACAAGTAGTGATTCATTTTCTTGGGCTTCTAGCATCAGATACATTAAAAAGGTGTTTGGACATTCGCAATGGCCGTACTGGATTCTGCATCTTGAGCGATGAATGCTCTGCTTATCATGCCCGTCTCATGTACTACTAGTAGCTTTCTTCCTCCAGCTCTCGTGTTGGTTCGTCGTCTTCCCGGGGCTGCTGGCTGGGAGGTGGAGCATGAGTGGGTGAATACATGAGGCTTGCCTACTTTACGTACAAAGATTTACTAGGATCTGCGAAATCTCGTGCACTGCAACTCGTGCAGTCCAGCCATGAAGTCCCAAGCAGGTGAGCACGGACCGAGTAACAGCGTGGGTTTAGGCTTTTGATGACTGAGTTTGTTAATGTTGCAGATTGGTTCGGATTGTACGACCAGCCTAGCCTGTACGAGCATCCTTTTCCTGTTCTGTACGTAGTATTGTACCTGTGTTGCTTCTTTTACAGATGAAAGCTTTTGTCCTGAGTTTATTGACAATAAATTGGTAATGATACTTTGATGATGAATTGAAAGGTAACAGCCTTTTTCTACGTAGTTAATCCGTCGATCTTAAAATAGTTGTCAATAAACTAGAAAGTGACAAGTATTTTAAAATAGAAGAAATATTATTTATGCCTTCTTATTATTTTATTTGACGATGCTTAGTTTAAAATTGAACTGTTTCATATAAAATAAAATGAAGGAAGTATTCTAATAATAAGAACGATTTAAGAATGAAATAAAATACAATCCACCATCAACCAGTAAATGCTCATGTTTTTCCAACATAAGCAACTATCAAACACTAATCCAAATGGCAAAGACGACGTGTGACCCGACCCTACAATTAACTCTTCAAAGGATGGCAACAAGAGAAACAGAAAAGACAGTTGTGCCCTTGGAAGGGCAGCAGCCAGGCCAGGGGGCCCCGGGTACAAGTAGAGACAGACAGGCAAGGAGGGCAACGAGAGAGCTGAGTTAGGATAGCAGCAACGCACGCATCGAAATCCAAGCCAAACAAGGGAAAAGTCTACTTAACCCCCTCAACTATAACGTAAGGAACAATTTACTCCATAAACTACAAAACCGATTACTTAACACCATAATCTTTTCTAAACCATCTACTTTACTCCCTAAGGTGGTTTTGGTGGGCGGTATTGCCACATCACTAGATGATGTAGCGTCTCCTACATGTCTTACTCGGTTGGACCCACATGGCATTGAGTAAATAAAAAAATAACCTGCACCATGGGAAGAAAAACGTCCTGCTTCTTGGGAACCAGGTCTTGTAGCTCTTTCTCTAAGCTTTCATGGAGTTGTGGCCGCGACCATGCCCCTGGATAGGTTCCTCCGCTCCATGTCCTAGGCCTTCCATGTCGACAATAAAGAAATAATGAATGACAGCCCGACAGCCCGTCTGTTCTCGAACAAACACGGAGCCATGAGGCTACCAGCTGCCGGCGGCGCCGCATCACCCGACAGCTGCCAGTACAGCGAGCCCATCCATGTGAGCGCGACATCGTTGGCCGTCACGTTGAGCCGGTACTGCCCCTCTACCAGGTCGATTCCGATGCGGCGGACGCCAGGGACCAACCGACGGGGAGCCGCTGCGACAACATGACCGAGTCTGTGGGGACGTCGAAGGACTGCAAGAGCGTGGCGTTCCTGGCGTCGAGCAGCGCGAAGTTGCTGTAGTCGTCGAGCCAGAGCGCGGCCACAGGGACCCCGAACGGCGGCGTGGACCAGACGACCATGCCGTTGAGGGCCTCGACGGAGGTCCCCTTCACCGTGAAGTGCAGTGGCGCGGCGCGGTCGACGATGGGCGCAGCGCGATTGGCGAACCAGATGCAGGTCTTGGACGGCGCGTGGACCACGACGAGGTAGAACCGGTCCTGCTGCCCCGCCGGGTTCGGGTTGTACACCACGGCCTGGAACGTGCCGTTCCTGGATTGGAGGAACACACCGAAGGTGTCGATGAAGAGGAAGAAGGACGCCGAGAAGTCTGGGGTGATGAGCTCCGTGGCGATCTTTCCAGCGCAGACGTTGCTCGTGTCGATGAAAAACAAGAGCAGGAGCACGGCTTTGGGGAGCTGGTGACGCATCGGTGAGACTGATCCCATGGAGCTTGCGTGACGATGGCATGGCGGGGCAGGGAGGAAGCAGGGGAAGGGTGTTGTGGTGAGGGAGTAAGCCATGCAACGCCACGAGGACTTGCACCTTTTTTGTATTACTGAATGGCATGTGAGCCCCACCGAGTAAGCCATGCAGGAGACGCCACATCATCCAGTGACGTGGCAATACCGCTCACTAAAACAACCTTAGGGAGTAAAGTAGATGGTTTAGAGAAGATTAGGGTGTTAAGTAACCGGTTTTGTAGTTTAGGGGATAAATTGTTCTTTAGGCTATAGTTGAGGGGGTTAAGTAGACTTTTTCCGCCAAACAAAGCCGGCAGCAGCGAGCAACCGAGGCAGCGATATCTGCAGATCCCTCACCCCACCACCACCACCGCAGCCAGCTAACCTTTCCCACCGACTCCTCCCTCCCCTACTCCTCGCCTCCATTAATGGCCACCAACAAGAACCATCCAACCCCCACCTGACCCTTTCCTCCTGCGCCGGGAGCACATCTGTCCATACCGTTCTTGCTTGGGAAGGGAGGGAGGTTGAAGCAGTGGCGGCATCGATGCTGAGCTCGGCATCGTCCGCGGCGGCGATGGGGATGGGAGGGTACCAGCAGCAGCAGCACCCGCGCGGCGCGGCGGTCTTCACGGCGGCGCAGTGGGCGGAGCTGGAGCAGCAGGCGCTCATATACAAGTACCTCATGGCCGGCGTGCCCGTGCCGCCCGATCTCCTCCTACCCATCCGTTCCCACTCGGCCGCCGCCTTCTCCTTCAGCCCCGCCGCCGGCGCCGCATCGTCCTTCTACCGCCACCACCCGTCACGTGAGTTCCGTCTCCTACTCTTCCTAAATGAACGCGTGCTTGCCGGGGTATGAGCAAAAATGGTTTCTTGGATTGTATTTTCGCTTTCCAGGAGATAAGAGATGTTTTGCCTGCTCACTTGGATTGATTTGGTATTGCCGTGCCGATCCATTCATGCTTATACATGTACATGTACTATCAAGTTATATGTATTGAGCTAATAATGTGGATCTGTTTTTTTTTAATGCTGGCTCAAGTCATCAGATTCTTTATTCAAACTTTTAAGCAAAGTAAAGCATCTTTGCATTGGGTTGGCGAAATGTCAATGCGCTTTTGATCTGGCTCGGTACCTCACGGATTTGATTTGATTTGAATGGGTGATTGGTGATGGTTGTGCGGATTAAATGTGCTCATTAATCTATGGTCTATGCGCTGCCTGCAGTGAGTTACTACGCGTACTACGGGAAGAAGCTGGACCCGGAGCCGTGGCGGTGCCGCCGCACCGACGGCAAGAAGTGGCGGTGCTCCAAGGAGGCGCACCCCGACTCCAAGTACTGCGAGCGCCACATGCACCGTGGCCGCAACCGTTCAAGAAAGCCTGTGGAATCCAAGTCTGCTTCGCCGGCGCACCAGTCGCAGACCCAGTTGTCCACCGTGACAACCGCGACCCGTGAGACAGCGCCTCTTCAGCCCCTCACGGTGGGGGCTAAAACACATGGCCTGTCTCTTGGCGGGGCTGGCTCGTCGCAGCTTCATGTCGATGCTCCCTCATATGGCAGCAAGTATGCCAATCCCTTTTTGGTTCTCATTATTGCTCTCTCATTCTCATTAAACTATGTTTGCCAGCAGTGCTCGGTTCTTATTGCACCTCATTTAAGCAAAATGACATTCACTCAGACAGGATTGTGATTTGTTGACTCGAGAGCAAAAGCATATCTGCCAACCAGCCTTGCTTGCAGTTTTAGACCTCCTTATAAATCAGTACAGTAGTGTACAGTAGTGTTGATACAAGCTTATTATTTTAATAGAAATTGTCATGCTGGAATCGTACAGTAGTGTTGATCCTGCAAGTTTCTGTCAGTTGATATATATCCGTAGCAAGTTGCACCTGTCATTAACCCTAATATCAATTAATATGCAGATACACTCTGGGAGCTAAAGCTGATGTTGGTGAACTGAGCTTCTTATCTGGAGCATCAGGAAACAGCAGGGGCTTCACCATTGATTCTCCAAGTGATAGCTCATGGCACTCACTGCCATCCAGCGTCCCCCCTTATTCGTTGTCAAAGGCCAGAGATTCTGGTCTCCTGTCTGGTGCCTACAACTATTCCAACCTTGAGCCGTCACAGGAGCTTGGCCAGGTCACCATTGCCTCGCTCACTTCATTCAACGGCGGAGCAGGAGCAGGGGGTTTGCTGGGAAATGTGAAGCAGGAGAACCAGCCGCTGAGGCCTTTCTTCGACGAGTGGCCGGCAACAAGGGATTCATGGTCGGAGGTGGACGATGCAAGGTCCAATAGGACCTCCTTTTCGACGACTCAGCTCTCGATCTCAATCCCTAGATGTGAGTCTCCTATCTGTCTGTTGTTAAGCGTTAGAAAATTTGTTTCCGAGTCCTTTTCTTTTCTTTTCCGAAAAGCCATTTGTTTCCAGGTCTTGTTAGCTGCTCATCGCAATTGCATTCTTTATAATTACTGTAGGTGATTGAGAAGCTTGTTTCTTGTATCCGGTGGTGATTCAGAGATTGATATCAGCCCCTCACACTAAAGGCGATCATGCGTTTGTTTGCCCTAGTTCTTCCTTTTAATGTATCGCGCTGAGAACTCTTTTGTTAGACCAGCATGACCCATCTGTATCTTATGATTCTAGCACGCTTTGTATTGTGACCCAGACCTGTGGGAAAGTAGATGTATTATTATTCAAGTATTCCATACTCTCCAGCTTGTGCAATCAGATGACGAAACGAATCTAATGTAGATGCACCTGGTACCATGTGGGCGTTTTGTTGTGCACATGGACATCTTAATCTAGGGTCTTTTCTATTCTTGCCAGTCGTCGGAGACATTTTCTTTCTCATTCAACTCTTTGAGTTTGGAGGCCAACATGGATGTGATGTTATTTTCCCTTTTTAATACGTACTGGTACTGTTTTTTCAAAATAATAAAGAGTGAGCAGGACAGAAGCAAAGCCTGAGAGGAAGGTCTCGTGCCCAGCTCAGCTGAATAGGGAAGGATGGTTCTCAAGAAGTCTTGCAGGCTTGCACCAGCTTTTGAGCTGAAAAATCTATCCTGGTACTCAGCTGAGCTGAGGATAGGAAAATGTTGCACGCAGACGCAGCTGGTGTCGCCTCCGTCGAAAAGGGTTGTGGTCAAACAAACGTGCTTCCCAGGTGCAGTGCAGGAACCATAATGCCCAGAGCCGCAGCGGCGTTGTTGCGTCGGTATTCGCAATAACGAACGTCATGTCGTGCAGGGAAGGTAGCAGCGGCGGCCATGCTGCTTTCCTCTGCCCTGTTCCCATTTTGGTGCAAGATGGCAAGAAATAGGAAAACCACCATGCGTGACCAATTGAACAAGCAACTCAAGAACTTAGCGACATGTAACAATAGGCCAATCAAGAGCACGACAGCAGAACAAGCAACGCTCAATGCAATGCACTACAGGTGACACAGGATCGGGGTGTCACGGTTATGGGGTACAGCAACACAAAATAAAATAAAGTGTGCATCACAGTCACGATGTTTCATACTCGCATCACTAGAGGCCAGGGGTGAATCGGGTGATGAGGTGCAAGAACCAAGACCTCGGCCTTTTATTTCGTCACAAGCAAAACACCTTTTAATTAATTAAACTGAAAGGAGATTGGTGGATTATTTTGACGACAGCGGTTGGCCAAGGGTGGCAGGCGGCCAGGAGCGTAGAAAATGCTTCTCCAGCTTCCTCGGAAGGAAGGCCTCATCGTCTGGCATTATCTCGTATGGGTGGCGAAAGGGGTCGGTTGGGCCATGCCACGCCCTGGATCCCACAGGCAAGGGGCGCTTTATGGCATTCGCATTGGTTCCAGCCTTAAGATCTGTAAACTTCTCGGAACCCAAACCCGACACCCTGTTGGGGCCCATTGACAGTTGAGACAGCTTCTCAGCAAGGTCAGGTGCACGGGGACTCTGGTTCTTGATGAGGTAATTCCCTACATAGAGGTCAAAGTTAGGAAGATACAGCTAGAGACGTGCGCGCGTAAAATCATACTCCCTCCATTCTTTTTTATTTGATGCTGGTTAGTTCATTTTTTATCTAACCAGTGTCAAATAAAAGGAACAGACGAGTAGTTATTTAGGGTACAACCAGAAATGTTGTACTCACCACTGCTCCTAGCTGGAGGTTGTCTGGACCAATGCTGATTCATTGCGTTTGCCCTTGTCAGTTTGTTGTTACTCTCTGGGGCCTGCGCAGAGAATGGAGTACTGTTGAGTAATTGAAATGGTAGTAACTAAACGTATGTAGAAGAAATGGGTCTGCATCCACCTGATGATCCAGTTCCAGTCTTCTTTGCACACCAACAGCTCTTGCTGGAGTATTATTGCTGACATAGGAGTAATTAACTGTGGGCCTCCCATTGGTTACAGGTCCCGTGGAAAATCTCCTACCATTCTTCTGATCAACAGCTCCTTTAGCCCCGACTGCAGTTTCGAATTGAGTAACTAATAGCGTCCCAATAGAAAATAAACATGAAATCAAGGATATTTATAGAAATGGAAGATATTTATATACCAGATGGTGGTGTTGATGTGTATCCGGTTGATCTGAAGCGAAGTGAAGGAGGGACGTAGAAGCATGGCTGTGACGTACAACAAAGGTAAGGTTAATAATGAATTTATTAATCCATATCATCTACGGTAGTACAGAAATGCATCAGATATACAACCTGAAAGAAGGGGTGCTGCAAAACCTCCACTGCTGTTGGCCTTCTTTGTGGGTCCCATGAGCAAAGCCACTGGACATAATAATCGGTTATTCATCATTTATACTGGATATTCTCACCTTTACTTTAAGCAAAAAAGGGCTAGAACTATTGAATACTGATACTCACCGAAATAAGATTAATTGCGTCTTCACTTGCAGAGGGAACCACTTCCGAAATATGTATGCCTTCACACTGCAAGAATATGACATCGGAGTTAAATAACACTTCTAATCACTCTTGAACCAAGGGACAGGGGGAGGGGTGAAGAAGGGAGTTCATCTATCTACCTGAGGAATCTGAAACCGGATTGATGCTGCAAGCTGCAGTCCTTCAGGCCAAGTGTGCTGATTTGGAGTGCCAAGAATGCTACAGATTTGGTAAAGCTCGTCCACTTCACTGAGGAACATAGAGCACTTAAGTTATAAGACAACCTTTAAATACAGAGTAACATAAAGGAATATTACAGCACACCAACATTTTAAAAATACAATGAATGAAAAAAGTAATTTAGGGTTTAGGGTTACACCAAGGATCAGCCTTAAGTCCTTACATCTTTTCCTTAGTGATGGATGTTTTCCTTAGTGATGGATGAGGTGTCGAAGGATATACAAGGGGATATCCCTTGGTGTATGCTCTTTGCAGATGATGTAGTGTTGGTAGATGAAACTAGGGATGGTGTTGATAGAAAATTGGAGCTATGGAGGCAGACCTTAGAGTCTAAGGGGTTTAGACTTAGTAGAACCAAGACCGAGTATATGAGATGCGACTTTAGTGATGTCGGATGCGAGGATGATAATGTTAGTTTACAAGGACAAGTAGTACCTAGGAGAGACACATTTCAATATTTAGGATCAATGTTACAAAGCAATGGTGATATTGACGAAGATGTTTGCCACAGGATCAAGATCGGGTGGATGAAGTGGCGACAAGCATCTGGAATCTTATGTGATAAGAAAGTTCCACAAAAATTGAAAGAAAAATTCTATAGGACGGTGATCAAACCTGCGATGCTGTATGGAGCAGAATGTTGGCCAACTAAAAGGCAACATGTCCAACAAATGAGTGTTGCGGAGATGCGCATGCTACGGTGGATGTGCGGTCACACAAGAGACAAAATTAGGAACGAAGTAATACGTGATAGGGTAGGGGTGGCACCGATTGAGAAGCTAGTCCAACATCGCCTACGCTGGTTTGGGCATATCCAGCGAAGACCTCCAGAAGCACCGGTTAACAGTGGGATTATAAAGAGTGGAGAAAATTTTAGGAGGGGTAGAGGTCGACCAAGGTTGACATGGCAGGAGGCGGTGAAACGAGATTTAAAAGAGTGAGACATACCTAGAGATTTGGCTCATGATAGGACTGCATGGAAATTAGCAATTCATGTGTCAGAATCTTAGTTTATTCGGAATTTGTTATTCTTATCTTCTTTCTTATTAACCCGTTTCTAGAATAAATAAAATGTAGATTTTTTTTTACTTTCATCTTATTTTCTATTACTTTTCTTCAAAATTGTTGGGTTTCATTTCTAGCCGACCCCAACTTGTTTGGAACAAAGGCTTGGTTGTTGTTGTTGTTGTAATGAATGAAAAAAGTAAGAGTTAACTGACACTGATAAATGGGGTTCAAAATTGCCCTTTCTCTAAATCAATTAATTCTAATCAGTGTTTTCACTAAAGCAACTGATTACTAATTCTGCAAGAAAGCTACATTGACTACTGTCTTCTCACTTGTCCATTACGCAACATATATATATGGGAATTGTTGTCCATTTATTATATGAAAATGATTAAAAATAATTAACACAAATACAATGCACTGTGAAGTGAAGATGGTCGTTCAATCAACTACGCAAATATAAACAAAAATACATGCAGACAAAATTAAGATTCATGGAGGATTGTGTATACCTTGTGCCAGGAAAGAGAGGCCGCGAAGAAAAAAGCTCTGCTATAATGGCACCCATTGCCCACATGTCTGGAAGTGAGATGGAACGATAAGAATATTGAGTAAAATAGTAGCAATTCGATTTCTGGTAGAAGCATAAATATTCTTCACTCACCAACTGCAGCATTATAAACAGTAGCTTGTAGCAGAACTTCGGGGGCACGGTACCTAATGAATAGCAAACATTAAGTAAACGCTTGATTGCTGTGCACCCTTTAAGAAAATATATGACTTGACACAGCATACCACCGGGTGGATACATATTCCGTATATGGTGGTTCAGAAGAAATCTCGCGAGCGAGCCCAAAATCTGCTATCTTGATGAGCTCCTTTGTAACCAGCAAATTTTCTGGAATAAGATAATTATTTTAGAAATTAATGTTTGCTAATGGCAAAGAACACAGTCCAAAATGCGTAAAAGAATGCAGTACCAAACGGAAAAATAATATACAGATAATATGATTTATTTCTGCACCTCAGCTTTTTCTGGGCCTTTTGTATGACTAACACAACTACTAGCCCGCTTGCATTTTCTATTTATGTGCAATCTAACTTAACTGATGCATGATTTGCATACATCAACCATGGCGCATGAGCAACAAAGTAGAAGACATACCCATATAGGCATATGCTACATCTGCAAGCTTGATTGGGGAAAAACAACTTAAACGTGAAACTGCGTAAAAGATTGGGCATACATAGAAAAAAAATCTATTATCAGCATCCTACAGCCACACAACGTCTCTCTCTCTCTCTCTCTCTATATATATATATATAAGATTTACGATGGCAGATCGGGGATTTATGTTTATCACCATGACATATAAGGGACTGTTCACAAAACTAGATGCCAAAGGCATACCAGGTTTAAGGTCACGGTGAAAGTATCCACGCTGGTGTATGTGATTCAGAGCTTGAAATATTTGAAAGCACCAATTTCGAACCTCAGTCTCCGAGAACGGCTTCCCCCTGTTCTTCATCATCTGATAGAGATTGCAGTCCTAATATCGGAGAAACACGAACATAAGTAACACTACAGATTACCAGCACCAGAGCAACTCCTGAACTAGGGTTATGAATTAACCTTACCATGTATTCAAAAACAAAGAACAATGTATCGCTCTCTCTTATGACTTCCTTGAGTTTCACTATGTTTGGATGGTTCATCCTTTGCAGGGACTGGTGGAAAAATAACAGTTGATTCAAAAATTGCCGTGAAACACATGATAACACAGGTTAAAACAACGCACCTTCACTTCACGAAGATTGATGCACTCTTGCCAGGAATAATATTTTTTCTTCATCTTCTTGATCGCAACCTATCAAAGACACATACATTAATGAGGTGAGGCGACAAGAATGGAATTAGCTTCAGTGTAAAACATCATGCAAGCAAACTGTCGTACCACTTCACCACTTTCTTTATTTGTTGCACTCCAAACACTCCCAAACGTACCATCGCCAACTTCCTTAATAATGTTATACCTAGGTCAATGTGTGAGTAATGTTAGTAGACATAAATAAGCTCAGACAAAATTCTTTTCTTAATCATCTGATGATGGAAGTTCTTTACCTCTCCATTTTATTAGCCGGTGTGCAAAACTGACCCTATATTAGAAATCTTGCAGTCACAAACAAGGCTCATAAATGTATTGCGGCAATGCTTTTGAATGTTAGAACACCAAAGTCACTGCAGCGTCTTTTCAAAGATATGTAAGCAATACCCATGCTTTGTGACAAACAGAACTTGGCCACCTCACCTCTGCACTGGAAGTCTGAAATAGCACAGAAAGGTTCAGGACATTGGAAGGATAATTACATTGCTCACATCTTCTAGATCTAGAACCATATCCATTTTTCACATGCTTACCGAATGTTATGCCATCGAAACTGAAGCTTGATGACGGATGGTGCAACTAATTCACTTCAAACTTTAGACTGATCAAATGTTACTTACGACAGTATGGGAGAAAAGAGGAAGCAGAAACAAGGAAAACCAGAACCTGTTGAGAGACAAAGATGCATAAGAAAGTAAACATGGAACGGAAATTAAATGCTACTATTGTATCAAATACGGGCTTACCTAGAGCTTTATCTGACAATGAAGCTCTAAGTGCTAGATCCGAGTGTGCAAAGATGTTCTGTTGGTAACTTTTGCTGGCTGATTAGTGCCAAGACAAACATTACCGGGATGTAGCCAGAGAAAAAGACCCACCATACTCAAACAGATGTGTTACAGCAGGACTGTAATCACTAAGCCAACTCTAACGTCCAGCAGCACGGGACCAGGCAAGGGAACTGGTAAATGCAGTGTGACCCTCAGGTGCAGTTGACAAAAGAGATGACAAGGAAGTCTCCGTAAAGACAAAATCTCCAGCCAAGAACTTCTTCAAGCAGTGAGATGTGGGACACAGAGGAGCTTGTCGTGTAAGGGGCGTACTCCATATCCTTTCTGAGAATACTAGAACTCTGCCAAGGCGCGGTGTTGAAACCTGCATACGTACAGAATGGATTAAGTAACAAATCTACAGCTAGCTAGGAATACGTGGCAATGAAGTAACACACCAAAACAGAATGTAACTAGGGCTGGTTCCAATACATAGACACAAGTATGCGTACGGATGCATCTAACAACAGTTGATTTCTGGAGGTGTGTTCACGTATAGCAAGGATCACGTGTAAGTGCATCAACGTCACATATATAACATGATATACAATCCCCAAACACAAACAATTAGATATAGCATCAGTGGTAAATTTGAGCACGAGTTGGTATGATGTACGTAAGTAAGTATCAATTCAGTAAGTAAGATATAAGTGCCGAAACATGAACGAAACCCTAACCCAACCAAAGCACCAGGAACCAACCAGCCACATGACCCAAGCCCTAAGGCACGCAAATTAATTCCCCAAGCCGACCTCACCCGAGCTGGAACTGGAATCGAAGCACCCGTCGGGCCCGGATCCGATCACACCAACCCCCCGTCCGTCCCCTCCACGGATCCCTCAGCGCGTCGCGCCGTCGCCGATCAGCAAACAGCCACGGGATCCCACCCCACGCCGATTGAACTCGTCTACCGGAAACAACCACGGGTGCTCTCCCTCGACCTCCCACCGTCGATTGGCCCACGAAAAATCGGACCCTACCAAGCTCGAATCGCACGAACCTGGGAGGCGCCTCTCGGCATAACCGCGTGCCGCCGCCGCCGCAGCAGGGTCCAGGGGACGCCGCCGTCGCCGAAGGGTCCAGCGTCGATTCGGGTGGGGGGAAGAGTGGGTGGGGTTGGTCAACACCGCCGCGCGAGGTGAGCAGCCGTGGAGGAGGGGGTCGAACGGGGAACGGGTGGGTGGGGATATTTCTGCGGTGCCGCCCGCCCTCTCTGTCTCTCGCGCTCGGCTTTATCTATCTATCCGCCCGTCCAACGTGATGACGCGTCTCTTGCGTGCCGGTCCCTACACGACTACGGATGGAGTCACGTATAGTAATAGTACGTACTACATCTTCAAGCAGTCGTCAGTCGACATAAGTTTGCTTCCAGTAATTTCTTTTTGGACGATAAGTTTGCTTCCAATAATTCAATACGAACTTATATGCGTGTGTATAGTCGAGCAACGTGAGGTGAAATGCATTGTCGATAATTGTGGCGCAAATCCGAATCATTCTGTCTAGGTGGCATGACATGGCATGCTCAGCTCATCTTCCTTTACAGTCAGCAACGTGTCACCATCCTTTTGGGTCGCATTATTTAGTTGCCGGGATGGACGGAATGCATTAGGCTCACTCCAACGGAATACGCAAAAGGACACTCAAACCTGAAATGGGTATTAGAACTGCACTGTTGAGTCTCCAACGGACTACCTAAAATGGATACACATTTCAGGGGGACGGTCCAATGGGACACATATTTGGGTCCCCTTCTCGACTCCCTCAACTACTGTTCGTCAACGATCTTCATGACGCGGCGACTGACCGGGCTTGATTCGGGGCGAGGCACAGGCGATTCGACGACGGTTGACCGGAGGTGTAGGTTTGATTCGGCAGCGGGTGGCCGAAGGCGCTGACGGGATACAACAACGGTGACCGACAACACGGGCAGTGTTTGGGGGCGGCGAACGACGGCATGGGCAGACTTCTGTGGTGAGATTCAACGGCGCGATGCGATTCGGCAGGCGCGAGCAAGGAGGCTCCTCTTCTTTTGTCAGATTATAGTACATACACTTTTCTCTCAGCCGACTGCTCTTTCTCTCCACCCCGGGGTCCGATTCCTTGCATCCCTGCAAGCGGTTCGCCGTCGATGATGTAAAAAAATACTTTCTGTTCAAGCGAGGCGGTTCGATTTGTTTTTGCTCATTTTTTGTTTTCTTATAGATCGATCTTTCTCCGGTGATGATGTAAGAAATACTTTCGTGCTTCTGAAATTCACGGTGTGAAAGGACATTCCAGAGACCTGAACATAGGAGTAGCCCAGTCGATCTGTTATTTCTTCTTTTGTTTCTTCTAATTCAGAGTTCTTCCTATTTTTGAGAGACAAATATTTTGTTGACCCGATGACTGCTCGAGACTCAAGTTTCCGCCTCGTCTGAAATTATCAGTCTGTATATACGCTTCATATCCGTCGCGATGCAGAGTTCTTCCTATTTATCGCCATAGAGTGTTGACGATCAGGGAAAGCCATGAGGAAGGGGGTTCAATAGCCATAGGGTGTTGCAGAACATGGAGTGTCAATCAATCAAGCTGCACCCTCTGATCATGCTCTGAAGTTTTTTTTGGATGCAACATGCTCTGAAGTTTTATTCCTTGGTGTCGCCCTGTTTGACATGTTCATGTAATACAAATGCATGTAGAAGAATGTGACATCTTTATGGCAGCAACCGAAGTACAGGAATGATAGTTTTCAGAAATTGGAGAGGTTTGACAAAGGAGGAAAACAATGATGTACTCTGAGGACGGAGGGGTACCTGTTAATACTCTATTATGTACTGTCTTATTCCAGTGTATCGCTCGTTTGTCATGTAATATGTACTCAGCATATAAGAATATGTGATTAAATATGTGTTTATAAAACAATGCAGCTGGGTGTTCATGCTGAAAAATCTAAAGCGTTGTTCTTTCAATTGAAATTGAAGCATAGTTCTGTTTGTCGAGAAACTCGAATAAAGTGGTGGTCGTGCTGACAATCTGAAAGACGATCAGGAGGAATCATAACACATCCTTTAAAACTATAGCGACAAACATCTTCACTTCCATGAATATAACTTACTTGTGGTTATTCTCAGAAACTCAACTTGAGACAATATATCTGAATCAATGCAGCTGAAAATCTGAAACTAACACTAGAGCTATTCTTTCTTTCCTGATGAACCGCACTCTCACAGTTCGATATTTCACTTATGCCATATCTACAACAGAGGACAAGGTGGCCACTGGTGCTACGGGTAAACTGGAACGCACCCACAAAATCGAAGATTCAGCTGCGGGGGCTGTCGAAGATCACCCTGGTTTTGAGATTTTGTTTCCGAACAGCAGTTACGCACGCGGCACGCAAGGATTTTGCTTCCCAAACAGCAGCAGGGTGATTTGTGGATTTGCTTCGCAGCAGTCACGCACGAACAATAGGGGAGCATCAGTGTCGGAGAGCATCAAAGATCACAGTGATCTGGAGATTTCGTGTCTGAGGCGCTCAATCCAGTCGGTGACAGCAGCGTTTTGGGAATTTTCCATCCTTTCCCGCGAAATGAACGACCGAAGGTACTCGTATACTTTTGAGTCCGACTACTGTGCAAACGTCGCGGACGTCGATCGTCGTCGCACGTCGCAGCCTGACTGATCGCCGTCTCACGGCGTCGTCGTCTGCCTGGTTCCGTACATCGGTTGCCCTTCGTCGTACGTCACAATTTGTCTGATCGTCCTCGTACGACAGCACGCCCGACAAAGGCACTGCACAGGAAAGTTGAAGATATCAGCTGTTAAGCGTGTGTACTTGTGTTATATGTTCATAGTGCATCTTTGTTCAAGTTGTAAATGTTTATGCTGTGCAAACGATGTTGAAAATTGTTGGTTCTCTTACTATGTGCCGTAAGTAGTTGCTGCATTAGGTTTATTATGTTGATTTTACTACGTAATAGTTTACTACGTTTGTTATTCTTTTACTATGTTGTTTGACCAGCGTTGGAAACATTTTTGAAAAAACACTCTAGTAACTTTACATGGCACACCTTCACCATTTCTTCATGGCACACCTTTTATTGATTAAAGTGATATAAAATGAGATGCATTCTAGCTTCGATGGGACTGTAGCTCCAATTGTTTACAGTTCACCTAAATGACATCGGCTGCAAATAAAGTCTCCCACGCTTCCCATCTCACAGAATGCAACAAGATTTAGAGTGAATCGAAGCCAGGAAATGCAAATACTTCCTGTTGCATTCCTGCTGTATCCAGTCCAAACATGAGCATTCTGTAGCGGCAGTTCTTTGGGTTTTCAGTTCAAACATCAGCAAATGCTTCCCATCCCACGCTTCCTGTTGAGTTTCTATTGTATCCAGTTCAAACATCAGTCAAGGAAATGCAAAGCTCTTGTTGCGTTCTGTAGCGGCAAAAGGTCGAACAAGTTTAGTGCGTGTGGATGCCTGACCACCTGGACGAGTCCGGTGCTCCCATGCCAGGAACATCCACGCGAATCGACAAGGAAGACGCTCCTATGAACGTCTCCAATGGATGAAACAACTGAGTGGTGGCGAAAGGAGCGTGACACACACTCGATGGTGGCGTTCTTCAGTCGCACGGGCAACGGGTGCGAGCTCCACGCACGGGGGACGAGTGCTAGCTCCTCTGCGCACGGGCGACAGCGTCGTGCCCGGCGTTGGTGACAGCAATGCGATGCAGTGCGAGGACAGCTTCCGGCGAGGTACGTACGAGGATGGTGTTGTGGCGGCAGCGACGTCGTCGTCGAAGGAAAGAGGACGTCAATTATGTAAGACGTGTGAACGACTAAATCAATGGACGGATCATTTTCTGCCTTGGCTGCTTGTCTCAAGGTCTTCTTTGCATATTTCTAGTTCCAGTGGGAGGACTTAAGTGCAAAGTATTCAATCACTGTTGGATCACAATCGAATGGCACAAAATCACTGCTTGCGGGATTGCATAATTTTATTGCTTGCACAGTAGTCGGACTCTATACTTTTTGCCTACCCGTTGGAGACAAGAGATTTTGAGTCTCCTCACCTTGGACCAATGGACACTCACCGCCTGGCCCGTACTATGGCAGCTGGTTGGGAGTTGGGCCGTATCTTTGTATCAGGCCCAAATGCGGTAACGCAAACGTCTCATCTACCGTGCCGTTCATGGCGCGCTTGTTCAATTGGGCCACGAGGTGCCGCTCCATTTGCAAGATCGCAGCGCGCACGCGCGAGATCCCTCCCGCCATTTCGTTTCGCCTTCCCAGTCCCAGCCAATCTTTTTACCGCCATTTTCTTGGCGCCAGACGACTCTTGGCTTTCCCGCCACGCGTTCCCTCCTCCTATAAACTTCCCCCTTTTCCTCTCTCCTCTCAAAACCGCTCCACGCTTACAGTTGCAGAGATCTAGGGAGAGAGATCTAGAGAAAGAGAGAGAGAGAGAGAGTAAGGAATCGAATCATGGCGGTGGCGCTGGGACCCGGTCGGTTCTACGGCAGCAGCCTCCCGCGCCCCCGCTTCTTCCCCGGCGGCGACCGCGTCGACCCGCCGACGCCCGTCAACGACGCCCTCCTCTCCTGGGCGCACGAGGCGCACTGGTCCATGGGCGGCCTCGGCGTCAAGCGCCTCCGTCTTCAGGGCCGGATCGAGGGCTCCATCGACAGGCTCCGCCGCCGCGCGGGTCGTGACGCCAGGGCCAAGGCTCGAGCCGCCGGCCAGAAGCCGGCTTCGCTCGCGGCGCTCGGCTCCGACGACGACGCCAGCGACCGGGACTCTGACGACGAGGAGGAAGAGGTGGCGGCCCAGGAGCTGATCTTGAAGCGGGAGGTCGTCGTCGACGACGACGAGGACGACTCTGATGAGTCGGAGGAAGAGGATGGCGACGACGAAGACGAGCCCCTCGCGACCATCGCCACGGCGGCCAAGAAGAAGCGTGCGCGGAAGCTTGGCGACGAGTTCGACCGCGTTGCTGCCGTGGAGAAGAAGAAGCAGAAGCCGGCGCCCGTCAGGACGAGGAATGCCGCCGCTGAGGCTTCCGCACCAGTGCCCGCGGCGCCTGCGAGCACGTCGACGAAGAGAAAAGCTTCTGCTGCAGCGGCTGGGTCGCTGGCGCGATCCTCGCCGAGAAGGAAGGCTGCTGCGCTGGTCACTGCCCCCTCAAAGCTGACCGGAGCACGGCGGACCTCGCCGAGAAACAAGCACTGAGCAGCGTTTCTTCGCTGTATGTGCAACACTAGTTCTTTCTCTGTTAGATATCTAGTTCTTGTCTCTTGTGTCTGTTGAGGTGGAAAGCTTGAAGACGTAGTGACGTCTGCCAAACGTTGGACTTGTTAATTGGAATGGATGTTTATCTATCAGTTGTACCTGAATTAACTAGTTGCATTTCTTATTTCTGTTTTATCTGCTGAATCTGTCGCGTGTTATTGACAAATGGAAGAGAATTAATTCTGAATCATCTGCTATCATCTAAAATGTTGAAGCATGTTATATTTCTCGTTTCTGTTTTGTTAGTTGAAGGGATCATATTTGACAATTGCGTCAAATGCTTGAGCATGAGTAATGAAATGATTTGCGCCTTTCAATCAAACTTGAAATATGTCACACCCGGTTTTATTAGAAATAAAACCAGCTGCAAAGTACATGTATGCCAGGATCAGTTTCACCATACATGTACGACAAAAGTGATAAACAGTTCCATATCGCATGCAAACAACATTTATACCTTTAAAAGAGTTTTGAAGTAGCAGCAGAAGAGAAAAACTTTAGGGCAACCACAGGCAAGTTGACTGGCAGCAACGCGACCTATACACCGTCTTCACTTGTCACGGTCCTCATTAGGTGTTCTCTTCACTGAGTAGCATATCAAAAATACAACAAAGCAAGTGTGAGTACCATCCCGTGGTACTCAGCAAGTGTGGGAAATACATGACATGAAGGCCAAATCAACGGAGAAGGCTGATAGTGGTTTAAGCACTAAGCATTAAACCTAACCTTAGCTCTCATTAGCAACCTACCTCTAGATGAGTAATCCCAACCGTAATAATAGTAATAATAATTATAATAATATCAACATCAATTCCAAGCATTATCCCAACCATCATTTCAACCATCATCTAATTATGAATTCGACACCAAGCCGCTCTTGTCCGTGAGCACGGCTGTCATGACAGTTTCCCAATCTCTGCAGAGAATGTATCCTTTACCCACAAGCCGTGATTTCATCCCCCGTTGCCGGGTGGACTAATCAAACCTCCCTGCTGCCAGTGGTGATCAACCACATTTCACACTTCCGTAGGTGTGCGGCCAGGAGATCACTACGAGGTCTTTACAAAGGTACTCCCGACTAGTGCTAGTCCTCTAAGGTTTCCACCACTGGGGATTCTCGGAGTAACCCTCCGCCCCAGAGCCCCCTCTTGAGCCTTGCGGATCCAAGAGCAGATCACCCGCATCATTCCCCGCACCATCCAATTACTAGCATTTCATCGGGAGAAACCTAATTAATTGACCAAGCTGCCCCATCTCAGTCTTGTGGCGATACTGTATAGCTTAGTGGCTACTCCATAAACCGGTCCTTAGAATCCGGCAAGGTTCCAACCCCAATCCCGGGTCTCGTGCGTACTGCACCATACCATTCAACCAACCCGCCAGATTCCTATTTACTACACTTCATATTCCAACATCATAGTCATAATCATAATAATAAGTTATGAGTAACAAGTGTAGTTAAATGTATTCCCACCCAACTATTATGCATGGCTAAGCGTAAAGTAAATCCCGTTTATCACCCTTCCATGACCCATGCGACAAGGTAATAAGGATACAACAACAGGGCATGATATAGGATTCATATTAATTAGCATGCAACTAACTAAACCCTTAAAAAGGTGCAAGATGGTCAAGGACACTTGCCTTTGTATAAATAGCTGCTCAGTTCTTCTTCATTGAACTCTTGATCTTCACATCTTCATGTAGCTTCTTGATCGTAGAAATACGAGTGCGTATAAACTACCGTCAAAAGAGAAATAAAAACAATCAAGAACAATACACCATACAAGCAATACAAATATTATGATTGAAATATGTTATAATTATGATTAAAATTGGAGTTATGAGGGATTTATTATTTTTCATAGCTAAAGAAATGCATTTACTATTTATTTTCCATTTTTAATATTTAATTATAGGCTAAAATCATTTTTAATGAATTTCCCATAGACAAAATATATTTTATATACACTTTATAATTTTATTTCAACTTAAATGGTTTTATAAATAATTTTTTTAGTTATTATCCATTTTTAGTAATTATTTATAGCTAAAAACATTTTTAATGAGTTTTCTATAGCCAAAATATATTTTATATGCATTTTATAAATTTATTTCAGCATAAAAGACTTTATAAATAATTTCCCTACTATTTTCACATTTATTTATTATTTTTATTATTTATTTATAACTAAAAGTATTTTTATTAAATTGTTCCATGATCAAAATATATTTTATATGCACCTACAATTTTATTTCATCCTAAAATGATTTATAACTAATTTTTCCACTATTTTCTATATTTATTTTATCATTTATAAATATTCTCTATTCACTAAATACAGTTTTAATCAATATTCAGCAATTAATAATAACCTGAGGGGTTGTTTTGCTATTTTTCTAGGACATTACAGGGGATGGTATGATATTTAATATAATTACAGGGGCTTAAGTGCTAGTTCACATTAAAAACCATGATTTTAATAAAGTCCAGGGCCTATTTTATAAGATCAGGGGTCTATATTTAACTTTAACTTAAACTGCAGGGGCTTAAATGCAAATCTTCATTTTCCTTTCTTATTCCTATTTATTTTTCTTAAGGAAAATGGCGTGGACTAGGTGTACAAGCCTGTGGACCGGGGAGGAGGTGCGGTCCATGGGTCCACGGTGGACCTGGACCATACCCCTTCGGGTTGTTTTAATCTAGACCGTGGATCCAAGATCCAACGGCCCAGAGGGGTCCGGCCGGAGTGGGCGGCGGTCAAAGGCCACCGACGGCGGCGGCGCCACCGTGGGCTCGCCGGAGCCTCGCCGGAATGGCGCTCCGGTGCCCCAAAATCTACGGCGCAAGGGGGAAAAGGTAGAGGAGCTCGTGGGGAATCTCACCAGGGTGACATGCGCGCGGAGAGGGGGCCAGAGATGGCGCCCGACGGCGGGGAGCGGCGGCCGAGCCTCGGCGACGTCGGGGAGGCGCCTCGGGCGGCATTTCGCGGTGCGGACGACTCCTACGGAGGCGTCACGACGAGGGGATGCTCGTCGGCTCGTTGGGGACGGCCGAAACGAAGCGGAAGCGTGGAGCACCGAGCTCCAACGGTGGCAATGGCGGCGGCTAGGGTTTCGGGGTAGGGAGGAAATGGGGAGGGTGGGGGTGCCACTGGGGTAGTAGTAGGGATGGGGGTGGGGCGGTTGCTCAGGGGCGGCAGCGGTTGCCAGAGGCGCGGGCGCAGAAGGGGCGTCGGGTGCGGCGGTTGGGGGCATGGCGCGTACGGGCAGGGTGGGATGGCGGTTGGGGAAGAAGGGGAGCCTGACAAGTGGGCCCCACGCGTAAGAGAGAGGAGAGGGAGAAGGGAAGTGCGGCTGGGCCTTGGGCCAAGGTGGAGAGGAGAGAAGTTGGGCCGCAGGGGGAGGGGGGTGGATGGCCCAGACCTGTTTTTTTTTTTCTTTTTCTTTTCTTCTTTTTTTTTTTCTTTCCATTTGATTTCAAATTCAAATCTTAGCAAAATTTCTACTAATTTGAATTCAAATACACACGAAATGCACATGCACCTGCATTCAAATTATTTATCTTTATTTTGGAAAAATGTGGGTGTTACAATTCTACCCCCCTTAAACGGAATCTCGCCCCGAGATTCTGGGTCTTGTAAAATTTTAGGGCGGGATTTTTTTTTTTTAGCTAAATCAATTCATTACCAATTTCTCCTTTTGAAAATATTATTATACATCTTTCTTTCTATTTTCAAATTTTGATCTTAAGTTATCTTGCAAGTTACAAAATGTTACACAGATGTACAAATACAACGCAATAATTTGGTTTGAATTAATTTTAAGGAAAACGAATTTTCAACACCATGAAAATTTGTACATTAAAGTTCTATTTCTTCTTCCTCTTTATTGTGTTTAGTTTCTCATCTTACTATCATTATTCTTCGTATTCTTGTTTGAATGAAAGGTTCAAGGGCTTGAACGTTGGTTTATTTTATTTGAACTTAAAAGTCTTCTTTAGCAATTGAAAATTTTGTTTTCCAACCAAAGCACCTCAAGATTAGTTCTAATGAATTAGCGCTTGATACAACACATTAATTTTTATTTTCCTTCATTTAGGTTTTATCTATTTATTTGTTTATTTGCCAAGATTTATTTATTTATTATGTTGTTCCTATTAATTGAGTAAATTTTTTTATAATTATTATTTCTCTCTAGGTGTTGCAATTTCATCCCACTTACAAGGAATCTTGCTCTCGAGATTCAAGGTTAGTTAAAGAATAGGATTAGGTTTTTTTTTTTTTACCCATCAATAAGTTATTATGATTATTATTTTAAAATAATTTACTTCTTATTTTATTTACAATGATCTGCTAACACTTTTATAAGTTTAGGAGTGCCTACAGCTGAATATATAAAAACATTTGTTTTTGTTCTAAATTGATTTAGAAAACTTTTATCACCGCACACAAATTTACATCTTATTCTACTACTATTATTATTATTATTTTATATGTAGATTTCATTATCCATGTATTCTAATTTTTAACAGAGTGTTATGAGCGCTGATTGAATTTTCTTTGTCATGCCTTAATTTCATTTGAATTCAAACATATTCTTTAAAAATTGAAATTTGCATTTTTTTCACAAATAGGCAATTACGATGAAATATGTTGTTTAGTTAAATTTAAAGTATTATTACACAACCACACACACATTATTTTTATGTACTTCTACATTCTTATTTTTATTCTTTTTATTATTTTGAACTTGGCTTAAATGTGCACTACGATTTTAATTTTAAAGTCTTCTATTTCAAATGCATTGTCATTATTACTATATTTATTATTATTATTTTCTTTTCCTTTTTGGTAATTATGAGGGTTAGGTGGGTCGACTACCCCCCTTAAACAGACAAATGCTATAATTTTATTGTTGTTGTTATTATTAATCTATTGCAATGCATCAAACAACGTGTTCTAATTCGCTGTGAAGAAGGCATGGACTTCACTTGCTAAGCAAAAAGGGGACCTAAGCAAGTGATGTATGATAATCTTTAAGAGTCTTCTTCTTCCTTCGCATTGTCCTCATATGTCGATCTTCATGCTCCTGTCCGTCGATACGAATCTTCGTCTTCATGAGAAAGGTCAAAGGAGAATCTAAGAGATCCATTCTAACTAAGGTCACGTGCCTAGAGTCAACCTGGCTTTGATACCACTTTGTCACACCCGGTTTTATTAGAAATAAAACCAGCTGCAAAGTACATGTATGCCAGGATCAGTTTCACCATACATGTACGACAAAAGTGATAAACAGTTCCATATCGCATGCAAACAACATTTATACCTTTAAAAGAGTTTTGAAGTAGCAGCAGAAGAGAAAAACTTTAGGGCAACCACAGGCAAGTTGACTGGCAGCAACGCGACCTATACACCGTCTTCACTTGTCACGGTCCTCATTAGGTGTTCTCTTCACTGAGTAGCATATCAAAAATACAACAAAGCAAGTGTGAGTACCATCCCGTGGTACTCAGCAAGTGTGGGAAATACATGACATGAAGGCCAAATCAACGGAGAAGGCTGATAGTGGTTTAAGCACTAAGCATTAAACCTAACCTTAGCTCTCATTAGCAACCTACCTCTAGATGAGTAATCCCAACCGTAATAATAGTAATAATAATTATAATAATATCAACATCAATTCCAAGCATTATCCCAACCATCATTTCAACCATCATCTAATTATGAATTCGACACCAAGCCGCTCTTGTCCGTGAGCACGGCTGTCATGACAGTTTCCCAATCTCTGCAGAGAATGTATCCTTTACCCACAAGCCGTGATTTCATCCCCCGTTGCCGGGTGGACTAATCAAACCTCCCTGCTGCCAGTGGTGATCAACCACATTTCACACTTCCGTAGGTGTGCGGCCAGGAGATCACTACGAGGTCTTTACAAAGGTACTCCCGACTAGTGCTAGCCCTCTAAGGTTTCCACCACTGGGGATTCTCGGAGTAACCCTCCGCCCCAGAGCCCCCTCTTGAGCCTTGCGGATCCAAGAGCAGATCACCCGCATCATTCCCCGCACCATCCAATTACTAGCATTTCATCGGGAGAAACCTAATTAATTGACCAAGCTGCCCCATCTCAGTCTTGTGGCGATACTGTATAGCTTAGTGGCTACTCCATAAACCGGTCCTTAGAATCCGGCAAGGTTCCAACCCCAATCCCGGGTCTCGTGCGTACTGCACCATACCATTCAACCAACCCGCCAGATTCCTATTTACTACACTTCATATTCCAACATCATAGTCATAATCATAATAATAAGTTATGAGTAACAAGTGTAGTTAAATGTATTCCCACCCAACTATTATGCATGGCTAAGCGTAAAGTAAATCCCGTTTATCACCCTTCCATGACCCATGCGACAAGGTAATAAGGATACAACAACAGGGCATGATATAGGATTCATATTAATTAGCATGCAACTAACTAAACCCTTAAAAAGGTGCAAGATGGTCAAGGACACTTGCCTTTGTATAAATAGCTGCTCAGTTCTTCTTCATTGAACTCTTGATCTTCACATCTTCATGTAGCTTCTTGATCGTAGAAATACGAGTGCGTATAAACTACCGTCAAAAGAGAAATAAAAACAATCAAGAACAATACACCATACAAGCAATACAAATATTATGATTGAAATATGTTATAATTATGATTAAAATTGGAGTTATGAGGGATTTATTATTTTTCATAGCTAAAGAAATGCATTTACTATTTATTTTCCATTTTTAATATTTAATTATAGGCTAAAATCATTTTTAATGAATTTCCCATAGACAAAATATATTTTATATACACTTTATAATTTTATTTCAACTTAAATGGTTTTATAAATAATTTTTTTAGTTATTATCCATTTTTAGTAATTATTTATAGCTAAAAAAATTTTTAATGAGTTTTCTATAGCCAAAATATATTTTATATGCATTTTATAAATTTATTTCAGCATAAAAGACTTTATAAATAATTTCCCTACTATTTTCACATTTATTTATTATTTTTATTATTTATTTATAACTAAAAGTATTTTTATTAAATTGTTCCATGATCAAAATATATTTTATATGCACCTACAATTTTATTTCATCCTAAAATGATTTATAACTAATTTTTCCACTATTTTCTATATTTATTTTATCATTTATAAATATTCTCTATTCACTAAATACAGTTTTAATCAATATTCAGCAATTAATAATAACCTGAGGGGTTGTTTTGCTATTTTTCTAGGACATTACAGGGGATGGTATGATATTTAATATAATTACAGGGGCTTAAGTGCTAGTTCACATTAAAAACCATGATTTTAATAAAGTCCAGGGCCTATTTTATAAGATCAGGGGTCTATATTTAACTTTAACTTAAACTGCAGGGGCTTAAATGCAAATCTTCATTTTCCTTTCTTATTCCTATTTATTTTTCTTAAGGAAAATGGCGTGGACTAGGTGTACAAGCCTGTGGACCGGGGAGGAGGTGCGGTCCATGGGTCCACGGTGGACCTGGACCATACCCCTTCGGGTTGTTTTAATCTAGACCGTGGATCCAAGATCCAACGGCCCAGAGGGGTCCGGCCGGAGTGGGCGGCGGTCAAAGGCCACCGACGGCGGCGGCTAGGGTTTCGGGGTAGGGAGGAAATGGGGAGGGTGGGGGTGCCACTGGGGTAGTAGTAGGGATGGGGGTGGGGCGGTTGCTCAGGGGCGGCAGCGGTTGCCGGAGGCGCGGGCGCAGAAGGGGCGTCGGGTGCGGCGGTTGGGGGCATGGCGCGTACGGGCAGGGTGGGATGGCGGTTGGGGAAGAAGGGGAGCCTGACAAGTGGGCCCCACGCGTAAGAGAGAGGAGAGGGAGAAGGGAAGTGCGGCTGGGCCTTGGGCCAAGGTGGAGAGGAGAGAAGTTGGGCCGCAGGGGGAGGGGGGTGGATGGCCCAGACCTGTTTTTTTTTTTTTTTCTTTTTCTTTTTTTTTTCTTTCCATTTGATTTCAAATTCAAATCTTAGCAAAATTTCTACTAATTTGAATTCAAATACACACGAAATGCACATGCACCTGCATTCAAATTATTTATCTTTATTTTGGAAAAATGTGGGTGTTACAATTCTACCCCCCTTAAACGGAATCTCGCCCCGAGATTCTGGGTCTTGTAAAATTTTAGGGCGGCATTTTTTTTTTAGCTAAATCAATTCATTACCAATTTCTCCTTTTGAAAATATTATTATACATCTTTCTTTCTATTTTCAAATTTTGATCTTAAGTTATCTTGCAAGTTACAAAATGTTACACAGATGTACAAATACAACGCAATAATTTGGTTTGAATTAATTTTAAGGAAAACGAATTTTCAACACCATGAAAATTTGTACATTAAAGTTCTATTTCTTCTTCCTCTTTATTGTGTTTAGTTTCTCATCTTACTATCATTATTCTTCGTATTTTTTTCACAAATAGGCAATTACGATGAAATATGTTGTTTAGTTAAATTTAAAGTATTATTACACAACCACACACACATTATTTTTATGTACTTCTACATTCTTATTTTTATTCTTTTTATTATTTTGAACTTGGCTTAAATGTGCACTACGATTTTAATTTTAAAGTCTTCTATTTCAAATGCATTGTCATTATTACTATATTTATTATTATTATTTTCTTTTCCTTTTTGGTAATTATGAGGGTTAGGTGGGTCGACTACCCCCCTTAAACAGACAAATGCTATAATTTTATTGTTGTTGTTATTATTAATCTATTGCAATGCATCAAACAACGTGTTCTAATTCGCTGTGAAGAAGGCATGGGCTTCACTTGCTAAGCAAAAAGGGGACCTAAGCAAGTGATGTATGATAATCTTTAAGAGTCTTCTTCTTCCTTCGCATTGTCCTCATATGTCGATCTTCATGCTCCTGTCCGTCGATACGAATCTTCGTCTTCATGAGAAAGGTCAAAGGAGAATCTAAGAGATCCATTCTAACTAAGGTCACGTGCCTAGAGTCAACCTGGCTTTGATACCACTTTGTCACACCCGGTTTTATTAGAAATAAAACCAGCTGCAAAGTACATGTATGCCAGGATCAGTTTCACCATACATGTACGACAAAAGTGATAAACAGTTCCATATCGCATGCAAACAACATTTATACCTTTAAAAGAGTTTTGAAGTAGCAGCAGAAGAGAAAAACTTTAGGGCAACCACAGGCAAGTTGACTGGCAGCAACGCGACCTATACACCGTCTTCACTTGTCACGGTCCTCATTAGGTGTTCTCTTCACTGAGTAGCATATCAAAAATACAACAAAGCAAGTGTGAGTACCATCCCGTGGTACTCAGCAAGTGTGGGAAATACATGACATGAAGGCCAAATCAACGGAGAAGGCTGATAGTGGTTTAAGCACTAAGCATTAAACCTAACCTTAGCTCTCATTAGCAACCTACCTCTAGATGAGTAATCCCAACCGTAATAATAGTAATAATAATTATAATAATATCAACATCAATTCCAAGCATTATCCCAACCATCATTTCAACCATCATCTAATTATGAATTCGACACCAAGCCGCTCTTGTCCGTGAGCACGGCTGTCATGACAGTTTCCCAATCTCTGCAGAGAATGTATCCTTTACCCACAAGCCGTGATTTCATCCCCCGTTGCCGGGTGGACTAATCAAACCTCCCTGCTGCCAGTGGTGATCAACCACATTTCACACTTCCGTAGGTGTGCGGCCAGGAGATCACTACGAGGTCTTTACAAAGGTACTCCCGACTAGTGCTAGCCCTCTAAGGTTTCCACCACTGGGGATTCTCGGAGTAACCCTCCGCCCCAGAGCCCCCTCTTGAGCCTTGCGGATCCAAGAGCAGATCACCCGCATCATTCCCCGCACCATCCAATTACTAGCATTTCATCGGGAGAAACCTAATTAATTGACCAAGCTGCCCCATCTCAGTCTTGTGGCGATACTGTATAGCTTAGTGGCTACTCCATAAACCGGTCCTTAGAATCCGGCAAGGTTCCAACCCCAATCCCGGGTCTCGTGCGTACTGCACCATACCATTCAACCAACCCGCCAGATTCCTATTTACTACACTTCATATTCCAACATCATAGTCATAATCATAATAATAAGTTATGAGTAACAAGTGTAGTTAAATGTATTCCCACCCAACTATTATGCATGGCTAAGCGTAAAGTAAATCCCGTTTATCACCCTTCCATGACCCATGCGACAAGGTAATAAGGATACAACAACAGGGCATGATATAGGATTCATATTAATTAGCATGCAACTAACTAAACCCTTAAAAAGGTGCAAGATGGTCAAGGACACTTGCCTTTGTATAAATAGCTGCTCAGTTCTTCTTCATTGAACTCTTGATCTTCACATCTTCATGTAGCTTCTTGATCGTAGAAATACGAGTGCGTATAAACTACCGTCAAAAGAGAAATAAAAACAATCAAGAACAATACACCATACAAGCAATACAAATATTATGATTGAAATATGTTATAATTATGATTAAAATTGGAGTTATGAGGGATTTATTATTTTTCATAGCTAAAGAAATGCATTTACTATTTATTTTCCATTTTTAATATTTAATTATAGGCTAAAATCATTTTTAATGAATTTCCCATAGACAAAATATATTTTATATACACTTTATAATTTTATTTCAACTTAAATGGTTTTATAAATAATTTTTTTAGTTATTATCCATTTTTAGTAATTATTTATAGCTAAAAACATTTTTAATGAGTTTTCTATAGCCAAAATATATTTTATATGCATTTTATAAATTTATTTCAGCATAAAAGACTTTATAAATAATTTCCCTACTATTTTCACATTTATTTATTATTTTTATTATTTATTTATAACTAAAAGTATTTTTATTAAATTGTTCCATGATCAAAATATATTTTATATGCACCTACAATTTTATTTCATCCTAAAATGATTTATAACTAATTTTTCCACTATTTTCTATATTTATTTTATCATTTATAAATATTCTCTATTCACTAAATACAGTTTTAATCAATATTCAGCAATTAATAATAACCTGAGGGGTTGTTTTGCTATTTTTCTAGGACATTACAGGGGATGGTATGATATTTAATATAATTACAGGGGCTTAAGTGCTAGTTCACATTAAAAACCATGATTTTAATAAAGTCCAGGGCCTATTTTATAAGATCAGGGGTCTATATTTAACTTTAACTTAAACTGCAGGGGCTTAAATGCAAATCTTCATTTTCCTTTCTTATTCCTATTTATTTTTCTTAAGGAAAATGGCGTGGACTAGGTGTACAAGCCTGTGGACCGGGGAGGAGGTGCGGTCCATGGGTCCACGGTGGACCTGGACCATACCCCTTCGGGTTGTTTTAATCTAGACCGTGGATCCAAGATCCAACGGCCCAGAGGGGTCCGGCCGGAGTGGGCGGCGGTCAAAGGCCACCGACGGCGGCGGCGCCACCGTGGGCTCGCCGGAGCCTCGCCGGAATGGCGCTCCGGTGCCCCAAAATCTACGGCGCAAGGGGGAAAAGGTAGAGGAGCTCGTGGGGAATCTCACCAGGGTGACATGCGCGCGGAGAGGGGGCCAGAGATGGCGCCCGACGGCGGGGAGCGGCGGCCGAGCCTCGGCGACGTCGGGGAGGCGCCTCGGGCGGCATTTCGCGGTGCGGACGACTCCTACGGAGGCGTCCCGACGAGGGGATGCTCGTCGGCTCGTTGGGGACGGCCGAAACGAAGCGGAAGCGTGGAGCACCGAGCTCCAACGGTGGCAATGGCGGCGGCTAGGGTTTCGGGGTAGGGAGGAAATGGGGAGGGTGGGGGTGCCACTGGGGTAGTAGTAGGGATGGGGGTGGGGCGGTTGCTCAGGGGCGGCAGCGGTTGCCGGAGGCGCGGGCGCAGAAGGGGCGTCGGGTGCGGCGGTTGGGGGCATGGCGCGTACGGGCAGGGTGGGATGGCGGTTGGGGAAGAAGGGGAGCCTGACAAGTGGGCCCCACGCGTAAGAGAGAGGAGAGGGAGAAGGGAAGTGCGGCTGGGCCTTGGGCCAAGGTGGAGAGGAGAGAAGTTGGGCCGCAGGGGGAGGGGGGTGGATGGCCCAGACCTGTTTTTTTTTTTCTTTTTCTTTTCTTCTTTTTTTTTTTTCTTTCCATTTGATTTCAAATTCAAATCTTAGCAAAATTTCTACTAATTTGAATTCAAATACACACGAAATGCACATGCACCTGCATTCAAATTATTTATCTTTATTTTGGAAAAATGTGGGTGTTACAAAATAACTATAGTTTACTGCTGTTTACGGTTCACAATTCAAATCTTTAAAGAAGGCAAAAAATGTAAGTACTGATCACTTGCTGGGTATTGGTATATGTTAATCTTGAGATAGTATCATGAAAAAAGAATGGTACATTCAGGTCAGCGCTGTAATTCTGCTGCCTTTCTGGATTGTGTTTATCTTTGTATATAGGACTCTTTTTGAGTCTACTACTATTAGTCTAGAGAAATGAGGAACCAAGCGATCATGTGTTGTATTGGAGACAATTCTGATCATGTGCTTGTATCAGAAACAATTCGCTCTATCTCTTCTAAAAGTCGTTCCTTCTCTTCGGTCAGGTCCTCGTTCTGCTTCTGAAGCTCCTCAATCTGTTTGGTCTGCTCTGAATCTTTCCTGTATTGCATTGGGGTAAGGATTAGAACAATGGCTCGTAATTACCTCCGTAGAAACACGTGGCCTCCCTGAAGCAGTTTAAACCCACCTGTTCATGAAAGATAGGTTAAGCTTTAGTGACCGGACTTCTTTCTCTAGGTTCTCACAACGCTTAATAACGGCTTGCATGTCGGATGGTATCACTGGTGTGGAACTTCGTTCCTTTGCCTCTGCCATTCTGAACCAGGGGAAAAAAGGTCCAGCATCACATATCACATTCTAGCGAGAACTCAATGTTCAAGAGCAATTTAATAAATGCCATTTTTGTGGATCATCACATACTTGCGTGAGCGCTCCACCCTGCGCTTCTTTGTAGGATCTCCTTCATCAGCTGCAAAGGGAAATCAGGTATGCCTTTTGTGATTATAAGAAGATACAATGCAATCCTAAATATATGATTTTGTTTTCATGCGGGAGTGCTCAATTCGCGAAGTACATGATATGTTGCAGTATTTTATGTCTCCCTTAATATATAAACATGTGCCTAGTGCAAAATTGATTGGAAATGTCAACAATATGCCAACTAGTTGGTGTCTGACAGAAAATCTGTCTACTAAATTTACCTGCTTGTTCCGATGAAATGGATGCCATTCGAGTCAGCACGCCTTTCTGCCAGTGATCGAAACAATAATATGAACATATTTCACTAGAGGAAATTTTTGGTGCTCCGGAAGTGTAAATCAGATCATACCTTTCTGTCATCCTTGAAATTATCTTTCATTACTCTCTCCCTGTATTCTGTGCAGAACAAATAAACCATAATGTTATTCACTCATGGTGTGTTGATACTGGCATCATTAGTAGAGGTCCAATATTGTAATGACTAGCAGGAGTTGCACAATGGTAAAGCAAGTCTTGCTATATCCTGGGGATTAGAGTCGATAGAAGTATACCTTTGCCTTTTGATCTGCAGTCAGCTGTCCCATTTGCGACGTTTTTCTTTGTGCTCTCACAAACTGACATTGCCTGCCCCATGGAAGGTAGGTCATCACAAACTTCAAACCCAGCTGAATGAGTGGTCATTGCAGTTGATGACCCGCTCTGTGATGGCTCTCTAGATACTGCACCAAGCCAAACCTGGTTTGCAGGAGCAATGGAATTCCGGTTGTTTGCTTCCACGGGCCTCTCGACTTTGGAAAACATAAGGGAGTCCTGAATTTGGGCAGTTGTCACTATGGGAAAGATATCTGTTCCTCCAATAATGTTCTGTTGAAACTGCGGTGTATCATAAAATCCGAAAGAATTGCCTGCGGTGGCGTCTTTGTTAGCATGGCTACCAAGCTTCTTGCGCTCTAGTGTGTCCTTGAGCATGCCCACCACCGAGGTAATGGTATCTTGCGCTCCAATCTGTGTATTATCCAGAGGGGATGTTGATGAACTTGACGGGGATACAAATTTCGGAGTCTGAACAGGTGTGTTGCTCATTGGCATACTGTTTGTGGTGTTTGTGTTTGTAAAATCTTGTTTTAATTGGTCAGTAGCTTCAATGCTTCCTGTAGTTATTGGTGTCACATGAGTTTGCATTGCAGCATATCTCCTCCTGCAAACATGACCAGAGTTTGAAGAAAATTTGAGGAAAGATATTTCATTTGAAATGGTACTAGTACACATAGATCGAAAATTCCTGCCTTAATTCTGACGAGCGACTTCTAGTCATAGGTTGAGTGCTCTGGAACCAGGCCTAAAAGTGAATAAAATGAAAACATTACTGACTTGTACAATTGTACTCGCTATAAGTTTATTTGTATAGTAGTGGTTTGACTTTGATAGTGGAAATAGCTTACTTTTGCCAGAAGTCGGTCACTAGCCTGCATTCCTTTCTCTGCTGCATTCCTGTTGGTACAGCAGATGACGGTATTAGTGTAGCTTAGACTGGATCCTAAAATATAAGGTGATGTTTGTGCATAAAATTCAGTACTTGAGTAATTGCTGGTTATAGTTATTTGGGCATTCAAAAGGAATTTCTGAATTCTGTGGAATTGAGTTGTCAGTGAAAAAGAATTGTTGACCAATGTCCTGCTGTTGACTCGGAAAGGCGGAAGCTTCTGATGACAACCTGCAAAATTTTTGCATGACCATGTGAGTAGGAGTTTTAGTTAACCAAAAAATAGCTACGAGTGGTATTAGCTAAGTATTATTCATATTTTTGCATTAATTTTCATTGGCTGTGTAATGTTCCGCTCCATTTCACCAAAAAAGGTTGAAAGAAGTCAAGCATACCATGAACTAAGTTTTCATGAAGTGCATAAGAATCACTATATTATGCTATATTGAATATATCATGGCATGCAAAAATCAGATCAGTATCCATTCACCTGTTATCTTTATTTTGAAGTTATCACTCCATCCAACTACACAATTTTCTTTATCAGAGCATACCAACAGATCTAGCTCATATGAATACTAGCAGATCTAGCTTATATATAAATTCTGTACATTCACAGCATTTTACCTAGATGATTGTCGGGAGCGATGATTCACGGAACTAAATCCTGGGATCTGTAAAAAGCAGCAAAATAGTTTTAGGCATTTTTTTTAGTGAAAAATTAACTGAAATAAAAAGTGGTCATCAGCATACTTGAATAGCTTACAATTATATCTTACGGACTAACTCTAAAATTAAATCACACGCAGGAAAACCCGGTTATGTACGCTCTCAAATGAGAATAAGCAATCCTCAGCACAGGGGTCCTTTTGTTCTGAAGCATGAAAGTTTTTTGTGTTTCACGCCAGAAAGAAAGAGAAAATATGGCAGCAAAGTATAAGAATTCTTGCCTCTCCGTTCATAAGCCAACTGTTGAACAGCTCCTCGCTGTCTTGTCTGAAACTTTGTGACATGTTCCGGAAACCCAACATCTCCATACTTGGAGCTGCTGATGCTGCTGCTCCCATCGAGTTCTCCATGATCGCCTTAAGGAAGATCTCCTCACTGGTGTTCCTGAACAAGTCAGACAGGCCCCTGCCCTCCATCTCCATGAACTGAATCCCTGACCTCAACCTCACCTCTCCTAAAAGCTTGGCAATTAGGAGTATCTAAAAGCTGTCTTTAGTAGTACTTCATTAGAGTAGGTCCTCAAAGAGCACTTTCTTGAATTCAATCAATTATATGGACGAAACCAATTAGATAATTTAAAATAGTATCCCACCTAAAACACCCGTTGAACTAATAAAATGTAACTTGGCAGAAAAGTTCAAGCATAAAAGACATATATGCTAGTTGAGTATTGCACAAGTCGGCACTAAACAATCTCATGACAGGTATCTCCGAGGCCAAGATTCCATTCTTCTCGTTTTGTCTCATTAGTGGAAATACCGGCCTCGGAAAAATCTGGATGCTATTGCTTTAATTAAGAAACACGACAGACAGTCTATATCATCAGACATGTATGGACACATCTCATCAGCTTGGCAACTCATGTACAGTACATGGTATTCAATTTGCAACACATAGATGAAAGATGTCTTCTATGAGTAGTACTAAAAAATGTCGATTTGTTTAGTTTATGCTTCTATAGTTCAAGTTCAGGGATTTGTAGCAACTTGGTCCAAGGCAGTGACAGCACGAATGATGCATACATAATTGGCTTATATAATGCAGTAGTTGCAAGAAGCGGATGCTGATAGGCGTACACGGGCACATGACATTGCAGTAACGTGTTTGAATCATAACACTGACGCATGCAATGCAAGGCTCAAAAGCGCCTGTTTGGAGTCGCCCTAGCTGCAACGAACTGGTGGTACTCAGTGGCTCTCGCTCGTCTTGTTTAACTGTCCATACGTGGACCGGCGGCAAAGGCTTCCTCTTGGAAGCGTGTGCAGACACTGACAACGCTCCAGCTTAATTTTCTCTTCTAGCTGAAACTGAAACGCAGAACTGTAAATCTCTATTTCAAGTTTGTTTGAAAAACAAAATAAAAATCTCCACTTCAAGGCGGTAAAACATACGATTCCAATGAGAGACACTGACCTTAACCTTTCCTGTTCATTTTCCAGTTATAGGAACAAATTAAGACTCCGAGAGCTCTGACCAGGACAACTAATCAACCGAGATCTCTCTCGACCGGCATCCCAGTCCCAGATGATTAGTAGGTGATCTGTCAGCATCGAAGCAGGACGAATAATACATTATTGTGGCAAATACTATACTCTACAGAGCTGTGTATCTTGCCTGCATCGTGCACTGGGTTCTTTCTTTGTAGCATGTGTCAGCGTTCGTAGCTGTTGTCCATTGCCGCAAGCCATCCATGCATGGCGGCAGCAGGACGACGACGACGACGGGTTCTCTGCCCTGCTGCCGCCGGCACGCGACGCGCCATCGTCTCTTTCTCCTACGGCGACCGCATCATCTGACTCCGGAGATTTTGGTTTTCTTTAATCTCTTTATTGATGTCACCCGATTAGCAGACTGCAACTTGTTTTCGAGCGTTTTGGAAATGTTTTCGGTGGAGGAACGGTTGCAGGGTGTGCCTGCCTGCGTAAGTCCGGACAAAAATCTTGATGAAAGATATCGTATTTTGGATCGAAGCGTATGATTTAGGTCTGGATTTGAATACGTATTTTAACGGAGGTATTCAGAGATGATTGCAACATGTGCAGTTTCCTATCCTCCCTACCGCGTCTTCGGAGGCACCACGCGCTTCAGAGTTCAGATTACAGCGTAAAACTGGGATTACGTATTCCTCAGTGCGGAGACGCACCGCAGCTCTGTACTGTAACGGGGCAACTGCATCAATTTAAATGGGCCGACCTGGCAAAAAAATGATTACACGTGGGCCGGCGTCCAGACGAACCCTAGGCTAGCCTCGTCTCTTCTAAAACCCAACTCCATCTTGCGTTTACCCTAGCGCCGCCGCCACTTCGCATCGTCCCCTCTCTTCCGGCTCGACGACGAGGTACCCCCATCTCAACTCATCGTCTCGCTATGCATTTCTGGATTGTCTTGTAAGTACCTTTGGTACTTCTCGTTGCGCTAAGAATAATCACGAGGTGGCGGCGATGCTTATCTTGCCTTCTGGTTCGTTGATGTAGGTAAGGTAAGCAATGGTGAAGCACAACAACGTCATCCCCAATGGCCACTTCAAGAAGGGCTGGCAGAACTACGTCAAGACCTGGTTCAACCAGCCCGCCCGCAAGCAGAGGCGCCGCATCGGTAATTATACTAATAGCCGACCGTTTCATCTCTGCACTGCGCCGGTCTCTGCATGGGACTTGGGAGTAACCCATAACGCAAGTAAAACTGGGTAGTAGTAGTAGTCCTACTTGTTTTGGACGGCAATGATTGTTGTTAATTGATGTTTGTGGGGGTTTCTTTCTCAGATTTTGTTAGTATGATACTCCCTCCCGATCTAAATGATTGTCGTTTCCGACAAAGAAACGCACTACGAATATGCTGCCGCAGGCTGTTTGAGCGACAACCATTTCGATCGGGAGGGAGTATTAGATGAGTGCTATCATACGTTCCTTGATAGAAGTTTAGTGTAAGTGTCATGTTGTTTACTTGAGTTCTTTTTACTGTATATTCTTCTTAGTAAACCATAATTTACTATTAAAAAGGTATCTGCCACGAATTACATATAATAGGATGTTAGGTAAGCACAACCATAATTTCTGCCATGATTTTTAGTGCAACTGTCATACTGTTTCACTGTGCTTGTTTCCTTCTGAATTATGTGTACTGTCTAAACTTCTAAGTGAGCCATAATTCTAATGTCAAACTTTTAGTGAGTGCTCTGGTGGCTTAAGACTTGAATTGCATGCAGGGTGATGTTTGAACTAGTGCTTATTTTCTGTCAGTATACTTGAAGAATGAATTAAAACATATCTGTTTCCTTATTGTGTCGCTTGGATTATTTATTTTCTTGCTTCAAAATGCTTCTTCTTTTCCTTTCTGTTTATGAGCTGATAAACTTTATGTTGGTTTTCAGCTAGGCAAAAGAAGGCTGTGAAGATCTTCCCGCGCCCCACTGCTGGACCACTTCGCCCTGTTGTTCAATGCCAGACACTCAAGTATAACATGAAGTCTAGAGCTGGGAGAGGCTTCACACTTGAAGAGCTTAAGGTAAAGTTGATTGCTCATTTTAGTATGAAACCATCAATTGCAGCTCTATTGTCATATCACTTGGCCTGTTTACTATCTGCTTTTTGCTGGAGTTCTATTGATATATCACATGTTTCAGGCTGCTGGAATTCCCAAGAAGCTTGCCCCGACCATTGGCATTTCAGTGGATCACCGCCGCAAGAACCGCTCACTTGAGGGTCTTCAGGCCAATGTCCAGAGGCTTAAGACCTACAAGGCCAAGCTTGTGATCTTCCCAAGACGTGCACGCAAGGTCAAGGTAAGGATCTTTTCCCTTGTATGTTTAACTCACTATTAGTTTATCAGCGTTTCGAGATGATGCCTTACATTTTTTTTTTCATTTTGCAGGCTGGTGACTCAACTCAAGAGGAACTTGCCACAGCCACCCAGGTCCAGGGTGAGTACATGCCTATCACCCGTGGTGAGAAGCGCTCCATTGAGGTTGTCAAGGTGACAGATCAGATGAAGGAATTCAAGGCCTACGGCAAGCTCCGCGTGGAGCGGATGAACAAGAAACACATGGGTATGCGGCAGAAGAGGGCTGCTGAGGCTGAGAAGGAAGAGAAGAAGTAAACGTAGGATTTGTGGCGCAAAAGAAATAGTATTATATGCCCAGATTCTGCCTTGAGAGTTTGTTACTAGCTTATGAAATGAGACTGGAACTTTGATGTTGCTTTTTAGCGTTTGTTGAAGTGAATGGAATCAGTGCATACTATCTTAAGATGAGTTCAGCATTTGGCTGCATGTAAGTGAATCCCCTTGGCTTCTCCTGAAGTGTCGGCATGTATTTTTTGCTTCTTGATGTTTTTAGCCTGCCTGTCCTGTTTGCTGGCGATGCAAGGATCGTAGTGTTCTCCAAGCTCTTAGTACATCTTAAGCTCAAACTCCTCAAAAATTCCTGTTTCAAAGCAGGGGGGCTGGAATTGGAACTCTCTTGGGACCGTGGCACTCTCGATCTTGCTTAATGTGGATACATTGTGTATTTCGAGATTATTAGTGTCTGCTAAAGAACAGGTTCGTTTTTTAGATGTAAATATATTGCATTTATATAAGTTTGTATTTGTGACCGACCAGCAAAGTCGTTGTAGTATAATGGTGAGTATTCCCGCCTGTCACGCGGGTGACCCGGGTTCGATCCTCGGCAACGGTGTACTGTTTTTGCATTTTCTGCCATGTCCTGCAGCTAGTTGGGCCAGGTAGTTTATGATAGCACGATTTTCATCGCAGAACAGGTTGTACGTGATAGCGGATAGGTTGGGCCTCCAGTTATGAGTGATTCCAGCCCATTTGGATTTTCTTTAAGTATGTTTTATAGACTCCGTTAAATCTTTCCCGTTTTTTGCTTGAAGAATTTGTAGCCGTGTCAGTATTTCATATTGCGTGTATCTCTCTGTTATGAAATGTGTTGATATTTGTACCTAATTTTTTCCCTCAAAGAATGATGTCATGTTGTACCTTATTTTCTTCTCTCTCTCCATTCCCCTTCCTTGTTCTTCCTTTTTAATGTCAAATGGTTTTACTCTCCATCAAACATTTAAATATTTTATAAAAATAAAAAATAGAAATGAGCAACAATAGAGTAGTTTATAGGACCTTTTTATAATTGTGGGCAACGGCGTACTGTTTTTGCATTTTCTGCCATATCCTGCAGCTAGTTGGGCCAGGTAATTTATGATAGCGCGATTTTCATCTCAGCACAGGTTGTACGTGATAGCGGATAGGTTGGACCTCCACTTATGAGTGATTCCAGCCCATTTGGATTTTCTTTAAGTATGTTTTATAGACTCCGTTAAATCTTTCCCGTTTTTTGCTTGAAGAATTTGTAGCTGTGTCAGTATTTCATATTGTGTGTATCTCTCTGTTATGAAGTGTGTTGATATATGTACCTAATTTTTTCCCTCAAAGAATGATGTCATGTTGTACCTTATTTTCTTCTCTCTCTCCATTCCCTTCCTTGTTCTTCCTTTTTAATGTCAAATGGTTTTACTCTCCATCAAACATTTAAATATTTTATAAAAATAAAAAAAAAATAGAAATGAGCAACAATAGAGTAGTTTATAGGACCTTTTTATAATTGTGGGCAACGGCGTACTGTTTTTGCATTTTCTGCCATGTCCTGCAGGTAGTTGGGCCAGGTAGTTTATGATAGCACGATTTTTATCTCAGCACAGGTTGTACGTGATAGCGGATAGGTTGGGCCTCCAGTTATGAGTGATTCCAGCCCATTTGGATTTTCTTTAAGTATGTTTTATAGACTCCGTTAAATCTTTCCCGTTTTTTGCTTGAAGAATTTGTAGCTGTGTCAGTATTTCATATTGCGTGTATCTCTCTGTTATGAAGTGTGTTGATATCTGTACCTAATTTTTTCCCTCAAAGAATGATGTCATGTTGTACCTTATTTTCTTCTCTCTCTCCATTCCCCTTCCTTGTTCTTCCTTTTTAATGTCAAATGGTTTTACTCTCCATCAAACATTTAAATATTTTATAAAAATAAAAAATAGAAATGAGCAACAATAGAGTAGTTTATAGGACCTTTTTATAATTGTGGGCAACGGCGTACTATTTTTGCATTTTCTGCCATGTCCTGCAGCTAGTTGGGCCAGGTAGTTTATGATAGCACGATTTTCATCTCAGCACAGGTTGTACGTGATAGCGGATAGGTTGGGCCTCTAGTTATGAGTGATTCCAGCCCATTTGGATTTTCTTTAAGTATGTTTTATAGACTTCGTTAAATCTTTCCTGTTTTTTGCTTGAAGAATTTGTAGCCGTGTCAGTATTTCATATTGCGTGTATCTCTCTGTTATGAAGTGTGTTGATATCTGTACCTAATTTTTGTTCCCTTAAAGAATGATGTCATGTTGTACCTTATTTTCTTCTCTCTCTCCATTCCCCTTCCTTGTTCTTCCTTTTTAATGTCAAATGGTTTTACTCTCCATCAAACATTTAAATATTTTATAAAAATAAAAAATAGAAATGAGCAACAATAGAGTAGTTTATAGGACCTTTTTATAATTGTGGGCAACGGCGTACTGTTTTTGCATTTTCTGCCATGTCCTGCAGCTAGTTGGGCCAGGTAGTTTATGATAGCACGATTTTCATCTCAGCACAGGTTGTACGTGATAGCGGATAGGTTGGGCCTCCAGTTATGAGTGATTTCAGCCCATTTGGATTTTCTTTAAGTATGTTTTATAGACTCCGTTAAATCTTTCTCGCTTTTTGCTTGAAGAATTTATAGCCGTGTCAGTATTTCATATTGCGTGTATCTCTCTGTTATGAAGTGTGTTGATATCTGTACCTAATTTTTCCCTCAAAGAGTGATGTCATGTTGTACCTTATTTTCTTCTCTATCTCCGTTCCCCTTCCTTGTTCTTCCTTTTTAATGTCAAATGGTTTTACTCTGCATCAAACATTTAAATATTTTATAAAAATAAAAAAATAGAAATGAGCAACAATAGAGTAGTTTATAGGACCTTTTTATAATTGTGGGCAACGGCGTACTGTTTTTGCATTTTCTGCCATGTCCTGTAGCTAGTTGGGCCATGTAGTTTATGATAGCACGATTTTCATCTCAGCACAGGTTGCACATGATAGCGGATAGGTTGGGCCTCCATTTATGAGTGATTCCAGCCCATTTGGATTTTCTTTAAGTATGTTATATAGACTTCGTTAAATCTTTCCTGTTTTTGCTTGAAGAATTTGTAGCCGTGTCAGTGTTTCATATTGCGTGTATGTCTCTGTTATGAAGTGTGTTGATATCTGTACCTAATTTTTTTCCCTCAAAGAATGATGTCATGTTGTACCTTATTTTCTTCTCTCTCTCCATTCCCCTTCCTTGTTCTTCCTTTTTAATGTCAAATGGTTTTACTCTCCATCAAACATTTAAATATTTCATAAAAATAAAAAAATAGAAATGAGCAACAATAGAGTAGTTTATAGAACCTTTTTATAATTGTGGGCAACGGCGTACTGTTTTTGCATTTTCTGCCATGTCCTGCAGCTAGTTGGGCCAGGTAGTTTATGATAGCACGATTTTCATCTCAGCACAGGTTGTACGTGATAGCGGATAGGTTGGGCCTCCAGTTATGAGTGATTCCAGCCCATTTGGATTTTCTTTAAGTATGTTTTATAGACTCCGTTAAATCTTTCCTGTTTTTTGCTTGAAGAATTTGTAGCTGTGTCAGTATTTCATATTGCGTGTATCTCTCTGTTATGAAGTGTGTTGATATCTGTACCTAATTTTTCCCTCAAAGAGTGATGTCATGTTGTACCTTATTTTCTTCTCTAACTCCGTTCCCCTTCCTTGTTCTTCCTTTTTAATGTCAAATGGTTTTACTCTGCATCAAACATTTAAATATTTTATAAAAATAAAAAAATAGAAATGAGCAACAATAGAGTAGTTTATAGGACCTTTTTATAATTGTGGGCAACGGCGTACTGTTTTTGCATTTTCTGCCATGTCCTGCAGCTAGTTGGGCCAGGTAGTTTATGATAGCACGATTTTCATCTCAGCACAGGTTGTACGTGATAGCGGATAGGTTGGGCCTCCAGTTATGAGTGATTCCAGCCCATTTGGATTTTCTTTAAGTATGTTTTATAGACTCCGTTAAATCTTTCCCGTTTTTTGCTTGAAGAATTTGTAGCCGTGTCAGTATTTCATATTGCGTGTATCTCTCTGTTATGAAGTGTGTTGATATCTGTACCTAATTTTTTCCCTCAAAGAATGATGTCATGTTGTACCTTATTTTCTTCTCTCTCTCTCCATTCCCCTTCCTTGTTCTTCCTTTTTAATGTCAAATGGTTTTACTCTCCATCAAATATTTAAATATTTTATAAAAATAAAAAAATAGAAATGAGCAACAATAGAGTAGTTTATAGGACCTTTTTATAATTGTGGGCAACAGCGTACTGTTTTTGCATTTTCTGCCATGTCCTGCAGCTAGTTGGGCCAGGTAGTTTATGACAACACGATTTTCATCTCAGCACAGGTTGTACGGGATAGCGGATAGGTTGGGCCTCCAGTTATGAGTGATTCCAGCCCATTTGGATTTTCTTTAAGTATGTTTTATAGACTCCGTTAAATCTTTCCTGTTTTTTGCTTGAAGAATTTGTAGTCGTGTCAGTATTTCATATTGCGTGTATCTCTCTGTTATGAAGTGTGTTGATATCTGTACCTAATTTTTTCCCTCAAAGAATGATGTCATGTTGTACCTTATTTTCTTCTCTCTCTCCATTCCCCTTCCTTGTTCTTCCTTTTTAATGTCAAATGGTTTTACTCTCCATCAAACATTTAAATATTTTATAAAAATAAAAAAATAGAAATGAGCAACAATAGAGTAGTTTATAGGACCTTTTTATAATTGTGGGCATCGGCGTACTGTTTTTGCATTTTCTGCCATGTCCTGCAGCTAGTTGGGCCAGGTAGTTTATGATAGCACGATTTTCATCTCAGCACAGGTTGTACGTGATAGCGGATAGGTTGGGCCTCCAGTTATGAGTGATTCCAGCCCATTTGGATTTTCTTTAAGTATGTTTTATAGACTCCGTTAAATCTTTCCCGTTTTTTGCTTGAAGAATTTGTAGTTGTGTCAGTATTTCATATTGCGTGTATCTCTCTGTTATGAAGTGTGTTGATATCTGTACCTAATTTTTTCCCTCAAAGAATGATGTCATGTTGTACCTTATTTTCTTCTCTCTCTCCATTCCCCTTCCTTGTTCTTCCTTTTTAATGTCAAATGGTTTTACTCTCCATCAAACATTTAAATATTTTATAAAAATAAAAAAATAGAAATGAGCAACAATAGAGTAGTTTATATGACCTTTTTATAATTGTGGGCAACGGCGTACTGTTTTTGCATTTTCTGCCATGTCCTGCAGCTAGTTGGGCTAGGTAGTTTATGATAGCACGATTTTCATCTCAGCACAGGTTGTACGTGATAGCGGATAGGTTGGGCCTCCACTTATGAGTGATTCCAGCCCATTTGGATTTTCTTTAAGTATGTTTTATAGACTCCGTTAAATCTTTCCCGTTTTTTGCTTGAAGAATTTGTAGCCGTGTCAGTATTTCATATTGCGTGTATCTCTCTGTTATGAAGTGTGTTGATATCTGCACCTAATTTTTTCCCTCAAAGAATGATGTCATGTTGTACCTTATTTTCTTCTCTCTCTCCATTCCCCTTCCTTGTTCTTCCTTTTTAATGCCAAATGGTTTTACTCTCCATCAAACATTTAAATATTTTATAAAAATAAAAAAATAGAAATGAGCAACAATAGAGTAGTTTATAGGACCTTTTTATAATTGTGGTGTTTTACTTCCTATTATAGTAGTGTATCTATATAATGTAAATTTTCGGTATAGTGAGCTCCAACTCCAAATCAGTGGTGAAACTTGCTCAATGTCTCTAGCAATTTTCACATTACTCGAGAGTATAGAATGTCGGTATTAAAATACACACTCACACCTGCAAAACCCTGGTGTGTATTTAAGACCTCATCCCTTCGTCCCTCCCGTCTCACTCTCGCACGCAGCGGCCCAACTAGCCCTCATCCTCTCCATTTCCTCGGGCTCCGATCCGCGAGGTGAATCCTTAAACCCGCCTCCTCCTCCTCCTCCCTCCTACTTGGGATTTGATGTCCTTGCGCTCTCCTGAACGTGTTGGCCCTTGTAGCTACCAATTGCCGCGGTTTTAGGGTTAGGTGGAGTGTTTTTCTGTGTCGCGTTTTTCGCGGGCGGTTTGGGTTGCAAGATGGTTCCAGTTCGTCTATATAGATTGGTAGGGCCCAGTCTGGAGGTTTTATGGTTATTACCGTTTGGATGATGAAGCTAATTTTCCACCAAATGTTGCCGCTCATGAATCTCGCTAGGTTCTGTTCGTGAGTTGTACTTACCCCTCCACTAAAATTGGTACTCCTACATTAGTCGAATTAGGGGCACGATTAGTTCATGCCCGCAACGCCAAATGAAGCAACTGTTTTGACGGGTTGGTTTTGGATTACACATCGTTTGTTTGCCATTGGATTCCGAGAGGTTATTATCTGTCAGTGGTATGCTTATGCTTTCCGTCGCTATTGCTGTTGTTGGGTGTATGATATTCTTATTCAGCTAGCCCAAGCAGGACTGGAGGTACATGTTCTGTGCAATTCGGTAGCGAAAAATGTCAGAAATGTCATCTTACCTATGTGGAGGATGACAATGCTGTTGGGCTGGGGCCTGGGTGAATAACAACTAAATTATATGTCCCGTGATGTGTGTCATTTCAGTTTGCAACGGAGACAGGGTATGCCTGCAGACTATGAATTTTGGGTATTCAACCATGCAGTGGTGTAGATATGTCTTCAGTTTTCACTTAGAACATGGAAAACCAATTAAAAAAAATCCACCTAGTCACCCCAACTGTATTTGTAGATTATACATTTACGGGCTCAGTTGTGGTTAATGTGTTAGTGGCAGCTTCTAGTACCAAGATATTTGGATTGTGAATTGTCTATATTTATTTTCTTTTGTCATGCTGATGTGATACTTGCTTACAGGCAAACATAGCTTCAGCATTCAGTGCCACTTCTACGGTTGGTCTCATGGCAGCTCCAACTGGCAACAAACCATCTTCTCTATCTTCAGTGTCATCCATCTCCACTACCAACCGGCCACTCCCAAAGAGAGGAGTCGCTGGGGTGAGTGTTCCCCACCACCGCTCATTTCGGGCTCCCAGACTCGTGGCACTCGTAAGTTTGTAGAGTTTGGAGCTCTCCCTTGATTTATGCTTCGTTTTCTGTGGATTCTTGTGTATTGTGAGATTATTACTGTCTGGTCGAGAACAGGTTGATTCTTTTACGGGCAACAGTATTTTACGTTTCAGCTGATTAGAATATGTAAAGTGCAAATCTGGGTACGAGATGCCTACTCACAGATCAAGCAATTAGATTGATTGGCTGCGACATTTTTGGGATGTTGGATTGCTGTCACATTTTACTGTGCAAATTATCTGATAGAGTGAATGTTTGCCATCAGGGGAAGCGGACAAGGATACGGAAGTGCTCTACGTTTCATTGTGCCCGTGATATAGAATAAGCTTCAGAAATGGAACCTCCTTGTCCCGTTTCCCTGACCCATCCTGCAACAATGAATCACCTCCGAGGACAATATGCAAGCCAATCCTGAGCCACTTTGGGTTGTAACACATGAAATTTCTAGTACTACCTCCGGATTTATTTATTTGTTGTTCGGACCGGTTAGTTGAGCTACAAAACAACTACCGGATGTGTCCGGACGTCAAATAAAACGAGCGAGAGGGAGTAGCTTTTTCTTTGAGCTTAAGGTCAGTAACAAGGGGGGCAATGTGCTTTCATCTTCAGCCTGCCCTCATCAATTTTCTGAAGATTAAAAACAATACAGGTTATATGTTATGAATTTCTCTCTTTTGATAATCCTAACACAAGACATGCTTGCCTATTTATAGATGATAGACACTTTATCTTTTCTAACAAACTAAATCTCATCTAATAAACTAATCTTATATTTATTCAACTAACTAGCAACTCCGTCCATGTTACTGTGCACGTACTACAGTAGCCGCATGAACAGTACATACCACACTGTTACTGTCCATGCAATGTCGCGTTAACAGTACATGCCCACACCATAACACTCCGATACCCATAACTTTTTCCTCCTCCGTAACAAACAACTAGTCCGCGAGCCGAATCTCTAGAACTTGTTGCGGAGGGTGATTCGGAGCGTATCATGTGAGGAAGGTGCGGATCCAATACTGCTCAAGGCACATGTAGATAGGTGGGGTGGAGGTGGATTCGGAAGTGGCGGGTTACCATCAAGAAGCCAAACACATTGGCAGAGACGTACACTTGCGAGTAGAGGATCCTGACACGGGGCAAATCATATCTTAAAAATCAATATCATCTTTATTCATCTAACAAACAACTAAATTCTCATTACTGTTCACACACTACAGTAACACGTTTACACTATAACTGTGTGTACGGTTACTGTTCACATATACCCCGTGAGCAATACAACCCACACCATACAGGCATGAGAGCGTAAATGTGACGAGGGAAGTCGTGCCCATAACATTATATTCCCTCCGTCCCGAAAGTTTATCGTTTTGTAGTTCAAAAATGAACTACAAAGCGATAAACTTTCCGGAACGAAGAGAGTAGCATCAGTGGTAGTGTTGTATTGCTGTGCAATGTAGCTGAAAAATAGTGTTAGAGATAATCTAGGTCCATTATAAAAATGAAAAAAAATATATATGTAAGTACATTAGCTGGACAGACAAGAGGCGTGCTTACAGATATAAAGAGACGCACAAAAATCTATATCCCGGGGCCAACTTACAATCATTCAACCTCACATGTTATATTTTAGGAAAAAACAAGGAGCTATATATCTATTATTGCAGCGTGCCACCAGTTCACTACAGCAAGATCAATTTCAAAGTAACATTTCCAAATAACTAACAACAATCGACATAATACACAGAACACACGCAGCAGTCAAGATTGGATAATTCAGTTATTTCACACATATCCAAATCCTACCGATCCTAAATAAGTGCGCCAACATGTGAAATTTCAGGACTTTTGATCCCAGAATTTTCTAGCTCACCTTGCAAATTTGGCACATCATAACGAGCACCTCCGATCCTCGCATATATGCATCCTTGCTCATGTACCGCTCCATCCTCTCCGTCACATCATCCAGGCTGCACGCCTCACTAGTCATGATACCCCGATCCCATTCACTTCACCAACGAGTTTGTTACTACTAGCTTATGAAATGAGACTGGAACTTTGATGTTTTTTTTTTATTGTTTGTAACTTTGAAATGAATGGAATCAGGGCATACTATCTTAAGATGACTATTTTGCTGCATGCAAGTGATTCCCCTTGGCTTTTCCTGAAGTATATCCATGGAACTTTTGCTTCTGGAAGTTCTTAGTTTGCCTGTTCTCCTTGCTAGCGATGCAAGGATCCTAGTGCAACCCAAGTTCTTACTGCAAATAAGGATTGATTTAATAAAAAAATTTGTTACTACGGAACATGAAGTCGTTGTAGTATAGTGGTGAGTATTCCCGCCTGTCACGCGGGTGACCCGGGTTCGATCCCCGGCAACGGCGTAATACTTTTTGCCCTGTGGTGCAGCTAGTTGGGTTGGACCAGGTACACACAGTCATGAACTCATGATAGCCCGATTTCATCTCAGCCCGGGTCAGTAAGTGATAGCGGAGAGGATAGGCCTCCAGTGACAGTGATGAGTTGAGAGATTCCAACCCATTTGGCGTTTTTTAATTATGTTTCGTAGACTACGTTGTTCCTTCAAGAATTTCTAGCCGTGTCAGTATTTTATTTTTTAATAATGGTGTCAGTATTTCATATTGCGTGTATCTCTATTTTTATGAAGTGTGTTGATCTCTTTACCTATTTCTTTTTCCTCAAAGGGTGATCTCAAGTTGTACCTTATTTTTTCTCTCCTTTTCCCTTCCTTGCTCTTCCTTTTTAATATGAAACGGTTTTACTCTCTATCAGAAAGTTTAAATATAACTGAACAACAATAAAGTACTAATTTCTAGGAACTTTTTATATTACTAATTTACTTCGCCATGCTATTTTACTTCGCCATGTTTACCTGGGCGTATTCGCCATCTCACCCCTGCAAAACCCTGGCGTGTACTATTTGAAGACCTCATCCCTTCCTTGCTCCCGTCACACGCAGCGACCCATATCCTCTCCGTTTCCTCGGACTCCCAATCCCAATCCGCGAGGTGAATCCCTAAACCCGTCTCCTCGTCCTCCCTCCTAACTCCTCCTGTATCTACTGGCGCTTGTAGCTACCAATCCGCGTCGCGGTTCTCCGTGCCGCGTTTTGCTCTGATTCCGCGGCCGTTCCGGGTCGCGAGATAGTTCGTTTATGTTGGTAGCGCGTAGTTCTGGAAGTTTTATGGTTATTACTGTTCGGCTGATGAAGTTAGTTTTTCACCAAAATGTTGTGGGCTCTTGCCGCTCATGAATCTCGCAGGGCTCTGTTTGTGTGTTGTACTTATCCCTCCATTGAAATTGGTACATGGGTCGAATAATTAAAGTGCGATTGGTTCATGCCTGCAACAGCAAATGAATTGACTGTTTTTTTTTTTTTTTTTTTGGGGGGGGGGGGTTGCTTTTGGATTACGTATCATTTGTTTGCCAGTGAACTCTGAGAGGTTGGGGCGTGTTGTCTGTCAGTGGTATGCTTATGCTTTCCGTCACTATTGCTTCTGTTGGGTGTATGTATTTGCAATCGGTAGTGAAAATGTCAGAAATGTCATCTCACCTATGTGGAGGATGACTAAACTGTTGGGCTGGGTGAATAACGCCTAATTATATGTCCCGTGATGTGTGTCATTTTAGTTCGCAATGGAGACAGAGTATGTCTGCAGACTATGAAATGTGGTTATTCAACCATGCAATGGTTTTGATTACACTTTCATGTTGAGACATCAATTCATGTGGTAAAGGATGGTATGTCTTAGTTTTCACTTAGAACACGGAAAAAAACCAATTAAAATAATCCAATTAGCCCCCCCAACTGTGTTTGTAGATCATACATTTACAGGTTCAGTTGTGGTTAATGTGTTAGTGGCAGCTTCCAGTACCTAGATATTTGGATTGTGAATTGTCTATATTTCTGTCATGCTGATGTGATACTTGCTGTATAGGCAAACATGGCTTCAACAATCAGTGCCACCTCTACGGTTGGTCCCATGGCACCTCCAACTTGCAACAAACCATCTTCTCTATCTCCGGTGCCATCCATCTCGACTACCAACTGGCCACTCCCAAAGAGAGGAGTCGCCGGGGTGAGTGTTCCCCACCGTCGCCCATTTCAGGCTCCCAGACTCATGGCACTCGTAAGTTCCTACAGTTCTGAGCTCGCTCCTGATTTATGCTTCGTTATCAGTGAATTCTTGTGTATTGTGAGATTGTTAGTGTCTGGTGGAGAACGGCTTGATTCTTTTATGTGCAACAGCATTTTACGTTTCAGCTGATTAGAATATGTAAAGTGCAAATCTGGGTATGAGATGACTACTCACAGATCAAGCAATTAGATTGACTGCAACATTTTTAGGATGTTGGATTGCTGTCACATTTTACTGTGCAAATTAGGACTTCCAAGTTCCAACACATTTTTCCCCTTTCACTTGAATTCTATTATTATTGCCTCGAAGGGTAGATGTCTGATATTATCTGATAGAGTGAACGTTTGCCATTAGGGGAAGCGGACAAGGAGACGGAACTGCTCTACTTTTCATTGTGCCCGTGATGTGAATATGGTGACTGAGGATTACATGGTGGATGATGATGCTACTGAGGATGAAACGGATCCTGATGCTGCTGGTGCTGATGAGTCTGGCGATTCTGATGTTGATACCAAAAGTACATTCCCCGACGAAGCTGCTTCTGTTGAATGGATAAAGCAACAGCCTCTCCCTTATGCTTCGGTATGCACAGAATCAGAATTATCATTTTGCTAAGATCAATGGTGTGAATTGAATAACGGACAGGGATGGTAATGCAGGATGCTCTGGAGCCATACATAAGCAAGGAGACAGTAGAGCAGCACTGGGGAGTCCATCAACAGATGCATGTGGATAGGCTCAATGGCATGATTGGTGGCAGTGAGTGGGAAGGCATGTCACTGGGGCAGATGATGCTATCCTCCTTCAACGAAGGCAGGGAGCAGCCACATCCTCCCTTCTTCCATGCTGCACAGGTATGTGGCAGACGGTGCATTTGTGCTGATTTGTGCATCCTCCAAGTACCAATTCTTGGCCATGTTTGCAGATATGGAACCATGATTTCTACTGGCGATCCATCATACCTGGCGGTGGGGGCCAGCCACCAGAACGGCTTTTAAAGTTTATTAACAGGGACTTTGGATCCTACGATGGCATGATACAACAATTCATGGATGCTGCACTAACTCAATTTGGGTCCGGATGGGTTTGGCTTTCTTGTGAGACCATGCCTGTAACTTCACTCTTCAAATCTTGAACCTGCAAATTGTTGATGCCATCAACTCTTTTCTGTAACTGCATGTAGACAAAGGAAGCAAATTGCCATACGTGAATTCAAAAAGTCCAATTCCATCTGATAATTACGGCAGGCTGGTCATCTCAAAGACTCCAAATGTCATCAATCCTCTAGTGTGGGGTCACTCCGTGAGTATCAAGCCTGCAACTATTTATTTTATTTTTCTCCTTATCCGTTATGGTGACATTCCGTAGAGATCTAACAGATCTATTTCTTTGGCAGCCACTCCTTGCAATTGATGTTTGGGAGGTATGTATGCTTCAGTACATGTTCCTTTCTCATTTCCTAAGAAGATAGCTTTACTAACAATTCTCTTCACTTTTGGCAACAGCATGCATACTATCTGGATTATAAGGTTAGACGGTGAATTGTGCTTTTCATCATCAGTAGTTAGATAACACATTCTTTAGCTTATTTTGTTTTGTTATTCCTGGTGTCATTGCAGAATAAAAGGGCTGATTACATCTCCGCAGTTCTAGAGAAGCTGGTGTCATGGGAAATGGTTGAGTCCAGGCTCAAGAAAGCTGTTGTACAAGCAGTAGAAAGAGATGGGCCTATCACTAGAAGGCAGCTAAGGAAACAATTCTTAGATCGGGCGAAAAACCAGAGTATAGCAAGGCCTCGGCAAGACAGAACACCCATGAGGCAAGAAGGAAACCAAGAAGTCGCCAGTAGAGGTGTGACGATATAGCTGACAGGTGGGGGAGTACATCAGGATGTTAGCATAGCTGAATTGACCTGAGGTGATGGGTCCTTGTAGCGTAGGCTGCTGGTTGTTGTTAGTCAAATGTTCCTTGATTGCAGTCTTCAGTTGGCATGCACAAATTCATGTATGTGCCGTATGTTATCTTTTCTTGGGGCCGCCTCTCTGTTCTGCTCTTGTTCAGTAACTAGGTGATACTCCTTCCATTTCAAATTACTTGTCACTCTATTTTGAACTAAAGAGTGACAAGTAATTTGGGATGAAGGATTTGCGATGCTACTGTTTGGTCTTGACTCTTGAGGGATCGTTTACATCTTTGTTAGAGGAGACTGCTTACTTTTTGGTGTACTCTGTAATTCAGTTTATTCACTATCAGAACTCGAAACTCTTACTGAAATACAAATAGTGAATAGCACGGATTTAGGATTTTCATCTCGTTTTCTATACTTTATGAATTTTTATGTTATATAAAATTGCTGAGGCTTATGATAATCTCCAAAAGTGCTGGGGTGTATGAAACTAGCTGAATACGGAAGTGACAAGCTATTGATGGCATTGGATTATTTATTTGAATATGAAGAATCACCTCGGCATTTAAATGGGGAATTCTCCAGTGAATCGCATGTGCTTGTAAGCTAACCACAAAATTTGAAGAAATAGCACGGCAGATGTTTTGGAACTTGCCCCGTTAAAGAGTGATAGTCAGATGATTTACACACTTCAAAGTTCAAATATATCTGGTCTGAGTTTCTGTAACTATCTGATCCTGTCACGTAGGGTAGCCTATAAAGGTGTTCTTCTCCACTCACTGTTATTGTAAGATATTTTGCTACTACTTGAAGCTGATACGATCAGGTAAAGATTCAAAAAACAAACAAAATGATGAAACATGAATCACAATGTAATGAGCCTGAAGCAATGAATTAGCAACGTGACATAAAGATGAAAGGGAAACAATGCAATTCTTTACTGTCTGGTGTGAAATTTCACCGTGGAAACAAATCCATTGAATGACAAGCTGCAGGACCCAAAGATTGCTCACAAATAAGTTGGAAATTGCCAAACATCCTGACTGTAGGTCATTTTATTACAATTAGGACCTAGAAAAGAAAGTTCGACTTCTTGGTGGAGACAAGTTGCTGAACCAGCTTCTCTCGTCTACTCAGTTTCCTTGACAATGAAGTTTTGGCGGCTGATGGGGTTCATCACGACTGGTGGTCCAGCAGTGCGAGGCCAGGCCTGGAACTTGGCGTCCGTGGCTTGCCACCACTCCTTCTCAGAAACAGTCTTAGGAGTGCTACCTGTATAAAAAAAAAATGACTTAGATTCAAGTTTAGGAAGAATTACAAACAGCTTCCAAAAGGAATCTACGTAACATGACACTGACCTCCAAATGCCTTCTTGTCAGAAACAAATGTGTCACACAGGTAAGCAATTGCGAAAGACCCAACCAGTGAGCCAACGATGTAACCAGTCGTCATTTTTGCTGCAACATCAAAAAAATTGAGATACAAAATTTCACACTCGTGAAATGTTCCTACATAAATTATTTGCTTGTGTAAAAGCATCGTAGAGAACTGCAGGCCTGAAAAATAGCTTCCTAAAAGCAAAGCAACCCATTGCTGAAACAGAATACTTATAAGATAGGATGTTTTCTCATCTAAACTGGAGACAGGGTAACAGAACAATATTCAGAAGCACAGGGTTGGCCAAATTTTGTGGAGCCAAATGGCAGATATTTAAATCCATGATGAAATTACTTAACCTCCGCCTACTTAGCACAGCAGGCGACGTACGTAGCCTGTCCCATCCAGCGCTATTCTCAATAAAAAACGTGACACTAGTATGATACCAGACTTACGAGGAGGGAAAGCACGATCAACACCATAATTCAAGTCCGTGAGCGAAATGCACCAGGAGTGGGAGGCAATTCTGTGGATCTTCTATGAATGACTCGTTCTAGTCCTCGGAGCATATTGTTTGGATTTATAAGCACGTAAACGGGCAAGGAACCGTGATCAAGCGTCTCCGAATTCCCAAAACTCCGGACTCGAATCAATCAACAAACAACGCAGTAATCTGCTCCTCCTCCGCTATGAGGGAGGGCTCATTGAACCGAAGAATACGAAAGGGCCCCGAATCTGGGCGGATCGTACAGGGCACGACCGACACAACGCGCACGTATACATATCAACCACCATCCAAATGAAACCCTATCCTCCCCAGTTGAATCGATCCAAACCTCTCGATGAACGAGGAGGTGGCCTGGTCAGACCTGAACAATTCAGTCGGACCAACGGGCGAAAAAGGATCAGATTTCGCCAGATTCAGGAAACGGGATAGCCGATCGGCAAACTAAACCACGCGGACTTGGATCGAAAGCGCCGTGTTTGATCTACTCGCCTAGTACATATCGTGAACGAGCGCCTAAGGAATCTCTGGAGAGCAGGTGGACGACCCGTAACGACGGAGCAAGGAAGGACAGGAGGGTACCTGAGGGTCGGAGTCGTCCGCCGCCGCCGCCGCCGCCCGGAGAGAGAGGAGAGGTGATGCGCGTGGTGAAAGGAGACCGGCGGTCCAAGGGTACCAGAAAAATGAGCGATGGGTCCGTTAACTGCTAAAGAGAAACATGGACCTTGAACCTTTCTTCTGGGCCGGTTCTTCATGAACTTGGGCCATCAACATTCAGCTTCTGCTGCTAAGTCTTTCTTTGTTACTTTGAGAAAAGATAGTGCAGTTCGTCTTGTCTGTGAAGTGCGTTACGAACAACTGATCGTAATCGTCATTTTATTTTCACTTTTTAGAGAAAAAAACTAGTAAACATATTTATGAACGTTCTTTATATATATAGTTTTTTCATTCTCAAATTTCTATCTTTAAGATAATATTTTTAATTTAAATTTAAACTATTTTTGTATTAATGATAACAATTTAAAATAATAGGAGTATATATATTGTATAGTTTCCATCATTTAATTTAAGATTAGTAAGTATAAGAAAGCGGCCGTGCTCGTTAGCTGGTGGGTCAATTTATCAGTGAAGGAGAAGAATGTGAGAGTTGGTTCACCTTCCTTTCCTCGTGTTCTTTTTCGTTTCTTTTTTCTTCTTCCAGGTCGACATATTTCAAGTGCTTACGCAAAGCGAAGGGAAGAAGAGAAAAAAAAAACAACGCAAACCTCCTGCGCCAGAGTCACGGGGTACGCCATGTCCACGGCACACCAAGGATTGTAACACGGACAGACACTGGGGGCCCACGTGCGGCAGTTCGGTCACGCCAGTCCACGGTGCACGACCGGACCTCAATCGACACGTGGCAGTCGCACCACCAACCTCCGCCTACCCACCCAGGGACCCACGTGAACCCCAATGACATGCGGGACCAATAATAACGTGGGCCCACTTGCAGTGACAGACTTTGTGGTTCGTCGACACCGAGGCGACGCGACGAGAAAGGTGAGGCCGCGGGACACCGCGGGAAGAAAAGAGTAAAAAATCAGGGGACCGGAGGGCGAGATTTTCTGATATTCATTTCATTGCTGCGCTTGCAGTTGCAGTCGCGGCTGCGAGGAGGAGCAGAGAGTTTGGCCGTAGCCGTCAGGTAGTTCCGCAGGTACGCGGTGATGGAGCGGAAGGTGGTGGTGGTGTGCGCGGTGGCCGGCTTCCTCGGCGTACTCTCGGCGGCGCTCGGCTTCGCTGCGGAGGCCACCCGCGTCAAGGTGCGTCACGCTCCCGCTCCTTTCCCGCCCGCCGCGGTAGGTGCGCCGCGCCTTCCCCGCTCCGCTCGTGGGTGGCTGCTTTCGCTCGCGCGCGTTAGATCTCGGTTTCCATTTCGACAGGTTACGGCTTGAAACAGTTCCTGGTCTGCGGTTGCTCCTGGTTCTGCTGTGCGGGTTCTGTTTGTGCGTGATGCTAGAAAGTTATTCGCGAGATTGATTTCGTAGTGTTTTGGATCTTGCTGTTGTACGCTTGTGCCGTGGGGGTTCAGCCCTGATGGTGTGGTGTGAACAAAGACTGAACTGTTGTGTTGGGTAAAAGTGGCCATGGCTCAGGAAGTTTCATTAGTAACATTGTTTTTTGGCAACAACTAATATGCAATCTGAGTTTTTGTGCAATCATGCAATCATCCATCCTCATCCATTAGATGTTCATCTTAGGGTGGTTGTATTTTTTCATTTAACCCCTTCCACTTGGGGTTCTCACAAAGAGCTTGTTTTTTAGCAGCTACGTACTATAGATTACAGAGGATTTTAACAGTAGGTTTTTCCCTGCTACTCCTTTTTTTTAAATGATTACAGAGGATTTAGGGCGTTGTGATCGATCAGGTGAAGGTAGACTAGATAGATGATTGATTTATTTAGGTCGGCTTAATCCTCCTGGAAGTAATATGGTTGAATGGATTTTCATGCTGACTTAGAACTCCAATAGCACTAGGCATGTATGCCACTCCTGCTTCTTTGAGGATTGAGCACATGCTATTCTACAGTTTGTTTCCAGTGTCATCTTTATTGCATAGAATAGATATCGTTCTCTCTTTTGTAAGCATTAGAAATGACAAAATTTAGTGTTGTTGCATTAAAGTTAGTTTTAACATATAAGGCTTTATGCTACCAAATGTGGGTATGGTAGGCATTAAGAATTTACTTAACTCTATCTGTGTTCTAGACACATTCTTGAATTGACAGATATACCATATTACCATTGTTAGTGATGCATCTTGTCTACTACACTTGTATGAAGGAATAACGTGTATCACTTTGCTCTTGCAGATTTCAGATGTGCAAACACCTTCTCCAGGTGAATGTGTCTACCCAAGAAGCCCAGCCTTAGTCCTGGGGTTACTATCCGCCCTCGCTCTTATGCTCGCCCAGTCAGTTATAAATACAGTCGCTGGGTGCATCTGTTGTAAGAGGCACCCTGTTCCCGCAGACACTAATTGGAGTTTCGCTCTGATCTCGTTCGTCGTATCTTGGTAACATTCTTCCCTAGAAGTTAATTTTCTGCTTTATTCTCCTGCCATGCTGTGTAAATTTGAACACGGCTTTGCATGCTTGAAGCTTAGCATAGAAGCATTTCACTCGCTTCTTGGTTGTACGAAACCTCAAACTTGCCCTTCCCATATTTGCAATACATCAAAGGTACTATTATTCATGATAATGTCTAAAGTGGGTCCTGATTCCTTGAGTGTCATTTCTCATTTCATTATTGACCATTTGACCTTGCATTAGAAAACGCCTATTAGAGGGTGTTGTGGACTGGGCCCACACGTGGCGGGACCCACGTATGACCGCAGCCCACAGCTCAGCTTCTAGAAGATTTTATAAAGATAGAATAAATCTTTAGAGATAGAAGTAGAGGATTTAAATCTTTTATAGATAGAATTGGTAGATTAGATCTGTTATAGAGGGAAATAGAGATAATGTAATCTACGAATTAAAGATTGAGGCGGTTGGGAAGGATCCCAACCACCTGGGCACGGCAGCAGCCCGGGGGGAGGGGGGGACGCAGGGGTCCTTGACTCTATATAAGTCGCCTCCTACCCTCTGTAATTAGTATCGAAGAATAAAGGCATTTCCCCGATTAGGCTGTTCCTACCTTCGGTCACCGGACGGCGGCCGCCCAGCCCCGGTGGCACCCTCCCCACCACGATCCAGAGCAGAGGGGAGTAGGGGTGTGAACTTGTGTTGATGCCTTAGATTTGCAAACTTTACTTAAATCATTGCCTTCCTTGGGAGGAACACAGCTGAGTTTGTCCACATGCTGGATCAATATAATAGGTTTTGCGTAGATCTCAAGTACAAATGACATTCTGTTGTCCTCATTTTGTTATCTAGTTGATTTTTGTAAGTTGTGATATACATACTAGTATATTCAATGCTAGATTTTACTGGTGCTGGTTTTCTTACAAATAGTTTATTCATGAATACTACCATAAACGTATTAAATCTTCTTCCTAGTGACGAGCACTTTGATAACATCCTCAGGATTGCTGCATTCTGCAGGTGTACCTTCGTAATTGCGTTCCTTCTCCTACTGACGGGAGCTTCGCTGAATGATCAGAGAGGTGCAGAGAATGTGTACTTTGGGAGTTTCTGCTATGTTGTGAAACCAGGGGTCTTCTCCGGGGGAGCGCTGCTGTCCCTTGCCAGCGTGGCCCTGGCGATAGTTTACTACGTTGCCCTTTCATCATCCAAGAGTCCTTCGACATTAACCCCGCAGAACCAAGGTATCGCAATGGGCCAACCGGTGATCCCGCAACAGAGCAGCGAACCAGTATTTGTGCATGAGGACACTTACAATCGGCAGCAGTTTCCATGAATATAATGAATCTTTGAAGGGCAACCTGTGCTCTTATGTTTGGTTCGTATAGCTTGTAGGTTAGAACAATAGTAGTCACCATTATTGTTAGTCAGATTCAGGTTCTCTCTCATCTTCGCACTGGTGTGGCAGCACGCCGGTTTTTCATCGTTATGACTGTCTGATTTTACATGAATGGGGTAATGTTGAGGAGAGTTTGTTTGTTGAACCTTGAAATTCTATATGACGGATGGGTGTGATGCAAGAACCTCTCTTGTAATACACCGAATGGAATCACATTCAGAGATAAGAAACAGTGGATGCTAGCTGCTCCTTGAACTGAACCACTGTGTCATGGACAATGCCATCATGCCGCACTGTAGCATCAACCTAGTTGATCCCATCATCCGCGTGTATCTGCAGCAGGTCGAGCTGGATTTGCAGCAAGCTCGCCGGCATGAAGGCACACGATTCACCCTGCAGGTGGCGCAGCTCCCTGGCTTACAGTTGCCGTCTGCTGCGGTGAGGATTTCCCTGTACTTGAGCTGCAACGCCGAGCAGCTGACCACCACAGTCCAGGTGCTCCCTGATTGCGGTTGTTGTCGGAAAGTGGGATGGCCTTGCTCATCTTCGCTGGTTTTGTGGGTACAAAGTTCAGAATAGGTCCTTTGGTTTTCAGTTGGGGTGAAGTTCAGGGAATAGAATGTGTATGGAAATGGTGACGTACCTTTGTTTTCCTGAGAATGATTGTCATCAGCTTCGATGAAGCTGCAACGCCAGGCTTCAGCAAGCAGTGCCGCAACAGTCCTTCGAGTCCACATAAACAAGTTTCTCATAAAACGACTACTCCCTACTTTTCACAATAATTATCGTTTTGGACAAGGTTTTTAATTCATTTGACAATTATTGTGGAAAGGAGTGGGTATTATTGGCAAACATCATGTTCAGCTCTCAAGGCGTTGTCCTATCATGCTCGAGTTGAAGAAAATAGCGCGCCCTTTTCTAACTGAACCGTGCTATTAATGAATTTGAATTTTGAAAATTATCCTTTTCAACCCGTACAAGAGGTTGATTTCTCATGTACCCTGTTGAATGCCAAGAAAGAGATGCAGAAATATTGTCATCAACATCAGAATGTTGACACGCCACTTTTCATATCACATTCACTTCTTAATACATACATTGTCCTATCATGCTTTACTTGAAGAAAATAGCATGTCCTGTTCAAACATAGTGAGCTCAAATTTGTCCCTTTCAACAGATACAAGATGGTTGCTTTCTCCTATACCTTGTGAACGCCAAGAAAGAGACGCAGGAACATTGTCATCAACATCAAGAATGTCAAGTTGACACAAATGCACATCATTTTTTGCAGATGATTTTCGTTCTTTTTTTACTCTCTTCGCACTCAGCATTTTGCGGTTATCTGCAAATCCCCTAAACTATAATTATAAATTTTAAGCCGTGAAAAGCGTTCAAGCTATCAGGTAAGCCCTAAAACAACAGAATTCGTGTACTCCTCGCCAAATACTCCCTCCAGTTAGTTTATTTTTCAACTAATTGGTGACAAATAAAACGGAACAGATGGAGTAAATAGGAAAGGATGATCTTACAATTTACCGCAGGCACTTGTCATCTCCCTCAAACAGATACCGATCTGAGGGAGTTGGTATACAATGGATGCAGACAACAAACTATCTGAAACATATCATCACACATAGGCCTGGCCTGATCTAACGGTAATTCTGTGTTCTGGGATCAATAGAAGTGAGGAACATACAGACCGCTATTTGAAGACAGGCTACTTTCTAAACAATCCTGAACTCTGAAGTGTTTTGCTATACTCTGAGATGACTGGAGATTTCTTCACCATGTCCCAGATCTTCGCTGAGCTTCTCAACCAGTCGCGCTCGGATAGATTCTTCGAGAACAACCTTCCAGGCCCTGATAGGATCTGCAACAACAGTAGTGTCCACAATGGAAGCTAACAAAGTAAGATGATTGATCTTTGTTCTAGTGGTTTCAAGTGAATAGATCTTGACGTAACCTCAGGTTCGATAACTAGCTCACATGATGTGCTAGGTTATGAAAGAGAAGAATGGAATGTTAAGCTTTGGAAGAATTTAGTTTCTCCATATGTTATAATGAGGTTGGGACACTGATGAATCTTAAGTTTCTTATGGATATGTGGGAAAATTGTAGGATTTGCAAATTATTTTCCCTTTCCACTAAGCAAACTTCTTAGTTTAGCAATCATACCTGATCACGAAGCATCCCTAACATGGATGAGTATGTTCCATACTCAAATTTCACTGAGCTATCATGCACTCTTAAAGGAAGAAGAAATATGTCCTGCTGACTGGAGGTCACATTTTCAATTTTCGTGCTCGATGAAACTGACGTATCAGAAATTGGAGCTGTTGCACTTGAGCTACCAATTTTGAAAGAGGATGAGTTGAAGTGTTTTTCAAGAATTTTCCTTAGAAGCGTGAGTTTTGAAGGAGAAAACTCTTGTTCCCGCAATCTGTCCCATCAGGAAACCATAACAATGTAATGTTATCACATTATTCAGATTAAACAACAACACTGACGAATTACGTGTGTATGTATTTACGTGCTCATAACACAGCAAAATAAATGCTTTCACCGAAACCCAAAATATAATATATCTTGTAGATCATAGAAATAAGCATTTAATTTCCCTTAATTGACAAAAAGAGGACCTTGTCAGCAAGTAATGCTCACCTAGCATGCACAAAAAAGAGATCAGCAATGTAATCTTCATTGCCTGATTGGTCATCAATTTTGCTTTCCTTGTCTTGGGAAGCTGATGAGGTCAATAAGGATGGGTCCGGTATATTGTGCTTGAGTAAATCAACCTGTGAAAATGTATCAAAGCATACATTTCAGACTCCTGCATTGTCTCGAGCTAAGTTATTATAAATATCTGTGATATGGCAGAGAAATAATACGGGAAAAACAAGTATGTTAAGATGGTATTATAAAATACTTGCACCACAGGTGTCATGTTATCGAAGTTAGATGAAAAGTCATCCTCAACTTACAATCTACAAACTTACTTCCTCTAAGGTTCTGGATGTATTACTAGAAAAATGATTGAATGCTTAGAAAAATTATAGCAGGTAACTTACCGTAAGCATGAGATCCCACATGGACAAATCATTGATCCCTTCAGACACGACCAACACAATATTACAAACAGATGCCAAGAAAACACCAAGCTAAAGCAATTCCTTGCAGAATAATAGAAAATACTGGTCAACTATTAGGTATTACCAAGCTAATCTAGCTGTAGCACCACCAACTGCAAAGAATGGAGATAGTTTTCACCTGGATTCCCATTAGTTCATGAGCCAGCTCTGCTGATATTGGATCACCGTTGAGGACGGAAATTGTAGATGAGCCATCTGGCCTCATCATATCAATTAGGACAGAGGGACTGTATACTGGCTGCGGGTCAAGAATAATTTTATTTGGCACACACAATATGTTTAAGTAACAGCTTCTAGCATTTGGAATGATGTATTGTGCAGCTAAATAACTGCATCCCACCTGAGTGTCAAGGAGTATAACTCGCTCATTAGATATCCTGATGTCAATGCCGGTAGTGCAGTGTTTCGCCATCAATTTGGTTTCCTCTGTTTGTGTGGCAAAAGGAGGAAGCATTCCTACATGCATTGTTCAACGACATGAATTATGACCAATCTAACTGTTGGTATGAACTATGGAGCAAAATTGTGAACAAAAATTGAGGATCTTTGTTTTTAATTCTCAGCAGCTCTTATTGACACGGTTGTTTCAGAAAACATTGATGTACAGTGAAGCTAGAAGTTTGAGGATAGATAGATAGATATTACACCCTGGAAACATTAGAAGCAATGCTTATGTCATGCACTGCAAGGTACATCTATAAACTTATGATTATAGTGCATGCCACTACAACAACCAATGCAATCCAACTGTTTGCTTGACACATAAAAGGAGAATAAAAAAAGGTAAACTAGAGTTGTACCAGGAGAGCTTCCTTCATATCCATAAAGCTCGTTCATGATGGTTGACTTGCCTACACCGGGTGGACCAATTATCCCAATCACCATGAAATCATTGTTCTCGGTCAAGTACTGCAAAAATAGACATATTAGTGTTTCCATCATTTTTGTCGGTATTCAAATTCCGTTTCTCCTCGTAAAACCTACAAAGTACACGAGTGAGCAATGCTGCCTAATACAAAAATGTCACGATATGCTGCCAACTATTGTTTTACTAACTAAAGGACACCTCAGATGAATCAGTGCACGCCTTTGCATTAACCGGTAAACCCTAAACATTACACAACTATAGAGACCAAGACCAGTAAGGCAAATATGGCACTGGGTGTGCCAACCGAGGAGTCGAGGAGAAGAGCGCGCACCGGGAGGAACTTGTCGGTGTGAGCCTCCCAGGAGTCGGAGACGAGGCTGAGTGGAGCAAGCTGCGGCGCCTGCCGAGCGCGGGCCCCGGCGCCCCCGCCGTCGTCTTCGGCGCCGGAGGACGAGGGGTGGGGCAGAGGCGGCTTCGCGAGAAGGATCTTGGGAGGCGCGGGGGGGTTCGGGTGGTGGGAAGAGGAGCCTCCTCGGTCGCCGACGCCGGCGAGCTGCGGCTGTCCGGAGGCCATCGCGGCGTGAGGTTTGCGTACGGTCGTCTCTCTCACTGCCGTGAGCCCGTGGCCGTGGGCAGTAGGAGGAGCGCGAGTATTGTGGGCTCAATGTCGAATGGGCTCTAGAGCCCGTATGTATTTTGGGCCTTCGTATGGGCTGAATCGCGCGCTCTCTCTCTCTCTCTCCACCCGTAACTAGCAAGTAGGCGTCCGCCACGTGTGCTGGCCCCGAGCGAGACAGCTCTCACCGTCCTCCCCACCTCATCTCTTCCATCTCCAGCTCTCTCCCTCTCTCCCTCCAAGAGCAGCAAGAACCCTTCATTCGTTCAGGCTTGGGAAAGGGACGCAAAGGTATGATATTTTTTAGTCAGAGTCATCGCTTTCCATTCCATAGTTCCTTTTCTCGCCCCGGTTCCTTTTCTTCCCGAAGTTTTGAAGACGTACTGGCAAGTAATCTGGGGAGAAACTTGCAACCATGTACCTCCAACTCTGAGCATGAGGTAGGTATGAGGACCTAGTACTAGTAAGGAACGGAAGCACAGTTCAGAGATGACATGTATGACTCTGAAATTTTAACGCTCGTGGTTCGTGGAGGAACTGACATGTGTATCCCTTCGCCGGTGACGTTCCCATTGTAGAAATGGACAGAAAGTACAGTATTTACTTTTTATTATGTGAGACATCTAATTTTTAAGCTTATTGACTCTAGTTTGCCACAACCCTGAATCTGTGTTGTCAGCAAGAAGCATGGTTGCAGACTTGCAGGTGGTGTCTTAACAATTCTTTGGCTTGAATTTAGTTTTCCTGATGAATAGCTGTAAGGTTCACCGAAGCCAACAACTTAAGAACACTAAATCGGATGTGATCCTGGAGCCATGCATACTATTATTTATTCCCAACGGTAACTTGGATATCGAAATATACATGGCCGTAATTTGCCCAATCTGACCTCTCATCTCATGTGCACTTGGGTCAGATTTGCTGTCATTGTATTTTCAGCTGAAAAGTTTCTTGGCCCTGTGAAATCGGTTATGTAATTAAATGTTTCCTTGTAAACTCTGCTTCTTACGTGACATTCATCTTTTGTTCTGTCTTCCATTACATTCACGGTGTTCATACGTCCTGTTTACACATTTAGTTTGCAACATTCTCCTACATACGTAATGTTTTGTATGCTAGTGCACCTCAATGTCTGGCAAGTACATCATCGCTGGTCTTATTGGCTCCGCCGCCATCGCATATGCTTCTGATGTCCTTGTGGCACAGAAGAAGGTCTTTGGAGGTAAGTGTTGAGGGGCTATCTGATCTCAAGTTACTATTAATTGCAAATGAAAATTCTCTCGTGTGGTTAATAGTTGTATCATCCGTTGATCAGGTACAACACCAAGGACTGTGTCTGACAAGGAATGGTGGGAAGCAACGGACAAGAAGTTCAAGGCCTGGCCTCGCACCGCAGGCCCGCCGGTCGTCATGAACCCCATCAGCCGTCAGAACTTCATCGTCAAGGATTTAGAACGTTGATGAGGTAGGTGGTATGGCAACGCTGCACTTGCCATTCACAAGCCTTATTTTATCTTGCTTTGCAGTTCTGATATCAAGCGTCAATTCCAGGTTCGGTTATGACGATGGACCAGTACGTGCAAGCTGAACATGGTGCTGGCTGTAGGTACAAGAAGCTGCCTGTGCTGTACTCTCAATCCCCAGACCAGTATTTGTTCTCAATAAAACGGTGTTGTTAGTGACATTTTGTCTAGCACCGTCTGAAACTCTTCTGAAGCAGATTTGCTTTACACATTGTCATCCTGGATGATCGTCTTTGTGTTGTATCTTCTACTTTGTGTTCGTGCTTTGTGGCACTGGAATATGTACCTGTCTAATGATGCCAGATTCGGGCCACCTGTTACAATGCCAGCTTCCAGATAGCCTCCCGGTGTGAAGTTACTGTATTCTAGTCACGTCTTGCTATGTTGTGTAAGCATCTCTGATGTTTTCGAGAGCCTTCACTATGCTTGCAGGAGTTAGCATCGATTGCTGAGATGCACATCGCCGATTTGGTGGTTAGATCTGCGATAGATTTTGTTGTAATTTTTTTAGATAAAAACGGTAGTAAACATCTAGATCTTGGGATGTTTCGTGCTTTGACTCAAATGTAGGAATAGTTTTGCAGCAGGATTCATTTGTGTTTCGTGGGGGAAATTTCAGCTTACCATTGGCTGAAAAAAGGAACAAGTTTTATTTGGAACGTTTATATTGGTATTCTCCCTTCTAATTTATTTAACCCTTCAAGTTAAATGAAAATTGTTAGAGGGTGATCCCGGTACAACCGGGTACCCCGTATCTATCTCCCGTAAGGAACGGGCGTGGGGCAACAACCCACGCCCGAGTCACCATCAGCTACGAGCGATACCTCCGGAGGGGGCGTAACAGACTCGTTCTGTTACGCCCTCCCCCACCTGGTGCGTACTCTATAAGTCTCAGGGGGACCTCAGGGCGTGTACGGGTGTGTGCACAGGTTTCCAGAGGCCCCCGCCACAACCGAATTAAATCTTGATCTACATCGCCGGCTCCACCGACGTCCGCGCCCGCCGTTGCCGCCAGCGTCGTCGCCTCCTCTACACTGCACTGACGCCTGTCTCCATCGACAGGCACTTGAACCCAATGGCGTCAAGCACTCCCTCTGAAGGTACCCTATATCCCTATCCTCTCCCTCATTGCTGACTATGTACACATGCCTATGATTTGAGTGCTAGTTTATAGTTGATTGTATCTAAGCTCACTCGGTTAGGGGTTCCTAGTGTTGATCCTAAGTTGACTGGAACTAACATTGGTATCAGAGCCGCGCTAGCTAATTCCTAATCGGGTAATTAAGTTCTAATTAAGTTCCAATTTAAATCAACTACTTCCTAATCATGTTTTAATTAAGTCCTTAGACATTGTTGATTAAGATTTAATTAAGTCTTAGTTGAGTACTTAGTTAAGACCCACTTAAGCTTTTTAGAAGGAGGGGAGTTAATTTAGTTGACAGAAAGAAAAACAAATGAATCAGATTAAGAAGAAACGCAGTGATGGGGACTTACTTGGCTAAGATGGCTAAACCGACACTCAGTGTAGGGTTAGGGGGAACCCTAACCCTATCGGCCTTCTCGTCGGCGGCTGCGCGTGGGTTCTCTCCCAACAGAGAGACAACAGCGACGCCACTTCCTCAGGCGCAACCCTAGGGTTAGGGTCAAACCCTCAACCCTAGTCGCGCACACAGTCAGTTTGCCGAGTACCTGCATACATGCACTCAAAAACCACTAAGACTCCCTCTGAAGGTCGCGCTAGGGTTTCCTTCGACGGCGACCAGATCGAAGGCTCCTCGACCGGCGACGAGCAACCTTGCGGAATGCTCGCGCGCCGGCGGCGAGGGCCCGGCCGTGCCGGAAGTCCCCTCGGCGGACCTCCTCCCCTCCGCTGAGATCCGGCGCGAGGCCGGTTTTCCTCGACGGTCAACCACCGATGGCACGGCGGCGCCGGAGGTCCCGACCTCGCCGCCGCCTCGCTCGCTCGCGTCTGAGTTGAAGAGAGAGAAGGGGCGGTGAGAAATGAGGGCTAGGGTTTTCGACCGCGGCCGACGGGCTTAAGTATCGCCCGATCTCGCCGCTCGACCGTTCGATGCTCAATGAACGGACGAGATCATCCGACAGATTTGTTCTTCGGGCGATCTCAACCGTTGGATCCGGATCCGACGGCGCTTAGCGTGCGCCGCCCACCGCCTCAGTCCGATGGGCTCCGAGCCCATGCGGGGGAGGAAACGGGCCGAATGGGCTGCCCTTTTGCTTTTTTCGGGATTTTTCCGAATTTTTCTTGGGCTGCTTTCGGCCGTGGGCCAAATGCCCTATGGGCCGCGTGTGTGAAATTTTTTCCATTTTTCTAAGTTTTTCCAGTAGTGGGCTGGACCAGTTTTCAGTAGTAGGCTGAATTTTGGGTTCTGGCCCATTTAGCTTTTAAGTATTTTCAGAATAAGTTTAAAATGGAAAATAAATTCCAGAAATTAGGAAATTGATTAGAAATTAGTTAAATGACTGAGAAAAATTGTAGAAAATTTTGTGTGATGTTATGAAATATTTTTATTGCATTTTTTCCCGCATTTCATACTATTTATTGTCGATAAGAGCATTTTCTCAGTTATTTAAATACTATTAAGTGCTTTTCAAGCAATTCTCATTAATTAAGAAATTAAGTTTTAGCTTCCGCTGTGATTAAGTGATAAATTAATTGAGTAACCAAAGTGAAATTTTAATTTATCAAGTTTTGAGTTTAAGTTAAGTTATGTTTATTAGTGGTAATTTAAATGAGTAACCAACGTGAAAATTTGAATTTGCCAATTAATTTTTAAGTGCATTTATTTGAGTTTGTGCTTAAGCTTATATTTATGATTATTTAAGATTCATTGAGGAACCAACGTGAAAAATGATGTGCTAAGTTAATTATGTATGGAATTTGAAAGTAACCAACGTGAAATTGAATTACCATGGTTAATTTAAGTTTGGTTTTGAGTTTATGATATTAAGCTTTGTTATCATGCTAAGTTTTAATGTTTAAGGGCATTATTTGCTAAGTAACCAACGTGAAAAATCAATAATGTCATTCTTAAGTCATGATTTATTATAAGTTTTTGTCATTAATCCTCAAATCTTTATTTTTTTTAAGGATCAGGCTTGTCCTCAACACTTAGCTATATCTCCGCAATTGAGACCCTCAATGGTCAAAATTACGGGGTATGGAAAGAGAGGCTCCAAATGGCTCTAGTAGTCTCTGACCTCGATTTTGCGATTACGTCGTCTCAACCCACTGAGTCACCTGTCCCCATTGCTGAGACTGGGGAATCTGAGGAGTCTTTCGCTACGCGGAAGGCTAAGTACCTAAGCTTCAAGGATCAGTATGAGAAGGATCTCCCTAAGTGGGACACTTCCAACAGGAAGTGTCTCGTGATCATTAAGAGCACCATAGCAGACTCAATTAAGGGAAGTATCCCTGATTGTGATACTGCTTCAGAGTACTTAGAGAGAGTCAGAGGTCAGTTCACTGGCTCCACTAAGGCGAGTGCTAGCACTCTCATGAGAAAGATTGTCACTGAGAAGTACTCTGGAGGTGGTGTGCGTGAGCACATCAATAAAATGAGTCACTATAACTCTAAGCTTAGAGAGCTAAACATTGTGATGCTAGATGAGATGCTCATTTACTTCATCCTAAATTCTCTTCCTAAGGAGTTTGAGGCCTTTGTGGTCAATTATAACTCACTTCCTGAGACTTGGAACATTGATAAGATTGTTGCTATGTGCGTTCAGGAAGAGGAACGCATAAAGAGCTATAAGAATGGTGATTACATCAATATGGCTGACATTAAGGGTAAGGGAAAGGCAAAGAGGTACTTTTTCTCTCCCAAACCATCTTCCTTCAAGGTTTCAGGCTCTAGTTCTTCATCAAACAAGTTCAAAGGCAAGTCCTCTCAAAAGAAGGACAAGGATAAGTGTCACTTCTGTGGCTCAGATGAACATTTCCAGAAGGACTGTGTTGGATTCATTAAGTGGTGTGCTAAGAAAGGTAATGACATAATTACTTTTGTAAATGAGGCCTTATATGCGAATTATTCACGATCCACTTGGTGGATTGACTCAGGTGCCACTGTGCACATTTGTAATTCAATGCAGACATTAAGTACGATGAGAACTATAAGAAGAAGGGAAAGAGTGATTAAGGTGGCAGATGGGCGTGAAGCCGAAGTCGAAGCCATTGGAGACTTATCTCTTAGATTACTTAGTGGCTTTGTACTTAGGCTAAATAATGTTCTTTATGTCCCTTCATTAGAAAGGAACTTGATTTCAGTTTCGTGTTTGGATGATTCAGGATACATTTGTCATTTTGGTAATGATAAGTATTCTATCAGTTATAATAATAAGATTATTGGTCTTGCCTTCCGACAAGACATGCTCTACTTGTTGTCCACTCACGAGAATGTGTTTGCCATATATGATGATCAAGTTTCATCTAAGAACGACTTAGGACGTAATAAACGCAAAAGAAGCGATTTAGATACTTCGTCGAAATTATGACATTGTCGTTTATGCCATATTTCGAGGGGGAGGATCGAACAATTAGTATCTCAATCGATTCTTCCACACTTAAACTTTTCAGATTTTGAGGAATGCATTGACTGCATTAAAGGAAAATTCTCCAAAAATATCAAGAAAAACGCCAAACGTAGCTCGGGTGTCTTAGAAATAATCCACACAGATATTTGTGGACCTTTTCCCGTGACATCGGTAGATGGTTATGATTCCTTCATAACATTTACAGATGACTTTAGTCGTTATGGCTATATTTATCCAATCAAGGAGCGATCCGAAGCGTTGGACAAGTTTAAGATATTTAAGGCTGAAGTAGAAAATCAGCACGACGTTAAGATTAAAGTAGTAAGGTCTGACCGTGGAGGTGAGTACTACGGTCGACACACCCCTTATGGCCAAGTCCCTGGACCTTTTGCGAGGTTTTTACAGGAAAATGGCATAGTAGCCCAATATTCTACACCGGGCGAACCTCAGCAGAACGGTGTAGCGAAACGGCGAAACCGTACGCTTATGGACATGCTGAGAAGCATGCTAAGCTACTCTACACTACCAGTTAGTTTATGGATGGAGGCCTTAAAGACCGCCATTCACGTACTTAATCGTGTTCCATCTAAGTCAGTACCTAAGACACCGTATGAGATGTGAACGGGACGTAAGCCCTCACTAAACTATCTACATGTGTGGGGATGTCCAGCTGAGGCTAAGATGTTCAACCCGAACTTGAGCAAACTGGATTCTAGAACAATTAGTTGCCATTTTATTGGCTATCCTGAAAGGAGTAAAGTTTTTAGGTTCTATTGTCCAGGTAGACACACTAAGTTTATTGAGACTAGGCATGCCGTTTTTTTAGAGGACACTATGATCAGGGGGAGCACGGTACGGCGAGAAATAGACCTTGAGGAGGAACGGATTAGTCTACCCATTCTGATGACTCAAGAGCCTTATTTCACCCTACTTGCTGTCGTCGTGCCACCTGCACCTGGTGCTAGTGACACAACGCCTGTCGTTGCACCTCCGTCGGCCACAACAAAAATAAGTGAGGTTCCACCTCCTCAGCCTGTTGAAGATGTGGTCGAACAAGATGAGGTGCAACAACAGCCTCAACCCTCAGATGATGCACAAATAAGAAGATCACAAAGAGTAAGACGATCGATAATTCCAAGTGATTATCAGTTATACTTAAGTGAAGAAATTCATGTTGAGGATGATCCCACCTCTTTCGAAGATGCCATGAGTAGACCTCAGTCATCTGAATGGCGTAAAGCTATGGAAGATGAAATAAGATCCATGAGTGCTAACAAAGTCTGGGACTTAGTAGAGATTCCTAAAGGAGCCAAAACGGTAGGCTGTAAATGGGTCTACAAGATTAAGCGTGACTCCAAAGGGAAGATCGAAAAGTATAAGGCTAGGCTTGTGGCTAAGGGGTTCACGCAGCGAGAAGGTATTGATTATAACGAGACCTTCTCACCTGTGTCGTCTAAGGATTCGTTTCGAATCATCATGGCATTAGTAGCACATTATGATTTAGAATTGCATCAAATGGATGTAAAGACGGCGTTCCTCAATGGGAATCTTTATGAGGACGTCTACATGGCTCAACCGAAGGGTTTTGTCATTGAGGGTAAGGAACATATGTGATGCCACTTGAAGAAGTCTATTTACGGACTTAAGCAAGCTTCAAGGCAATGGTACCTAAAGTTCGATGAGACGATAAGAAAGTTTGGGTTTAAGGAGAATGAGGAGGATAACTGCATTTATGCTAAGTTTAAGAATGGGAAATTTATTTTCCTTGTGCTGTATGTAGATGACATACTACTGGCAAGTAGTGATGTCAATCTACTCTTAGAAACTAAGAAGTGTTTATTCTCAAACTTTGAGATGAAGGATTTAGGTGAAGCTTCCTATGTCCTAGGAATTGAGATTCACCGAGATCGAAGAAAGGGGGTATTAGGATTATCTCAGAAGGCATACTTAGAAAGCGTACTCAGAAAGTACGGTATGCAAGGGTGTAAGCCCTCGCCTGTACCAATAGTTAAGGGTGACAAATTTTCACAATCACAGTCACCTAAGAATCAGTATGAGGTTGATCAGATGAGAGGAATTCCGTATGCTTCTGCTGTCGGAAGCTTAATGTATGCTCAAACATGTACGCGCCCTGACTTAGCTTTCGTGACTGGGATGCTTGGCAGATATCAAAGTAATCCAGGCCTAGACCACTGGAAAGCACTTAAAAAGGCTCTAAGATACATTCAGGGTACTAAGAACCTCATGTTAAAGTATAGTAAGTCAGACTCATTAGAAATAGTAGGTTACTCAGATTCAGATTACGCGGGTTGTGTGGATACTAAGAAATCCACGTCAGGCTATATATTCATCCTCGCGAATGGAGCTATATCGTGGAGAAGCTCCAAGCAAGTCATAACTGCATCGTCCACAATGTATGCTGAGTTCATAGCTTGTTATGAGGCGACTGGACAGGCATCTTGGCTTAAGAAATTTGTTCCCGGTCCAAGAGTGGTGGACAGCATTCATAAACCACTTAAGTTATACTGTGATAATGAGCCAGCAGTGACATACTCTCACAACAACAAGTCGAGTGGTGCTGCCAAACACATCGACATTAAGTATTATGTTGTTAAAGAGAGAATCCAGGATAATTCAATTAGTCTCGAGCATATAAGAACTAATAAAATGCTTGCGGATCCGCTAATCAAGGGTCTCCCTCCCAATGTGTTCAGAGAACACGTAGCCGGCATGGGATTAGGGGAGAGCCTGTGAAACAAGTCCTGGATACTAAGGGGACACCTAAGCATAAGATTATCTCTAATTGTGAGACATATTGTGGTCTTCGAGTCGAACAGTACGTAAATGGCTGTTTCTGATGCGTCGTGCTCCTTATGTCAAAGCAAGAAGGGATATACATAAGTTTAGTATTTTTAGAATAAGAATAAGCTAAGTAAGTTAGAAATAAGTTGTCCCGAGATCAAGGGGGAGAATGTTAGAGGGTGATCCCGGTACAACCGGGTACCCCGTATCTATCTCCCGTAAGGAACGGGCGTGGGGCAACAACCCACGCCCGAGTCACCATCAGCTACGAGCGATACCTCCGGAGGGGGCGTAACAAACTCGTTCTGTTACGCCCCCCCCACCTGGTGCGCGCTCTATAAGTCCCAGGGGGACCTCAGGGCGTGTACGGGTGTGTGCACACGTTCCCAGAGGCCCCCGCCACAACCGAATTAAATCTTGATCTACATCGCCGGCTCCACCGACGTCCGCGCCTGCCGTTGCCGCCAGCGCCGTCGCCTCCTCTACACTGCACCGCCGCCTGTCTCCATCGACATGCACTTGAACCCAATGGCGTCAAGCACTCCCTCTGAAGATACCCTACATCCCTATCCTCTCCCTCATTGCTGACTATGTACACATGCCTATGATTTGAGTGCTAGTTTATAGTTGATTGTATCTAAGCTCACTCGGTTAGGGGTTCCTAGTGTTGATCCTAAGTTGACTGGAACTAACAAAAATATGTTTTATTACTTGATCCTGTAATTCAAATGAAAAAATTTATCTTTACCTCTTCCGGTCTATAGTATCTTTATATCTATTTTTTCTTAAGCACCATTCTCTAAAAAAAATGAAGAGGATCGGATAGTGGGGTGCGTAAATTTATCGTTACATGTCTTCTTTATTTTTTACAAAATTGTATGGAAGGTCAATTAAAGAATATTTAATAAATTGTATGGAAGGTCAATTAAATTGAAACGGAGAGAATATTATACCCAATAAGTTCTAAAATAAATAAGATTTATAATAATTATTTTAGTTTAAATTAAACTAGACCTTTTATCGCAGAAGTAATCAGTAGGGATCTGCTTATGTGACGTGTTCATCAGTGCAAGGTTTGGCGGTGGCACGCAGACAGCGGCAGGTCGCCGGCCTCGGTCGGGTTTCCCTTTTCTCAATTTGTCTTTTGGCTCTTGCACCGACTGACTGAGCTCCATAAAACCGCCACGCTCCACCGTCTCATCGGGAGCGGTAAACTAAGGCGCAGATCGAAGGACGGAGGAAAGGTCCGTACGGATAATCCTCTTGCACATCCCAAAGGAACAACTCCATGGCCACCAGAGCTCTCGCCGCCGCCGTCACCGTCGCCCCCCGCCGGGTCGTCGGACAGAGCGTGTTCCGTGCTCTCGCTTCAAGCAGGTAGCTTGCATCTTCCCTATCTTCCTAATTGAATTTTGATTCGCAAGTTCTAGATCTTGCATCTTCGCAACCTTGCTAGTTGGATCACTAAAATATGTCTGCCCATGGAATGGCTTTGTAAATCTTGACAGGAGAGGTGGAGCTCAGAGCAACTCATGCAGACGCAGCGCCCACACCCAAGCGGAGCAGCGGAACGCCGATCACGACGCCGCCGCGGCGCGGGTGGAGGCGGCGCTGAACAGCAAGAACGTGGAGGAGGTTGCCCAGGGCCTGGGCGAACGAGCAGCGACGGTGCTGCCGGACGAGGTGGTGCATGACGCCGACGCCGCGTGGGTGCCCGACCAGGACACGGGCGTCTTCGTCCCCGCCGAGGAGGCGGCCAGCAGCAACGGCACGCACGACGACGCTCGCGGGACGTCCACGGCGTCGGTGCTGGACCAGACGGTGTTCAACCGGGAGGAGGAGATGGAGGACGTCGAGAGGCCCGCCGTCGACGTGGCCAACAGCGACGCCGGGGCCGAGTAGTGAGCGTATGTACGTACGCTCGCCGACGAGGCTTGGTCGATCGATCTTGTCAGCCAGTCTCAGCGCAGAGGCTTGTAGTTGTATCACACTAGCAGTAGCCAATATAGTGTGCTTTCTTCTTGGTACTGTACTAGAATAAATCTATATCTGGTGTGCTCTCCATGGATTTGCATGTCAAGCTTTTCCTCGTATATCATCTAGTCATCAGTATGACACCTGTTCGATTCATTTTATGCCAACAAAAAATGGAGAAAAAAATGCACGGTGCGCATGGTACATGGAACTAGAGAGTCCAGTGGAACTTCATTTCTCTCGGCTCATCTTATCATCTAAATGGAGTTGGCCGGAACTGCTTTGAATTCGTGCACGACGCCATCGATCTCGATGAGGCTGCATCCAGGGTCCTTGACGACCTTGCTCCTCCTCATCTGCCTCCTGACGCGCACAGCGCTGCCGTGCCGGCCCCTGGACGCGTACAAGTTCGACATGAGCACGTGGTCCCCGGCGTCGGCGTCTCCCGCCATGCGCCGCATCACCCGCTCGGCACGCTCGACGTCGCCGTGCGCTCGGCAGGCAGCCATGAGTGATCCGCGGACGAGGGCGTCGGGCGGCACCGGCATCGCCGCCACGAGCTCCTCTGCCTCGTCCAGCCTCCCGGCGCGGCCGAGCATGTCGACGGCGCAGCCGTAGTGCTCGATGCCGGGCGTCACGCCGTAGGACTCCGGCATGGCGTCGAGGTGCCGGAGGCCCTCCTCGACGAGGCCGGCGTGGCAGCACGCGGAGAGGACGCCGAGGAGCGTCACCCCGTTCGGACGCACGCCGGCTCGCCGCATGCTGGCGAACAGCGCCAGGGCGTCCTCGGTGCGGCCGTGCGTGGCGAGCCCCAGGATCATGGACGCGTAGGTGTACACGTCTCGCCGCGCCATGCCGTCGAACACGGCCACGGCCTGGTCGACCGCGCCGCACTTGCCGTACATGTCTAGCAGAGCATTGCCGACGACGCCGTCGGCCTTGCGCCCGAGCCTGCCCATGTAGGCGTGTACCCACCGGCCGGAGTCGAGGGCGCCGAGCTGAGCACACGCGCCAAGGACGGCCACGAGCGTCGCGTCGTCCGGGCGCACCCCGCCGCGCTGCATCTCCCGGAACAGGGCCAGCGCCTCGCCGTGGTCGCCGGCGCGCGCGGTCGCCGAGATCATCGTGTTCCATGTGACGACGTTCTTCTTCGCCGGCATCCTCCTGAACCACCGGCGCGCCGCCTTCACATCGCCGCACTTGGCGTACATGTCGACTAGCGCGTTCCAGGCGACGACGTCGAGGACGACCTTCCTTGCCGCGACGCGCCGGTGCGCCTCCCTGCCGAGCGCGAGGTCCCCTACCTCCGCGCACGCCGCGAACCCCGCGGTGGCAGCCACCGCATCGACGGCCGCCACGCCGATGTCGTCGTCCATGGCGAAGAACAGCGCGACGGCGTCGTACGAGAACCCTAGCCTCGCGTGCCCCGTGACCATGGCCGTCCACGAAACCACGTCGCGGCCGCCCGGGAACCCGTCGAACAGCGCCTGCGCGGCCGCGCGGTCACCGCACGCGAGGTAGAGCGCGATGAGGCCGTTGCGGACGGTGCGCTCACGGTCTAGCCCGAGCTTGGCGGCGTGGGCGTGCACGGCCGGTGCCTCGTCGGCCGCGGTGGCGGACGCGGACAGTGACTTGACGAGGGACCGGAGGCCGCATGCGTCAGCTGGGAGGCCGCACCGGAGGAACGACGACGACACCGCGTCGTGCTTTGGGCTGCGTTGCCTGTGGAAGTGAAGTGGAGGCGCGGCTTTGCTGCCGTGCGGCGGGACATGAGGCAGCTGCGGCGGCGGTGGTGGATAAGATGCCATCCATCACAATGCGCGACTGAGCAGCACCGCGGTGCATCGCCGTCTCTGTTTGGAGTCTCGGATAAGGCGCCATGGGTGGATGGAGGACGCAGATTTTTGTTTTCGGATAAGGCTCTTTGGCCAGATACATTTTAGTTTCAGTATCTCCATTGTTTCCTTAGAGAATAAATAGGACATGCCTCATAGCAAGAGTACTCTCGAGAAAAAAGTAACACGACACCAAACAATTTCTTCCTATGTTGAAACTTTTTCAGTGAATGGTGCATCGGTCATTTGTTGTTAACAAATGCATCAGCCATCAGTGCATGGTGCACAAATCATTGACAAAAATGTCAGGCATCATCTGCTGATGTTAACTAATCAATAAATTCATTCCTAGATGTAGTAGCCCATGGTTCGATCTCAGTATTGCAATAACCATATTTCTTCGGATTTTTCTTCGAATTACCAAAACAGGTACATCCATCCCTCTATAATTGTAATATACTAAGTGATATTTAAAAATGTATTATTACATACAACGAGGTCGTTGTAGTATAGTGGTGAGTATTCCCGCCTGTCACGCGGGTGACCCGGGTTCGATCCCCGGCAACGGCGAATTTTTTTTCTGCCCTGTGGTAAAGCTAGTTGGGTTGGGCCAGGTACACAGCCATGATAGCCCGATTTCATCTCAGCCCAGGTCAGTAAGTGATACCGGAGAGAATGGGCCTCCAGCTATGTGTTGAAAAATTGGCGCACTTGGTTGCTGCAGTGCTTCTAGACACTTCCACAACGGTCGAGGATGCGCTCTGGATCCAATGGCTGGCGCTCGCCTCAGAGGCCCATTTCGCGGCAAGCACCCGAAGCCATTCGCGTATATTTAAGACCTCACCCCTCCCGTCTCACACGCAGACGCAGCGACCCGACCCGACCCAACAACCCTTATCCTCTCCGTTTCCTCGGACTCCAATCCTCGAGGTGAATCCCTAAACCCTCCCCTTCCTCCTCCCCCTCCTACTTCGGATTCGTTCGATGTTCACTGGCGCTCTCCTGAATTCGTTGGCGCTTGTAGCTACCAATTCGTGCCGCTGTTCCCGGGTTAGGTGGAGTGTTTTTTTTTTCGTGTCGCGTTTTGCTCTGATTCCGCGGGCGGTTCGAGTCGCGAGATGGTTCCAGTTCCAGTTCGTTCGTGTAGTTGGTAGCGCATAGTTTTGGAGGTTTTATTGGTTCTACTGATTGGCTGATGAAGTTAATTTTTCACCAAAATGTTGTGGGCTCTTGCCGCTCTTGAATCTCGAAGGGGTATGTTTCTTAGTTGTACTTACCCCTCCATTAAAATTGGTACGTTAGTCGAATAAGAGGCGTTTAAAGCACGATTGGTTCATGCCTGCAACAGCAAATGAATTGACTGTTTTTGGGGGTTGGTTTGTGGATTACATATCATTTATTTGCCAGTGGATTCCGAGAGGTTTGGGAGTGATGTCTGTCAGTGTTATGCTTATGCTTTCCGTTGCTATTGCTGTAGTGTATACTATTCTTATTCAGGTAGCCCGTGCATGACAGCAGGCACATGTTCTGTGCAATTCCGTAGTGAAAATGTCAGAAATGTCATCTTACCTATGATGGAGGGTGACGATATTGTTGAGCTGGGTGAACAGCACCTAAATTATATGTCCCGTGATGTCTGCAGACATTTCAGTTTGCAACAGAGACAGCGTATGTCTGCAGACTATGAAATGTGGGTATTCAACCATGCAGTGGTTTTGATTACACTTTCACGTTGAGGTATCGATTCATGTGGTAAAAGGATTACATGTCTTATTTTTGCACTTACAACATGGAAAAACCCAATTATAAAAGTCCACCTGGTCATGCCCAACTATATTTGTGGATTATGCATTTAAGGGCTCAGTTGTGGTTAATGTGTTAGTGGCAGCATCTACTACAAATATATTTGGATTGTGAATTGTCTATATTTCTTTTCATTTTGTCATGCTGATGAGATACTTGCTGTATAGGCAAGCATGGCATCAGCATTCAGTGCCACCTCTACGGTTGGTGTTGGTCTCATGGCAGCTCCAACTGGCAACAAACCATCTTCTCTATCTTCATTGTCATCCATCTCCACTACCAACCGTCCACGAAATGTGCGCCTTCAGAAGAGGTCCAACTTCAGAGTGAAAGCGGCAAAAGAGCTATACTTCAACAAGGATGGCTCAGCTATCAAGAAGCTCCAGGTGAGCTTCACCTTCCCAGACATTGTCGTTTCAATTGTGGATATGTACTGGTGAACCTTGGTCAGGCACCACTAATTATTTGTTTCTATATTTTCAGACTGGAGTCAACAAGCTTGCTGACCTTGTTGGAGTTACACTGGGACCAAAGGGAAGGAATGTTGTTCTTGAGAGCAAGTACGGGTCCCCTAGGATTGTTAATGATGGTGTTACAGTTGCAAAAGAGGTATATTGCTATATTACCATGTCAAATGACCTTTAGTGATCAGCATCACATGCCCTTAGAACTCGCATGATGCCTTATCATCTGTATTTCCACTGAAAGTATGATTTAGTTCTGCAAAGTAAGACAATGTGCTGGTAAATTACGCACAAGAGCAATAATTGATATACATGTTTTAAAATGTATGATTGTCAAAATGAACAAAAACATGAACTCGTTAGCTGTTGTATGCAGAATTGATGTAGGTGGTATTTAGCTTTAAAAGCTGCACCTAGTTTTAAGTAATAATTATTGTACTGCAGGTTGAACTGGAGGATCCTGTTGAGAACATTGGAGCTAAGTTGGTTAGGCAAGCTGCAGCCAAAACCAATGACCTTGCTGGTGATGGGACAACTACATCTGTGGTCCTTGCTCAGGGACTGATTGCTGAGGGTGTAAAGGTATGCTGCTAGTAGTATATTGCTACCTGTATGATGTATGAAATCTGTTGCTTTTTTTTATACTTACCTACTGATTTTCTTTTGTCCAGGTTATTGCTGCTGGTGCTAACCCTGTGCAGATTACCCGTGGTATTGAGAAAACGGCGAAAGCACTGGTTGAAGAACTACGGAAACTATCAAAGGAGGTAAAACTGATCTTACGGTTACTATAATCAGTCGAGTTTGATTATTGGTATTTGCATCACGTATTATCAATTTTGTAACTTCTATTCACCTGGGCATTACTTGTTTCAGGTTGAGGATAGTGAACTTGCGGATGTTGCTGCTGTCAGTGCTGGCAACAACTATGAAGTTGGTAACATGATAGCAGAGGCTATGAGCAAGGTTGGACGGAAGGGTGTGGTTACCCTTGAAGAGGGAAGGAGTTCTGAGAACAATCTCTATGTTGTCGAAGGAATGCAATTCGACCGTGGTTACATCTCGCCTTACTTTGTAACTGACAGTGAGAAAATGACTGCTGAGTATGAGAACTGCAAGGTAGCATGAAATCTAAGCTCTATAATTTGTTATTTACCTTGCTAATTGGCTTACTGTTTCTGATTGCTGATGCTACTGTATTTTCATCTTCATACTTCAGCTGCTTTTGGTGGACAAAAAGATCACCAATGCAAGGGATCTCATCAACGTCTTGGAGGAGGCCATCAGAGGTGGATACCCAATCTTGATTATTGCTGAGGACATTGAGCAGGAGGCTCTTGCTACCCTTGTTGTCAACAAGCTTAGAGGATCATTGAAGATTGCCGCAATCAAAGCCCCCGGTTTTGGAGAGCGCAAGACCCAATACTTAGATGATATTGCCATACTTACTGGGGGTAAGGCAAAATTTCATTTCATCAGAGGTTCAAAATATCAATGCCTTTTGTTTATGAACATTCTTCTTTTGTGCAGGAACTGTAATCAGGGAAGAAGTTGGGCTGTCACTTGACAAGGCAGATAAATCAGTTCTTGGGACAGCTGCTAAGGTTGTCCTTACCAAAGAGACAACAACGATTGTTGGTGATGGAAGCACGCAAGAAGAAGTTACAAAGAGGGTTGCACAAATTAAAAATCTCATTGAGGTCTGAAGTTTTCTTTTTCTTATGGCTCATGTAACTCAATATTACTGCTCTTTTTTGTGTGCTTAGTTTAATATAGGTGTAACATCTCTAAAATGCAGCTTGGTTGGTTATATGATTTCACCTGTGTGTTTATTGTTTTTTCTTCTCATGAGTGCCATCTCTTTACATGGTATTTGTTGGACGGAAAGGACTAACTTTTATCTCTCTAATTTTCAGGCAGCAGAACAAGAATATGAGAAGGAGAAGCTCAATGAGAGGATAGCGAAGCTTGCTGGCGGTGTTGCTGTCATTCAGGTATAACTGAGTAGACAAGTGACATAAGTTCATATATTTTCTCATCATTCATTTATTTTTGAAGGGATGTAATCCATGGCTTCTGTTACTTGACAGGTGGGAGCACAAACAGAAACTGAATTAAAAGAGAAGAAGTTGAGAGTGGAGGATGCCCTAAACGCAACTAAGGTGAGTCTGATTCATATTGCTTCTAGTTATAATAATATTCCATACTGTCCGTTTGCTATCCTTTTTCTGCTTAATGTTCTTATTACAAATCTATATAATCTGCTTATTCCTCTTCACAGGCTGCGGTTGAGGAAGGTATTGTTGTTGGTGGAGGGTGTACTCTCTTGAGGCTGGCAGCTAAAGTAGATGCCATCAAGGACACACTGGAGAACGATGAGCAGAAGGTGAGAACCAAACCAGTATATACTCCCTCCGTCTCCATGAACTTGTCGCTTTGTAGTTCAAAAATGAACTACAAAGCGACAAGTTCATGGAGACAGAGGGAGTATATATTTTTTTTGTCCATTTGAAAGATGCTGCAGCCTGCAGGGCACATATATCTGCAGTCTGCACCAATTTTGGTCATAACATATCGTTCTGGGGAAAAAAATCATGTGGAACTGCTGGGCACCCCAAAACTGAGACGCTCTTTTTTTCTAAAAGGTCGGAGCTGAAATCGTGAGGAGGGCTTTGAGCTACCCACTTAAATTGATTGCCAAGAACGCAGGTGTTAATGGCAGTGTTGTTACTGAGAAGGTACAGCTTGTTTATCCAAAGGTCGTACCCTGTATATCATGGTGAGTCCAAGTGACATGAACATATTGTTGCACCAGGTTCTTTCTAACGATGACTTCAAGTTTGGTTACAATGCTGCTACGGGACAGTACGAGGACTTGATGGCTGCTGGTATCATTGACCCCACTAAGGTTTGTGGTCCTGTAGTTTCTTTACATTTGGTTGCATCGGTTTTAAATGAATACAAGTTAGTTGAGTCTGCAACTTGAGGCATCGACTCCACTTAGCTCCATGATCAAAGGTCGATCTATGCTTGTAGAGCTGCAATGGTAGAAAAGAGAACGGTAGTGAGATGAATAAGCCAACGAATTGAGCTGAATATGCTATGTAGTAGTTCAATTCTTTAGTGTAACGGCAAAAAGATCTAAAATGAGCTTCGGGAACTGCCAAAGTAAAAGCGGCAACAACGGCAGGAATAGAGGAATGAACATAGTAGTCATCCCTTTTCCCAGCCTGGATGCTTATTCCTTGTTGATGATGAACTTGGTGCAGGTGGTGAGATGCTGCTTGGAGCACGCCGCGTCGGTGGCCAAGACCTTCCTCACGTCGGACGTCGTCGTGGTGGACATCAAGGAGTCCGAGCCTTCGCCGGCCGCTAACCCCATGGATGGCTCTGGTAGATGATGCCACATCAGTAACCCGAAACCCGAAAGATGGATTTCATGGTGCTAACTACTTGTTATTTTTTTTCGTTACCAGGCTACGGGTATTGATGAGCGACGACCAGGTCACACAGCCCCACAGAGAAGACGGCGTTTACCATTTTAGTTTATTTTTGGTAGGCGTGAGGATCGAGGTTTTGGGAGGTTGAGAATTAGGTTTTGTTGTACTATCACCCCACCCAAAGCAGAATAAAAGCGGGCAAAGGAACTTAAAATTTTTGCACGAAATGCTGAAAGTGATGACATTATCTTGAGCGTATAGCATCTGTTATTGGATCCCTTCCCCTCAGTGATGATGACGTGCTTTGCTCCTCGTAACACACAACATCGGATGCTCCTGCGTGGCAGTTTGTTTCTGCAGGACTGGAGCAGCAATTTTTTCGGCCAGGAAATCCCGTGGGGGCCCTCTTGCCTCTTATGAGCCTTTTGACCTTTCTATCAACGGAGAGGAGAGGAGAGGCGAGGAGCCGCGGAGGAAATTCCAAAGAGGAACCCTAGGGAGCCTTGGAGCTTTAGTGCAGCACATGCAGATCTGCCATTTGTAGAATCCGTGAACGAGGTAAAATTATCGTTCTAACTACAATAAATTTAAAAAAGAGGGAGCAAGTGTGATGATTAGTGTTAGAAGTGCATGTATAACCCACAGATGCGATGTCTCGGCTCTTGATGACCTGATTAGTGTTTTAATTCCCGTAAAATATTTGGATGCGGGGTAGCTCATCTGAAGAAGATGCTCCTGCGACCGGGTCTACATGGCAAAAGAAACAAAAACAAGGCAGCCAAAGCAAAGGATAAAGGCTCACGAATATCTCATGTGAATATTTGCCAGTATTAGAAGAAGAATTAAAATAAAGACAATACTAGAAAAGAAAATTGGAAGGATATGCGGAGAAAATCCTTCTCGACGGCCTGGCCATATTTCCGTGACAGTCTGGCCGCATATTGTTTGTACGTACGTTCGTACGACGACAGCAACGTCTCTTGTGCCAGTCGTGGCCGTTGGAACGGGACAAGTAAGACCGGATCGGACCATGTACAGTACCAATTACTCGTATTCATTCCTGTTACAAAACATTTAACATGTGATCACTTGAAAGGTCACTAGCGGTTCTAACCGCCTACCCGAAAAGTCATGTCTCCTCAGAAATGTGTCTTTTCACAATGTATAAATATATGATGAATGAATGAATGAACACACGGTTGAATCATTTGTACATTGTCTTTGTCTCTCTCGCGTTTTTACTTTCAACACGTTATCAGCACGCTCTACCGAGTGATCGAGAGAAAGAACAAAGAGCGATATCACGGTAAGATGTCTGGAAACGGAACACTTACTGATTTTGTTCTCATCATTCTTCAAGACGAAGATGCTATCCATCATCGACTTCGCCAAGACATGATTGATCAAGAAGGTCGTCGGCACCATGAACGTCGCTGTTACCGTGGTGGACGGTTCCACCGTTCGACGGCCATCCCTACAAGATTCAATCATCGTGTGCGTCATGGCGGCCGGCGCTGTTGTCGTTGCCGCCGTGTGCGCCACGGTGAACGACGATTTGGACGTCGTTGTCGTTACTGCCGTCGTGATCGTCGGCGTAACCACCGAGCAACTGTCATTCCGGTGGCACAACCGCCAAGGAGCATTCTTAGACGTCGTGTCCAAGATCGTCCTCCGACCCCCTACCCCTCCCGTCCCTCGGATCTTGATGACCACCAAGTACAGGAACCGAGCGCCGTTCACGTTGGGGAAAACCCCAACCGGGCTGCGCCGATTCTAAGACCCTCGTCATCGAGTGGACAGGGGGAGGAGGGAGGAGGAGAAAGAGATGGAAACTCGACCATCTCGGTGGCCGCCGAAACTACCACGCCGGCGGTTGCCGACGTCGTGATGCCGCCGCCGATACGGCGAACGGCGAGGATTCGGAGCGACCCAAGGGGTCTCCCTCGAGAACCCTTAGCATCAAGGACATCACAGAACTCGTCGGCGCCGCCTTCATCCACTATTGTACCATCAATTTCGCCGGCAACCTCTCATGGCGAAGTCAGGCCTTCGGGCCCTGGGTCTCCGCTGGTGCTCATGAGCCCGAGTGGGAACCGAGTATGTCGACTGTTGGAGTCGGCAGATCTCCTGACACTATGAAAGTGGTGTAGGAGTTTGTAGTTCGGTATGGGCGCGCGGAGACTCAAGAAGGTGAATCACGATTGGACTCGAGTGACACAGTGGTTTACGTGGTTCGGGCCGCCTGAGCGTAATACCCTACTCCACGGGTGTGTGTGTGTTGTATTAACTTGTGAGCTTGAGTGTGTTCCAGAGTTCTCTCCCCGTGTATCGTCGGTTTGTCCTTTTATAGTACAAGGACAAACCGTTACAAGTCAGCCTGGCACGACATGTGGCCCTGGCGGTTACTAGTATTGATACACGAGATTAATTGTTGTTAATAACCCTGTAACGGCTCCGACAGTGCCGTTACAGGTGTTAAGATCGTCCGATTAAGTGTCATTAACGTGGAATTAATGATAATTAATCGGGTCTTGAAGTTCGCGGCTGTCCTTTGGAGATCCGGAGCCGTTACAATGTCTTCCGGGGGTTTGAAGCGGCCAGCTCCGACGTATGGACACGTGGCAGCTCCGGAGCTTGCTTGTGGGAAGCGGGAAGCTCCGGGGTGGCCTGGCACGTGTCAGGTCCGGAGCTTCTCTCGGTCAGGGGTTAAGTCCGGAGGTGCCGTTTCAGTACCTAGCCCGGAGCTTCACCCTTGCGGGTAATAGCTCCGGTCTGACAGTACACGTGGCAACCTAGGGGTTAACCATGTTGGAGAAGCAGGTCCGGTTATGTCTGACAGGTGGGCCCCCGAGGGTCTTTAATTTGAGTAGATGTCCTTCCCTTGAGATCTTTGTAACCTCAGGGGGTGTATGGTTTTTAGGGTACCAACAGTGGCCCCCTGGACCTACCTCCGGGGAAGGCCAACGGGGTGAAGTCATTCCGCCGGAGGTGGGTCCACACTTGCGACTCTTGAACTGGGTCTTCAAGGGTCTTCGGAGGTGCCTTTGGCGAGGCTTTACGGTTAAGTCTCGACACGTGGCGCACCTCAGGCGGCAGATAGGATCTTTGGCGTGCGGATCTCTCGCAATTGAAGGTCGCCAGTTCCCGATACGAAAACCGTATCGGTTCCGCGCGCCTTGTCAGGTCGCCGCCTTTGGGTTTCCCGCCTCGTGATGACAACCGTTCGCCTGGGTAAGAACCTCGACATGATCGTCAGGGTGGTCCCGGGCCCTCTTGTCATTGGCAGGGTTGAATTCTTGAGTAGTATCCTTGACTCCCCTGCAGTTTCCATCCAAGCGTTGCGAGGGCTTACTTAAGAAGGAAAGTGCACCGTCGGGAGTTCTTTACGCTTTCCATCTGTTCTTGCGCTCAAAGTCCCAACTCGTGCTTTGCTCCTCTTCTCTTGCCTAGCTGTGCTGCGATGGAGTTGGGTCTGCGTGAGAGTCGTTTGAAGACGGAAAGCGATCTGAAGAAGGTCCGAGCCCTCATGGGGTGGTCTTCGGACTTCTTCAACTGCTCGGTCCACGCCGGCGGAGAGCTTCCCTTTAAAAAGGAGCACTCCGGCGAGATGGTGTACTTTTCATCGTACGCCATGGTGGGGCTGATCCCACCGTTTTCTTCTTTCTTCTTGATGCTGCTGGACTTCTATGGTCTGCAGCTGTACCATCTTGGCCCTCACTCCATTCTCCTTGTGTCCATCTTTGTCCACTTCTGCGAGATGTGGGTGGGCATCCCTCCCTGCATCGAGCTCTTCCGAACCTTCTTCACCGTCCAAACCACCGGCCGAAGCGACGAGTACCTTGGCTTCTACTACTTTGTGAAGCGCAAGAAGTGCCCGTTCAAGTACCTCCGGTCATTCTCTTCCGGGAAGTGGGATGACTGGAAGAAAGATTGGGTAGTCGTCCGGGTGGAGGAGCATGAGCGGTTGGAGTTGCCAGACGGTCTGCCCGACATTGACACGTCGGTGTGGAGCGAAGTTCCGGTACTGGCGGCAGCTTTCGACCCCGTCCTGACCAGTATCCGCCAATGTGTGGAGGGAGGATTGACTCCCCAGGCGGTGTTCTGCAACTTCTTGTCCAACAGGTGGGCACCGCTGAAGAGGAGGGAGAAGCTCGCTTGGGCCCTCAACAGCGTGATGGACGAGGACCGGGTTGAGACCGGGTTGAAGTCCAGCATGGTGGGGAAGTCCTTGGAGTTTCACCTCAAGAAATTCCAGCACGGCATCGATGTTGACGGAGAGTACTTGACTCCGCCGCCGGCTTTCCTCCCCCTGAACGTGGAAGTTGAGTTCAGCAGGGAGCTCCGGCGGAAGATGCCCGCGCTTGACGACCTTGGCGTCGTCGAGGGAAGATCAACCGCCCGGTTGGCGATCCCCGGGTTGTCCGAAGGCGGCTCCGCCCCTGTCTCTCAGCCAAGAGCTGAGGTCATCGGCAAGGGCAAGGAGCTGGCGGAGGAGCCGGAGAGCCAGAAGAGAAAGCTGCGACATGCTGACGGAAGGTCCGTCGGGCTTGCCACCTCTCCCCCAGTTCCCCGTCCTCGGGAAGGAAGATCCTCCGCCGTCGTGGCGGCTGTCCCCGTGGTGGGGTCTTTTCGGAGCGCTACTGTTCCGGCGGTGGGATCCTCCCGGAGTGCGACTGTACCCGTGGTGGATCCCTCCGGATGTGCCAGCTCCGGGCAGGCGACTCCGGCACGAGAAGCGGTGAGGGCCTCCAGGTCCAGGAGTTCCTCCCGATCAAGGAGAGCTCCGACCCGGGAAACGCCCGCGGCCACGGCAAGTCCTGGGAGTCCTCCCGGGGCTCCTACGCCGACCGTGGCCAGCCCGGAACGTCCGGGAAAGAGGTTCCGCGCAAGCTGGTGCGTGAGCCTCCCAAGGTAATTTTTCTTTCTTACCTCGATTAGCTTTTAATTGTAGCATCTATTTGCTCAATTTCTTCGTTCTTTATCTGCAGCGTTCCCAAGAAGGGGAGTGAAGCTCCGCCCTCAGCCACAGTGTCTGAGGCTGCGGGGGCTTCTGCTCCAGCTCTGGTGCCGCCCCAAGCGGAGGCTGCGACAGCTCCGGCGCCGACTGTCGTGGTCATGGACCTCGACTCGTCTTCAGAAGTTCCCGTGGTAGCGCCGGACCACGGGATTGAAGATGCGCCAGCGGCACCCGTTCCGGAGGTAGAAGCTCCGGGTCCTGGTGCTGCAGAAGTAGAAGCTCCGGCTGTTGAGTCGGAGGAAGTAGCGGTCCCGACTTCGGAGCCGGAAAGTGCTGAAGCCCCGGCGGTTGAGCCGGAGGTAGCTGAAGCCCCGGCATGCGAGCCGGAAGTTGAAGTAGTTCCGGTAGTTGAGCCGGTTACTTCCGAAACTCCGGTCGCAGAGCCGGTAATTATTGGAGCGCCGGCTGCAGAGCTGGTGATTGTTGGAGCGCCGACCGCAGAGCCGGTGATTGTTGGAGCGCCGGCCGCAGAGCCGGTGGCTGAAGAGGCGAGGGAGCTTGAGTCTCCCTCAGAAGAAGTGTCCCGGCCGGAGCCAGTGGAGGCGACGACGTCGATGGTACCCGTGGCGGAGCCAGAGTGCCTGAACGAAGTCGCCGGCCCCCAGCCTGAGGGGGCAAATGAAGACTTGGTGGCGGGACCTTCTTCGGTGGCGGCTGAGGCCATCCCGGAGGAGTGCCCTAGTGCTTTGGAAGCTCGGGGTTCCACTCTTGTAGAGTGGGACCCAATTTTTGTAAGTGAAGACCCGCTGGAACCAGCGGAAGAGACCCCGGCAGGTCCGGAGCCCATCTCTCTATCGATGTCCATCGACAACGCCTGCTCCAGTCTACGTCAGGTCCAGCTGGCCTTCTTCCACGACAGCAAAGCTCTTGAAGAGGAGCGCCAAACCCTTAGGAGGTGGCGTAATCGGCTCCACTTTGAGACTAAGCTGGCGCAATCGAGGATTGCGGATGACAAGGAATGGATCAGGCGGGAGAAGGTCCGCCTGGAGCTCTGGGGTGAGCTGCTGGACGAGAGGGAGAGCATGACTCACGCCCTCGACGCTCAATCCCGGGAGTTCCATGACCAAGCTAAGGCTGCTAACGACGCGGCCAACGCTCGGTTCGATCAACTCGAGGCCATAAGCACCGCACTCATCAAGCGCCGGGAGGTACTTGAAGGAAGGGAAAGACGGCTCGAGGATGAGGAGCAAAAACTCCTGGAGCTACGGGATGACGTCTTGCGACGGGAGGAAGAGCTCGCCGAGAAAACAGCTCTGGCGGACAAGGGCCTCGAGGAGCGCACTAAAAAATTGGAAGAGCGCTGCCTCGAGGAGGAGGAGAAGACCTGGGTGCGGGGGCAGGAACTCTACGAGTATGAGTGTGCCCTTGTCGCCCGGGAGAAGAAAATAGAGGCTAGGGAGAAGGACCTGGTCGACCGCCGGAACAAGATCCACCTCCGGGAGGAGGAGCTCGGAAGACTTGAGAAGCGGGTTGCTGCGAAGATTCAGCAAAACGCCAAAGAAGTTGAGCGCCTCTCCCGCGAGAATTCGGAGCTGACGGCGGCCCGGAGATCCCTGGAAGAGATGAAGGGCCTGAGGAAGACAGACTCCCTGCAAATTTGGGAGTTCCTGAGCAAGGCTGACGATGCGCTGGCGCCGATGGGTTTCAGCCCCGTGCTCCCGGATGATCCGGAGCCGGAGCCGGACCTTGCGTTGCAAGCGTTGAGCGTTGCGGGCAGCAAGCTCTCCAAGGTGGGCGACGTCATCGCGGACCAGCTGGAGGTTGAGGGGCAATCCCTGGCTAGGAACGTCACAGAGTATGTGTTGACGTGCTACACTAGCCGGAACCCTCGATTCCCTCTGGACCCGGTGCTTGAAGGCCCCGTCGAAGGAGAAGGCGAAGCTACCCGAGCCAGCGTGTCGGAGGTCGCCCAGAAGGTCGCCGAGTTCTTCCATTGGGTCTAGGACCATCTCTCTTAGCCTTTACTTGTATCTTCTCTTCTTCCTCAATTTTGTAATCCCTTGTCTCCAGATGTAATCTCCGGTCTTCTGATGAAATGAAATCCCCAATTTTTCGTGAATTTCATTTTTTTTTGTTTTCAACATCTTTGTCTTCGCTTGGCCCCCTGGTAGATGTGCACAATTTGATTGTGGACATGTACCAAAAGGATGTTGAGTTTTGTTGAAGACAAATTTGCTTCGAACTCGTATAATTTAGGTCCGAAGTTTTCGATAGTGAAGGTCCCTTGAAGTCGTCGGAGCTTAGAAGCTCCGGCACTGTCCATCGCCGGAGCTTAGTAGCTCCGGCAATAGCCTCTACCAACACGTTGAGCGTCGATAGTTAATACTCCAAGGTGTCGGAGCTTAGTAGCTCCGGCGATGACCCTTGCCACACTTGGTTTGTTGGCAACAGACTTCAGTGACGGGGTCTTCTCACCATCTTTTAGTCAACGCCGACGGTTGACGCCCTGGTGGTAGCCGGAGCTTGGTTAGCTCCGGTTTTTCTCCCTCAAATTTGGGTTCATTTTTTCTGCACACTTAAGCCAAGAAAAATAGTAAAATTCGCTCCTTATCTATAACTTCGTCGCGGCTTACGGTTCTCAAGAGAATTTTAAGTTGAACACGATTTTTAGTACGACTGGATGAATTGTCTTTTCTTTTAGATCCAATTGTCTATGGACCCACCTTACTTTGGCCTGCCGGGATGTAGGTAGAGTGGCGTACTTAGGGTGCTTGACCATGCTAAGTCGATAGCGCACTCCGGCCCTAGAATGGCTTGGCGGCTTTCAGGCGAGTTGGCCATAGACGACATTTAAATCTAAAAAATCCGACAATTCAACTCAAATCGTATGTAAACCGGTCAAACTAGAACTTCTTAAGAATTGCACGTTTCTGTTATAGACAAGAAAGAGAAAAATAAAAATGTCGAGCCTATGCAAAATGAATGCACGTGGAGTCTATTTCACATGAAGATGTCTTTCATTATAGGTCCGGGGTACAGGGGAAACAAGCACACTCTTAGGGTACGGAACCAGGCTAAGTGTGTTTGGTTTCTCGTTTGACCCAGGGTAGTTAGCCACACTTCTAGTCCGAAGACTGTATCAAGTGTTGCATGAGCTTTTCAAACCTTTCGGGAAAGGTCCGGCTGCTCTCCCGGAGGAACTACCCGACTCTGTACAATGACTCTATAACATACATTTCAAGTTACTTAAGACTCACCTCCGTGGAATTAAGTGTAGAACTTACGGAGGTGCTCGATGTTCCAAGGATTTGGGAGAGGTGTCCCATCCTCAGTAGCCAAGCGAACGCTTCCGGGACGGGATACTTTGATCACTCGGAAGGGCCCTTCCCAGCCGGGGGAAAGTTTGTTTTGCCCTTCTCTGGATAGTATTCTCCGTAGCACCAGATCGCCTTCCTCGAGCTGTCGGTTGTGTACATGCCGCTGGTGATAGCGTCGTAGAGCTTGGCGGTATCGGGCATTCCGAACAGCTGCTTGGCACCTTCCCTCCTCGAGGAGGTCTAAGTCTTCACGCCGGAGCTGGTCCTGCGCGGCTTCGTCGAAGGTCCGGACCCGGAGGGAACCCAAGGTGATTTCCGGAGGAAGGATCGCTTCTGCTCCGTACACCAGGAAGAAGGGTGTTTCTCCGGTTGCCCGACTTGGAGAAGTCCTGTTGGCCCATAGAGTGGGCGGAAGCTCTTCGATCCAATTGGCTCCGTGCTTTTTCAAACGCTCATAAGTGCGTGTTTTGAGTCCTTTAAGGATCTCTGCGTTTGCTCTCTCGACTTGTCCATTGCTGGCAGGATGAGCTACGGAAGCGTAGCAAACTTGTATGCCGAGGTCTTCGCAATATCCTTGAAATGCGGATCTTGTGAATTGAGTCCCATTATCAGTGATAATCTTATTTGGGACTCCGAATCTGCTCACGATAGATTGTAGAAAATTGATTGCAGATTGTTTGTTGATCGTCACAACAGGAGTAGCTTTCGGCCACTTGGTGAACTTGTGGATGGCGACGTACAGGAACTTGTAACCTCCGACGGCTCTTGGGAAGGGTCCCAAGATGTCCATCCCCCACACAGCGAAAGGCCATGTAGGAGGTATCATTTGTAAGGACTGAGCAGGTGTATGAATTTGCTTTGCATGAAATTGGCATGCTTTGCATTTCTTCACTAGCTCAGTGGCATCCTGGAGCGCTGTAGGCCAGTAGAAGCCGTGCCGAAAGGCTTTTCCGACCAGCGTGCGGGAAGATGCGTGGTTCCCACACTCGCCTCCATGGATTTCTGCGAGGAGCTCGCAGCCCTCTTCCCTTGTGATGCACCGCATTAGGATGCCGTTGGCACCGCGCCGGTAGAGATCCCCTTCTACCAACGTGTATCTTTTAGCCAATCTGACTACCCGGTCAGCGGATACATCATCGTCAGGAAGGATGTTGTCTTTCAAGTAGCTTCGGATCTCCGAGATCCATGCATTGGAACTAACTTGAGCATTTGAGTCTTGCGTGCTGGGTTGCTCGGAGCTTCCGGCAGCACCTACGACCCTTGATGGCTGCCATGGTAATAGGGCCATCGGGACCGTCAGCTTCGGTATGCTGATCTCGCCCCCTTCGTTCAGTTCGGCAAGCTGAACTGTGGGTTTTGACAACCTCTGGACAAAGGTTCCGTCAGGAGCCGGAGCTCCGGTTGACCCCTTGGTCGAGAGTTCGTCAGCTTCAGCGTTGTGAGCACGCTGAACATGGTGAAGGTCTAGGACTTCGAAGTCCTTCTGAAGCCTCTGGACTTCAAGGAGGTAAGCAGCCAGCTGGAGATTATTGCAGGAGCATTCACCCTTCACCTGTTTGATGACAAGTTGTGAATCTCCTTTGACCAGCAACTGCTTGACACCATATGATAGTGCCACCTTTAATCCATAGATGAATGCTTCGTACTCCGCCATGTTGTCGGTTGCCTTGAAGTCAAGGTGTACCATGTATTTCACCTTCTCCCCGGTTGGTGCGAGGAGAAGGATTCCAGCTCCGGCTCCCTGCTTCTGCATGGAGCCGTCGAAGTAAAGGGTCCAGTGAGGCTTAGTGAAGGCTGGAACTTGAGGTTCCGTCTTCCGCTCGCTGGGGCCCCCAGGGTTCAATGGAGAGGGAGTCCATTCTGCCACGAAATCTGCCAACGCTTGACTCTTGATTGCTTGCCTTGGAATGAATTCAAGGTCGAATTCAGCCAATTCCGCTGCCCACTTTGCAATATTCCCAGTTGAATTGGGATTATGCAGGATCGCTCGAAGTGGATATGAGGTCACCACCGAGACTTTGTGAGCTTGGAAATAGTGTCGAAGCTTCCTTGAGGCAATAAGAACTGCATAAAGCAGTTTATGCACCTCTAGGTATCGAGTCTTGGCATCATGTAACACTTCACTGATGAAGTATACCGGGCGTTGAATGGTCTGGACCCTCCCGGAGGGGTCCGGAGCTTCCTCTTCATTGATCCGGACCCTCTCGGAGGGGTCCAGACTCTCTTCGGGGACCTCCAGGTTCTGGGTGGAGGAACCCGGTGCTTCTTCAGGAATGACCTGGATCCTCTCGGAGGGATCCGGGTCCTCTGAAGTGACTTCTTGTGGGTTCAAGTCTGGGAGCTGGGACCCAGACCCGCTTTCAGGAACCTCCGGACCCTCCCGAAGGGGTCTGGATTCCTGAGTACTGGGTAGTTCCGGTCTCTCCGCAACCAGAACCATACTGACGACTTCGTCAGCAACTGAAATGTAAAGCAATAAAGGCTCACCAGGGTTCGGAGCTACCAAGACTGGTAGGGTGGTGAGGAACTGTTTCAGCTCCTGGAATGCCTTCTCTGCTTCTTCAGACCATTGGAATGGTCCGGACTTCCTCAGCAACTTGAAGAAGGGAAGTGCCCTTTCCGCCAGTCTTGAAATGAACCGGCTGAGGGCTGCTAGACATCCAGTTAGTTTTTGGACGTCTTTGATGCGGGTTGGTGGCCGCATGTCTTCAATGGCTTTTATCTTCGCCGGATTAGCCTCTATGCCCCGGTGACTTACCAGGAAACCAAGAAGTTTTCCGGAACTAACCCCGAAGACGCACTTGTCTGGGTTTAGCTTCGTGCGGGTGGCCCGCAGCTTATCGAAGACAGCCTGCAAGGTGTCCAAGAGGGACTCCTTGTTTTTGACTTTGACCACGATGTCATCGACGTACACTTCCACTATGTCTCTGATGAGTTCTTCGAAAGTTTTGTACATAGCTCGTACAAAAGTTGAAGCTGCATTCTTGAGACCAAAAGGCATGGCTGTGTAACAATACAATCCGTCCACTGTGATGAATGAAGTATGCTCTTCATCCTCCCTAGACATCCTGATTTGATGATATCCAGAATATGCGTCTAGAAAACACAGTAACTCGCACCCGGAGGTGGAATCCACTATCTGATCTATTCTAGGTAGTGGGAATGGATCTTTTGGACATGCCTTATTCAGTGTGGTGTAGTCGATGCACATTCGAAGTTTCCCGCCGGCCTTGGGCACAACGACTGGGTTTGCCAGCCATTTTGGATGGTAGACTTCTCGGATGAATCCGGCTTCGAGCAACTTCTTCACTTCTTGTCGGATGAAGTTCTGTCGCTCTACAGATTGCTTCCGAGGTTTCTGATGCACAGGCCGAGCGTCGGGGTAAATTTTCAGATTGTGCTCAATCACTTCCCTGGGGATCCCAGGCATTTGTGACGGTTGCCAAGCAAACACGTCAACGTTAGCCCGGAGGAAAGTGATGAGCGCGAGTTCCTATTTGTCGTTCAAACCACCCGATATGCGGGTAGTTTGAGTGACATCGGAACCAATTTGGACGACTTTGACGGGAATGTCAGTGTCGCCGCTTGGCTGCACACGGGGTGCAGAGGTCGAGCCTCGTTGACGAATGCTCGGAGGTTGTGGAGCTTGCTTCTGTCTGGAGTCCTCCTCTTGCGCTGTGGTGAGTGCGTGGAGTTCCTCCAGAGCAGTTACTCCGGCAGTGCGATCTCCGCGGATCCGGAGAACGCCTACTGGTGTTGGCATCTTCAACACCAGGTATCTATAATGAGCAGCTGCCATGAATTTGTACAAGGCAGGTCTACCCAAGATGGCGTTGAATGGTAAGTTGATCTGAGCGACGTCAAAGACCAACTTCTCGGTGCGATATTTCTCCCGGGTCCCGAAGGTAACGGGGAGAGTAATAGCTCCGAGTGGAGTAATGGCCCCCGGACCTACTCCGGAGAAAGGTCGAGAGGGCTGGAGGTCCGAAGGTCGGAGCTGAAGCTTAGTGAAAGCTTCGAAACTGATGAGGTTAAGCCCCAAACCTCCGTCTACCAGGACATGATGGAGCTGGATGTTGTTGATGGTGGGAGATACCATCAAGGGTAATTGGCCAGCTCCGACCATGCTTTGAGGGCAGTCCGAAGCATCAAAAGTGATGGGTGTGTCCATCCACTTTCGATGTGGCTCCGGTCTAGCTGTAGGAGCTACAGCAGCCATATCCCGTCGCATAGTCTTGATGATACGACGAGAAGTGATGTCCCATGATCCACCAAAGATGGTGTTCATGGTTTTTCGACGCTCGTTGTCGGAGACGTCGGAGACGTCGGAGTCATCGTCGACGGAGGTGTAGACGGCTTTCAAAACCTTTTTGGGGTCCCAAAATCCTAACTCCTCTTCAGCCGGAGCTTCATCGATCTTTTGTTTTCCCTCCCTCTGTCGGAAGGGAGACCCTTCCCGGCGCTTGTGGTAGCGCTCGGCAAGGTTTTGGACCTCCCGGCAGTCCTCCAGTCTGTGGCTGCCCGTTTTGTGAATGGGGCACCACATCTTGTTTTCTCACAATAAGTTTTAATGAGGCAATGACAATGCAAGATAATGTCTGTTTTCTTATTTTTCCCACAGGGGTTTTTATTTGAAAACAATTATGACATTATATGCTGTGTTTTCTCCTGTTTTATAAAAAAATTTCAGGAGTTTTTACACAAGCATTTTATTGTAAATAAATAACTTCAGATTTTTCCATTGAGTTTTTCGAAGATAGTTCATTCTACAAAGAGGATTCAAGTGCTCAAGGGGGAGTGTTACAAAACATTTAACATGTGATCACTTGAAAGTCACTAGCAGTTCTAACCGTCTACCCGAAAAGCCATGTCTGCTCACAAATATGTCTCTTCACAATGTATAAATATATGATGAATGAATAAATGAACACATATTGTCTTTGTCTCTCTAGCGTTTTTACTTTCAACAATTCCCTCGATGCGGCGGCCGTACGTATCCGTCTTCCGGTATTCTGTCGCGTCTACTGGTATCTCTACGGAACTGTACGTATAGTCAACAAGTCTGGTCCGCTAGTGTTCCGTGCTTGCGTCTGTTGCTGTACTGCGCTAGTGTTCGACTCTCCTTTCCAACTAAAATTTTCACCTTTTTTTCGAGAACTCGTGTAAGTATTTCGTTAAGATGCATGAAATCGAATTAATAAAATATACACAGGCTAACACACACTGTAACGAATTTCGAATTGGTTGGTTCCAGCGGGACATCCATCCACGCCGCATGAGCTAGCATCATCATTGCAGCCAACATGTAAATGTAATGCATGTCCAACTGAAAATGTCGAGCTGGGACGAGGTGGCCCTGCTCGGAAGTTCAGCTGCAATACTACTACGCACTGTACTCTCTAACCACCAGTCGACCTAATAAGCTCCGGAACTGAAGAAAACTCCCACATGTCGTAGATTACTACCTGCCACATGACTGACCTGCCGCTTTAACCAATTAGCAGATATATGACTACTAGTAGTAGTAATCTGCCTTAACCAATCAACTAATGATGGTATTAGACCATCCGCACCAATATACTCTAAACCATACTCTATCCTCTAAACCATACTCTATATACTCTATACTTCCAGTATGTCATCTCACAAAAATTTTCCAGTATGCTTTACAGTATGCTTTAGAGTATGGTTTCCAGTACGTTGGTGCGGATGGTCTTAATTTGATACTGGGCAGGGCAGGCCTTCATTCATTCATGCAGCAGCAACTACAGGACAGCTGCTGCAGCATGCAGAGACCTTTGGCTAGCTTCTTTAAACAAAACAAACAATATGTGAATAGGAGGAGGATGCTTTGGGGTCCTGGGGAACAGCAGAAACAGCTGTCTCTCCCGGCTTGCATACGAATATCATTAGCCAGAGACAGAGTGTGTGAGCAGGAGGGACCCTTTGTTGCAAATAATGATAGGTTCGGGGGACGGAGCGAAGGTGAGACGAGAAGGGGTTGTTTCCAACTCCAAGTCAAAAGGGCCGCCCGGGAAAGGAAGAGAGAAAGCGAGCTGGCCGGCCGGGCTGTAGCAGCGTGCCTGCATCATTGCGCAACCGAACACCCCCCCTTCGTTCAATCTTTCTTTTTAAGCCAACCAACCTTAGTACTCCCTCCGTCCCCATAAACTTGTCGCTTTGTAGTTTATTTTTGAACTACAAAGCGACAAGTTTATGAGAACGGAGGGAGTATTTGAAAAACGGAGGAGTATATTGCAATCCAAGATGTAAAGGAAGGGCAGATGACAGACCATCAGAGTTCTTGTTGGCTTCCAATTCTCCTCCTACCGCTGGTAACGCATCAGGATGATGCATGGATTGGTTGCGTTTGCATGCCCTTTGCTGTAACAAGCATCGATCATCATCTCGATCCTTTTACAGTTGACAGTCAGGAACAGAGCAGTAAACTTGTTTCAATGTACTAACTGCAGTACTGTAGTTTAGTAGTAGTATGCTTATGCTGATTATTAGCTGGTAGTTTACCTATTGTTGCTTGAGCTGCTCTATATATTTCCTTGAGGAATCAGATCAGAGTGTGTTGTTGCTTTGAAGCAGGGACAAGGCAAGGGCGCAAGGTATACGGCAAGGCAGCGGGAGGTTTTAACATGTGACGACGAGCAGGCTTGCTGCGGCTGCATGCGTACACATGGTAGGACCCGGGGCCGGGGGTTTTCAGACTGGATTCCACCCACTGTTGCAATTTGCGTATACCAAGTAGGCTAGGACATAGGAGCTGTTCAAATGGAATGGAATCCATCCAGACGTGACGCGTCCGCCGTGTTAATAATCTAATTAATTAAATTTGAAGTCGTTTTCGCACAAATCTTAATCTGATCCTACCACCAGAATATTATAACGGTCACTCTCTCCCTCCTGAATATTGTACATGTTGTACAGTACACGGTAGCTAATTATCGGCTGGCTGCGGGATGACATTGTGGTCAGGGCATTGTAAGGTATGGCGGCGGTCCGATGTCCATGGACGGACGGAGCAGTTGTTGGTTTATCTCACAGCCCTCACCGGTGTGATTAAACGGTACTTACTCTATTATACTTCCTCTTATATCAAAATATTTGTCTCTATGACAGCTATAATACTTCATTTTTAGTTTTATTTTGTCTGAAACGACAAATAATTTGATACAAAAGAAAGTATATTTATATTAGAATATGAGTTTAGTTGCCGCAAGCGAACTACGTTAAACATTACTTTAAAATAGAGTACGGGCAATGATATTCTAATTTTAGTGTGTTATCATTTGTACTATAAATACTTTTACACCGGTTAACAGGTGAATATATACACGTAGTATAAGATAGAATACAGAGTATAAATAATATTGAATATTTTTCAAAAAAAAAAATACGAATTTAGAGTATGACAAACGACAATACAAATAGGAGATTGTCTCGTCGTGAGAGAGTACAGCACACGGGAGACGGCCGCGTGAAATGAAATGGGTTGGGTTGTTGTTAATAAAGTAATAAAACGAGGCCAGCAGAGAAAACAGAGTAATGCTGCAGTAGATAAGAACTGGGCTAGTTTTGTATTGTAAAACAACAAAACTTCCGATTCTCCGCAAAGCGAAGCAGTGTATGCGAGTGTGACCACCTCACCTGCTCTGGGGTGCAGTGCAGGGCATACGGGCAAGTGAAGAAAATGAGTCTGGGAATCCAAAGGCCTTCACCTTCACCACAAGGAACTGCTACAGGCCCCCACCGGGATGGCTTACCAAAACACCTGCTATCTCATCCCTGTGACGACCAATAGACCTGGTTAATTCAGTTTTGAACTAACCAATGTTTAATAATAAAGAACATAATAAGTAATAGAAATCGTCCTGTGTTTTTTGCTGAAATGAAGACCATGCTCTCTGATGAAATCAGACATGAGCACAAAAGAAATCCAAAAGGTTTTCACATGTTTGCAATCACAAGTTGGTAGTATCATCTGATGTATGATGCAGCAGTAGAGAGGAGTTCAGACAGATCAGCACCCCGCATCCGGACGTCGACCGTCACACGACCTCCAGCGCAGCGCAACGCAACGCAACGAGTAGTAGTGTAGAGTGTGGCTTCCTTTTCCTTGGTCCCCGTAGCAGAACCCCACCCCCCATAAAAGCACCCCTCCATTGGCTCTCTCTCCCATCCCACCCCACCCCACCCCAGCTCATCTCTCTCCTCCAGTCCAGCTCCCGCACCCAAAACCCCAGTTCATTCCCAGGTTTCAAATCCGCCACCACCTTTCACCACAGCAACAACACTCAGGCTACCTATTTCTCTCTCGCCCCAAGCTCTCTCTCTCTTCACTCCTTCCACCTACTCTCGCGAGCAAGCAAGCAAGCAACCAGCTGCTGCTGCTGCTGCTTAAAGAGGGAGGAAAGGCCGGCAAGGGGAGGAGAGAGGCGCAATGTCGGAGCAACCGTTGCCGCAGCCTCGGAGCAGCATGCGGGAGGCGCTGGAGAAGGAGGACAAGGAGAAGGCGGCGGTGGCGGCCGCCAAGGAGAAGGCCGCCGTCCCCAAAAACGGCGGCGGCAAGAACGGCGGAGGCAACGGCAAGAACGGCGGCGGCGGCGGGGGGAACAACGGCGCTGGGGCCCCGCCCGGGGAGGAGACGGCGCGGGAGATTCAGGTGGTCAGGGAGGCGTACCGGCGCGAGACGGCGCCGCCGGCCTACGTCATACCCGAGGAGCCGCCGGCCATGGTCGAGCTGGTCGGCTGGTACGTCTACAGCTTCTGCTCCTACTTCATCACCCACCTGCTGCTGCCGGTGCTCTTCCCGGCCATCGTCACGCAGGTCGCCTTCCCCAACTCCGACTTCACGCCGGACACCAAGTACACCCTCAAGGGCGCCACCTGCTCCGTCCACCTCATGTCCATGTAAGAAACACAAGCACCTCCTTCCCCTTCCCTATCCCTTGTTTGCTCAAATCTTTTTAGATTTTCCCTTTCTCTCTTTTTGTTTTCTCTTCCTCCCCCGGTTCTATTTCTGAGTTCTTTTTCAGCTTTCATTGGTGCTTCGATTTCTGTTTCCTTCATTCCTGTTTTTTTTTAAAGATACTTGTTTTGTTCTTCGTGTGTTTTTCTTTATTTTTTTCTTTCCAAAAATTAAGAGTGTGCAAGATTGTGGGTTTTAACCCCAGCTCTGATTTACCTTTCAGATTTATTCCCCTCCACTTAGTTTTGTTTCTTGGGAAGTTGTATTATTTACTTTCGTTTTCTAGCACTTCGAGATAGTGGTGTCTTTCCTAGTGTTTCGCTAATCTCCCCTGTTTCAAAGCTCTAAACTACTGTTGGCTCTTTCTCTCTTTTAGCAAGCTTGTTGGCAGCCTAAAAACGTTCATCATATTTTCTACCTTGTCTGCGTCGCCAAGCTCGCTCTCTGCTCTCTGGCTCTCTGAACTTTCAGCTTATTTTTGTATCCAGTCTACTAAATTTTGTATCTATTTTTACCTACATCATACTCTAGACGCCTAGATGTGAAAAAAGGACTCCGGTGAAGCTAAAAACTGGATTATTCTTTATTTTAGTATTCATGGGATGTGTATGCCAAAAAACTCCGAAAATAGAAGACCTTGATTCCTCAGAGATTCCGTATTTCCTTGCTCCCCATTATTAGCAGCAGATAAGAGATTCGTGAAAAAATCCAACAGATGCTACTGTTTGGTCCAGCGTAGTAGGTTAGCGAGGCCATTTCCATGCCATCCATTTCTTTCGCTTTAGGTATTGTCTTCCCAAGTTTTCTCTCTCTAGAGATGGTCTTGGAGTTCGCATATTTTGTCAGTATCTTATTGTTAGCCCCCTCTGGTGAGGGTCACGAGATCATGTCTTGGGCAGATAAGGTCAAACAAGAAATTCGTAGGGTTGTATCTGTAAACTTTATTTAAAATTTTCGTAACGTTGGTTGAACATTAGGTGGCCAGATCAAACAGGGGCACTACTGAGATTGGAACAGGTTTCTATGCAGGCAGAGTAAGCCATAAGTGTGAAATTTAATAGGTGCCAAGAGGAGACCTGCGCGTCACATTAAATTGCGCAGAAAATTCATATACTAGCTTCTAGTGGTTCGTTTTAAAATACAGCAAAGGAAATTACGCAAGTTTAATCAGTTACTAGTAACCGTGCAGTAAATTTCTCTTGCAATCTGCACAGTCTCGGCTGGATAGATCTAGCCGGCATAGCTGGGGATTTCATTATTTTTGTCTCACTTTTGATAGAACCGAGAAAGAGATTACGCAAAAGCAGGTCCATGCTTTGCCTCTTCTCTTTGGCCTTGGTGCCTTTTCCTTTTGAACAGGAAAAGCGTTGCGATTACAGAATAGCGCTTTGCTTTTACCCCAAAATGTTGTTGATGGCGGGTCCAGACAACTAGTAGGTTTGCCACAACATGGCATGCTTAAAGTGCACCAAGCCAACTAACAGCTCTCGATTTTCATAGGGGCTTGTTGATCCTTAAATATGTGAACAATGACACCCCAACTCACGTATCTTCTTGGTAGATTAGTTAATCTGTCATCTTTGTTTTTGTTTACGAAACTTTACATTTTGTTCATTCTTTTCTACCATTTTTATTCAATTATACCATGACTTAATTGGCTCATGCAACCAAAACATTACATGCTTACATAAATCTATGACCTTTGACAGGTACCAAAGACTGACTAGGCACTCCATTGTCATTGATGGTTCTCGATTATCGCCATTGGGCTGGAGTGGTCTGTCATGGGCAATTGGCATCCTAATTGTGGCGCCGATCCTCACCCAAACTGCACACCACCTCGACCGTGGCCAGTATCAGTCGCTGATCCTAATTGCAGCCACATCGTTTGGCTCATTCTTCTGCCTCCTCACTGGCTTCTTCAAGACAGTCTGGGTGTTCCTCTTCTACATCCTCTTCATTGCGGGCTCTATTATTGTTGCCGAAGCTGTGCACACCCGCAATCTTGGACTAATGATCCGAGGCCTTGCGGCGCATGACACAGGCAAGCACCTTGTACTTCGCCGCCGTGCTGCTGCTAGCCAGCTGTCTCTGTACAGCACTGCGATTGGAGGCATTGGGGCTGCCCTCATGGCTGCATTCATGTACCATATGCTGCGGCGCACTGATCAGCTTACTGGTTTGTGGGTTGTCTCCATTTTCTGTGGCTTGATCTGGTTCATTGGCATCTGTCACGGTCTGTTCACGAACCGGCCGAGCAGCTCATCACCCACTACTCCATTTGAGCCCAACTTTTTCACCAAGCTCAGATATGGCATGACACTTGTGCACTACCCACAGGCTATTGGAAGCTTGGTTGCAGTGTTCCTGTCATCATTCGCCACAATGTGCATCTTCACTAGCGGCACACTCTATGCTATTGGTGGTGTCTGCATCAAGCCAGTCCTTGTGCTCGCGCTTTGGATCCTCTACTTCCTGTTCCCGTTGATCTCACTTCCTCTAGTCCACCCAATCCAGATAATCATTCGTGCTGATGCTGTCCGCATGCAGCTGCTTGGATTCATAATCTGCCTGTTTGTGTCGGGTGCTGGGTTTTATTTCAAGAACCACAGGTGGAGAGCTGCGCACATAATTGTTATCGCCCTTGTCCAGAGCACCGCCAACGGTATATTATACTCATTTGGCCGGATCCTGTTGCTCGATGCCTCACCGGCGGGGAAGGAGGGTGCATTTGCTGTGTGGTATGCATTTGTCCGCTGCATCGGTGCGATGATTGGCTTTGCTGCTGCATCTGCTGGCCCCGGACGTGCTGGAGGATCGTTTGCTGCAGCATTCCTGGGCAGCTTCCTCGGCATCATCGTATTGATCTTTGGCAATGTTAGCAACATAAGCGCATTGAAGGCTGCTGGGCATCTCAAGGGAATGGATGATGAAAAGAGGCTGGGTGGGCTTGGTGAGAAGGGCGAAAGCGCAGTTGCTGATTCAGGTGAAGGCAGAGGAAGGGTATGATGAATGATGAAAATTGTGTGTATCTGGGAAGGAAAAAAAGGTTGCATTTCTGTGGAGGTTGTGTTTGTGAGAGGGGGTTTGTTCTTTCTTGTTGATGTTGCAGTACACTGTTAATTTCAGTGGTTTGCCCTTTGATGCATGATTATGATGACAGTGGTAGATGAGTGTGCTAGTTGTTGTTAATGTGTTATTCTTTTGCTTGAAAGACAATTGTAACTGATGATATGGTTCTTTGTTCACCGCCCACCCAAAATCTCTACTTTAGCAGTCAAGATTCATGATTACTATTGAAATATGTGATTGTGTAGAGTTAAACTCTAAACAGACTGCTGTAATCACTGCAGTGTTCATTCGTTCAAGTGGTTGATGATCCATCTCGCCATTTGGTTCTCCTTTATTAGCGCTTGGAACTGCTACTGTTCCTTATGGTGTTTGGCATTTGGTGGACGCTTCATTTCTAGTGTACGCAGTTGTATTTTCCAAGCCCGTCGTGCAATGGCCTTTTGCCAGTTTTATAATCTGTCGATAGCAATTTTTAGTATGTGCTGAAGGCTGCTGCGTCTGGACTAATTTCAACAGCATGTGACGTAATTCCTTGTGACTTTATCTGCTGATCATTGCATTGCACATTGTACTTCCGTCCACTTATTAAGTCTAAACATTAAGTAACTGGAGCTCCTTTTTATTTACTCTCTCTTGCCGTGTACATCTGACGCATGATGTTTTTAGTAACGGCTATAAAACAGCATCATGACGGACTTAAGCGTTATCTGTTCGTCCAGAGTTTGTTGTTGGGGTTCAGCTTTTGACACCAGGATTTTTGCTGGTGTTCTTGTCTTCACCTGCTCTGAGAATCTCCTCTCTTCCCTTCTAACCACAGCACTGCAGCGCGCCTTCAAATGTCAACAGACGACTTATACCAAAACAAGAGACCTAAGTTGCCGTCAATGCACGCTGGGAAATAAAAAACGAAAATAAGGAACTAATGGTGAGCATGCAGTTGGTCAAATGGCCATTCATCATCGCGATAAGCACAGCACAGGGAAGAAGGAAAGGAAGGTCTACTACGGAGCCGTCCATGTCCAGCCTCTGCTCGACGACGTATACGTACGTACATGTCAAGTCACGACTCGAGTAGTAGGTCTGAACGTCAGCATGACGGCATCGTCCTAATGGTCTTCTAATCCCTCCCATCGTTAATACTAATTCCCAGTTGTCTGAAGCAGAGTCAGCGGCTCAATGAGATGGATGCAGTAGTAGTTGTCTCGATCGGCCGTGTCAATTGCAAATTAGTCTTTGTGGCCTCTTGCAGCTCTGAGTGGTCGTGAAATCATGCATCACTGGTTTTTTGTTTCTGTGTCTTGAATAATTAAAAGAGTTATTATTTCATGGAGCGTCGTCTTGGAGAAGATTTGATGACAATTTGAGTAGTGATCTGGTCTAGAATCAGTGCGATTTAATCACGATTCGAGTGAGGTCTAGAAGTGTGCGACTAGCTTGGCCAACCCGAACGAACCATTCAATCGTTGATGATGATGGATGGCACTGGTTGGACTTTTGGATAGAGACTCATCCAATATAACTACGTGTTCTTCACAGAACACTAAACTAGGAGAGGAGACAAAATTTCAACTTTGTATTGTACGTAAAGCGTGACACTGACAGTGGAGGATACTATTCTTGCTAATAATGGAGAAAGATTTTGGACAGTGGGATGGTTTTAAAAAGCGTTTACTTTGAATGGACAACATTAGGCCGTACGTGTTTCGAGCAATGCCAATCAAGTTGACAAAAAAAATCGCGAAGCAATACAATTAATTCTTGGAGAGAAGCTCTGTGGTGCTTTCTTCGATATTATTGCGTGCATGACTCCTTGATGCAAGTAAGGGTATGCCTGGCAAATGTCCCTTTCAGGGTAGTACTAGCTCTCCGTCATCAGAGGCACAAGAACATTGCGTTGTGTCATGTTTGAGAGGGAGATGTGCTTGCAAGAGGGCAGCAGTGGATATTGGTTATTACTGGAGTAGCTCTTTTGGAGCCATGGCTGGATGAGGCGAGGCGAGGTGTGGTGAGAGTCATAGTTGTTGTCGTCACATCACGACTCATGTGCAGGTGCAGCGCGGGCCCCACTGTCCCCTCCTGCTACGTACGTACTCCTGTATTTTGTTTTTACCGTTGTCATATGGCCGCAGCAAGTGCAAAATTCTTCTTTTTTATTCCCTCCCTCCCAAAAAGTTTGTCGCTTTGTAGTTCAAAAATGAACTACAAAGCGACAAGCTTTTTGGGATGGAGGAAGTACTCCCTCCTTTCTTAAAAGATTGTCACCTTCTAATACAAAAATGAACTAGAAGGTGACAATCTTTTAAGAAAGGAGGGAGTACAAAATAAGAACATTTTCATTCCTGACAAAAAATAATCCCGTGCACGAAGATTAAAGCACCCGGGTCTCCATCACCAGCGGCTGGATTGGATCTGGAGCTGCAGCTGCACTTTGCATCGCACGAGATGGGTGGCCGTGGAACGGACACAGACACTGGAATGGACGGGGAATCCCCGCCTGCCTGAAACTGATGATGGCTTCTAGGGTAGTAGTACGTACTAGCCGTTACTGTAGGGCACCGTTCCTGCGTGATTTTGGCCGGCCGGACCTTCGTTCGCTTGTTCCAGCCCAGGTAGCCGTTACCTGCAGGACACGTCCAACGGTCGTCCGTGTGTAGCGCTGGTCACGTGACCACTGTTACGTCTACTTCTCCTGTAATTACTCTCTCTCTCACACTCTCTTCTCTCTGTGCCTGTCTCCACTACTATTTTTTAACAGTAGCTCAGCATGTGTTACAGCAGGCTACAGTGACGGGTTAAGTTAATAATAATAATCAGGCTATTAGATCAGATGGTGTCGTTGTCGGCTAGCAGCATGCTTCACCCGCGCGCCTGCTGCCGTCTTCTCGCCACCTCTACCTGCTTCCATCGAATACCATCAGCAGGAGTAGTAGTTTAATCGCCACTCATTAATGGGGGCCGGCCGCTCTAATAATCGCCGGTTAGATGTACGACGGTGACGCGCGCGGGGAGGTTAAGATCGACTTTCCGGAGAGAAGAGGGAGTTGACCAGCGCACCAGCTGATAATTAATCTACTATGGTAGTCTGGTGGATTTATAATGTGGCCGACGATGTAATCACTGCACGCATCGTTGTTTCCTGCTGCTTGTGTTTATTTGTTGCTTTAATATGTACTAGTACTATGCAGATCATGAAGCTTCAACGGCAGGCAGAGCAAGATTCGATTCCTCTGCCTATATATCTCCATCCAGTCATCCACAAATCGTCATTAGTGCCATAACCAAACCAACTGCTTCACCAGTTTCTTTAACAGACAAAGAAAGAGAGAGTAAGGGCGAGCTGGATCCTGAGCAAAGGACTAAGAGTACGCCGTTTCTGGTCACACTCTGTGGTTTATATGATGTACTTTGCGTTAAGCAGATCTTATCGATAGCAGATAATCCACACCACAAGGTAAGGGAAAAGCGCGCTAATTAACTACTGCTCCCTTCCAAAATAAATGACGCTGATTAGTTCCATTTTGAATTAATCAGCGTTATTTACTTTGAAACGGAGGGGATTACTTTTTGAACGCCCTCGAGAATGGGAAAAAGAAAACACAAAAGTCAAAAGTGCATGTGGTGGTGAGACGAATCCATTCTAATCTGTCGTTGTTTAATGTTTAACCGTCGCTGAATCTGGTGAGATTTATTTCCTTCACCTGCTGTTGATACTCAGCTGACCCTGATTAGCATGGCGGTACTTGCAGCTTAATTGTCCTCTTTTGTTTCTCAACTCATCACTGATCGAGTTGCCATTTGCCACTGAAAAGGAGACAGACTAGATTGTGTATGTGTAGCCAACATAACATCCATCGGATAATGTGGTAAGAGGGGAACGACGCACGGGTCGACAGGGCAGTGCGAAGGCTGGAGTTGTGCGGGTGCAGACAACAAATAGCATGATGAGTGAGTGTGCACATACAGTCTGCTGTATGCACAGCGCTACAGTCTAGAAATATAATAAAAAGCTTTTCTTTTAGATTATAGACCATCGTTTTCTGGTTCCTCTTCTTTATTTGTCTTTTGTTCTGAATTATGCAGCCAGTGTTGGTGCAGGAACAAAACAGTTGGTAAAAGTTTTCTCGTGCAGTATGATCCACCTTTGGAACTGATCGAATACTGCAGTAGTATGGTTGACGGGTACAGAAGGAAGGAACATCACTATACAACTAACATGATGTAATAAGCTTTCAGTGTGAACGGATTTTTCTTAAAATTGCAAGTGTCATCCGCAAAAGGGACACCACAACAGCAAACCCATTTATTAGATTATGCAATGCAAGCAGACGTATCTCTGGAGGTGAGGAAATAAGGCAGAAAGGTCGATGAAACGGAAAACGAACGGTTGAGGTGACAGGCCGGCGCCCACAAAGTCTACCATGCCGGTATGAAATTAACGATGCTCTTGGCATCTTCTTTCAAGTGAAAATTCCAGTCCGTCTCATCACCTCCTCTCGTGTCTCTATCCTGCGTGTGTAGTTCTTCAAGTCTACTCCTGGGCACGGATGGGGACTCCTGAGCACAAAATCTATGCTGTTTTTTGTGGGTTTTCTTCGATTCTCATTGAAAGAATAATTAGCGTCTCGTTTCTTTAGGACGCAACAGGGACATGCTTGTCATGTGTATGATCTCTTAGCAGATGTGATGTGGCACCAAAATATTTTTATCTTGTAGCAGTTCCCTAGTTCATTTTTTCCTTATTTAACAATTTATAAGTTAATTGAGTGTACGCAACTTTCTGATATCACAACTGGATAGCTGATAGACATTCGTTAAAAGCGGGATAAAAAGGGACAAATAGGACATCAAAGAAGTAGAGACGAAACCAAGACCAATCTAGCTTGGGTGAGGCTGTTGTGTCGAGGCCTCCTGCATCTGCTGCTCACGTTGGACTGCATGCATGACCCCTGTATGCATCTGCGTGGCCAGGAGTGTGGAGCCATGACTGCATGGACTCGTTTGAAATTCTTGGCAGCACCCAAACCCAAAGACATGTCGAGGGTTTTGCAATTCAATATCACTTAAATGATGGCGGCGGCATACCGTTCCGGGGAGGACGCAAAAAAGTGTATCTATCTATCTACCAACACATGGCTAGAAAGCTAGGCAGACTGTTGATTCCTTCAGGAAAAAAAGGACGTTGAAGGCTGTGCTGACATCCCCCATGTTGAAACTTTTGGGCCCAGCCCAGCCTAGCACAAGAGGAACGCCTTTACTTGTCTCTAGTGTGGTCCAGCTTCGGCCCACGTAGAGTGGCCCAATTCCCGATGTCACAGGGAATCTATCTCGGCTTCCGCTTGTGGAAATCGAACCAGAGCTTGCAAACACTCCACTAGCTTGGTCCACAAAATATCCATGGCAATGCCTTGAAGCCATGTGATAATACTGTTTCTTTTCCTCTAAAGAAAAGGAATGGCTAATTCTCTCAGTAACAGAATGACTGCCTCACACACTCTAATGATCTCTTTGAATAAGCAGCATGCATTCAACATTACAACCAAGTTGCAAACTGCACGTTTCAGAGCATAATAAGCAGCATATCAGTTATAAAGGTATATTACACATGTACATCCATGTCAGGTCAAATTATTAAGAAAAAAAACATTACAACTACATAACCCACCCACTTACTACATTATACGTACAATAGCACAAACGGGAACTCTGCCACTGCTTGTCAAGACAAGACGACATAACCAGCATCATGCAAGGATGGTCACTTCCCGATGCCATAAACAAAACTGGGCAGTACCCAAAGGTTTTGTGGTTGATAGCCACAGTCACCGGGTCCTGGGAAGAGTATCGGACTGTATTTACACCAGTCCCACAAGGATTCGCTAGGTACCGCTTGGCCAAGCTCAACCATAATCCAAGCTTCATCGGAGTGTTCAGACCCGCTGGCAAGGTAAATACAGTTACTCTTTCCTCCCCACCTTTCAGGGCTCGTAGAAGAAAATGTTGGATTCCTCCTATCAAAGCTAATAAAGAGGGCAGTGTTTCCCAAATTATCCACTTTTACCCACTTAGCTGGTTCAACTGAAAACTCGAGGCGGAAGACTTTAAAGGTCCCAGGGAAAACATCAATATTTGCTGAGAGATCAACCAAAAGAAGCATGTCACCACATACCACCAACCATGGCTTGAAATCAAGACCTAAACCCATGCCCTCTTCCCAGACAACTGCTACTTCCTGCATGCTGAACGAAGGTGCCAAACATATGCGATGAAGCCTCTGAAGCATGTCCATGGCAAATATCACACCTTTGAAGGACACTATCTGAAGAATTGGTTCACCATCAAAAGGGTGATGCAACCATGAGTTTGTTCCAACTTGCCACTGGAACATGAATCCAAATGAGAACAGTAGGAGCTGCGAGTTGGGTGAGTTGAGGGCAGCGACAAGGATTCCATAATAGATTTCCTGGAAGCCAGAAGATTTCCGTTTGGGAGGTCTCACATCAGCACCACAGTAAGCATCAACCAGGATGCACTGCTCCAAATTGGAGAATATGAGATAACCGTATGAGCAGCCCAAATAGCGCATGCAGCCACGAAGGTTTTGGGGCGCTGAACAACGAAGGGAGGAGGTTCGCTTCGCAGGATCAGTGAGCTGCCACTTGATATTGGATAAATGGTTGTACTCGATGTAGCTATGACGGGGATGAGGATAACTGATATCTGTTTGGAGGTGGAGAGGTGGACAGTTGAAGCTAAATGCAGGTGGGAGGGAAGACAGCGCAGCGCGCCAAGAGTGGCATGTGCCAATAAAAGCCAGGAGGTCATGAAACGAGCTAAGGAGGGCAATTATTTGGTGAAGTAGGCTATCCAGGAGATCTGCCCAAACATCAGAGCCGGATGTGGTAGTGGAGGTAGAGCTTGAGGCATGGCAGGTTTTCTTGGAGGGTCTTTCTGCAACAGCAATTTCCCTGTCAAACACAGCAAAATGAACACTGATGGATCAAAGAAAGAACACAATAATAGCAAATTTAATATTGATATAACGATAGAAAAAGGCCCTACAGATCAGTGCAAACAAGGATTTCCATTCCATTGAAGTTCAGAATGTGATGTATATCAACATCGTGCCTCAGTGAAAAGAGAAGGATTGTACGATAAGAGAAGCGTTAGACTACCCACACCATCATCAGGAAAGACTTAGGACTATAATGGACCAAAGAACAGCTGGGTATCCATATCCTTTCGAGCACTATATAGAGAACACTGAATGCCTTTTACTTAGTCCTATGTCACATCTGTCCAGATTTTGATAGTATTATCATGCTGAGCAGATCTATGTTGCATCCTCGCGCTATGAAAGAACAAAGAACCAGATGCTCACTCTGTTGCGTATACGGAGTGAGCAGTGTCATGTTCACACAGCTGCATCACCATTCACGAGTCCATGATCGTGACCCGACAGCAGGACCAAACAACAGGAGCGCATAGGAGACCATTGCCTGTTGCATGGTCGACGGGCTATCCTACTTACTCGCTCTGATCGAGTGCCCGATCCACGCAGCGAAATTGAATAGAGTAGGGAAACGAACAGAGGCTCGGGACGACTGTTAGGGCAAGGGAGTGCGCGCGCGCGTACCTGAGAGCGGTGGTTCGTTGCGACGTGGGTTCTTCTGAACACGGCGGCAGCGGTGGCGGCCGTTCTTCTAGTTCACGGCGATGGAGGCGGCGGCGGCGGCGGCTTCCGGCCATCGGTTCTGTCGCGGCCGCACCCGGTGCGGCGGTGAGTACGGGCGATGCCGATGACGAGGCCGCGAAGCGACCGGCTGACATGTGGGCCTTCACAAGCTCTTTACCGACCCAAAATGGAAAATAGGTTAAATGGGCTGGGTCCTCGTACATTCCCACGGCTTAGTAGTCATGGCCCATAAAGGCCGGCCCACTTAAGAACGGAAGAACGCGACGAGAACGGACGGAGAGGAGTGTAAACTTATCCTGGACTCGAGACGAATTGAACTCTGAGATACTCCCTCCGGTGTCAAATTGTTTGTCGTTCGAACATCAAAGTTTAGTTACAACTAAAAAAGAACGGAGGTAGTATTATTTTGCACCCGAGGGGAAAATCAACATCAAATAGGACTCTGATATCTGAACTCAGATCAGGTAAAAATATTCACCATTCAATCTTCCTAATCTAGACCTTGTTCAGTTAATCGACATTACTGCAGGCATATCTCATACTGATTCCTTCGCACTACATCAAGACATCGCCTCTCCCCCTCCTTTTTTCTTTGTAAGAAACCTCAAGAAGATATCACTTACTCCCTCCATCTCTAAAAGAATCATTTTAGGGATGGGGGAGTAGATATTACCAGGCTTACCAGCAGCTGCTACCAAGAAGATATCACTTATAGCCCCTTTGGCAGAGCTTCACGATGCTGATTCTCAGGCAGAATCAGTGGAGCTGTGCCAAACACTATTTTTCAGGAGAAGTGATTCTTAGGTGATTCTGAGAAGTGATTCTCTGAATTGAACTAAGAGACTGAGAGCTGAAAAAAGTAGCTTCTCCTGATTCTGTGAAGTGATTCTCAATCCTGATTCTAAGAGTTCATTCTAGAAAATCATTGAGAATCACTTTCAGCCACAGAATCACTTCATCAGAGAATCAGAAGTGAATTCAGAGGATCAGAAGCTGGGAGCTGTACCAAAGGGGGCCTTAGATATTACCAGGCTTACCAGCAGCTGCTACCTTACGGGGCTTGTCATCTGGACAGTCCTATTCTTTGGATCTCTAGCATTTTTTTGGGGGGTAAAATTAGCACTCTAAATAAATGTTATATTATACCACATTCAATATAGAAGTTGGACGCTTCTTTCGTGGCCTGTACAAGATATTTCCTGCAAAAGTGGCGAGTATGTTAAAAAGTTTCTTAATTTAAAATAAAAGAGCACTCAGCATATCAAACTCATAGATAAAAATAGTTGCCACTTAACTATCGAATCAACATTACCTGATCCTGTGCAGTGCCGGTACCGTTTCCTTGGTGTAGGTGTCACGCAGGAGATGATGCTCCAGATAGCTAGAAGCAGATAAAAAATAGTTAAAATTTCTGATCGTATGTCATTTTGAAATAACAAAATCCTGCGGCAGGAGGATATCTCAGCTAAGTTCAACACTCACAAATGCGGGTCCGACCTTAATTTGGCATTCATTGTCCAGCACCTTTTGATAAGCCAGGACTTCTTCAGATCATCCTGTTAGTGGTAGAAGAGAATATGAAGGGATTCCAACTTTCCTACAAATACATGGCACTGCAAAAAGGAATACGAGGGCTTACATATTGGTACTGATGTTCCAATTTCTTGTCTTTAACGAACTGTATAAGCACAGCAAGGATTTGCTCCAGAACCTTTTGAATTTTAGGGATGATATATAATTGGTCAGGACTCAGAAAAAGAGGTGGGAATAACTGCTGAAAAATGTCAAGGAACTAGGTGACATCAGCACAAATACATTGTAACGTTCAGCAAATTTCCTGTCCATTGAAGAAGGATCATCCAGAAAATGTGCCTCTTCCTTTTCTACTTCTTCGATGATTAACTTGACCCATCAAAGGGGAAGAGAAAATAATAATAGATACTCCCTCCACCCCCAAATGTTTGATGTTTTCAGAACTAAAATTAGTTCTAAAAACGTCAAAAATTTTGGGATGGAGGGAGTACCTATCATAGAGACTCCCCATTATCCAAATAGGATTGACAATGCCCTGATAAAAAAAATTAGACGATTTTCACCTTTCTGGAAGTCTACCGCTTCAAATTTGACTGATTAGAATCTGCAGAAAATAATTTGCAATGCAATAATTATGATTTGTGTGTCATGTTTCTTATGTGAACTAGGATATATAATTCACTATATTGAGTATAATCTTGTTTTCTAGAATATTCTAGAGGAGCTCCAATTAGAGTCCAGGTTATCTAGAGTTAGAGATAGCCTTTAAGATAGAGTTAAGAGTTTGAATCCAAGGTCTGGCAATGCATACCAAAGTAGAGCTTCAAACTTAAAAGGAACAGAATTATAAAGAATCAACAATTATATTAGTTGTATGCAGTCTTTAACTTTAACCAAAAGGATAAAACTCATCACAGTACTTGTTCACATATTACAAGGAAAATGAAAGGTCGACCACTTATGAATAAGTTATCTGTGCTTGCACAAGGGATCCAGCAGACATACCACACATATAGCTGGCTGCTCCTGTTGCACCTGATGGAGATAATCGGACGTGATTTCTAGAAAACAGTCAGGTGCACTGCCAACTCTAGGTTCAGCTGGTTCCCAAGTACCATTTCCGTGGGCAGGACCAATAGTCACCGACTCATCGCACCAGCGGTGCTGCTGTAATTATTGTAACTATTTGAAATTGAGCTTGAGCTGGGCTGTCAAATGAGCTCCTTGGTAAAGTGCTCAGCTTTTCGATTTCATCATGCATCTGCTTGTCCTGAGAGAGAAGTGGCAGCCTCAACCTCTGTGCTGCCTCTGCCATGGCCAAACGGTGCTCCAAAGACTCATACACCTGAATCAGATATTAAGTAATCATAGAGTAGCTCGGAAAACTAGATACTATTTTTGTTAAATAATCTCCTAATCACTACCAAACAAATGTAATCGACAATAAGAAATTCCATTATATATATTAATCATTTACTGCCCAGCTCATATTTCAATCTCAATCCGCATTCACCGGAGGAAAACGAGGATTTCCAGGGAGGGGACATGAGATAAGCACAACCTGTGGGGACAATGGGGAGCAGTCGAGCTGCTTGCCCACATCGGCGCCTCCTGCCGCATGATACTCCTCCACCATCGCCACCACCTCCGCATACACCGCCTACCACATGACCACCAGATCCGATCAGAACCCCGAGTGCTAAAATGCAGACTCAATGCATGAACGGGGGTGACTCACTAGGGCCTCGAGGTAGAACGCGCGCTCGGCCACAACCTCCTCGCGCGCCTGCGACAGCACAGGGATAGAAATGTGGTGCTAGGCACCGGAGCGGCGGGGACGTACCTGGAGGAGGTCAGCGTGGGCAGAGTTGGAAAGAAGGGAGGCATCAGGGGCGAGGTGGTGGCGCTGGAGCTGCTCCACCAGGTGAGCCACTTCCGGCGGCGGCGGACTTCGACATCGCGAGCATTCCTCTCCAGCGAAGGTCACGGTGGGACGTTCCAAGGGGAGATCCACACAGGTCAGATATCCGGCGGCGACGACCAAAAATTCGTCTAAGAACATTTTTCATTCTAAAATATTTTTTGTCACGCAAGCTTCCTCAAACAATAGCTTCAGCAATCACAGCAAGGGCAATATTTAGGATAGTGCCATACATTCAAAATAATTGTATGACAGGGGCATAGAACAAATGCAATTTTAGGATCCAACCACATACAGAAATAAGGTATGAATAACAGTTATAAAGGTATAAAACAGTACAACTTAAATAATTTTACATAAGTACATCCCATGTCAGGTCACATTATTAAGAAAATAACATTACAACTACAAAACCCACCCACTTACTACATCATACCATAGCAGAAACGGGAACTATGCCACTGCTTGTCAAGACTAGACGACATAACCAGCATCATGCAAGGATGGTCACTTCCTGATGCCATAAACAAAACTGGGCAGTACCCAAAGGTTTTGTGGTTGATAGCCATGGCCACTGGGTCCTGGGATGGGCATCGGACTGTATGGAGACCACAAGGATGTGTTAGGTACCGCTTGGCCAAGCTCAACCATAGTCCAAGCTTCATCAGAGTGTTCAGACCCGCTGGCAACGTAAATAGAGTTACTCTTTCCTCCCCAACTTTCAGGGCTCATTGAAGAAAATGTTGGATTCCTCCTATCAAAGCTAATAAAGAGGGCAGTATTTCCCAAATTATCCACTTTTACCCACTTAGCCGGTTCAACTGAAAATTCGAGGCGGAAGACTTTAAAGGTCCCAGAGAAGCCATATAAAGCATCAATATTTAGTGAGAGGTCAACCAAAAGAAGCATGTCACCACAGACCACCAACCATGGCTTGAAATTAAGACCTAAACCCATGTCCTCTTCCCAGACAACTGCTACTTCCTGCATGCTGAACGGAGGTGCCAAACATATGCGATGGAGCCTCTGAAGCATGTCCATGGCAAATATCACACCTTTGAAGGACACTATCTGAAGAATTGGTTCACCATGAAAAGGGTGATTCAACCATGAGTTTGTTCCAACTTGCCACTGGAACATAGATGATAATGAGAACAGTAGGAGCTGTGAGTTGGGTGAGTTGAGGGCAGCGACAAGGATTCCATAATAGATTTCCTGGTAGCCAGTGGATTTCAGTTTGGGAGGCCTCACGTCAGCACCACAGTAAGCATCAACCAGGATGCACTGCTCCAAATTGGAGAATATGAGATAACCATATGAGCAGCCCAAATAGCGCATGCGGTGATGAAGGTTTTGGGGCGCTGAACAACGAAGGGAGGAGGTTCGCTTCGCAGGATCAGTGAGCTGCCATTTGACATTAGATAAATGGTTGTACTTGATGTAGCTATGACGGGGATGAGGATAACTGATATCTGTTTGGAGGTGGAGAGGTGGACAGTTGAAGCTAAATGCAGGTGGGAGGGAAGACAGCGCAGCGCGCCAAGAGTGGCATGTGCCAGTAAAAGCCAGGAGGTCATGAAACGAGCTAAGGAGGGCAATTATTTGGTGAAGTAGGCTGTCTAGGAGATCTGCCCAAACATCAGGGCCAGATGTGCTAGTGGAGGTAGAGCTTGAGGCATGGCAGGTTTTCTTGGAGGGTCTTTCTGCAGCAGCAACTTCCCTGTCAAACACAGCAAAATGAAGACTGATGGATCAAAGAAAGAACACAATAATAACAAATGAAATATTGATAAACGATAGAAAAAGGCCCTACAGATCAGTGCAAACAAGGATTTCAATTCCATTGAAGTTCAGAATGTGACGTATATCAACATCGTGCCTCAGCTAAGAGAGTCTCCACAGAACTTCAGAAAGAAGTGAAAAGAGAAGAAATGTACAATAAAAGAAGTGTTAGACTACCCACATGTGATACCCCTAGCCGGCGGTCGTCGTCCGCGGCGTGAGCGACAACGGTACCGGCGGCGAGCGACGCGCGGTGAAACGAGGGAGGCAACGATGGCGGGAGAATATTTCTGTTACTTCTCTGTTGTTGTCCATCTCAGAAGGGGTTCACCTTTATTTACAGACCCATACTACTGCCAGTGGGCCACACAACACACGTGACGTCCCCACACGTCAGTCAAGATCTATGAGTATACTCACGCCTCTCTCACTTCTCGCAGGTTCTTCCAGTTGCGCATCCTCAGTTCGACGCCGACTCCTCCGCCATCACAGTTCCCCCCTCGGCAGATCCGGCTTGCCCCAAGCCGCAACCGTCGGAAAGCTTCGGATGAAGACGTGCCAATCCTCCCAGGTTGTCGTCGTTGGTGAAGCTGAGTCCCATTCCACTTTCACCTGAGGTACTGCTTTGCTCCACTTTTTGACTAGTCATCGGTCCACGATGCGAAGAGGTTGGAGCGATTCCTTGTTCAAAGATGCAATCTTTGGCGGATCTGCATAGACTGGAGTGTAATTAGCCGTGAATGGTTTGAGTTGCGAAACATGGAACACCGGATGGATCTGGGCGCCCCTTCCCTATTCTTTATAGCACCCGATAGGGTCTAAAGAACTTGAATGCGAGCTTAGGGAATGGGCGATTCACCACTGAGCTTTGGCGTAAGGTTGCAACTTGAGTAGCACCAGTTCCCCCACTGAGTACTCCCTGTTTGTTCGATGTTTGTCAGCCTGTTGTTTTTGCCAATTTGCCTGTTTTGAGCCATCATCATATGTTGTTTGACAAGTTCCAAATGAACTGCTCTTTCTTGTAGGAACTCATTTAGGGTTGTGTCTTCTGTGTCGGCAAACTGGAGCCTGGATGATGTTGGGCTCATGGCCATAAAGCACCTTGAATGGAGAACAGCCAATAGATGCATGATGAGAAGTATTGTACCAGAGTTCAGCAAGAGACAGTCATTTCTTCCAAGCAGTAGGGGAGGCTTGGACTGCACACCTCATATAAGTTTTCAAACTCTGGTTAACTCTTTTTGTTTGCCCATCAGTTTGGGGATGATAGGCTGTAGAAAACAGCAGCTTCACATTGAGGCTTGAAAATAGATGCTTCCATATATGACTAGTGAAAATTCTCTCTCTATCTGACAACAGAGACTTGTGTAAGCCATGGAGTTTAACCACATTGTCTAATAAGACAGTGACCACCTATAGAGCAGTATAAGGATGCTTGAGAGGAAGGAAATGGACATACTTAGATAATCTATCAACCACCACCAATATTGTGTGATATCCCTCAGATTTAGGAAGTCCTTCTATAAAGTCCATACTGATGTCCTGCCATATACCCTCTGGAATAGGTAATGGCTACAACAAACCAGCTGGGTGAATCTTTTCCCCTTTTGCCAGTTGGCATATGGTACACTACCTAACAAAATCCTCTACATCTCCTTTCATTCCTTGCCAATAAAAAGCCTTCTTCACTCTTTGATATGTTGCTTGTGTACCAGAATGACCTCCTATGGCACTGTCATGGCATGCAACAATCAATTTTGTCCTGATTGCAGAATTCTCCCCAATCCAAATGAGGCCTTTCCTTCTTATAATCCCTTGATGTAATGTAAACCATGCTCATCTGGACTTGCTAATGCTAGCTTCGTCAACAATGTTTGAGTAGTGGAATCTGTGACATAGGAATTCAAAACTTCTTGAATCCACATAGGTTTGACTTCCTCCACAGCAGATATTGCCATCAATGGATGCAACCTAGACAAAGCATCAGCAACCATGTTGTCTCTACCCTTTTCTATATACAATTTTGAAATTGAGCCTCATTAACTTAGTCATAGCCTTCTTTTGCAAGTCTGAATGCAACTGCTGATCCTCCAGAAAGCACAGGCTCCTGTGATCAGTTCTGATCACAAACTCTCCCCTTTGTAGATATTGTCTCCAATGGTCCACAACTAGTATTAGAGCCAATAATTCCTTCTCATAAATTGACCACTGTTTATGCTTTTCAGTTAGAGCTTTGCTCAAATATGCCACAGGCCTCTCTTTTTGCATCAACACAGCGCCCAATCCATAATCACTTGCATCAGTTTCCACAATGAAAGGTTCATCAAAATTAGGCAAAGCTAACACTAGTGTAGTGGTCATCATAGATTTCAATGTTTGAAAAGCCAAATCAGCTTCAGGAGTCCAAAAAAATTGTTTCTTCTTAAGAATTGATGTTAAAGGTTTAGCAATGCCACCATAGCTCTTCACAAATTTCCTGTAATACCCAGTTAGTCCCAAAAATGCCCTTAACTCAGTAAAAGAGTTAGGGATAGGCCATCAGTTTTCACCCCTTCTCCAGAAATAATATGCCCTAGATACACCAATTCCTTTTTTGCAAACTGACACTTGGAAGCTTTAACATAAAACTGATGTTACCTCAAAGTATCCATGACCACTTTCAAGTGTTGCAGATGTGAGTCTAAAGAAGGGCTATAGACTAAAATATCATCTAAGAAAACCAGCACAAATTTTCTCAAATATGGGGCAAGTATAGAATTCATAACACATTGGAAAGTAGCAGGAGCATTAGTAAGACCAAAGGGCATCACCTTGAATTGATAATGACCAAAATGGGTCTTGAAGGCTGTCTTGAACTCCTCTCCCGTTTTCATTCTCACTTGATGATACCCTGCCCGCATATCCAAGCTAGAGAAATATGCAACCCCTGATAATTCATCCAAATTTCATCAATTAGAGGCATAGGGAACCTGTTCTTGATAGTCAAATCATTGAGCTTGCGATAGTCCACACAAAAAGGCCAGGACCCATCTTTCTTTTGCACTAACAAAACTGGTGAAGCAAATGGGCTGACACTGTGCTCAATAAGTCCAGCCTCAAGCAATTCTACCACCTGTCTCTCAATCTCAGTCTTATGTAATGGAGAATAACGATAGGGTCTAGAATTAACTGGGACAGATCCCGGAAGCAATGAAATGACATGATCAAAGGGTCTAGAAGGTGGCAGCTCCTTAGGTTCCCGAAACACATCCTCATATTGGGTCAGCAGTTCTTGTAACCTACTCTCCTTCACCTCTACTTCTACTTCTCCCTTCTCCTCTCCCTGCAACTCAATAACTGCTAGAGCCCATATATCATTTCCCACAATCATCTTTTCCAACTAATGAGAGGACAATGGAAGTAAATGCTCCGTTTTACCTCCCTGATCTCCTTGTAGGGTCACCAGGTGCCCTTTATAGCAGAACTCCAATGTCCTCTTATTCCAGTCACATTGTATTGGACTATGAGAAGATAACCAATCAAACCCCAATATAGCATCATATCCTCCTAATGGTAAAATTCTTATGTTAGATTGGAATGTTACACCATTACACCACCACTGCATATTTGGCACAATATAATCACTAATGAGTGTCTCTCCATTGACTACCTTCACCTGTATAGAAGAGCATCTTTGCCTTGGCAAACCCACTTGATCCACAAATGCAGTATTAACAAATGACATAGAACTTCCAGAGTCCACCAAAATAAGAAAAACCTTGTTGTGTATCATGGCTCTGAGTCTGATGCACTCTGGTCCCAGAGTTCCTGAGATAGCATGAGCAGAGATAGGAAAGCAATCCTCCTCTTTCTGCTGATCTTCTTGCTCCAGTTGCAACAATATATCATCTGATAGAGGTAGGGCCAAATCCTCCACTGATAAAGCATGCAATTGTTGTGGGACTCTTTTAGAACACTTCATCATATGTCCCGATTCATACTTTTCACCACAATTGAAACAGAGACCGTGCAAGCATCTATAGACTCTTAATTGCCTCTCCTTGCTCAGATCTGCTCCCCCCAACATTCCTCATTTCAGACCTGACAGGAACTCCTTGCCTATACCACCCTTGACCTCTGCTATTCTTTGGTCTACTGTTCTCCAGGATGTCCTGTTGCATTGTTGCATCCTTGCTAGAAGCATGGCTCTATTCACAGTAGTTGGAAGCTGAAATTGTACTGCTCCTTGTAACTCCCCTTTTAGCCCCTTGATAAACTGTTGCACAAAAAACACCTCATCGAGATCAGGGTTATGCACTGATGCAACATATCTTGCACTTTCAAATTCTGAAATATAATCATCCAAAGTGCCTGCATGAGTGAGATGTAGTAGATGATGCATAGCCTGGGGATACTCATGAATACCAAACTTGTCTTTCACATCTTCAACAAACCTAGGCCAAGTGGTAAGGCCTCTAGTGAGTTTGAAAATTTAGAGCCATTGAGCAGCCTTGCCCTCCATATGCATAGAAACAGCTCTAACCCATAAATCTGCAGCCACCTTGAATATAGCAAAGTAATCTTCACACTTATCAGACCAGATAGTCGGATTATCCCCAGTGAACTTAGGAAATGACAGTTTCATCAGTGTCTTGTCACCACCAACCTCTCCTCTACTGAACTAATCCCCTGACCAGTATCTCTTCCACCACCTCTGTACTCCACTCGTCTCCCCTCATGCATCCTCCTATTGTGGGATGAAGTACCTATATCTATGCTCTGCTCTTCCCCTATCTCCTCAGGATCCACCTGATCCTCTAACTCCTCTTCCTTTACAGGTAACTTCCCTTTTTCCTCCTGCCTACGTTCCAGAGTAAGGCGCGCTAATCTCCTACCCGTCTCAGCCACCTGCCGAGATAGCAGACCTCTCTCCTTAGCGGCCTGTTCGGCTATGGAAGATGCAAGCACTTGCTGTCCCTGCAAGTCTCGTTGCCCCCGCGCTAAATCCTCCACTAACCCAAACACCTTCTCCCACCTATCCTCATCCACTCGAGCAGAATCCGCCATGGCTGATAGCACAAATCGTGTCTGTACCGACGGTTTGGGAGCGGGCGTCGTGGTGACGAATTGCGATCTCCCGATCACCCCGATCGCACTCCAATCTTCTATCAACTCCCGACACGGCAACCCCCCCCCCCCCCCCCTCCGAAAAAAAAAATCACGCAGGAAGGTAAGGCTCTGATTACCAATTGTGATACCCCTGGCCGACGGTCTTCGTCCGCGGCGTGAGCGACAGCGGTACCGGCAGCGAGCAACGTGCAGTGAAACGAGGGAGGCGACGATGGCGTGGGAATATTTCTGTTACTTCTCTGTTGTTGTCCATCTCACAAGGGGTTCACCTTTATTTACAGACCCAGGCTACTGCCAGTGGGCCACACCACACACGCGACGTCCCCACACGTCAGTCAACATCTATGAGTATACTCACGCCTCTCTCACTTCTCGCAGGTTCTTCCAGTTGCGCCTCCTTAGTTCGACGCCGATTCCTCCGCCATCACACCACACCATCATCAGGACAGACTTAAGACTATAATGGACCAAGGAACAGCTGGGAATCCATATCCTTCTGACCACTATAAAGAGAACACCATAACTGTTAGTAATATAATGAATGCCCTTTACTTAGTTTAGTCCTATGTCACATCTGTCCAGAGTTCGATAGTTTCACCATGCTGAGCAGATCTATGTTACATCCTCGTGCTACGACAGAACAAAGAACCAGATGCTCACTATGTTGCGTATACAGAGTGAGCAGTGTCATGTTCACACAGCTGCATCACCATTCACGAGTCTATGATCGTGACCCGACAGCAGTACCAAACAACAGGAGCGCATGGGAGGCCATTGCCTGTTGCATGGTCGACGGGCTATCATCTACTTACTCGCTCTGATCGAGTGCCCGATCCACGCAGCGAAATTGAATCGAGTAGGGAGACGAACAGAGGCTCGGGACGAGGGTTTGGGAAGGGAGTGCGCGCGCGCGTACCCAAGAGCGGTGGTTCGTTGCGACGTGGGTTCTTCTGAACACGGCGGCAGCGGTGGCGGCCGTTCTTCTAATTCACGGCGACGGAGGAGGAGGAGGAGGCGGCGGCGGCGGCTTCCGGCCATCGGTTCTGTCGCGCCCGCACCCGGTGAGTACGGGCGATGCCGATGACGAGGCCGAAGCCCCCGGCTGACCTGTGGGCCTTCACAAGCTCGTTACCGGCCCAAAATGGAAAACGGGTTAAATGGGCTGGGTCCTCGTACATTCCGACGGCTTAGTAGTCATGGCCCATAAAGGCCGACCCACTTAAGAACAGAACAGTGCGACGAGAACGGACGGAGAGGAAGAAACTGCAGACCGGCAGCACTTCTCGCAGTCGTCGTTCAGTTCCGTCGTCCTCACCGCCGCCGCCGCCTGCTTCGCCCCCCAAGGTCTGCCCACTTCCTCGGACCTAAACCCTAGTACTTCCCTTTTTACTCCATTTATTCCACGCATGAGTTAATGGCCTTATCCTTCTATTTTTTATTTTTAATGCTTGGGTTTCCTCAACCCAAAGTTCGATCTAGGGGTTTAGACTCCAATTGCTGCTATTAAGTAGATTTCCTCTGAATTACGCGCGTCAATTAATATGTCTGGAGTAGAAGAGCGAGTGTTTTGCGCTACTGATATGCAAACAGAATAAGAATTATGAAACATTCCAACCGTATTGCTTTTGGATGCCTGAATGGACATTTATTTATGCCATTAAGATGAAACCTGAGACGATCATCATGGATAACACTAGGCAAGGAGTCGGCTGAACCGACAGATCCAGCAGGTTTAGCCCCATGTTTTGTACACGGTGATGGGCTTAAGCTGTTTCACAGTGAACTTTAAATTGCTCAAGGCATTTTTGCTTCCTTTTTATGCAGTTGATACTTCTAACTTTTATCCATGATTTTTTATTTTTTTTATTGCAGACCAGAGAGCCTGCCATCATGCAAAGCCCCAGCAAGATCACAGGTGCTTCTGTCTACACAGCCACTGATCCATCGATGCTCCAAGGGTGGGCAGACCTCCCAGAAGGTCTGCTTCATTCCATCAAGAAATGTAAGGGGAGCTGTCAGCAAGCCACAATAGAAATCAGTGTCCCCGCGGAACGGCAAACGCGGTGGTGAAACTCTGGCACCTGTGAACACATCAACAACGAGGCAATCCTTGCGACGGCCACATATCAGCTGACCATAGGAAAAGCCTGCGAAACGCTTCTTCTGCAGAGCTTCTTGAGGAATCTGGCAGCGGAGGGTGGTGTTTGGATTGGCTAGATCAATGATTTGGCATGCGCGCAGCTTGTAACCATCACGGCTGGAAGGGAGATGAGGAGCACGAACTCAGACATTTGGTCGGACGAGGAGAGGTGGGAGCAAGGCGCGGAATGTAGACTTGGATGGATAAGAGGTGAAGGCAGCATGCCAAGAGCGGCAGCTGCCGGCAAAGGCGAGGAGGTCGAGGAAAGATCCCAGCAAAGTAACCTCCTCATTTGTGCTCAGTCCAATGGAAACCCATTCGGCTGTCAGTACTCCCTGCTTGATTGGCTTGTTGGAAATGATTCTTGGTCAGAGTTGCGTCTTGACAATGCACGCATCGATCAGATTGTGGACTTCAATGGCCAGCTCATCGCCATGGACTTCCATCAGAGGCTGTACACTGTGTCTCTGGCCCCCAATCTTGGTCTGCAGGCGATAGCAACGGTGTGGTGGGATGGCATGGTTGAGTGGCCATTTCTAAGGCCATGGCTCGTGGTGTGTGGGAGCATGCTTCTTATTGTGGATCACTACATCAGCTTTTCGTTTGGAGCACCTGTGAACTATAGAGCATACCGCCTGAACATGTCAACCAACCCTGCAACATGGGAGGAGGTACAGAAGCTGGAAAATTACTTGCTCTTTATTGGGGCTGATGTAAGGAGCTCACCATTTTCTTGCACGAGCCCTGGAAGATGGGGAGGGAGGAGCAAGTGTTTGTATTATGGCCATGACATTCAACCTTGGAGCTTGCATGGGCTGGGTAACGACGCAGACGCTGTCTGGGATGACTCCAATGACCCTGAACTTGTTTTTAAGAGGAACTGGTATGGCCAGCTGCAGCCGTCTTGGTTGTACCCAAGCATGTTTTACACAGACGGCCAGTGGAGGATGCCGCCGCCACAAACCCCTCCCTCGCGCCCGGCGCAGGAATCAGTAAGTTGCCCTTTGTTCTCTCACCCACATATCATTTCTCTGCCAGATTGCTACTGTTCGGTAGGTTTCCTCTGGATTTTGGACAGATGTACGTAAGGGCCCTAGAATCGTTACACCTAGGTGATTCCGCCAACTGTAATTACGTGTGTCAATTAATATGTCTGGAATAGAAGGGTGGCTGTTTTGCGCGCTTAATGCAAACAGAATAAGAAATATGTAAACATTCGAACGTATTGGTTTTTGATACCTGAGGTGGTTAAGATGAAACCCGAGATGATCAGGTATACCGCTAGACAAGTGTCACACCGGACACTTGATGGGATCGAGCAGAGGAGCGGGAAGACAGAGAATGGCGAGGGAGTAAGTTGGCGCGCGGCGGGTGTTTCAATCGGAATAGGTGTGTGTGGGCCGGTGGGCCATTGTGCGGTCTGAGACCCGTTGTAAGGGGTTAAAGTTTCCTGACGTGTGGACACGGGGACCATCAAACACGGAAACAGAATTCAATCGAGGCTTCGACTTCGTCCTCGCTTGCTCTGGCGCTCGCACTCCGGTCCGGTGAGCCGGCGGCAACGGGACGTGACAAAAGGAGTCAGCCGAACAGACAAATCCAGCACCTTTAGTCCCATGCTTTGTATGCGGTGATGGACTTAAGCTGTTTTGCAGGGAATTTTAAATTGCTGAAAGGCATTTCGAAAGAAAAAAACGAGGTCTATCTATGTCTTAACATCTTATGCTGAGCATTTTTTACTGTTGCATTGATTCCTTATCTTTCCTTGTCCGTATCAGTTTATAGCTGTGATTTACACTGATAGATTTGTCTAACTTTTATGCAGTCGATACTTCTAACTTGTTATCCATGTTTTTTATTTATTTATTGCAGACCAGAGAGCATCTCATCATGCAAAGCCCCAGCAAGATCATTGGTGCTTCTGTCTCCACAGCTGCTGATCCATCGGTGCTCCAAGGATGGGCCGACCTCCCAGAAGGTCTGCTTCATTCCATCATTACTTTGCTGGGATCTTTCCTCGACCTCCTCGCCTTTGCCGGCAGCTGCCGCTCTTGGCACACTGCCTTCGCCTCTTATCCATCCAAGTCTACATTCCGCGCCTTGCTCCCACCTCTCCTCGTCCGACCAAATGTCCGGGTTCATGCTCCTCATCTCCCTTCCAGACGTGATGGTTACAAGCTGCGCACATGCCAAGTCATTGATCTAGCCAATCCAAACACCACCCTCCGCTGCCAGATTCCTCAAGAAACTCCGCAGAAGAAGCGTTTCACAGGCTTTTCCTATGGTCAGCTGATATGTGGTAGTCGCAAGGATTGTCTCGTTATTGATGTGTTCACAGGTGCCAGAGTTTCACCACCGCGTTTGCCGTTCTGTAACACCCAAATTTTCAAAAATTTAAAAACAAAAGAAAAAGACTAGGGATGCATCATGAATGTTTGCATTTGAGTTTCAAAATGCGATAGAATTCGTTTGAATTTGAAAAACAATTCAAATTTGCAAAAGAATGAAAAGGGGAAAAGAAAACAAAAAGAAAAAGAAAAGAAAACCCCCCCCTGGGCCTTAATCCCGCCCCAGCCCACTTTCCCCTTTCCCTTTTCTCCCCGCCGGCCCAAGGCCCAGCCGCGCCACTCCCCCTCCCTTCCTCTCTCTCTGCGCGTGGACCCCGCCGGTCAGCCCCTCCCCTCTCCTTTCCTTCTTCCTCCTTGCGCCCGCGCGACCACCGCCGTGATCACCGCTCCGGTTCAAAATCCCGACAGCAAATCGCCGCCCATCAATGCCCCCTGTCGCCTTCCATCGCCGGGGATTCCTTTCCCCTCTCCACCGCCCCCGATTCCCCTACAAATACCCGCCGGCGACCCCCGAATTCTCCTTCCCCGAAGCCCAAACCCTAGCCGCCGCCGTGCCAAGGTATGTCGCCGGCGTTCCCGTCGATTCACCCGCATTCTCTCCCTCCCTCTTGGCTCACCGTGTTCCCCGTGCCTCCAGGAACTCGCCGGGCATTTTCGTTCGGAGAATTGGCCGCCGCTTCGCCGGATTCACCGAAGACCGACGACCCCCGCCGCCGTTCACCGTCGCCGACGACTTTCCGGCCACAATCCGGGCTCTGTGACCCCTCGGTGAGCTTCCCCTTTTCCCCCTCTCTCTTTTCCCTCGTTGCAGTGTAGCCTAGGGTGCCGAATTGGCCATTCCGGCCACTCTCCGGCGACCCCGCCGCCGTGCGCCGCCGGACTGGCGCGCGCGCCGCCGCGCCCTGTGCGCGCGTCGCCTCTGGGGCGACGTGGCCCCATCTCGGCCGCCCATCTGGGGCCGACGGCTGAGATTAGAAGGGGCGTACCCCTTCGTTTATTTTAAATCCGGGCCGCCCCCTTTAAATCCGACGGCCCAGATTGAAGGCGGATTTGGCCGTTGGCCGTTTTGCGCGTAGGCCCCTGCGTTTATTTTAGGTAATTGCAGATAGGTCCTGAAATTTATGAGCTAGCCCCTGGACTTTAATTAAATTGTGTCAGCACTGTTAAATTGATTAAACAAATCATTTTAGCCCCTGTTTTCACCATAAATTATATTTTTAGCCTCTGTAAATTATGATTAAACCCCTGGTGATGTTATAAAATATTTTCAAGCCTCTGATCATGTCTGTTTTGCATAAAAACCCCTGCATCCATGTTTATTTACATAAAATCATAGAATTTACACTCTCTTTTGCATAAATTAATTAGGGAAATTACTTGGCCTTTATTTATTAAATTGTTTACACTAAAGTAATTTATTTAATACTGTTGTGGACCACTTCATTACTTTATTATTCAAATTTAGCTAAGAAAAATTGTAGCAAACCCATGCCATGCTCTAAAATAAAGATGAAAACCATAAATTGTCAACCAACCCCACCTCAACCCTAAAAACCAAATTTCCACCCACACCTCTAATTAAAACTTCAACTAAGGACATTGTGTTAGCAACGTAATTGCGTAGGTTTTCTTTGGTGTTATTTATTTGTGGTGTGCATTATTTCTCTTGTGCTTATTGTGTGCTACTACTTTCCGTTCCGCATGCGATGATGTGTTTAGAGTCGGTTCCCGAGCCGACTTACAACCTTCAGGACTACCACTTCACCGACCCATCCTCCGAAGAAGGCAAGTTCCTTGACCATTTTGCACCTGTTTTATTAAGTTTTAGTTAGCTGCATGCTTAATAAATTGAATCCTATTTACTGTACCCTTCCATATAATTCCTTGTCCCCTGGTTGGCTTGGGTAGATGTTATTTCTTTACGCTTAGCCATGCTTAGTAATTGGGAGGGAAATATCTCTACATTACATGCTCTATCATTAATTATTGTGATTTATTTGTTGAGATATGGTGAAATGAACTGTAGTGGGTAGGAATCTGGCGGGTTGGTTTTGCTTGGTATGGTGCAGTACGCACGAGACCCGGGTTTTGGGGTATGAACCTTGCCGGATTCTAAGGACCGGTTTATGGAGAAGCCACTAAGCCTTATAGTATCGCCACAAGACTGAGTATGGGGCAGCTTGGTCCATTAATTAGGCCTCTCCCGGCGTAGTATTAGTGGTTGGATAGTGCGGGGAATTGGTTCAGGGTGTACTGCCTTGGGATCCGCATGGCTCAAGAGGGGGCAACTGGGGTGTTGAGTCGTGGTGTAACGACTCACACTTTTGTACAGGGGTGAAACCTCAGAGGGCTAGTACGCGTCGGGAGAATCCTTTGTAAAGACCTCGTAGTGATCTCCTGGCCTCACACCAAAGGAAGTGTGCAATGTGGTTCGCGACCACGGGCATCAGGGAGGTTTCCTTAGTCCACCTGGCAACAGGGGATGAAATCACGGCTTGTGGGTAAAGGGTACATTCTCTGCAGAGATTTAGAAACTGTCATGACAGCCGTGCTCACGGACAAGAGCGGCTTGGTGTCCAATTCATAATTAGCCAATGTCGGGAATGGTGGTTTGGTTTGGATTTGTTGGTTGGCACTTGGTTTACCAATGGGTTATGGTTGGGTTCATACACCTAGAAGTAGGTGCTAATGAAAGCTAAGGATAGGTTGTAATGCTATAGTGCTTAACCCAAATTTGGCCTTCCTTTCTAAATACCCTCATGTCATCTCTTTCCCACTTGCTGAGTACCGTTGGTACTCAAACTTGCTTGTTGCTTATCTTTCCTCAGTCTACAATGGAGAAGAGGTGGAGAATGAAGACTTCTTCGCTGATCCGGAGGAGACGTTCTAGGCTGGCGCAACCCCCGGGCAACGCCTGTGCATGGAGCCACACTAGTTTACTTTTACCGCTGTTTGCTCTGTAAGCTTATTTTAGACCTACGGGTCATTATTGTAAGACATTTATGTACTCGAACATGGCTTGTAATAAATGATATTACACTTTCGTCTACACATGTATGATGAGAATCGATCCTGGCATACATGTGGAAGCCATCCGGTTGTCTTGTTGGGACCGGGTGTGACAAAGTGGTATCAGAGCCGTGTTGCCCGTAGGACGCAAGCCTAGTTAGAAAGGAATGACTTAGGACCCTATTATATTCTAAAAAGTAATTTACAAAATTGCTTTGTACTTCCTACCTTGTCTACTTGTTTTATTTACTCCTTTATTTATATGTTTTGTTACTGACACTCTCCTGTTTTCAAAATTTGTAGATGGCCCGCACCAAGACGACCCCCCGTAAGTCGACCGGTGGACTTGTGCCCCCGCGTAGGCTGGCCGGTCGCTCTCCAGCCGTCGACCCCCGTCACCCCGTGGTGATCCGTTCTGACGGCAAGGCCGCAGGACGACTGCGACTCCGCCTTCGGGCCATACTCCGCGAGGCTGGCTACCGTCACCACAGCCTCTCGCTCTCCTACCACACCACTGGAGTGCAGCGCCCCGGCAGGACGGAGTGGAGCTGCAAGATCTACATTTACTATGGTGATGAGCTGGTGAAGACCCACAGCAGTCCTGCCTGGAGGAGCTCCCGCCGGTACGCGGAGCAGGACGCTAGCTGGGAAGCAGCCACTTTTTGGAGTCACGCCCGCCGTTTCCGCCTGGAGGACACGGTGCACGCCTTTGTTCCGCAGCGTCCGAGTGGCACTGCAGGCTTTGTCTCCAGGCACGTGGAGAGACCCTTGGACCTCCCTCAGTCTCGTCAGACCGTTGGCGACATGGCTGAGCTCAGTGCCCGACTGCAGAGGGCACAGCAGGAGATTCAGGATGGACGTGACCTCGCCCTGCGCCACGAGGCAGTGATCAGGAGGTATCGTCGGATCACCGACGAGGACCCTGACGACTACGCGTCCGACACCTCGACGTGGACCCCGGACTCTCCAGACCGCCGTGGCGGCCAGCGTGAGTCGTCTTCTGAGGAGTCCTCTGACGAGGAGCCTTCCAGTGTGGCGTCTGCCGCACCACCACCGCCTGCTGCCTCACCACCTCAGGACCCAGAGGGCCCCGCGGACGACGACGACGACGACGATGACGAGGACCCGGAGGAGTTCCCGCTTGACGACGAGTAGTCCCCGACCTCTGCCACGACTCAAGGATAGGCACACCCTCATTAGTTAAATAAGAGCGACGTAGACGTACTTGTGTGACCTTGAGTTGTGTTATTTCTCTTTATGATTTTTGTCTTGGTGTGTCGTGTGAGTTGTGGAACGCCTCGGCGACTTGTCCACAACCGCACCTTTTTGATACTTCTTTAATTAGTGATCTAATAATAAAGAATTTTCATTTATATGCATGTTTGCTGTGATTGTTGCATATAGTAAGGGTATCGCATAGTAGTCTTCCACTAGTTATAGTAGAATCTAAGACTCTACTCTCTTCGTACTCAGATGGCAGGCAGGGGAAGAGGCCGTGGTCGTGGCCGTGGTATGCCCCTTGGTGATGATGAAGCTGGATTCCAGCTACCGCAATGGAATGAGAGAGGTGCCCGTGGAGCACCTGCGATGAATCATATGCAGCAGATGATGGCCATGCAGATGCAAATGATGCAGAACTTGACCCAAGTGGTGGCCAACATGCAGCAAGCCCAGCAAGCCCCTCCACCCCCACCAAATCAGCCCCACCCACAGCCGGCACCAGGACCCCGATCCCGCATGAGAGACTTCCTCAACACCCATCCACCCACCTTTGCTACTGCTAGTGAGCCCATGGAGGCCGACGATTGGCTGAGAACCATTGAGGGCAAGCTGAGAATTGTCCAATGTGAAGGACGAGAGAAGGTGCTGTTAGCCTCGCACCAACTTCAGGGACCTGCAGCCGATTGGTGGACTGCCTTCATTGAAGCCCATCAGGACCCGGATAATATCACATGGGACGAGTTCAAGAATTACTTTCGCAGTCATTTCGTGCCCGAAGGAGAGATCCAGGCGAGACGTGAAGAATTTCTCATGCTAAAGCAAGGCCGCATGAGTGTGCGAGAGTATCTGAACAAATTCACCCAACTGTCTCGCTATGCACCCGAGGATGTGGACACAGACTCGAAGAAACAGTTTCGTTTTAAGAAGGGGCTTGACAAGGAGCTGAAGTTCGCCATGGTCTCCAGTGACTACAGTAGTTTCCATAAGTTGGTGGACAAGGCCTTTGAAGTGGAAATGACCAAGAAGGAGCTGGACGAAGATGATAGAAAAAGGAAGATGGCTCAAGCACACGGTTCTGGGATTAATGTTCGACCTCGCTATGCTCCTCAGTCTGCGGCGCCTATGGCTCGTCCTGTGAACCCTTACCCAGGACAAAGGTACCCAAACTCCTCCTACAGACCACCTGCACCATACAACCCGCAGATGCGCCAACCACCACAGCCTCCACGCCAGTCCATGCAACCACCCCGCCCAACAGCTCCAGCACCCCGCCCTAATGGTCAGCCGCAGCAGAACTCTCAGGGAGGTAATAAAGCTCAAGGTAATAACGCAGCCGTGCAGTGCTATAACTGTGGTGAAATGGGACATTTCGCCAACCGTTGCCCGAAGAAGCAGCTGCAACAACCCACACGTGCGAGAGTTAACCACGTGGCACTTGAGGAGGCGCACAATGCACCAGATGTGGTTGTTGGTACGTTCCCTGCCGACTCTCATCTAGCTACAGTGTTGTTTGATTCTGGTGCTACGCATTCATTCATATCTAAGGAATTCATGAGAAGGCATGACATGGTAGTGCACTTAATGACTCATCAACTTATAGTTCACTCCCCTGGGGGAGAAATGATAACCCGGCAAGTATGCCCTAATGTAAGGCTAGACATAAGGGGGGTAGTTTTCCCAGCAAACCTTATTGTCCTGGAATCTCAAGGGCTAGATATTATTCTGGGAATGGATTGGTTGGCCAAGTACCATGGTGTGATCCACTGCGCCACCAGGACAGTCTCCTTGACCCATCCCGATGGCACCAAAGTAGAGTTCTCTCCAGACCAAACACCAACACAGAGGATCAGGCTAAATCAAACTGAGGTCACCGAAGAGATCCGTGTTGTCAGTGAATTCCCAGACGTGTTCCCCGAAGAGTTACCGGGTATGCCCCCTGATCGTGAAATTGAATTTATCATTGACCTAGTACCTGGAACGGCCCCGATATATAAGAGGCCATATAGAATGGACGCTAACCAGTTAGCCGAGCTAAAGGATCACATCAACGAGTTGTTGGAGAAAGGATACATTCGCCCTAGTTCATCGCCTTGGGGTGCTCCTGTCATTTTCGTGCCTAAGAAGGATGGCACTCAAAGGTTGTGTGTGGATTATCGTGCATTGAATGCAGTGACCATCAAGAATAAGTATCCACTGCCAAGGATCGAAGATTTGTTTGATCAGCTGCGAGGAGCATGTGTATTCTCTAAGATCGACCTTCGTTCAGGTTATCACCAGTTGAAGATTCGACCATCGGACATTCCCAAGACTGCCTTCGTCTCTCGATATGGTCTTTATGAGTATACAGTCATGTCTTTCGGGTTGACTAATGCTCCAGCTTACTTCATGTACCTTATGAACAAAGTATTTATGGAATACCTGGATAAATTCGTGGTAGTATTCATTGACGATATCCTGATATTCTCTAAGAGTGAAGAAGAGCATGAGGAACACCTGAGGTTGGCACTAAAGAAACTTAGAGAACACCAACTGTATGCTAAATTCAGTAAGTGTGAGTTTTGGTTGAAGCAGGTATCATTCTTGGGACATGTCATATCAGAAGGAGGAATATCAGTGGATCCGGGTAAAGTGGCAGATGTTCTCAAGTGGGGGACACCGGAAAATGTGGGGCACATCAGAAGCTTTCTGGGGATGGCTGGTTATTATCGACGATTTATTGAGGGATTTTCAAAGATCTCTCGGCCACTAACCAAACTACTCGAGAAGGGAGCCGCATTCAAGTGGACACCGGAATGTGAAGCAAGCTTTGTCGAATTGAAGAAAAGGTTGACCACTGCCCCAGTGCTGGTCATGCCAGATATGCAAAAGGAGTTCTCGGTCTATTGTGATGCTTCCGGACAGGGACTGGGATGTGTGCTGATGCAAGCAGGACATGTGGTGGCTTACGCCTCGAGACAACTCAAGAAGCATGAGAAGAACTATCCGACCCATGACCTGGAATTAGCAGCTGTGGTTCACGCATTGAAGATATGGAGACACTACCTGATCGGCAAAAGGACAGAGATCTATACCGACCACAAAAGCTTGAAGTACATATTCACTCAGCCAGACCTTAACCTTCGCCAACGAAGGTGGTTAGAGCTCATCAATGACTTCGATGTCGGGATCAATTATCACCCTGGAAAGGCGAATGTGGTCGCAGATGCTTTGAGTAGGAAAGCTCAGTGTAACAGCATGACGACCCAGGCTTATCAACCGGAGCTGTGTGAAGAGTTTGCAAGATTAAACCTGTGCATAGTGGCTAATGCAGATGCAGTAGTCATGGAAGTGGACTCCACGTTGGAACAAGACATTAGAGAAGGCCAAAAGGAGGATAAGAAGATCCAAAAACTTAAGAAGCTGATGAAGGCTGGAAAAGCTCCAGATTTCAGGGAAGATGAACATGGAACCCTGTGGTTAGGAAAGAGGATATGTGTGCCGAATGTTAAAGGGATCCGAGAGTTGATATTGAGAGAAGCCCACGACTCGTACTACTCTATCCATCCTGGGAGTACCAAGATGTACCAAGACCTTAAGGATAGATACTGGTGGCTTGGTATGAAGCGTGATGTGGCCGAATATGTGGCTTTGTGTGACACGTGTCAGTTGGTTAAGGCGGAACATCAGAGACCTGCTGGACTACTTCAACCACTCAAGATACCCGAGTGGAAATGGGAAGAGATAAGTATGGACTTTATCGTGGGATTGCCAAGGACACAGTCAGGATACGACTCCATATGGGTTGTTGTGGATCGGTTGACCAAGGTCGCTCACTTCATTCCAGTCAAGGAAAGTTACAATGGCTCGCGGTTGGCAGAATTATACATGGCAAGAATTGTATGTTTACACGGTGTTCCAAAGAAAATAGTGTCTGATCGAGGTACCCAGTTCACCTCTAGGTTCTGGCAGAAGCTGCATGAGTCAATGGACACTCGTCTGAACTTCAGCTCAGCGTATCACCCGCAAACAGATGGTCAGACAGAACGCACCAATCAAATCTTGGAGGATATGTTGCGAGCATGTGCCTTGAAGAATAGTAAGAGTTGGGACAAAAACTTGCCTTATGCGGAATTCTCTTATAACAACAGCTACCAAGCTAGTCTCAAGATGTCCCCGTTCGAGGCACTTTATGGGCGAAAATGCAGAACACCCTTATTTTGGAATCAGACTGGGGAAGGTCAAGTGTTTGGACCAGAGATACTCCGAGAAGCCGAACGACAAGTACAAGAGATCCGGAATAATTTGAAAACGGCGCAGTCAAGACAGAAGAGTTACGCAGATGCTCGACGTCGTGACCTGACCTTTGAGGTCGGAGACTTTGTGTATCTCAAAGTATCACCAGTAAGAGGTCTAAGACGGTTCAAAGTAAAGGGAAAACTAGCACCCCGTTATATTGGTCCGTTCAAGATATTGGAGAGAAGAGGAGAAGTGGCCTATCGTCTCGAGCTACCTTCTCAACTGTCGGACGTGCATGATGTGTTTCACGTGTCGCAACTAAAGAAATGCTTAAGAATACCAGAGGAACAGTTACCCATGGAAGCTGTGGATTTGCAAGAGGATCTGTCCTACGCGGAACGGCCAGTCAGGATTCTAGAAACATCAGAACGTGTCATGAGAAACAAGACGATTCGCATGTGCAAAGTGCAGTGGAAACATCACTCGGAGGCAGAAGCAACATGGGAGAGAGAAGAAGACCTTAAGGCCGAGTTTCCCGATCTCTTCTCTTAGGACGTCCGAATCTCGGGGCGAGATTCCTTTTAAGGGGGGTAGAGTTGTAACACCCAAATTTTCAAAAATTTAAAAACAAAAGAAAAAGACTAGGGATGCATCATGAATGTTTGCATTTGAGTTTCAAAATGCGATAGAATTCGTTTGAATTTGAAAAACAATTCAAATTTGCAAAAGAATGAAAAGGGGAAAAGAAAACAAAAAGAAAAAGAAAAGAAAACCCCCCCCCCCTGGGCCTTAATCCCGCCCCAGCCCACTTTCCCCTTTCCCTTTTCTCCCCGCCGGCCCAAGGCCCAGCCGCGCCACTCCCCCTCCCTTCCTCTCTCTCTGCGCGTGGACCCCGCCGGTCAGCCCCTCCCCTCTCCTTTCCTTCTTCCTCCTTGCGCCCGCGCGACCACCGCCGTGATCACCGCTCCGGTTCAAAATCCCGACAGCAAATCGCCGCCCATCAATGCCCCCTGTCGCCTTCCATCGCCGGGGATTCCTTTCCCCTCTCCACCGCCCCCGATTCCCCTACAAATACCCGCCGGCGACCCCCGAATTCTCCTTCCCCGAAGCCCAAACCCTAGCCGCCGCCGTGCCAAGGTATGTCGCCGGCGTTCCCGTTGATTCACCCGCATTCTCTCCCTCCCTCTTGGCTCACCGTGTTCCCCGTGCCTCCAGGAACTCGCCGGGCATTTTCGTTCGGAGAATTGGCCGCCGCTTCGCCGGATTCACCGAAGACCGACGACCCCCGCCGCCGTTCACCGTCGCCGACGACTTTCCGGCCACAATCCGGGCTCTGTGACCCCTCGGTGAGCTTCCCCTTTTCCCCCTCTCTCTTTTCCCTCGTTGCAGTGTAGCCTAGGGTGCCGAATTGGCCATTCCGGCCACTCTCCGGCGACCCCGCCGCCGTGCGCCGCCGGACTGGCGCGCGCGCCGCCGCGCCCTGTGCGCGCGTCGCCTCTGGGGCGACGTGGCCCCATCTCGGCCGCCCATCTGGGGCCGACGGCTGAGATTAGAAGGGGCGTACCCCTTCGTTTATTTTAAATCCGGGCCGCCCCCTTTAAATCCGACGGCCCAGATTGAAGGCGGATTTGGCCGTTGGCCGTTTTGCGCGTAGGCCCCTGCGTTTATTTTAGGTAATTGCAGATAGGTCCTGAAATTTATGAGCTAGCCCCTGGACTTTAATTAAATTGTGTCAGCACTGTTAAATTGATTAAACAAATCATTTTAGCCCCTGTTTTCACCATAAATTATATTTTTAGCCTCTGTAAATTATGATTAAACCCCTGGTGATGTTATAAAATATTTTCAAGCCTCTGATCATGTCTGTTTTGCATAAAAACCCCTGCATCCATGTTTATTTACATAAAATCATAGAATTTACACTCTCTTTTGCATAAATTAATTAGGGAAATTACTTGGCCTTTATTTATTAAATTGTTTACACTAAAGTAATTTATTTAATACTGTTGTGGACCACTTCATTACTTTATTATTCAAATTTAGCTAAGAAAAATTGTAGCAAACCCATGCCATGCTCTAAAATAAAGATGAAAACCATAAATTGTCAACCAACCCCACCTCAACCCTAAAAACCAAATTTCCACCCACACCTCTAATTAAAACTTCAACTAAGGACATTGTGTTAGCAACGTAATTGCGTAGGTTTTCTTTGGTGTTATTTATTTGTGGTGTGCATTATTTCTCTTGTGCTTATTGTGTGCTACTACTTTCCGTTCCGCATGCGATGATGTGTTTAGAGTCGGTTCCCGAGCCGACTTACAACCTTCAGGACTACCACTTCACCGACCCATCCTCCGAAGAAGGCAAGTTCCTTGACCATTTTGCACCTGTTTTATTAAGTTTTAGTTAGCTGCATGCTTAATAAATTGAATCCTATTTACTGTACCCTTCCATATAATTCCTTGTCCCCTGGTTGGCTTGGGTAGATGTTATTTCTTTACGCTTAGCCATGCTTAGTAATTGGGAGGGAAATATCTCTACATTACATGCTCTATCATTAATTATTGTGATTTATTTGTTGAGATATGGTGAAATGAACTGTAGTGGGTAGGAATCTGGCGGGTTGGTTTTGCTTGGTATGGTGCAGTACGCACGAGACCCGGGTTTTGGGGTATGAACCTTGCCGGATTCTAAGGACCGGTTTATGGAGAAGCCACTAAGCCTTATAGTATCGCCACAAGACTGAGTATGGGGCAGCTTGGTCCATTAATTAGGCCTCTCCCGGCGTAGTATTAGTGGTTGGATAGTGCGGGGAATTGGTTCAGGGTGTACTGCCTTGGGATCCGCATGGCTCAAGAGGGGGCAACTGGGGTGTTGAGTCGTGGTGTAACGACTCACACTTTTGTACAGGGGTGAAACCTCAGAGGGCTAGTACGCGTCGGGAGAATCCTTTGTAAAGACCTCGTAGTGATCTCCTGGCCTCACACCAAAGGAAGTGTGCAATGTGGTTCGCGACCACGGGCATCAGGGAGGTTTCCTTAGTCCACCTGGCAACAGGGGATGAAATCACGACTTGTGGGTAAAGGGTACATTCTCTGCAGAGATTTAGAAACTGTCATGACAGCCGTGCTCACGGACAAGAGCGGCTTGGTGTCCAATTCATAATTAGCCAATGTCGGGAATGGTGGTTTGGTTTGGATTTGTTGGTTGGCACTTGGTTTACCAATGGGTTATGGTTGGGTTCATACACCTAGAAGTAGGTGCTAATGAAAGCTAAGGATAGGTTGTAATGCTATAGTGCTTAACCCAAATTTGGCCTTCCTTTCTAAATACCCTCATGTCATCTCTTTCCCACTTGCTGAGTACCGTTGGTACTCAAACTTGCTTGTTGCTTATCTTTCCTCAGTCTACAATGGAGAAGAGGTGGAGAATGAAGACTTCTTCGCTGATCCGGAGGAGACGTTCTAGGCTGGCGCAACCCCCGGGCAACGCCTGTGCATGGAGCCACACTAGTTTACTTTTACCGTTGTTTGCTCTGTAAGCTTATTTTAGACCTACGGGTCATTATTGTAAGACATTTATGTACTCGAACATGGCTTGTAATAAATGATATTACACTTTCGTCTACACATGTATGATGAGAATCGATCCTGGCATACATGTGGAAGCCATCCGGTTGTCTTGTTGGGACCGGGTGTGACACGTTCCGCGGGGACACTGATTTCTGTTGTGGCTTGCTGACAGCTCCACTTAAATCTCCAAACTCACATCTTCTCATTTGTGCTCAGTCCAATGGCAACCCATACCGCTGTCAGAACTCCCTGCTTGATTGGCTTGTTGGAAATGATTCTTGGTCAGAGCTGTGCCTTGATGATGCACGCATCGATCAGATTGTGGACTTCAATGGCCAGCTCATCGCGATGGACTTCCATCAGAGGCTGTACACCTTGTCTGGCCCCCAATCTTGGTCTGCAGGAGATAGCACCAGTGTGGTGGGATGGCATGCCTGAGTGCCCATTTCTAAGGCCACAGCTCGTGGTGTGGGAGCATGCTTCTTATTGTGGATCACTACATCAGCTTTTCGTTTGGAGCACCTGTGAACTATAGAGCATACTGCCTGAACATGTCAACCAACTCTGCGACATGGGAGGAGGTAGAGAAGCTGGAAAATTACTCGCTCTTTATTGGGGCTGATGTAAGGAGCTCACCATTTTCTTGCACGAGCCCTGGAAGATGGGGAGGGAGGAACAACTGCTTGTATTATGCCCATGACATTCAACCTTGGAGTTTGCATGGTCTGGGTAACGACGCAGACGCTGTCTGGGATGACTCCAATGACCCTGAACCTGTGTTTAAGAAGAACTGGTATGGCCACTGCAGCCGTTTTGGTTGTACCCAAGCATGTTTTACACTGACGGCCAGTGATCTGCGCACAGCTACAGCTTGCGGCTCCTTTGCTTCATCTACGTATTCATTTTCCTTGGAGAAGAAGAGAGGGATTTGCTATCTGCATAGATGATGCCATTATATCGTATAGAACTCACTAGTCACGTGCCTTGCAGACTTATCAGTTTCATTAGTATTCAGTTTTTAGGTGTGTTCACTCCACTTGTTAGTTGTGTGCTGGAATACCTTGAAGGCCGGGATCAAGTACTGTTTGATAAGTCTATTTCTCGTCTGAATTAGTTCAAAACTTTTGCTATGTTTTTAAGCATTTCATTTCCATTCGTGTCACTGAAATGTGGAAACTGATGTGCCTATATGTGTGCAGGCATCAGGCGATTTTGCTATTCTAGCTGTGTATATCCGTAGTCGTGATTACGTGACTTTAGGACAAGAAAACTAGTATGGACTTAGATTCGTTCTGCTGTTCTAATAACGTCAAGTAGTCATAAATTCATATTTTGATTAGGGTATGCTGAAGTACTTTGCGTTCCATTTTAATTGACGCCATAGTGTAACTGAAGAAGTGTTTAAATTAATGACGTCGTACCAGCGAAGCGAGGGCATCTTCCACTTTTACCCCTCACTCACCTCCATTAGCCCATGCTGATACAATAGGGTGGCGGAGCCTGCACAGTGGAGTAGGGGTGGGCTAATTCGGTTTGGTTAATGAAAATTTCAATTATGTAGAATCAATTATTGTACATGATCGAGAAAAGTGATAACCGATAATTTGATTGTGGTTAATTCAGTTTGTTTTTTCGGTTGACGGCATTTTAGTGTGCAATATAAATTATTGGATAAAAATAAGAATAATAAACACATAGAACTTACATGTACATACCGGAGTGATTTTGTTGATGTCCTACAAATCATGGATCAATCTGATGCATTCGCTGTTGACTTGGTTATGTTGAGTGATTTTGTGTATCGAGGTAACACTGGATCATCCGACACACCACTACAAGGGTAACATGTATTTATTGGTGGACCACCTCTGCTGCTGTAATGAAAATATTCGTGGAGGCAGATAGTGTATGTTTTTTTAGGCATATCATATTTTTATTAGCACATCATCATCACATTGAGTCTATCTATCATGTCTATGGTATTACTGAATTCGAGCATCTATACACTTAAAGTCGATCTGTGGAGAACGGTGGTAGAGCAGCCAGCAGGCCATCAAGATCAGCACCAAATCTAGCAACTATGTTAGGATCTAGGTCATCTGTAGAAGGTTATTTACTCACATTTGGAGATAATGCATCTAACATATCAGAAAGTAGCTGTGACTCTTTCTGATGTGTTATATACATTATATTCAAATGTGACTTACTTTGGTGGTAACTACCCTTCCACTGGTGCTCTGAATACCAGCGCATAATCCTACTGGTGCTCTGAATACCAGCATAGTTGTTAGTTTTGGTGCTAACTTGATGACTGGTTTATCTTCACTGTCGTCTCCCACTGATCAACTTTGAGGATATAGATGTTCGAATGCAGTACATCATATGCATGATAGATACTTTTAATATGGTGGAGGTATACTACTCAAAATATGATATACTTAAAAAACATGCACTGCTTGAATCTGCGGATGTTTCCATTGCAGCAAGAGAAGAGCTCCATTAAGAAATTCCTGGTAGTGGTGGATGCCCCAGAGTGTTGCCCTCCATGCCCAAAATCACTGAACAGAATCAGTATGACAACGATTACATCAGATTGATCTATGGTTTGCTGGACTTTGAGTAAATCATTGCAAATCTAGCTCGCTACATAAGCCGCTCTTATTTATTTGTGACTTCTTTTTTCACATTTAGAGATGTCTTGCAACTTATTCCAATATTAAAGAAGGACTCCAATGATATACATTTTGCTGATATTGGTATCATGAACTGTCTCGAGAAAGTTGACAATTCGAGAGACACAATCAGTAAGCTCCACCGTTGTCTGGCCAATTTTAGCCAGCTATTGCAACTCCACAATCATTTGAATACAAATTCTTGTTTTACTCTTGGAATGTGTTTCATATCTTGATTTTCTCTGTTCGTGCGACAACCCTTCAATATTTATTACTTTGTGCACAACATCTCAGTTATCCTACGCAACCTATTAACAGTGTTGCCCCTGCTAATCAATTTAACGATGACATCTCAGTCATCCTGCACAACCTCTTAGATGCCACTCCTGCTGACCAAACTAACTTATTTTTGGTTAAAAGTCATGTTTAGCACCTTATTGGGAGGATTGCAACCCAAGACAGAGAGCATGTGTGCTACCCGTGCTGACTCGTTTTCTGAACATGGTATTTGAGGTAACTACCTTATTGTATTCTTCATAACATATTTTTTTTTACTTCACGCTGAAACGGTAGGAGAGCCTCCTACATCGATCTATTAAAATTATTGTAATTGTACAAATAAAGAAAAGAGCAATAAAAGGCTAAGGACTAGGTGGCATCGCATTAAGAACTAGGCATCCAAATTTGAGTTAGAGAGAACTTGGAACTTGAGTGAATGCACCATCGACCATGGTCTATTTACATCTAATAAAACTTTCATATATACTTCCTTCGTTGAACTTGTCGCTTTGTAGTTCATTTTTGAACTACAAAACGACAAGTTCATGGGGACGGAGGGAGTAATTCATTTCTGTTCTATTTCACGTCTTTACGCCATTATGTCAAGGCCGTGTCTTGGAGACATTGAATTGAAAAAGAAAATCTGTCCAGTAAAGAAGGATATAGGGTAGCTTTTGAATGCCTTGTTTACACAATATATTATTGTGCAGCTTTTCAAAGGATTAACATATTGTTTGCATGACTGGTTTGTAGATTTATCTTATATCTGAAATAGGTTAATTGGTAACTTATCTATATCTGAATTAGGTTTATATACAGAATATAGCCAGACTATGAAGTTAAATGTACAGAATATAGCCAGACTATAAAGTTAAATGTACAGAATATAGCCAGACTATGAAGTTGAATGTACAGAATATAGCCAGACTAGAATATTGTTTTTAAGGTTCACATTTTGTGGGCTCGTGACATCATTGTTTCTCCTTGTATTGTTTATCTTAACGCTTCAAAAATTACATCATCCATTATAGTCTTACTTGTTTATATGTTTCAAATTCAGGCGTTGGGGAGTGATTTTGATGAAGTATTGATGTATGTCAGAAGAACTCAACAAGTTTCACTGTCAGGAGAATGTTCATCAGATCCTAGACGTGCTGTAGATAGTTTGGAAAAACGCAGCAATTTTTTCTTCTTGTTGGGCATGTTCTTCACGATTTAGGCGGACTCCTGAAAGCCAAGTGTGTTGTTCTACAGGATTCTGCATCTTTTTTCTGAGATACAGTTTTTGTTGAACCTTGCCTTTTGAGTTTCACACATGAATTGAAAAAAAGGGCATAACAATTTACTGTTGTTTTCCTATGACATTGCAAAGAAGTTGAAATGTTAGGAGTGTACAGTTTGATCCGATTGTTTGATTTGTTTCGGGACATGCCATTTTTTTTCGAAACAGGGGAGATGCCATTTTTGTTGTTTCGGCTATCGTCTGTTGATTATGGTTTACTTTCTCAAGAACTGCAAGGCTGGTAGCGAAGTGCACGGATCTAGTGAACATGCATGTGGGGTCTTTGAGTTTGTAGCTGTTTTTCTTCTTTTCAAATTTCAAAGCAGGTGATGCCTTGCATCTGTAGTAGACATGTATCATCTTTTGTAACCGCTACCTAGAGCGCTCGGGCCATGCAGTTTTGTGTGCATAGATAGGGTTTTATGATCTCAGAACAGTGGTGACAAGTCAGACATGGAAAAAAGCCGTGACCGAAAAACCGAAACCGAAAAACTGAGATCGGAACCGAAAAGACTAAAAATTTGGAACCAAAAAACCGAAATCAAAAAGAACCGAAACCGGAACCTAAAAAGAACAAAATATTGGGTATCATGTACTTTTCGGGTAGCGAATCTAAATAATCGAAAAATAAATTTTGAGTTCGGGTACCACCTTCGGATAACCAAAATAACCGAATATCGATCCATCAAATAATAAGTTAAATTATGTATGGTAAACTATGAACAATTTAAATTTTGATATCTTATTTTTAAATTTGATGTGTGAAGTTGTTGGATTTAAACGTTTATTTGTGATTTGTCATTTGTTAAAATTACCTCATGGAGTTAAATTCATGAATCATATTAAATTTGTACAAACATGACATAAATATAATGTATAATTCGGATATCTTGGGTAGGACCGAAGACCGAACCGAAATTTTGATATCCAAAACTTTCGAGTACCTAATATTATTACAACAATTCGGATAGTGATTTCAAGAAAACGAATTTTAAAAAAGACCAAAATATCCGAACCGAAATATCTGGTAGACTGAACGTCCACTCCTAGAAACCATTGCCGGTGCTGGCGAGGGTGATGGCCACAGCCAATCGCTGGTTCAGCGCCGGTGAGTCAGTCACAGCACACACATTGACTCTGGCAACCTGAGGATACTGGATACTCTCCGAATTATGAACCAGGTTACAGTGTGCTGAGACCTGAGGGAGTGCACCTTGCTTTCTAACAACAAAAGGAAGGAAAAAAAACAAATATCTTAAACTTTCTAGCTTGTTCAAGAGGCATGCTTACAGCACATTTAGGAGTCCTGCTTTGATCTAAGCTTCGATCCAACCTTCAGATTCCTCAGGAAAGTGGCACCGTGCCGACTGATGGCATCCAGGACCTCCCCAGCTTCAGGCTCCCTGCCTTCATGTTCATACAAATGAAATGCGGCGCTCAAGATGAAGCTGTCCGGTTTCAGTGACTCGCATGTCGTCTCAAAGAGCGAGATGCCTTCGTCAACAAGGCCGTGCTCTAGGTATACCCTCATCATCGTCCGGCAACAGGCTAGATCAGGAGCTACACCGGTCTCTTTCATTTTGTTGTAGATCCTCTGGGCTTCACTGATCTGTCCTTCCTTCAGAAAGGCGAAAATTAGGTGGTTGAAGTGAGGGCAGGAAGGTGTTATGTTGCTTCCCAACATCATCTGGACGATGGCTTCCTCGGCTTCCTTGTAGCGTTTAGCCACTGTGTACGCCCTGATCAGCGCGAGGTAGGAAAGGGAGTCGGGGGCATGGCAGCTGTCCTGCATTTCCTGGAATATAGTTCTTGCCTCGCCATGCAGCCCTGAAGTGGCATAGGCATTGATCATTGAATTGTAGCTGATCTGCACATTCCATGTCCAGTGCACATCAAACATTTTGTTAAAAGACATAACTACAGCATTCCAGATTTCAGGAAGAACTTGGTCTACTCCATACTATAAAGTAATACCTTTCCAGGCTTGATACCAACTTGCTTCATTCTGCTGAACAGTAAATACGCCTCTTGATGCCTCCCTAAATAAATGAAAATTCACAGGCTTTGGAATGAATGTAATGGACAGATGTTGATGGCAAAACAAATCAAGCATACAACTTTTCATTAATTTATTTGACAAGAAAAAAGAGCCTGACCAGCTTTTCCATATAAGCTAAGCATGTTCGTGTATGTCTTTTCATCAATTGCCAAACCAAGCTCCTGTGCAGAAGCAAACGTTTCGATAGCCTTGTCCAACTTTCCTCCCTTGCCATAAACACTGAACAAGAGAACTGAAGTTAATGACATGATGGGCCCAAAAAAAAATATCAAAATCATACTTGGGTTCCCTTTTTCCTTGGGCATTACATCTACCTTATCATTATATTGAATGTCTGCATGGACGGAGAAATCCCAGAGGGTATCATGCGATCATATATGCTGACTGCTGAATGCAATTTGCCTGCATTAAAACTAAAAATGGAGCAGTTAGTTATGGTTTCCTGTGATCTGAAAAAGTTTGCTAGCCTATCGAATGGTGCTATATAAACCAGACCTGACTCTAGCATTAACTTGATAAAGGTATTGTACACAACAGTGTCTAGCTGAACTTCATCACGGAAACAGCCATGTACGATGTTCTCGGCTTCTTGAAATTTTCCTGGACAAACCACAACCATCTAATGAAAATGAGTTATGTGTATGCTAATTGTGACAACCATGTTAATAATAATAATGATCAGTCTTCAGCTTAAGCAAACAAACAGAACCAGCACAAAAGCTCTTACCATGTTTAGTTAGGTGAGTTACAAGTATGCTAATTGTGACAGCATCTCTATTATTTCTTTGATCAGCCATTTTCATGAAAAGATCATATGCCATGTCAATTTTGCCACATTTACATAATGCATCAACCATGGCATTGTACACATTGTCTCCTACTGATGATGATGTGGATGCTGACTCAAAAAGTTGTTGGGCTTGCTCTAACTGCTGGTCCTGACCATATTGAACAATCAAAGTAGCTAATGCAGAGTCATCAGGCTTAGCTCCCAGTGCAGTAAGCTGTTCGTAAAGGAACTTTGCCTCATCTTTACTCCCTGCAGCAGAATACATGAATAGACAGCAGTCAGAGAGTGTGTTCAGGGATGAGCACCACTTCTCTGTGGTACGGTTGCTCACCTTCTCTAGCCAATCTGCTGATCAATTGGCACGCAATGGTCAAGCCCCCAGTCATGTCCAACAAGGATTTCAACACCATGCTAGCTGCTGAACTGTCAGATGAATCTAGCGCCTTCGAGCTCTCTTCTTTCTGAATCATACTGATTCTATTTCTAGCATACATCTCTAAAAGAAATATCATCGTTGTAACTTTCATGGATTTTTCATTTCCCTGAATCTCTTTAAACAATTTTTCTGCATCTTCAATCATACTGTTTTTGCAATAAAATTCCATTACTGTCGTACAGAGGTCCTCATCAAACTGAAAATCTTCTTCCCTCATCTTCAGAATTAGTGCCCCAGCCTTCTCCAGATGCCCCAGCCTCATATAAAATCTGAGAAGGTCATTACAGCAGAACACATCAAGGAGACCGTATGTGGAGAGAACTTTGAAAGTATCTTCCGCAGAGGCAATGTCTTCCTTTGCAATATAACAACGGAGAAGAGCACTGTAAGAGAAACGTGATGGCTTCACGTTTCTAATCTTCATGGATTCCAACACCTTTATCGCTCTATCATAATTTCCAACATTCATGTGAACTTGAGCCATTGCCACATAAGTTTGCTCGTCACTCAGAAGGTCGGCCTTCTCAATTTCCTCAAATGTATGCTGTGCATCCTCATAAAGCCCGAGCTTACCGTATATCCTAACTAGGATACCATAGATAACTTCATCAGGAATAATCTTATTATGCTCCATCTCAGAGAAGAGTGAAAGTGCTTTTGAGTAATCTTCATTCTTGTAATAGAGTGCCAAAAGAGATGCACAGGTGTAGTTACTGGGCACAATTCCCTGATCTTTCATCTCTTCAAAAAGCCGTAATGCTTGTTCCCCTTTGGCGCGTTTGGAACTCAAGCTGATCAAAAGGCAATAAGTTGCCTCCTCCGGAACGAATTTACGCTTCCTCATCTCACCAAACGTATCCATGGCCTCCTCCAAGAGATTTTCTTTGGCATAAGAGCTGATAACAACTGTATATGTGAACTGATTTGGTGCTACCTTGGCTTCTCGCATCTGCTTCCAGACATGGATAACCTTGTCATGTAGCTTCTGCTTCTGCAGAGATGAGATCATGTAATTGAAGACCGAAATGGGGGGCACTATATCGCGCCTGCGCACGGCTGAGTAGAACAGCATCATGTCCTTGTGCCGCCCCCACCTGGCGTATGCACACAAGAGTGTTCCACATGCCACTGCATCAGGCTCACAGCCAGTCTCGAGCATCTCAAGAAACGTCTCTTCAGCAAGCTTGATCTTCCCGACCCGGCCATATAACCTCAGAAGAATGGTGTAGGCGACGACATTTGGTTCATAGCATAGCTGTATAAATCAACAACCTTCAGCGGTTAGGGAGACAAATCGTTTCGGCTTCGGAACAAATTTAGCTCGAAAGATGCATTTTTTTTTTCAATTCAAAGCTTCCAATAATGTCTTCCGATGTGGTCACCTGAAGCTTCATCCAGGCGAAGAAGTCGCGAGCCTGGCGCCAACCGCGCTGCTCGCGGAGCACGACGCACATCTCACGGAAGGTGAGCTTGGTGACGAAGGACGCCATGGCATAGCGCATGTCGGCGGAGGGCCGCGACGCCGTGGCGCGCACCGCACGGACGGCGGCGACCACGTGGCGTCCGTACACGTGGCCGGCGCGGTCGTCCTCGACGTAGCGGGCCATCTGGTCCGTGGTGCGGCGCACCCACCGGGGCGTGTCGGCTCCCGGGCCCTGGCTCCGGCGCGCGCGTCGGAGGCGCTGCGCTTCGTCGTGGAGGAGGCGACGGTACGGGCGGTGGCGCGGGGAGGAGAGCGACCAGGACGAGGTGGCGCCATCATCGTCTTCGTAGGAGGAGGAGGAGGAGCAGGTGATTGATACGGTAGCAGAGGTAGCCGCTGCGGCCATTGGAATGGAAGTGGAGCAGCCGCTATCACCATGGACGCGGGAACGGAAGACGAGATAAGGTTGGTTAGATTTTTTTCCCTTTAGCTCCCGGTAACTTCTATAGGCCCACCTGTCGGTCACAAATAACACAAAATAAACACCGCAGTCAGCAGGATTACAGTAGACTAGCAGAGCAAATGAGCAATACCGGCACATCATTGAAGGCGAAACATTTGAAGGTACGCGCAGTCTCCGCAAACCAAGTTCGAAGGCGTATTCCACGAAGCTTGCAAGCAGCAAATCCTTGAGCGCCGGAATGGCGGAGGCAGAGGCAGCGCTGCCGTGCTGCATCTCGCACGCGTTCGAGCGCGCCGCTCGCCAGGAACCAGACCGCCTCGCCGTCGTCAACGCGGCGGCCTCCGATGGCGGCGTCGAGGACCGCAGCTTCACCTGCGGCGACCTCCTCGCCGCGGTCGCCTCCCTCTCCCGCCGCATCGCCCACGCACTCGCCGACCGCCGCCAAGACTGCGGGCACCCAGGTTCGTGGACCGCAGCACGTGCGCTCGCTCGTTGTTTTCGCCCCCCACGTCGTTTGATTCCAACAAGTTTATGATGTTGGCGGCGGCGCAGCGGTGCCTAGGGTCGTGGGCGTGTACGCCTGCCCGTCGGTGGAGTACGTGGCCGCCGTCCTCGCCGTGCTAAGGTGCGGCGAGGCGTTTCTGCCGCTGGACCCGTCGTGGCCGGAGGACAGAGTTTTGTCAGCCATCTCCGCGTCCAACGCGGCGCTACTCGTGTCGTCAGTGGGGTCGCCAGAATCGCGCTTGTTTCAGAGTTGCGCATGCCCTGTCCTGCACTTGGACAACAGCATCCGACAGGGATGTGGGGATGGAAATGGTGGCGAGGAGCTTCCTTGGCCTTGTGAGCGCGACAGGCCACGGAAGTTCTGCTACGTCATGTTCACATCTGGTTCCACTGGTAAACCCAAGGGCGTTTGCGGCACGGAGAAAGGTAGGATGTGATCTTGCCGAACCTTGATTGTTTGTGCTCTGTATGCGTCCTGTAATCTTTTCTTGATGTTGATAAAACTGAAGGAATGCATGTTTTCTCTGGGTGTCAATCCTTGTCTCTTTAATAGTAGGTTTTCTATTTTTCACCATCATGATTGCCATATGGTATTTGCGTGAGTAATCAATTCAATGATGATAATTCTAGCCTATTATCTGTTGACATTGCCTAGTATCTGGTGGCATCAAGGGCAGGTATGAATACCTGAAGTTAATAAATTTATTAGGTCTGTATACTACAAAATATGCAACCAGCCATGAACTTGTATATCTCTTTGTTTTGGATTTACTAGTTTTCCACTGTTTACTCTTTGTGCTGTTTCAGACTGTACTTGTAAGTTAAGCTTTTAGCATGGCGTCTTTTTTCTAAGTTAGCCACCTCATGAAGACTTGTTTCTTTTGGTACCATGCCTTAGGTCTGCTGAATCGCTTTTTGTGGATGCAAAGAAGGAATCCTTTGTGTTCAGATGATGTATTGTTGTTTAAGACGTCTATCAGCTTCGTTGATCATCTACAGGAGTTCATTTCTGCTGTTTTGACTTGTACAAAACTTGTTATTCCTCCTCCCAACGAGTGGAGAGCTAATCCATCATCCTTGACCAACCTGATTAAGGTTATATGGATTTTTTATTTGTAATGAAACACTGATATGCTTTTGTTGTTTTTAAACAGTAGGAATTATGAATATTACTGCTTCTTACCAGTTAGGTTTCTCGTCAATGTTTTACCCAATGCTTAGCATATCCACTAGCATTTGTTTTTGTTACACACATAGAGCAAAAATCTTTCGCTGAATTTTTCTACTGTAGCTTCTTTTTCGATATGGAACCACCATTTAGTGCTTGAAAACTTAGATGAAGACACATTCTGGTAGCATGCTTGTTGACTAGCTTGTTACAAAGTAGTGCAACTATCTATTATTCTATTTACATTTGATAACATAGCCAGTTACTAGATAGGAACTTAACATTACCTTTTCCCCTAAAACAATTCATATTTAGTTCCAAATTTTTTGCTTCTGAGGGGCAGGCGGTTGCTACCTGTCCCATCTACACACACATCTAAATGTGGTTACTGCCCTTGTAAAGTATATCCATTCTCATTCTATTGTTATGGTAGCGATCAATAATTTTGGTGTAGTGCCAATTATGACATGTCTATGGCTCTCTTCTGTGTAGTAGATATGTTACTCCTAGTTATTCCTGGTTTCTATAGTCAGTCATTACATATTACAATTGTAGCTAGTCCTTTATTTCTTTTGGTATGACATTGTCCTTGCATTGCTGGTTCATCTTAGGTTCACCGTATATCAAGGATGACTTTGGTTCCATCACTTATGAAGATAATACTACCTGCCCTGGCAAAAAATCTTTCTGGTGGCCGCAACCCTCTTAGAGTCATAATATTTAGTGGGGAGCTTCTGGCGATATCGTTGTGGAAGAGGGTATGTGAAGTTCTACCAGAGACTACCATTTTGAATCTGTACGGAACAACAGAGGTAATTCTATTTTTTATGTTTGGGATTAGGTAAAGTTTTTTTTTTCTGATGTACTATTATCGTTTCCTATTGATCTTATGTCTCTGGATTTTCCTAACATAACTATTTACGAGTAAAATATAATTTTACACTACCCTTGTGATGTCTATATACTTTAGTATATAGCAATGTTCATTAGTCGTCTAGTCGACCCTAGTCGCCTAAAGGCTGACTACGGCGACTAGATCGATTAGTCGTCGATAAGGGCGATTAGTCGATCCTAGTCGACCCACTAGTCGTCTCTAGTTGTCCTGGATATTTTGGACGATATATATATATATATATATATATATATATATATATATATATATATATATATATATATATCAACATATATATACATATTACATACACAAATATCAATTTTACATAACATACTTCAACTAACAATTTGCAGCACAATGTTGATACTTTGAGAAACACCACGAAGAACAGTATGCAGAAAAACTGACATAATGTACATTTGCAATACAAGCATGACAACCTTGAACAACTTAGAAAAGTAACATAACACAGCAGACCAGGATCAACTATCAAACATAGCATATTATCAATATTCAGTAATGAACAACGACAGCAGGGTGCAGGGCAGCATGAACCTTGGCATGTACAGCAAAACATGGATCATATATGCAGGTGCATCAAGTGTACAAATCTAAACAAGTATATGCAGGTGCATCAAGTGTACAAAGCATGATCAGTTAGTCCAATCGTCCAGACTAGTCTGATCGCTAATCGGCCGATTAGTCGCCCTAATCGGACGACTAATCGTATGACTAATATTCTGATCGCTCTAATCGAGTCGTTCGCCCTAATTGTGCCGCGGTTACCGATAAGCCTGACTAATCGCGATTAATCGGACGACTAATGAACAATGGTATATAGTTGGTGCCATATGTTTGAAGGATGGGCTAGCCATAGCTTTTGGAATTTCCATGGAATTTAGGCTTATGATAGGAGTGCAGTGCTTGATTTCCTGTTTGTTTCACGGCATTTGTTAACCATAGTTTTAGCGCTATACTGCTGTTAGCTCCAACTGTATACAAATCTGGTCATGTTGGACAAGATGCAGTCCATGCTTTCAAAATTGATTAATAATACAAGCAAAAATATCTAATCTAGAGTGACCGAGTGAAAGTAATACTTACATTCTCATTGAAATCACAATCTGTAGTATTGACTAAAAAGTATTATCATGGCATCATGTTGACAGAGCAATTAGTTGCTAAGTTCTGATAAACTATAGTCGTGACCTTGTGACTTTCTTTGCAACTTTATTCAAAGTTTGCACTCATGTTTCAGGTTTCTGGTGACTGTACATTTTTTGATTGCAAAGATATGCCTACAATTTTGAAGCAAGAAGAATTAAACAGTGTACCAATTGGATTTCCTATTTCAAATTGTGAGGTTTCTCTTGTCACCAAGGATGGAATAGGAGATGTAGGTGAAATCTCTGTTAGTGGAGCATGTTTGTTTACTGGATACTTAGCAGATCCGGTAAGTAACTGCAGTGAAGACAGTGAAACTTTGTCGTACTACAATACTGGTGACTTTGCTCGATGCCTAAAGACTGGTGAACTGATTTTCCTTGGGAGAAAGGACCGTACCGTAAAAGTTTATGGGCAGCGTTTCTCGCTGGAGGAGGTAGAATCAACCTTAAGTGAACATCCTGATGTTAGCGCTGCTGCAGTTACTTATCAAGGTAATGGATCTCCTGATTTTAAGGCATACCTGGTGCTGAAGAGTAGTGCTGAATTCCATGAATCTATTCATCACTGTAGAGGAGCAATTTTTTATAAAGATATCATGGCATCAATTAGAAGTTGGCTCATCATGAAGCTTCCACCAGCTATGGTTCCAAGGTATTTTCTCATGATCAAATCATTACCTTTGACTTCTTCCGGAAAGATAGACTATGCCAAATTATCAAGCTTGGAGTGTGTATTGGAACCGCCTGAGATTGGCTCAGAAAGCAGTCAAGTTCACCCAAATCTGCAAGTTATCAAAAAGGTAAGTTGTACCTTTTTTCTCCTGAACAACTTATTTCTACTGTTGATGCTGTCATTTACTTTCAGCTTTTATTTTTTTGCTGTTTTTTGTTCTTCTAGTTATGAGTTGTTGATATAAATTATTTTCCATGAGTTACTGATATAATTTCCTTTTAAAAAATAGGCATTTTCTGATGCCCTACTCGTTGATGAAGTTTCTGAATTTGATGACTTCTTTGCCTTGGGTGGTGACTCAATTTCTGCTGCTCATGTGGCCCACGAACTGGAGATTGACATGAGGCTAATCTATATATATCCTACCCCTTCTAAGCTTTTGCATGCTTTGCCTGTGCGCAACAGCTGTATAATCCCTCCTAGTGAGTTTCTCAACAGCAAGAGGTTGAAAGTATCTGCAAGCATATCAAGCTCCTTTAATCCAATTTCTATAAATTTGAGTAATGACTTTCATGGGAAAGGGCGGACAAATGGAGAGGGTGTACATGATCCTATCACAGGGAATTATGTAAATGAAACAGCTAGCCAGATCTACAGTGATATGACTTCTATTGATACATACCAGGACAAAGACCTCTTCTCGAATACATGGTCAAACAACAGAAGTTTCAGTAGCAGACCATGGATCCTAACTTTTCATTTACAAAAGAAGTGGTCTATTGGCCGTTGCAATAGATTTATGGATGGTTCAGGGAAACTACAGCTTGAAGATGTTTGCTCATATGTTTCATACAAGAAAATAGGTCACCTCTTGGAACTTTGGAACGTTCCTCTTGATTCTTGTGTTGATGCCTCACCTTTGCTAGTCATGAACAATGAGATGATGAACATTTTTATCGGTTCCCACTCACATTTATTTCTCTGCGTTGATGGTTGCAGGTGAGCATTGCTTACTAACTGGATTTCTTTTCTGATTTATTTAAAACTAGGATTGTCTAATATAGCTTATATGCTCTAGATTGTCTTTCTTTTAGCTTATTCTATGAGTCTTTTTAAATTAGTTTCAATGAGAAAATTAGTTCTATCTGGTGTCTGAATATTAATTTCTGTTAGAACTTTTCCTCAATTACTATACAGTGGTTCAGTGAGGTGGAGTGTCAAATTGGATGGGCGTGTCGAGTGTTCTGCCTCTATAACTGCTGATTTCTCAGAGGTAACAACAAGAAGAATAAAAAGCCTAACACTTCAACATCACCCCACCCAACAAAAAGAAAAAGAAAGTTTGAGCAGCCAGTTCATGCTATGTATTTTGTGCAGGTGGTTGTTGGATGTTATAAAGGGAAAATTTACTTCCTTGATATGTCTACTGGAAAACTATCCTGGACCTTCCAAACCGATGGGGAGGTACTTTCACATGGGAAACTTTGTTTTTAAAGAGAATTGTCTTCATTTGTATTCATGTTGGAATAGTTAATTTTGGGCTCAAGTTCATAATCGAATGTTGAAAAGGTTGCAGTTCTAACTGCTAAAATATTTGGTGCTATTGGGGCGTGTGCGTGTATTGATTACACAATGGAACTATTAAGAAAGTTATTGTTGTGTGCACAATTCCCCTTTTTCCGGTTAGGTCTAGAGGGAGGCAGCGGCTATGGTGGTGGTGGCTATGGGCAGCTGCTATGGCGGCGCAGGAAGAGAGCGGACGGCGGTAGCTTGAGAGAGGGATAGATCTGAGAGCTTAAGGGTTTAATCCCTTCTTTTTACTTGATTAAAAATGAATACAATGCCTCCATTATCTAGGAGGGAGATGACTTGACACCTACTCAAACTCTAGATAGCTTCCTATTCAAATCCTACTTGTTCTTTCCTATTTCATCTCAACTTCCTAATCTGATCTAATCTTTATTTCCCAACTTGTAGACTTTCTATCTAAACTTCTGGCCACTTTGGAAGGTACAGTCACATCTAGCTGCCCTCCTGGCGGCTGTACCAGAGAGGAACGGCCCTAATCCTAGGGCAACTGCCGCCGGATTGGGGCTGGACCGGAGTGGCCTGGCACTGCCCCATAACTCTTATGTACTGATTACTTTGACATAAGATGTGTAACTGTACCTCTAGGACTCTAGGTGATTACATATAAGAGAACAACGTAACAATGTCCTTTGCTACAATTACATATCACTATCGTCCTATTTCTCAAATTACGGAATCTTCTTTCAGGTAAAAATGCAACCAGTTGTGGACAGTATGAGGAACTTAATATGGTACCATTAGAAATATTCCTTTTTCATTTTACTTGCCTCAACTATACATCAACATGTCATGTTTTCCCCATTTATGTACGCTTTTTTGGTGACAACTTATTTATTTGTGCAACATAAAATGTCTAGGTTTATAAGGATACAATGGTTTCTCCTGTTTATCCTATTCTCATAAATGCACACACAAAGTACCTCTGATTTTCTTCACAGCTGATTTTTTTTTAAAAAAAAAAAGTAATATCACTGTTTTGTATAATTTGCAGGTGTGGCTCTTATGACCATTACTTATATGCACTAAATTCCAAGGATCGTTGCTGCACATACAAAATTTCTTGTGGTGGAAGCATTTACGGTTCTCCCGCTATAGACATGGTATTGTCTCTGGTTTGCAGTTAGCATGTTTATGTTTGACACAGAGTAAACATGTCTATTAAATATGTTTGATAGAATGAATTGCTCAATTAATCATAGGTCTAGATACATATTTATAGATACATAGATGGGCCGATATAAGACTAAGCCCAAACACAGTCCAACACCCCCCCCCCCCCCCCCCCCCCCCCCGCAGTCCCAACATCTAGCCATAACAGATGTTGAGACTGGACCGAAACTCAGAAAACAAAGTCGACGGGAGTCCCTTCGTGAAGATGTCGGCAAACTGTGACGTCGTCGGCACGTGGAGAACTCGAACCTCACCGTGTGCAACCCGCTCACGAACAAAGTGAAGATCAATCTCCACATGTTTCGTGCGCTGGTGTTGAACGGGGTTGGTGGATGATGGAATAAGTCTTGTAGTCCTTTGGTCTTTGGTCCCCTAGTCCCTTGTACCCTTGTCCTTAGTTTGTTGTACCTTAGTCCTTTGGTCTTTGGTCCTTGTTGTACTCATCTTAGACTAGAGGACAGCATCTTAACTGCTTTTAGGACAGCAGTTAGGACAGCAGCATCTTGACTGCTTTTAGGACGGTTGTTAGCATCTTTAGGACAGCACCTTGCATGGCATCTTGGACTAGCAAGAAGGCATATGCTTGGCTGGTTGGCTGCCCTTGGGCTGCTATAAATATGTAGCCTCAACCCCTTGGGTTGGCATGGCATTGTGTGAGGAATAGACAAGAAAATTGCCCCAACTCTCTAGTGTCATCCTCTCTTCAATGAGAGTAAAAATCCAGCTACTAACACTTGGTATCAGAGCCGTTCTGTCCTGTAGCCTAAACATCTCTTGCTCATCTCCCTCCCGCGCCTCTCCCTGTCCGCAACCGGTAGCAGGAACACCGGCTGCCCCAGCTCATCCCTCTTCCCCACACACCAGCTCCCCACTAGTGCGCGATGTCCGACGGACAGTCTCAGCGTTCGGTCGCCTCGAGCGCGCGGCAGACGGAGGTCGCCGCGGCGGAGGAGCGCGAGCGAGCGGCGGCAGAGGCTGCGGCTACGGCGGCACTAGCGGCAAAGTTGGCGGCGGCGGAACTGGCAGCAGCGAGGGCGGAAGTGGAAGCAGCGGCGGCGGCGGCTGTAGCGCGTGCAGCGGCAGCAGAGCTGGAGGCTCTGCGCGGCAGTAGCTCCAGCGGCTCTGTCGACGGCGGCGTCGACGATGAGCTCAAGTTGGCAAGGGAAGTGGCGCGAGCACAGGAGATGCATCGAGTAGCCGCGCGTCCCCATGGGCGCGATAGCCGCAGCCCAGGCCGGCGCGGACGTGCCGGTGGCGCTCCCGGCGGCGGCAGCACAGTCGACGGAGAACGCGGCCGTTACAGGCAGCGCGGTTCTCCCTCCCCAGATCGGTACCATGGACACCATGGGGTCCAGGCCATTGTCAGGGATGTCGGTCCCGGCGGTGGGTGGCCTACCCTCACCAAGACCAACTACGTGGAGTGGGCCGCGGTGATGAGGGTGCGGCTCCAGGTGCGACACATGTGGGAAGCAGTTCGGTACGGCGACGTCGACTACTACGAGGATCGACGGGCGCTGGATGCCCTCATTGCTGCAGTCCCGCTCGAGATGCAGTTCTCGCTTTCCAAGAAGCGGACTGCTAAGGAGGCTTGGGACGCCATCGCTGCGGCACGCATCGGCAGCGACCGCGCCCGCAAGACCACGCTGCAGGCGCTTCGCAAGGAGTGGGAGAACCTGGCCTTTAAGCCAGGTGAGGACGTCGATGACTTTGCTCTCCGTCTCAACACTTTGTTGCA